>OZ012679.1:128738417-129938417 GCA_963942445.1 Argyra leucocephala
CCTATTGAAATTGAACCTGATCCAGAACCTGAAATTCCAAGTCCAACGCACAATATACCACGTGGACCAAGTCCAGAGGCTAAACCAGATGATACAGAATGTCATCGTTCACAGTCTGCAATGTAATTTACATTCTATTAATTATTTTTGGTTTTCTCGAATTAAAAATTAATATTTTTTTAATAATTTTAGATTTGTAAGGCATATTGATCGTGGTGATTATAATTCATGCACAAGAACCGATTTAATTTTCAAACCGGTTGCCGATTCTAAATTAGCTCGTAAACGGGAAGAAAGAGATCGTAAATTAGCTGAAAAAGAAAGAGAACGAAGACAGGTTTTTATATTTAATTTTTATTTTATTTTTTTTCTAATTAATTAGTTTTTATTTTTGTATATTTTTATATAATAGCAACAACAGCAACAACAGTTACAACAACAAGCACAAGCACAACAAGCAGCACAACAAGCTAAATTAAAAGCTGAAATAAAACCTCCATATACTGATACACCAGCATTAAGACAATTATCTGAATATGCTAGACCTCATGTTGCATTTAGGTAAAAATCTTATCGGCTTAATTTAAAATCCCAAATTTATTCTTTCATTACAAAAACAAAAAAAAAAAAAGAATCCTATCAATAAGGATTATGTTGTAATCTGAAGTAAAATATTATAACTATAATTTAATGCAAATAGTTAGAAATTAATTTATACAATACATTACAAAATATTAATTAAATTTTTATGCAAAACATTCAATTAATTAATATTTTACTTCAAAACAGAACAAAAATTAAAAAAAGATAATAATAATTAAAAATATAAATTGAATTCCAAAATGTTTCATCGTTATATTAAAAAATTGATAAATAAATATTTAGAAAATTTATCAAAAGGTTGAAAGATCTAATTATTTTATTCGATTACAATTTATAAACATTATTTCTGGAGAGATTTAAACAGAATAGAATAGTAACGTATGTATTTGTTTTGAACAGAGTTTTAAAAAAATATTATTTTTGTATTGAATTATCAAAACCGTTATAATTTAAATACAAAATCAGTATATCGAAAAAATGATAAATAAATACTTTATAAATAAGTAGGCTTTTTTTCTTTTATAAGCTTAATCCAAACTTAATAAAAAACAATTTTGTTCTTGTACCTAATTCTAAATAAAAAAAAATACAAAGTTCAGACACTTCAAAAGTTGAATTACTTTGTTAGTGGTAACGCTTTCATTTTGAAATACCAATCAAAATAATGCAAATGCTAAAATTAATTTATTTTGTATTATTTGTAATAGACAATTTTTTAATTATTAATTATTTTGTTAATTACCTTTTTAATTTCCCAATTTAGAAACCCCTTAACGTAGTAATGTGGGGGCATTACAGTAAAACATTTTGGAATTTAGTTAAATTTAAAAGTGGCTAAAATATTTTCTTAAATTGTTATTAATTTTGTCTTATTAAATTGGTATTATAAATTGATTTACTTAATCGTTATTAATTTTAATTTCTTATTTTTTTTTTTGTTTATTTTCGAAAAATTATTTTTATACATATACATATTCTAATTTTCACAAAATTTTTTACTCTTAAAATTATTTTGCAAAATATTTTTGTCACCAATTCAAAAAAAAAAAAAAAAATTTTATTGATACATTTTAAAATTTTATTTGAGAACCTCAGGCTCTCCTTAATAAATCACTATTTTTTAAATTGAAAATATTTAAAAATTTTATTTTGAATAATTTAAAGTAATCATATAAAATATAAAAATTATTTTAAAATAATTTTTCAGCCCTGTTGAATCGATGGTAGCACCTTATCATCACCCAATGGGGCCGATGTACAATAGAGAGAGGTACAGTTTTGTATTAATTTTTCTTAAATTAAAAATATTTTTACCTCGCATTTCATTTTTTTCATTCCAAAATCCAAAAAAAAAATACCGTCTTTTATATGCATGCAATTCCTAAATTTCATCAAAAGCCAAGTTTTTAAACTTACCTCTAAATTTTAGTTTAAATTTTTTTAAAAATATGAAATCAAAATCATACCAAAAAATTATTAACGCTTTACTAAAACAAGTAAAAACAAAAAAAAAATTATCTTTTTTGTTGTAATTTTTAATTTTATAATTTTCCTCTATTCATTCATTCTATAATTAATTAATTTAATTTCATGTATTTTTAATAAACATTCATCGCTTATTATTAATTTATTTCTTTAAGTTAAAAATATTTTTATTTCTTTATTTAATTAATATTTATTTTTTAAAGTCACTAAAGTTTTAATTTTTTTTTTTTTTTTTTTAAATTTATTTATTTTAAAATTTTAAAGGGAACTTGAAGAATTAAAGAATGCACAGGCCGCAGCTGCTGTTGGTCAATCACGTTTAGATCCACATTGGATGGAATATTATCGAATGAGGTTTGTTTTAATATAAATTAGTTTTTTAATTTTTTTCTGTTTTAATGTCAAACAATAAGTATTAAGTCATAAGTGAGAGAAATATTCATGTTAAAGTAATGGTTTTACTAAAATTTACAATAATAAAAAAAAAATTTAAAACTAAATACAATAAAATCAACCGATTAATGCCTCACACAGTGCGCAAATTTGTATATGTATCCAGTTGTGCGGTATCCAGTTTCAGTGAGAAATTTTAATTTAGAGATTAGATTATTAAATTAGAGATATTCGAAAGTATCCAGATCAAGATCATAATGCACCATTGTTGGTCAAAAACAATTTATATATCGTTCAGTCACGAAAAATATGTGGGTGGGTGTGTGTCTTGTAATTTCTAAAAAAGAAATATCCTAGTATTGCATTTATAATATAAAAAACTTGAAAGGATAGATTGTAATGATAATCTAAATGCAGTCAACTGTTATGATGATATCACTAGATCACAAGCAATTTTTTAAAATTTTTAAATAGAATGAAGCTTTTTACGAGAGAGCGTGGAAGTTTTGATAATAAAAAAACAAAAAAAATATATGCTGTCAACAAATAAAAATATAATTCAACATCAAATTGGTCATAACAAATCTTCGATGTTTTGGTTTGTCAAGGCATTCGAAGTCAGAACTACGATATCAAAACATCAAGATATTAATGTAACACTCTCACTAATGCATCTTAATCCACTTGACCTAATTATTGACACTGTCGGAAGTATGGTAGTATTCATGTTATAGAGAATAAAATTTATCAGTTGATTTTGAAAACGTAAATGGCACCAAATTTAAACATCACAAACTGGACATTAACTTATAGTTGAAAAATATTTTGATAAATAGAATGAGAATTTTGTTATGTTAATGTTTTTATGTACTGAAAATTGATTATATAAATCAATTATTATTCCATAGAGTGTGTGTGCCCTTTGTTGGAGTCTTAATTACTAATTTCTTTCTTTTTATTTATTGATTCATCCATCATTGATAAAATATTATATTTTTATTGTAATTTTTGTTTTTAGGGGCTTACATCCATCACAATTTCCATTGTATCCGAATCCGGCGGCATTATCTCAATTAGAACGTGAACGTTTGGGTATACCACCACATTTAATGGATCCTAATGACCCAATGGTAAGTTTTTATTAATAATAAAAATTTTGTTTTACATTTAAAAAAAAAAAAAATTGTTATGGTTAACTAACACCTCCATCAATTATCAATCGTATTTGAGTTATTATTCATATCAAATAACAATTAATAATATGTATTAGAAAAAAATAAAAATAATTATTTAAACAAAAATAAAAACGTTAAATCTCGCTTCGCCTCTTTTATTTTAAACTTTAATCTGTTTAACACTTAAATTATTTTATAATGGTACTTGTTTTTATTTTTGTCTAAATGGTGCTTAACTCATTTGACAAATAAAAAAAAAAAAAAAAAAAATTGTAAATTTTTAAAAACTAAAATTCATATGTGCGGCATTTCTAACACTTTCTGTGTGTTTTTCTAACATTAAAAGTAAAAATTTCATTAATATTTAAAATTCGGTAAAAGAAAACAAAAAAAAAATGGTTTTCATGCCTTTTGTTATGCGCCTTGTTTTTGTAATTGATTAATTACAGATACGATTGACTACTGCTGGAGAATTTCATGCACATTCTCACACTCATTTACATTTGCCTTCACAGCAACCACCGGAAGCAGGATTTCAGCTACCACGTGAGTTTGTATTAAAATATTATTTATAAAAAACAAAACAAAAAAAAAAACACAAAAAAATTATTCATTTTTTTTTTGTTCTAATGAATTTTTTTTTAGATTAATTAATAAAAAAAAAAATTAATATTCAATTGGGTTTAGTATAACTATTTTATTAATTTTAATTATTTTAACAAAAAATATTTTTTATTAAATTTTAAATTTTGTAATTTTTATATTAATCAAATTTTATTGTCATATTATTTATTTCTCTTTAAAAATTCCTAAATTCCTTTAAAAAACCCTTAATGTTATATGGAGTTCAATTATTTTATCACTATTTTTCTTTTCGTATAATCTAAAATTTAACTTACTAATACTCCTTTTAATATCATCATATAAATAAAATCTTCAAATCAAATCACAATCTCTTCTAACTAATAATTAATAAACTTAAGCTATGTATATCTATAACAAAAAATCAGAATTTCACTTAATTTTGTACATACGCAAAAGTAACCGAATATCAACTAAAGTTAATTATTTAAAAATTTGGATTTAAAATGATTAATTTAACTATAAAAAACGTAAATTATTTTCTGAATTGTGATATAATGTAATGTTTTGACTTTAATACAAATTATGATAAACTCTCCAATTTATTAATCTTAAACACTTATCGGGTTTATTATTATTTTAAAGTCACCATGTAAGTTTTCGGGTGTTCATATCGGCTCGTATGTGCAATGTCTCGAAAGTCGAAACTATAATTCATAACAGTTAAATTGTAAGTGGCTGTTTTACGTTCAATGTACGAAACGTACGAAAATCAGTGGTTTTTGAAAATTAACTGGATTTACATATTTATTTTCCATAAGTTTTCTAAAAAAATTTCTATCAAACAAAATCAGGTTGGTACTTGATTTTCTCAAAGTAAAACCCGAAATTCAGCAGTTCATCCCTGAAATTATGATTGTTGTATAGATTTTTAAAATTTTTTTTTTTTTTTGCGTAACCCTTGATTTGTTTTTATAATTGTTAATTGTTATGGAAAAATTAAGTAGCTAGCTTAAATATTACAATATGGCTGTCAAATCCTTTCGTATTTGATTTTCAAAAAAATGTTGACATTTCACTACTTAGATTTGACTAATCAATTGGATTTTCGAGTTTGTGAATATATTATTAGAGACTTAATATTGTTTATTTATTTGTTAAATTTAAAGGTAAATAATATGATGACAATAAAAAAAAAAATTAGTTTCTTAATAAATTTTAATTAAATAAAATAAAAAAAAATTATTTTAATTAAAAAAAAAATTTTTTCTTTATTTTTTTAAATATTTTATCTAAAAAAAAAAAAAAAAAAAACAGCGAATATTCCTCCATATCCGAGACCGAATATGCTTATACCGAGGGAACCACATTCTGATGTCTTATTGAGAATGTCATATGCTGATCAATTACAGGTTTTCCTTTAATTATTTATATATATTTAACTGTCAAATTATATAAATAAAGTATTTACAGGCGGCTGAATTCCAGCGTCAATCATCATTACATGATCAATACTTCAGGTAAATATATAAAAAAATAAAATAAATTTAATTTTTTTTTTTATTGAATTATAAATTTTTAATATAAATTTTTGAAATCACAATTTTTAATTAAAATTTTTATTTTATTACTTTTAACAAAAACTTTTTGTTTTATTTTAGATGTATGTATAGTAAGAACAACAATATTTAATAAAAATTAATTAGAATGGACTAATTTAAAATTTCCTTGGTTTGAAACACTTCGAGTTGATTAATTCCAAGACTCAAAACAGGGAAATTTCTAATTAGTTAATTCTATTCCAAATTCTAATTAATTTATGAATATCTGTCTCATATAGAGTTATTTATCTCGTTATGTACACATCCTTAGACTGTCTTGCAAATACATTTTTCGAAAAATGTTTTTTTGTTTATATTCAAAACCAGGTTTTGTGAACAGTTATTGCTTTCGATTGTTTTTTGGTGTTCTTTGTTTTTACACAGCTTCTCTAAAAGACAAAAATGTTGTTCTTCATTGACATCTAAATTAAAACAAAAAAATTTAATATTTTTTAAAAATGCTTAAAATTTCATTATCATTATTGGACAAAAAAATAAATTTGACAAATATTGGGAATAAAATCGAAATTTCTTCGAAGTAAATCAAAATTTCAAATTTTTATTGTTTATTTTAAATTGAATTTATTTTGTAATGCACTATCATGAGAAATTTTTCAAAAGATAGTTTTGCTATTTCTATTTAAATTTTTTTTTTAAATATTACTCATTTTTATTTTTTTATGCTATATATTTTTTTTTTTACTAAATCAAAATTAATAATATTTATTTTTATAATTTGTTATTGCATCATAAAAAAAAAACCAATTATTGTGTTTCTCTATTCTATTTAAAGACAAAGGCCCAGATAAACTGAACCAAAATAAAGGAATTGAAAATTAATAAATAAATAAAAAAAAAATGGATCCTTTTAATCCCCCATTGCAAAAAAAAAATAATAAAAATTGCATATAAGTTCAAGAGTTAGTATAATTTTTTTGTTTTTTATTTTAATTTTTCCTTAATTTTGATTTTATATATTTATTTTATAATTATTCATAATTTTATATATAAGAATGTTAATAATAGTATAAGATATTATTATAAATTGTATAAACATACAATTTATTCCGAAATAAAATAAAAATCGACTTAATAATTACAGAATTTGCGAAATTTTTTTTGCAGATTTCTTGTTTATAAATAAAAAATTGCAATAAATCAGTTAAAATAAAAAATCAGACACTATTTTTTATAATGTAAATATTGTGATAAGATTTTGCACAGATAAGACTGTCAAATCTAGATTGCAAGAAATATTACATAATATAAAATTAAATTATTTCATAGCGTACTCCTCACATTCAACATAAAATACAAATTAAACAAATCAAAATACAAATATAAAAATTTTACTAGAGATTACATAATGCTTTTGGTTTGTTTTAAATTATTTTGAATGTAAAAAGTGGCAAAATTTCAAAAGAACTATTCTTAGTAATTTTTCGATTAAAAAAATTCGATTAGAAATAGAATAGAAGTAATATAAAACTCCAATTTACATTTTTCACTATTTTGTATACAAATTTTACTTTGACTATGTAAGGTAACGAAGAAATAAATTTTGTTTTTAATAGAATTAATTTTCAATTAAAGTTTTTGAAAATTTAACACAACATTTTGTTTTCACATGTCCTTAGGATAGAATCATAGAATTAATTTTATGTCTGCGTAGTAGATTGAGAACAGAATCGCACAGAACATGGACATTTACAATTGAATGTCTAATATTAGTTCTGTGGTTTGATTCATTGATCATATTTGAAAAACCGTTCCCAGTGACCTCGGTAAACGAGTTGTAAAGCACTCGAATATAGTAATGTAACGACCGAGGAGCACGGTTTCAATTCAAACCCCGTCAGAATAGAATTTTTTTTCAAATGGTGAAAATTACTGAAAATGTAACAACCACATCGGGTCAAATATAACATAATAATTTAATAATTAAAAACCAATTAAAAAATAATGTAATATACAAATACCAAATAGTTAAAGGCCCACATTCCGAAAGGGAAAGGACTTGTAAGTTGGACAGCAGATTTATCTGTAGGATCAACTGTTAAAATAAATAAATCGTTCCCAAAAGACAAAAATTAATGATATAGTATCAGATCCGGTTGATATTAAATTAAGGTGTCACAAGGAATTCTGAATCTAAGTTAATGATATAGAAAAAGATGTACAATCATCAAAATTGGTTCTATATGTCGATGATACTATACAATTGAAGAATGTACTCGAAAAATAAATTAAAATTTTAAAATATTAGTTTTATAGTAAAGAAGTTCAAATTGAATACTGAAAAAACTAAATGATTTATTAGATAATGGACTTATAAACAATAAAATGTTAATAGAAATTATAGAAGTAGACATTTTAAATGAATTTAAATACTTAGGTTTAGTAATAGATGATAGATTGAACTTTAAATCTAATTTATAACTATATTTCTAAAAAAAAAAAATTAAAAATTTTATATTTTAAAAATAAGAAAAAAAATTTTTAAAATAATTAATGTGATAATTAAACCCAACTTTGAATATTGTTCATCAATACTCTTCATGAGAACTCCAAAGTGGATAAGTGTATCCTAAAGAATGAAAATAAATGTTTTGATAATTCCAAGTTATTTAACAAATAGATTATTAATAGAATATAAGTTCAAAAAACAAAAATAACTTTGGGATAATATCATAGAAGATAATAAAAAATTAATTGTCATAATTATAATTAATAGTTAAATAATAGCATTGATTAATAATACTATAAAGATAGACATTTTCATACAACAGAAAATGTTCAGCTCACTTTTTCCATTATATATATTATCTGGAAGATAATCAATGTGTTGGTGCATTTTCTATATTCAATTTGAATTTTTAAATTTTTGAGCGTTTTATACGACTTTATTCTCTAAATAATTTGTATGTGTTTAGTTTCTCTATACTGTTCTTGAATATTATTGTTTTTAACTTTTTGTTATTTGAATTTGTATAGGTAATTTGAATTTTTTTTTAATTGATAGGTACAAAAATTTCAAATTGGATAGCATTTTTATCGAGTAGTCTTTTAAGAATATTTTTTTTTTATTTTTCTCTCAATATACATTGTAATAAAAGGATTTTTATAATTGTTGATATTGTGCATGTATATTATTTGTAATAATAAATTATAAAATTATGATATAATTTTATAATGTTTAGGAAACGAAAATATTTTTCTTGTTTTAATTGAATAATTTTCAAAAATAAAACAATTTCAAAAAATTCAAATAATAGTGAACATTCATCCACGTAATGATTTCTAATATATATTCATACATACATATACGTATGTATAAATTTACAAATAGAATCAAATTTTTATTTTTAAAAGGCTTTCTTTTTGATTTTTTCAATATGTGGATATGTATGTACGCATGGATTTTAAAATTATAACAGAATTTAAAAATATTTGAAAAACTCATCATTTATTTTTGTAAAATTTATAAAAAATCTTAACGGTAGATTAAATTGAAAAGTATATTTAATATGTTTTTTTGTTGCAGTAAGCACACAATTTATTTTTAAGATAATTAAAGCTTGCAACGCACAATTTTACAATAGTATTTTTCAAATTCAGAATTTTCTACTTTGTCATTATTTTCATAACAAGAGCATTAAATATCAATATCCAAAGACTTGTCATGATTTACTCCAGCTTTGAAAATATACTGTTGTTGTAAATGAAATTAATCAAATTCGTAATATATTTGTAAAATTATTTACAACTTATTGTGCAGGTGGATTTGTTTAGAGCTTTTAATTTTTTAAGATAATCTAACATTTTCTCTACGAACAAATATGGACAATTTTTAATAGTTGTTTGTACGTATTTTTAGTATAAATATTTGAAGAATTTAAATAAAGACCAGCAGTGTACATATTACTCACAACAGCAAGTTTACTTTATTACACATTATTATATGGAAAAATTAAAATTATAATTATTTTGTTTTCGTAGCTGCATATTTGCATATGTAAATAATTGAAAAGCTAAAACAGCTAAGATTTTTTGCAAAGTACTGGGACTGATATGAGTATTTCCAGTTTTGGGCAATATTTTTGATGAGCACTTTTCTCTTTGGAAACAATTTTCTTAATTATATCTCAGTTAATAATTTCATAAAATGTACCAGTTACCAAAATCATTTTTTATATAAATGAATTTATAAAGGAAAAGAAACATCTTACAGTATAAAAAGGGATTGTATAGATGGTGTGGAAGATTTAGATGGGGATAGAAAACAAAAGCTAGCAACAGAAGCACATTTCTTTATGACTCAAAGTTTACATGAAAGTTATAAGTACGCATAGGGTTACAATTTATCCAAAAATAATTTGAAAAGAGTAACTTTAAAACCTTTCATTTTTTTATCAATTTACTACTAAAATATCTTAAGGAGCTGTTGCACCTGCTTGTGACTAATGCAGTACAAATCGAAATACTTATGAATTACTTGGTGTCAATAAGGTAGACTCTTTTTTTATGATTGGAATGGAAATAAAATTTATGCTTAGTTTGATATGGCATCTTATAAAATCTGTCAGAAATTCTTTTATGAAACCCGATTTTGAAAACTGGAATAATGATATTATTAGCTTTCAACAATTTTACCTAAAGTTCGTAGCACCCATATTAATTCTAACACATTTGAAAAAATGTCAATAAAATCAGCTTTTCAATTATTTAGTCATAGTACATATGCAGCCATAAAAGCAATAAATAACACTGATCGAATTTTTTTTAATTTATTGAGTAATAAAGCCAATCTGACTGTTGATTTTGTTTTAAGAGTTAACTAGTTAATTGATTATTCAAATTCTTCAAATTTTAACACAAAAAATTAAAAATTTTGAATTCACAACCGTTAAAAATTCTCCGTTTTTATTCTTAGAGGAAAGGCTAGAATATCTTAAAAAATCAAAAATTAAAAGTACCAAAAAAAATGTTTCCATTAATGGAATTGCCCAAAGAATAACTGCTGTATTATCTTTATCAAAAGATCAAATTGATAGAATATTAATTTCTTGATGACGCGCAGACTGAACCAAGATCCGTTAGAAAATATGTTTTCTCATATAAGATCTGCTGGTGATTATTGCAGAAATCCATCTGAACAACAAATTGGGAATATTTTTGCTAAGACGAGGCGAGTATTTATAACGAAAATACATCCTCAAATTGTGAAACAGATCACAACAATTATTTGGACATTGATGCCAATGATTTGGCACATGAAGATTTTATTATTGAAAATTGTCCTGAAGAAATGAGAAGGAACAAAAGTTGTAAATAATTTAGCTTCAACTTCAAATACAGTTCAATCACATAGTAAATCATTTAGTAATTTTGAAGAATTAGCAATTATATATTTTGCTGGATTTTGCACATAAAAAGTGTCAAACTGCCATACATGTGGATTATACTACTATTTTTAAAAAATTAACACAAAATTTTAAAACGAAATTTAAATAGCTATTCATAATGAAAAATTAGAGATGAAATAATTGAACGTAGGTATATACATAAGTACGTATGTACCTAAAAACCGATTTGAATTGAATTTAAAATTTAAAATTGTATTTAAAACAACTTTAACAAAAATTTGATTCTATTTGTAAATTTATACATATATGTATATGTATGTATGAATATATATTAGAAATCATTACGTGGATGAATGTTCACTATTATTTGAATTTTTTGAAATTGTTTTATTTTTGAAAATTATTCAATTAAAACAAGAAAAATATTTTCGTTTCCTAAACATTATAAAATTATATTATAATTTTATAATTTATTATTACAAATAATATACATGCACAATATCAACAATTATAAAAATCCTTTTATTACAATGTATATTGAGAGAAAAATAAAAAAAAAATATTCTTAAAAGACTACTCGATAAAAATGCTATCCAATTTGAAATTTTTGTACCTATCAATTAAAAAAAAATTCAAATTACCTATACAAATTCAAATAACAAAAAGTTAAAAACAATAATATTCAAGAACAGTATAGAGAAACTAAACACATACAAATTATTTAGAGAATAAAGTCGTATAAAACGCTCAAAAATTTAAAAATTCAAATTGAATATAGAAAATGCACCAACACATTGATTATCTTCCAGATAATATATATAATGGAAAAAGTGAGCTGAACATTTTCTGTTGTATGAAAATGTCTATCTTTATAGTATTATTAATCAATGATAATAGTTAAATAATAAAATCAAATAAAAATAAACTTAGAGTGAACATAGGTTAGAACATTTTTGAACAATAAAATTTAATTAACGGAAACTATTGAATGCAAAAAAGGATTTTTTTTTAAGTCTATATTAGAACTATCTATTTTGATCTAGAACAGTTTACTGAACAGATCTCTTTCTCAAAAATTTGCATAACTATATAAGTAGATAAAATTGTATTTGTAAATGTAAAAATTTGAGTAAATAAAGTAATTGAGTTAATACGAATTAATTGTAAAAGCTAAATAACACAAATTCTGCTACATTGGAAATTTCTAAAAATAACAATTTTAATAATTAGAAAGTCTAGTACATTAATATTTCTAGTATAAATAAATAAATAAATAATTTTTATAAAATTTAACATTAAAACATTTTTTTATATTTTATATGCATTTTGATATGTATATGCCTTTTTGTTATTGAATTTTTAAGTTTAATTTTAACTTTAATTTGTATTCCAAAATATATTTATAATTTATATGTATGTATGTATTTACATTTATATTATATTTGTTTATATTATTATAAATTTATATAAATAATATTCTTTTGTTGCAAAAGCAATATTTTTTTTTTTATAAAATATTTACCATAATATATAATATTACAAAATATCTTTCCACAACGAATTGATAACATGACGAAATCACAATTCATCCATTGCTTAATTTAATACATATTTACTTTCGTTATTTTTTTTTATATATTAAAAAATTATTAAAAATGTTCTTTATTTATTTATTTGCTATTTAGAATTCGCGATTTAATTATAATATTTGCGTTTGATTTGAAACGAACATAATAAAAAAATATAAATGTATATTTAATAAATTTTCTATATTTAAACCTTTTTTTTATTCAAATTTACATTTTCTGTAAATGGCTATGGTCAAAAAAGATTATATTAATGTTACCATTGGTAAATGAATACTGTAGTGTTTAAAGTTGTTATTGATGATAATTTCTGGTTTATTTTCTAAATTTCGCTATAAGTATTGAATATTTTTTATAATTTTTTTTAAACTTTTGAAAGCTTAGTATTCAATTCTGAAGCATTTTATTTGAAAATTTCGTTTTATTTTCAATTAATGGTATTACATATCGATGGCGATATGTATATAAGTCCTAATGTAGAAAAAGCAAATTTTGCACGACTTGAAATATCTTTTTTTTCTTCTCATATCTATCAAGTAATATTGAAAATTATTAAACAATTTTTTATTTGCATAAATATCTTAAAAAATATTATATAATTAGGTATATTAAAGTATTTGATTTTATTAGGAAAGTGTAATTAAAGATATTTATCAAACAAAACAAAAAAAATGTCGAAATATATTCAAGGTTTGTCACCATATCGGTTTGTAAATATTTTAACATTAAAATTAGTTAAAAAATATTGTTTATTCTATTACTTTGATTATATCTGTATTTCAAAAAGGTACACACACTATTGTTCTTTGAATCTCATTTAATTTTTATCAAAAATAAATTTGTTAAATATTTGGTTAACTTAAACAGAACAGAAATAGTTGAAAAGTGTCATGAGATTTTAAAGAAGTTTTAACCTGATTCATAATGTATGCAGTCTTCCTGTTATATTATAAACTGTTAAGAACAGTTAGGTCTTGACAATTTTATTTTCTTTGTTACTATTATGTTCGAGAGTTAAAACAAAAACAAAAATTATCTAGTACAAAGTAATTTTACTTTGATTTTATTCGAGTTATTGGAGATTCTATTAGTTGTAGCTTTTAAATTATAAGACGTGGCAAATAGTTTATTTTTGATTTTAACAATAAAATCTATTCACTTTCTTTAAATATTCAATTTTATATATATATATATATATATATATATATATATATATATATATGTGTAAAACTGTTGCGAATTCTAAACTCAGCAAATTTAATTATTAAAATAATTCAAATGTCAAAATTCATTTTGTTCTTATTTTCATTTTTTTTTTATTTCAATTTTTTTTTACAGGTTTCCAACTTTATAAAATTATATACAGAAAGATAATTATTGAATTAATTTATCAAAAAATCAAAAAAATAAATAAAAAGAAAAATTCTTCTTTATAAGAAAAAAGTTTGGAAATTCTTTAAAAAAAACGAAGCAAAATTTTTTTATTATTTTTGATTAAACAACGAGAACAACAAAAATAAAAAAAGAATATTAAAAAAAAAAACAAAAAATAAAAAGTGAATTTATTTAAAAATTAAAAATAAAATTATACAATGAAAAATTTTAAATAATGCTGCCTTGATCTGTAATAAAAAAAATTCTGTTTGTTTATTTACCAATAAACTACCAGTCACAAATAGCAAACAAGCCAATTGACATGTTTTTCAACAAACATTTCATTTACTTCCACAACACTTGAATTTATTATTGCAAACAATATTGTGTGATGTGAAATTGCATAATTTCAGCTATATATTCTCAAGGTGAGAAAAACAATATATATGTGCATATGTAAAACATTTCAAAAGTAACAGAGTGCAATAAAAATTAACCTTAACAAAAAAAAAAAAACAAAATTTTAACCAAAATGATGAACAAATGAACAGAAAAATAGTAAAATGTAATAATAACTTTGGAAATATAAAATTTTTCCTTTGATTCTTCAAACAATTATTATCAATTATGTTTCTAAACATTCTTTTCATACATATATTAATAGTAAAAATTCGTTACGTTGTATAATATAATTTATATTAAATACTATATAAACATATACATATATATTTATAAATATTGTGTTTGTGTGAATCTTGACCAAAATAAACTTTTTGAATTATTTAACTACACTATATTGATTGGAGAGTGGAGATTTGCAGGAGAATGAAATAGAAAAATACGATTTTTTTTTATACATATATGTTATTTAATACCAACAATAATTAATTGAATTTAATTTCAAATTATTTTTAAGGCTTTTTAAGTGTCATATTAACTTTAAAATCAAATTTTGTAAAATAAAAAATTATTTAAAACAATCACTCAAATTCATTTAGATGCGCATCGTATATGATCGTGTGAAAATTGATCGCATCGTATATGATCGTGTGAAAATTGATCGCATCGTGTATGCGGTCGTGTGAAAATTGATTGATGTGATCGTATGTGATATTTTTCTATTATGTTAGACGCAGATTTGACAGTTTTAAATTGGTGTAATGTATATAATTTCTGTAAGACTTTTCATACGACGTGACAGATATTTTTTATAACTTTAAAATTTGTAATCGATGGAGCATCACGTCAAATTATTTTATCGTTAAATAAGTTAAATATAAATGAATAAAATAGTTAACTTAGGAATAATTAATAATTTGTAATTAATTTTTTAGTATTTTCATTAAAGATTTTTTTTGTTTGTTTGAAAAGAACTCATTTTTACTATTACTGTCTTTCAACACTTATGTATTTCAATTTTATACTATATTATCAATTTTAGTAATAATTTTAAAACTTTAAATCAATTCAATATGCAAAAATATTATAAAGTAATTTTTGTTTATATATATCAATAATTCTTTCTGACAGTAAAAAAGTTGTTAATACTCCCAACATAATAAAATTTTCTATCACGCGGCTTACAGTTACAGAAATATATATTCAGCTAAACGTGACGTGATCAATTTTTTGTGATACGTCTAAGAGAATATGGATGAATGTGTTGAAGGTTTGTCAGTCCCTAAGCTAAATTAAAACAAGTTGCATTTTGGTCAAGTACTTTCATGCCATCAAAACATTTAAACAATAATCAATAAGACATTTTTTTTTTTTAATATACATATATAAAATGATAACGTGAATCAAAATTTTTGGAAACATCATAAAAATAAATAATTTTTGATATACTTTTTTTTTTTAACTTTTTAATTAAACAATTTAAATTTGTATATTTCCAGAAACTTCAAAAGAGAATAAAAATTAAATGAATACACAAAATAAACAGTTAAATATAACATAACAACATTTTCTAAAAAAAAAAAAAATAAAAAAAAAAGTTCATAAATATAAAACAAAAGGAGCAGAAAGTGAAACATAATTTAAGAAGAATGGGTGTATAAAAGAAGAACAAAAATTAAAATTTTTATAAATTATTTATCAAATAAAAACCATGAAATGACAAAAAAAAACCATTATTTAAAATAAAAAAAATGGATTCTCTGACAAAGCAAAAAAAAATGTAACTTAGTTTTTCGTTAAATTATTTTGTATTTTAATTAAATTAATAGTTATTTAATATATAAAGGAAGTTTAGGAAACAAAAAAAAATTAAATAAACAATTTAAAACATAATTTAATAATTAATATAGAGCGACGGATTCATCATAAAATTTGTAAAAATAAAACACAATAAAAATGTGACATTAACAATAGATATAATATTCTCAAAATTTAATTTGTATTACGAAATAATGAAAAATTTTATATAATTATTTAATTTTAATATTATTAAATTTTATTTCTTTTAATATTTAAATTTATCTTGATAACGCAACACATAATAAATAAAGAATGTATAAAAACGAAACAGAATTGAGAAGAGCTTCAACAATTTTAATATATTAAAAAAATTTAAATTATATAAAAATATTTTTATTATATTCAATTAAACAAAATATTTGATAAAAATTTGATAATACTATTATTTGATAATAAGGCAACATATTCTATAAAAATAATATGAAAAACAATTTTACGTTATTATTGCATACAATTTTTGTTATGGCCCAAATTGTGCAACTTAATACATTTTTTCTTTTTGTATAGAAAAATTTATATTGTGAGGGAAACTTTAAAATTTAAGTTTTTATATATGAAAATTATAGTTGAGTTTCACTATCACTTCAGATTAACGTGAAAGAGACTAAAAAGCACAGATTATATGAAAGTGGTAAAAACATAGAAATTTGTTCAAAAAATTGTTAGAAAATTGCAAAAAACTTCAATTAAAAGATTACATACAATAGAAATTTCATATAATGTATTAAAATTTGTCATTTGAAATAAAGAATGAGCAAAAATACATAATTGAACAAAAATTTACATTAACAAAAAACAAAAAAAATTTATATAAATTTTTTGAATAGTAAGAATGTATATTAATTACTATTGGATTTCAAAATAAAAATATGAAAAATGATTCACATCCTAGATGGAAAATTATCATTTGGAATTAGTACATTAAGATTCTAAATCCTAGCATGATATATAAATGAAAAAAAAAATTATAAATGACGGTCCTTTAAATTTCAATCCTTTGCCGTTTTTGTTTCTCTATGTAAAAAATAACACTTAAATCCCCAGTACGCGAAAAGTTTTTTTTTCTACAAATTTTATAGAATTTCGATTAAATTTTTTTTCGCGAACAAACCAACATAAGAGACGGAAAATTTTAATTTTCCGTATTTCTATTTTTTGATAATGTTGCAAATCAAAATAAATATGAATTTAGTTAAATTGAATAAATAAACAATATATTTTTGGCTACAATTAGAAAATTCCAAGGACTGCGATAAAATATTCGTAAATTTAAGCTAAACATACTATTTTTTTTAAGTCCCTCCATGGTACTTAAATTATTTTTGGTTATAGGGTTCTGCAATTTTTTTTCTGGATTAAACTAAATTTTTCTAAATTAAAAACTGGTATAGGGTCCATTAATTTGTACTAGTAACTAAAACTAGAGTATAAAAAAAAGTTTTACATTTTTTTGATCAAAATCGAAAGTATTTATAATTATCAAATGAATACTGTTCTTAATCAGTTTGAATTCAATTTTCATAAGGATTATGTACATATAAAAATGTGTTGGAGTGTATATCCACTAATTATTTTGAAGTTTTATATTAAAAAAAAATTATTACATCAAAATTTGCCACCTCAATTCTGTTTAACTTATAAATTACTTCCAAAAAATTTTTTTTAGCGATTCTATGCTTTTTAAGAATGTGCTTTTTACATCAACTGATGAATAACCCGTCACAAAAAAAAAATTAATCAATCTCATTCAATATAACTAAACTTTCTTTTTCCTCTTATATTTTATTTTAATTTTTTTTTATATTTGAAGTAATTTTAATTAAGCTTATATAAATATATAAATTAAAAATAAATAAATTAAGAAAGATAGTAAAAATAAATAAAATAAAACTTAAAAATTTAATTTTAAGAGGCGAAAACAAATATTTCTGTTTGTATTATTAATTTAAAATAATCAATCTGTGTATAGTTAAATTATTAAAATGAAAATAAAATTAAAATAATATATATAATGTATTATTAATATATATATATATATCTATATATATATATATATATATATGTATACATATATATTTATATATATATATATATATATTATAATAAAATAAATAATAAAATTTATTAAATGAAATAATTTTTAATTTTTAAATTTCTAAAAGTAAGTTTATGAAAATAATTGAAAATAAAATAGAAAAGTAAAAACACAACACACACAAATTATATATTATTATTAAAAAGAAAAAAACAGAAAAAAAACAAAAAACAGATTATCAATATTTATAAAAAAACACAAAAAAAAAAAATTAAAAATAAACTTATACAAAATATATATTAAAAAGGAAACAAAAAAAAAAAAATTAAAAAAAAAAAACAAAATTCAACAAATTATTATGATTATTATTATTATGTAGAATGAAATTAATTATATATTATATATAATTTAAGTTATTAAAGGAAATATTTTTTAGATTATAGATGATATATATATAGATGAAAAATAAAAATAATTTAGAATTTAAAAAGAAAAAAAAACAAAAACAAACAAGGTACTTATTTAAATCACAATATGTTTTATTTATGTTTTTAGTTGGCATATATTTTTGAAGGAAAAGGTAATATTCAAAAATGTTTTCAGATTGAATTAAGTTTTTTATTGATGCAATAGCACGCACTTATTTTGTTTTCTAATTATTTACAATATTTGTAAACAATCTATAATTCACAACTTCAAATCCAAATCATCTTCACAGCTTTTGGTTATCTAATAAAAGATAACTAACTCTCTTCGATATTTTTTTGAGATATTTGCAGAAGAAATGGTCAGGGGTGGCATTGTGTATTTTGAAACGACGTTTTGTTTCGACTATTTTTAAAAAGTGGCATTGCATAATTTTGTTTCGACCATTTTTATTTTGTTTCAATCTTTTCAAAATTGTAACGACATATTTTGGTATTGCGTAAGGTTGAAACGCTACTTTTTTGACATTTGATACGACCAAATTTTGGCGATTGAAAAATAGTTGACGCTTTTAGGTAAATTTTAGAAAAAATAATAAATTAGTACATGATTTTTATTGGAATATTTATTTTAGAAACGCACAGAAATAAAATTCCAATAAAATGAAAAATTAAGTAAATTTATAATGATTTTTTTTCAAGAAAAAAAATGTTCAGAATAAAAAAAAAAAGTTTTGGTATTATAAGCTAATAAGCTTTTTTTACTTGTATCTAGTTGCAATTTCTTTTAGCTCCATTTTTTTTATTTCAATATTATTTTCTAGCAGTAATTGTTGATATTTTAACGAAACAAATCAAAAATGGAATTATGTAAAGTGTTTCAATGTTTTTTCGCGCGTTTCAAAATAAATTAACGTTTCAAATTACGTAATATCATCCAAATTTTGTTTCGACCGAAATGTTTGAAACAAAGTTATATAATGCCACCCGAGACTTTACTTAATAAAGAACGAAGTAATAGTGCTTATTATTGAATACGTTGTTTCAGTTGTGAATCTAATATTCATTTAAAGCGCAACTATTCATTACATTTACAAAAACATTAAGGTGGTTATGATGAAGTTCGTCGGAATGTGAAATTCCAATTACATTCCGAATTTGGTATGCTGAAGTCCGAAAGTATTCCGCAGTCTGCAAATTTCATTATTTATCCGAAATTTTAAAATTTATGTATGATGAAGTTCGTCGGAACGGAAAATAATTTGAAAATTGTACGCCGGAATTTCTCATTCGGAAGTATTAGAATGGTTCGGAAATGAATTATAAAGCATACAATTTTTGTATTTAGAATATTAGGAGAAGTAGAAAATGTAATAATAGTTTTTTTTTTTCAATTTTTTTTTCATTTATGAAAAATATTTTTTTTATTTAGGAATAAAAAAGCGCTTCAAAAGAATAATATATTTTATTGTTTTTAATATTATAACATAAATATATACATATTAAAAACGATACATATATATTTTACATTCTTTAGAGAATTTTAAATTTTCTCTGATGTAACAAAAAATTACTATTATTTTAATTTGTATATATATACATACTACATATATAATTAAGAAAGTTGTAACTTTTACTTTTAATTTATGTATGGATATTGTATATATACATTTATGTCATATACATTATCTATTAAAAAAATTTTACAAAATAAATAAAAAAAAATTTAAAATAAAAATGTTTGAAATGAATATGAAAACAAAAAAAAAAATCTTCCGAAACATATGAT
The DNA here is from genome assembly GCA_963942445.1 of Argyra leucocephala. NCBI lineage: Eukaryota > Metazoa > Arthropoda > Insecta > Diptera > Dolichopodidae > Argyra > Argyra leucocephala. The sequence goes on from OZ012679.1 coordinate 128,759,091, forward strand.
TTTGATTTCTGCACAGACTTTGCAGTCGAAGGGACTTCAGCATACCAATTCTTTCGTATTCGGATCGGAATTTTTTTTCGGAGAAATTCCGCTTCGGACTTCATCATAACCACCTAAGAATTTATTTATTTAGAACAGAATCTCTGGCAGATCGTTATTTCAATTGTATTCTTCCGTGGCGCTATACCTAAACGTTAGCTTTGGACTTTCTAATAATTTTCTATATTTTTTGCTACTTCTTTCCACTTATTCGCAGTTTTCTCATGTGCGCCTTTAAACCATCTAATATTGAGCTTTCGCACGGTGATGGTGTAATGTTACAAACTAAATTTTAAACTTTTAAATAAAGTAAGTTCACATCATGTACAATGAAACTGTGTTTTGATATATTTGTGATAAAATAAAAATGGACAATAATAGTCGCTAGATGAAAACTTTTATAAATAATACATATTTTTCATTCATATTTTTTTATTATTTTATTCTCTTATACATTTCTATAAAAAAAATATAAATAAATTTAATAACAAAATTTATATTTATATTTTATATGAAAAACTTAAAATAAACTTCATTGTCATACAAAAAGGGTTTTTGAAAAATTTTGTGTTTTGAAAAACCACTTTTTTACTATATGGACTCAGGAAAGGAAATTTTATTTACTCTAAATCTAAGAAATTTTGGGCAGGGGTCAATCGCGAATGTCTATTGAGAAGGATTATCTATTTTAGAAAAAAGTTTGTTGGGGTTTTTCACGGATGCATTGGAAAGGTAAATTCTATTAATAGAATTTCGAAGTCGCCGACATTTTGTTGATAGACATTAACGGAAAAAGTAAAAATAGAGTAAGATTTTATTTTAATTTTAATATTTTTTAATATTTATTGTTTTTTATTTTAAAAAAAAGTTTTGGTAATAAAAGGCAGTAATTGGAGAAAATTGTGAGTTTAAAGAAGAATAATATAGAAATTGGAAAAGGTCAATCAACAAAATGTCATCGACTTTAAAAGTTTATTAATAGAAAAAAGTCCTTTCCAACAGATATCCGTGAATAAGACCCTATAAACTTTTTTCTAATCTTTTTTCTATTTTAGGAAAAAGTCCTCCTCAATAGACTTCCGCGATTGACCCCAAGCTGCCTTTTCAAAATTATTTTCTTCAGATTTAAGTACGCCGAAAACTTAAGCTATCAAAATTCACATCTGTTAGTTTTAAAAAATTTTAAGGTGAAAAAATAAAAATTAGTTTCAAAACTCAAATTGGGAGAAGCTCATCAAAATGAGAAAATCGTCGTGGGAAAAATTTCACAAAGAAAATACAAATTTTCTACAAAAACACAAAACCTAGTAAAAACGAAGAAGCTGTTAAGTTCTGATTGGTTGAAATCGCACTACAAACCCTTATATCATATCACACACTGTATGCATCTTCTTCGAATTTGTTTTTGGTTTCGCCCTCTGGCCTCTTCCCAACAAACACAAATTTTGTTGGTGGGAAAGAGGGTGAAATACAAAGGGAAGACGACGCAACTACAACAGTGTTTAAATTTAAATAATGTCTATTTCCTGCAAAATCAGTTCGAAAATGAACGTCAAAATCCACACCCAAAAAAATCCAAATTTCTTGATCTTTTTACAACTACTCTACAACTTTCAAAATGTTGTAGGTATAAATATTTAACTAATATTACATCTTGGTAAAAAAATTGCACATTGCCAACCCTACGAAGAGTGCTTTGAAATTTAATACTTACCACCACACAATTGCATAATATTGACAACAATTGACTGTTAAAATAAATTTAAAATTTAAAATAAGAACCAAAATAATTTTAATAAACATTTTATTTTAAATATACATAAATTTATTTTTATAACATTTTTACAACATAATTACATAAACACAATTGGAATATTTAACACGTTATTTCCCAATGTATAACCAATGAATATATAACTATTTTTAATAGACATTTGCCTGCACATCGTAAGTATACATGCAAGTAAGTGCATACGACTCCATTGCACTCATGATGCTTCATCTTACTAATGGTTCTTTAAGAAAACAAAAATTATACCAACAAATCTGTAGTTTAGATTATTTATACATACATACATTTGGAAGCAACGTGTTACATTACATCAATTTAAAATTGTTGAATTATTGGATGATGTTTTATTATTATCATCATTATTTCCAATTAATTCTCTTAATCCACAATTATATGCACACGAAGTAGTACATGTTTTAGTCTGACAATTGAAAAGTGTTGATCCAACACATGTGTATTCTTGACCATTAATATTATTACCTATATAATAACAATAAAAGTAACTGAAAAAAAATGATATTAAAAAATAATTAAAAAAAAAAGACGATCTAATGCGATTCTCACCCTTTGCAAGAAGGATCATTTGGTTTAGAATATCTTCCTGGATACCCAACAGATAAACAGAATTTTTGAGCCGCAGATATTGGTGGTGTTGTTGGTATAGTTGTTGGAATTGGAGTAGTAGTTAGAATTGGATTGACTGTTGTAGTTCCAGATTCAGTACCAGGACATGTTGGTTCCTTATAAAAATAATATAAATTTTTAAATACAAACAAAAAACCAAAAAATTATACATACCACAAGAATTGTAGTTATGTCGTGACATAAATCAGGGTAACCAGAATTACAAACTTCTGTTTCACTACAATATCCAATAATATTAGATGGTGTAGAGCCAAAACAATATGCAAATTGTGTTCTAGTTAAACAAGCAACATTTGTAATTTCACTACAAACTCTTAAAATATAAATCATTACACCATTTTATATTAAAAGTTAAAATGATTACTATTACCCACAATTTCCTCCACATGATGGGTCTGTCTGTGTACATCTAAGAGGGTTATCTATGTTGTTGTTTTTTTTTTTTAATTAACTTAAAATAAATTCTTTTTTTTTTTACAAAATTACCTGAATTACAAAAAGTTCCAGATGGACAGTTTGCTGTTGTTCCAGGTATTGTTATACCTGTGAAAATTAAATTGTAATTATTAATAACTAAAAAATTAAGTATCGAGACAACGTAAATTTATTTATAACAAAACAAAAGAAATGAAAAACAACCACTTACGTACAGGCATGAAAATGAAGTGCAAAATTCATGTTAAAATAAGAAAAAAAAAAATTGAATTTAAAATACATATCACAAATTTGTATGCACTTCCAGAAAAAAACTCGTCAAGAATTTTATATGGGCTTCCAAAAAAAAATACACATAATTGCTTGCTTTAGGTACTTTTAATGATCTTTTTTCCGTAAATAAATCAAGTGCACTTTAACATGTCAATCACTGAGACATTTTTGTTGTTTAGTAAGCATAATTTTAAATTACTGAAGAGAATTAAATTCATTACATTGGTGTCATATAAATAGGAAAAAGAAAATCATGTTAGTAATCATTTTATTGGAAGAAATTCGCTGGGTGACTTCAGATAGTAGTTATTTAAAAAAATGTATGGGATGGTTCAAAATAACAAAGAATAAAAAAGAAAAAGGCTATGCTTTAAATAATCTGTACTGAAATTGTAAAGATGAACAAGAGAAGCTAATATAGTGACTCATAACCTCTGCCGACATATAAACTGGTCTGACTTAAAATTGTGTATATATACTTTTTTATGTTATTTAAAAGGAATGTATTGAAAGATTTGACAATGGCTTTGGTATTTATGAAAATTTACTATTCTTTAGTTCAGAAGAATCGCATACATTGTTAATAAGAATAAATGCGCGGTATTTCCAAGTGATCTTCTCACTAGCCAAGTATACTAACCCCATCCAACATTGTTTGACTTCAACACGTGATGTTCCTAAGTGGTCTTCCACTATCTAAGTACTAACCGCGTCCAACATTGCTTGACTTCAGTGATCAAACTAGAACCGGTATACTTGAAAAATTGATAAAAATCCTATCTTCTATAAATATAATTTATTTTTAATTCAAAACCAGTCCAACATTAGCATACAAATATTACCTATAACAATATTATTCTACTAAAGTATTCTACCATAAATTAGATAACAATATACATACTTATGTATGTAAATTTATTTAAATAACCTTTGAAACTTGGGCTCTTCTGAGGGAGAATTTGTATCGGCGTCGGACTTAATGACCATATCCGTTAGTTAGTTTTTGTTAGCTTTCCAAAATATATATCTTTAGTGGCGCATCTTATGCTTTAAGGCCGAAAAGGGCATTTGAAAGTATCCTTGTTGTTTTGATGTTTTTGTATAAAAACCGTTATATTTGTTTATCCATTAAATATATATAAATTCAGTTATATATTCTAAAAATATAACGGTCTGGAGCAAATTTCAACATTTATTTGATGATGATTGGTGCTGCCGTCACGGAGATATTGTAGTTCAAAGTAGAAAATTTTTACAATCTTTATTTTCTTTCTCGAAAAACCAAATACCCCAAGATTTTATCATTTAACCTCCTCAATATTTATATACTGTTGGAAAGGTACCTTTTTTTACTATAACTCATGCATACATACTTTATGTCTGCGTGGAATAGTTTAGCGTTTATTAAAAAAAAATGTTTTTTTACCCATTTTCTGTATAAAATTAGGAATGTTTCTTTTACGAAGTAACAATCTTCTGATGTAAATGCAACACAAGCTTGTGACCAAATCACTGTATCTCGAAAATAATTGCTATTGCCGACTTTTAAAATATATGTCCTTAATAGTGCATTTAGTATTTTAAGTACAAAAACGGCATTTGGTAACATGCTTCTTGTTTTAGGGTTTTTGTATCTGTTGATCTAGTAGATAATATAGTAGGTAAGTTAGCAATCTGAAAAATATTTTAACTTTAATTTGATGACGACAGATGTTGCCGTTGGGCAGATATTGTAGTTAAAAAAAAAAAACTATCTTTTATACATTGTCCTTAAAAACCAGATATTTTAAAATTTTGATAAAGAAACGTGTAATATTTTTATCTCATGAGAAGAGGGTGTTTCTATTCGGTTAAATAATAAGCTTTATTTAAAAAAATTTGATCTATTTTTTAGTGTTTTTATTTTTAAAAAAATAATGTTGCGCCTTTTACAAAGTAATGTAATAAGCTGGTGTAACATTTGCTTCGGAAGAGTATTATTTCGTAAAAGGCACATTCCTAGTTTTATATAGAAAAAAGGTAAAAAAAACATTTCTTTTTAATAAATGTTTATATCTTCTAAACTATTCGTCGCAGACTATGTAGTATGAGTAATAGAAAAAAATGAAACCTTTCCAACAGTATATAAATACAATCAACATCAAATAAATATTAAAATATGCTGCAGACCATTATCTTTCTAGAATATATAACTGAAACTGAATATATATATATTTAATAAATCAACAGATATAAGGGTTTTTATACAAAAGCATTAAAACAACAAAGATACTTTCAAATGTCCTTTAAGGATAAGATGCGCCACCAAAGATATATATTTTTGGAAAGCTAGAAATTTCAGCTATCCTTCGGATATGGTCCTCAGAATCCCCGAAACTTGTGTTGGTTTTTTTTATATGAATAGGCGGAGAAATGTGTTCAAACACAATTATTATGTTCCATATCTGGTATAAGTATGTTCTTCGGTCAGTCAGTCCAGTCCCCACACCGTAATGAAGTTAAAATAAGTTACACATTTTATTCAAAACCGATTTACTACCAGTTCGTTTGATATGAACCTTTATGGTTTGTTTGAATCGATTATTAATAATAACCAAACAATTAGATACTCTTACTTTGTATTTAAAACAAATTTTTATACAAAGTCTCTTTACGAGGAGATTAAAACTTATTATTAGATTAACTTAACTTAGATTAAACTTAACTCGTGTTATTAACTTAGGTTATTTTTGACAATTATTAGCTGATTTTATATTTTCGTTCGTTTACAAAACTGCGTAGTATTTTCGACCAATCAGAGAATCGCAAGAACAACATACCATATAAAAAGTTTGCTATACATTTCAAACTGTGGTATAGATTTATAGAAGAATAAATAATTAAAAAAAAACAAGCCTTTAGACCTAGGTTTTCAAATAATTTAATTAAACTTAATTTTTGCCTGGTAAAGGGAGCTACACGTTCAAAAATTTGATTTATATCGAAGTTTCAATTGCAAATTTATGATATTAGAAATGCAAAAGATCTTTTAGTATATGCATTTTTGTGTATGGAACCTTTTTATTGAAATTATGTGTCCGTAAATGCCAAATGTTGCAATTAGTATATGTATTTTTTTCGTTGGAAATTCAAAAAAATTCGTTTGGTATTGGAAATTCAAAATCAACATGTAAGTACAAAAATAAATTAAATCCACATAATCCCTGAGTTTTGTATTGTAAAAAAATCGAAAACCTTGGAAATGTTTCAAGTTCCATATTGCATGTCAAAAATATTTTACAATGTTCCAAATTCGGAATTGTAAAATAATGGTTCTTGAAACGCAGACAAAGTAAATCGTGCATTCAAAAAATTTTGGATTCTTTTGTAAAACTTTTACACATTACCGCTATATAAATTTATTTTTATTATTATTTAAAAAAAATATTATTATTAAATTTATTTACATATATTATTAAGTTTAATTTTTACCTAATAACAAAATAAAAGTTTAATTATGAAATAAATCAAAGAAAAAAATGGCGGAATCAGAGTTAGTAATTGACATGTATACTTAAGTACATATTTTAATAGTATGTAGGTACCTAATGCATGATATATAGACATATATTAATGTTAAAAATTTTATTTTTTGGTAGAGAAAAAAAATGGACACAGCCAAAAAAATTCATTAATTATTATAGTACGGTTGGAATTTGAACGGGATTGAACATCAAAAATTTGCGTTCCGAAATATAAAAAAAAACTTTATAAATATTAATTTGTTTTACTAAGTATTGTAATGGTTTTCAATTTTAAATTTCAGTTCGGTTTAAAGGCGGTTTAAAAACATTTTTTTTTTACAATACAGAACTCGCCAAATTGTACGGTTTATCGTTTATGGTTAGTGTTTAATTTTTTAATAATTATTTTAGTGCAGTGTTAAATTTTTATGTGTAGCTATTAATTAATAAATTCTATTTTATTTTATTTAAAACTATTATATTTTAATTTAACTTATTTTTTTGTAAACATTCTAAATTTCAAATAGAGTACAAAACACTCAAGAAGTCTGCAAATAGTAGACGAAATACGCGTATCTGTAAGCTAAGCATATTTAGTAAAATTAAAAGAAAAATATTCGACTATTTTCAACAATACATATATACACATTTTACTCAAAACACTAAGGAATAAGTAAACCTATAATTTTCAATTTTTAGTTGATATTTTTTGATGATTGACTGTAAGCAAAGACTATAGATAGAAACTTACTTTTTAGCTTAATAAAAAATTGCTTTTAAAAAATTATTTCAATAAAAAAATTGAGACATCAAATTTTTGCATAATATTGAAATTTTAATTGTTAAAAAATTATTTAAGCGAGAATTCTGACGCCATGTTTTAAACTATAAATTATTAAATTATCTTAAATTTATCAAAAATCTGTAAAGCAAACATGCACTCAAAAAAGTAAACATACAGGAATTCGAATATATTTGTGCAAATTTGCGACTTAACATACAGACGTAAAATACATATAATTCATATAATAAGCCTCGATGAAATCTGGTTTGTTACACTGGTTCAGTGAAAAAACGCTCCTTGTATTTTAAAATCTTATAAAAGTTGTAATAGTTTTTTTTTAGTGACAAAACAAAAAATGCAATGAAATAAAAAAGTTTCATATATTTGCAATTATTTTGCCTCTAGTACTTTCATAATTTCAACTAATTTATAATTTCACTCCGAACCGTCTGCGATTTTATCCTACAATATGCTGTAAGAAAAGTCTACAAAAGCTCCTTATTATGGGCTTATCAACCACGTGAGTTTTGCCAAGTCCTCATTCTTTAAAGTTTTTTACATAACTATCTTTAGTTTATATCTTATTATTTTTTTTTTGAAACTATAGTCTGAAATAATTACTTATGATACTAAATAAGAGATTAGAGTCAACGAATCTTTGAGTATCTTTCTTATATTCGTGAATCAAACTTGAAACTACAAACATATATCTACATTATTATTAATAAAATGAATACATACCTTCTTTGCATCTTATAAAAGCTGTTTGATTAATGCAAGCAACTCGAGTATTTAATCCGCATGTATTACAAACACCAGAAACTATTTCAATTTCAATAAGACCGACTAATAAAATCTAAAAAAAAAATTAATTTTGCAAATTAAATTGCTTTTTGTAAAACAAAACAAAAAGAAAACACTCCTTACAAAATAAAATATTTTCATCTTGTTACTCCGATTAAATTTGCCACTTAAATGTCTGAAATTCATAATTTTTTATAATTTTGTTTTAGAATTGGAGAAGTAGGTGGTAATTTTATCTCATTAGATACTCATATTATATTAATCTTATCTATATATGTACATATAAATAAAAAAAATGCAATTTCTTGGGAAAAAAATAACTGCATTATGTATCTAATTCAAAGCAAAAATTCAGGTTGTATAATAAAGATACAAATATCAAATATTTGTTAAATGTCACTCATATTAACTGATATTTTTTGTGTTTAAAACTTTCAAAAGAACAAATTGCAACTTAGAATAATTTTTCAATCAGATTTTCAATATCTTATATACAGGATGTACCGTTTTTAACTACACGAGTTACACGCGTTTGAATTTTTTTTGTTTAATCTTGCACTTGCACCGAATCATATTTCTCAACATCATTATCTCTTAAAGTCTTATATTAGATTGTTGAAAATAGTCTTGATGGAAAGTTAATAAAATTATTTGAAAAATAATAAGATTTAAATTTTACTAACAATAAGTTTTTATAACAATAAAATAAATTAATTATGTGAATTTTTATTTTTATCTTAGAATCATCATTCACATCCTAATAAGCTGTTTTTCCTTTCACATTATCTAATTCGTTTTAGCAGGTAGTTTTCTAAAAAAACAACAATTTGAAGATTACCCGTTGATGAATTTTGCATTTGATTTTAGCGTCATTGATTTGAGCAAATATTTTGCATTTGTCATTGACGTTTTAGGAAAGTAAATTGAAAAAATATTTTTAATTAATGTTGATAAAGACAATGATGGATAAAAATTGTAATAATCAAATTGTTAAAAATTATAATTGTGTTAGGTATATACAGTTTTTTTTCGTTGTATGTATGTATGTACATTACATACCTACATATGCATATTCATTTTCTTCTACTGAATTTTGGCACTAGCGCTACGATCATCTAAACTACTATGGATTTATATTTTGTTGTGGTGGGCGTACAAAATAGGAAATATTACATTAGATAGTAATTAGCTCGCACTTAGATAGAAATTTTGAATAATTTCTAAATAAATTCATAATTAAATTTGTTTTTATATAATTAATACTTGCATTGATTTTCGCAACATTTTATCAATCTAACATAGTTTCAGAATTTATGATTGTCACATCAAAAATGTTTATGAATTTGTAATTTTGATCATCGTCATGTGTTTGACGTTTTAGTACCGCACTTAAGTACTTGCTTACAAAAATAAAAATGTAAAAATTTTAGTTTATATTAATTTCGTAAGTTTATGGAGTTATTAAGAATATCCAATTTTTCGATGAAAATCTCGATTTCGGCCAATTTCGGCGATTTTTGAGCTTAAAAAACACTTTTCCGGTCCTTTCCGGAAGTTGAAAATATCACCAATCGATAGAGCACCTTCGATCTAGTTAATAACATTTTTTTAAACTTTAAAATAACGGCTCCTTCCCCTCTTAAAAAGCTGATACGCATGCTCTGGAACACCCGGTATATTCTCAACACTTTTATGTGTAGTTGAAATCTAAACACTTTCGAAAGTCTCTCTGAAAAAATTAGAGACCTTCGAAATGTGGTGTTACCGAATACTGCTGGAAATCAATTGAATGGGGAGAATAACTAATGAACAACTGAACTAACAAACAAAAGCGCATAATCGTAAGAATTATTAAATTAAGTAAAATGGAGTATTTCGGGCATATAGTTCGGCATCGACAGAAGTATATGAGCTAATTAGAATTATTGCTGAAGGCGAAAACAAGGTCCCTGAAAAAGAAAGATATCGTGATTGAAAAAACTACGTCAATCATTCAATATAAAACACCAAATCTTTGTTGGGAGCTGCAGCAGATCAAGTTAAAATTGATGTCATAGCAGTAAGCACATGAAGAAGAAAAAAATAGAGATAAGTGAAGAAATATTGTGAAGAAAGCTAAAACCATGATGTCTAACATAAAAAACATTGAAAAATTACAAAATCCAGGAATCTAAAATATTTACCTAAGGAATAAAAAAATCAAATATGCATTTTTTTTTTGTTTTATTTTAAAATTTTTATTTCTTAAAAATTTCGTTATTTATTAGTATTTATATATTTTTAATATTTTTTATATTATTTATATTTTTATTTTTTATTTTTTTTTATTTTTATACAATTTAATGTAAAAACGAAACATCGTATCTATTTGGTAGATATTCTTAAAATATTCTTTAAGAAAGTCTTACATCTAAAATAAAATTTTTAATGTGAATTACTCGTACATTTTTTGTTTATTTAATTTTTTATTTTATTGTTTTTTTTTTTTTTTTTTTTTTTTTTTTTAAATAATAAATTTTAATAATAAAATTCTTTCTAAAATACATAATGTTTTATAATATTCATATATAAACATACATATTATATTTTTATGTATGGACTTATTTAAAATAACTAAATTAAAATTAATTAAAAAGTTAATTAAATATTATAATAATATGAGTATTTATATATGTATGTATATGGAATATATTTTAAAATTGATTTAAATTTTTAGTTTTAAAAACCTTTTCTTCATATATATAGATATATATATATATTTACCATTGTATGGTATATATTATATAATGTATAATATTTTTTGAGTGTTGTTTTAACTATAATCAATATACTAAAATTCGAAAATAATATTTTCGTGTTTAAATAATACATATACATTAAATTTATATTTTAACTTTTAATATTATATATATATATATATGTATAATATATAGTAAAAATTAGATTTTGTATATATTAATAAGAATTAATTTTTCTAAATTTTTAAAAATAATTTTTAGTTTTATTAATATTTTTTTTTTGTTTTGATAAGTGCATTTAAATTTTTGCAAAATTATTTAATATTTTAAATATTAATTTGAAATTATTTTTAAGTTTTATATTTAAAAAAAAAATTTATACTATTATATAGTTTTTACATTTTATTTTAGTTTTATTATATTTTTTCTTAAATACAAATTTTGCTAATAAATTTATGTATATATTTTAATTGATAATTAATGTTTATTAATTAATAAAAAAAATTATAAATTTATATATTTATATGTGATGAATGATGTGTATTTAAATGTAGGTAATTATATAAAATGACGAATAAAAATATTTTAATTTGATGCAATTCATGGATCATTAGATTGCATACGAAAACGGTTTTTGAAATTGTCAATTAATTCGTATGAAATCTGGAGACGATGATAATCAGAAAAATTTGTTCAAAACGTTATTTTCTGATTTTGTCTTAAGTATTCTGGAAATTTTTATTTTAAAACTTAAACTTTTGTATTTATATTATTTATTCATTCTTTACAATTTCTAATAAATAATTTCATGACTAATCTTATAATCTTAATTTTATTGCTCTCTTCCAATATTATATTCGGAAAAATTAATCTTTAAACGAGTCTAATGTAGCAGATTTACACTAAAATATAAAATTTTGTGCTAAAAATTCATTCTGAAAGCTTTTGTTGCTTTCTTTAAATATTCTTAATTTATTTTCCCAATCTTGAACATTTTAATTTTTTTTTTAAGGGCTGTAAAAACTGTATTACATATAAGAATTTACAAAATCTATACAGAAGTGAAAATATTATGTATTTTCTAATTTTTGTGTTTGGTACTATTGACATAACAGACGTAGGTAGTACACAATTAAAATATTTCTAAGCCGCGATACTAGGATCAAGTTGTATAGAAAACCAAATTGAATTAGAATTAAATTAATATGCCGTTTTAGTGGTTATATCATCTGATTACTAATCAGAAGCTACCGGATTCAAATCCCGTTCAGGGTATAAATGTTATAAAAAGGTTTTTTAATTATTCTTTAAAATTAATTTGAAATACAATTTTTTATCTTTTAAAAAAAGTAAAATGAATCTATAAAAAACCGAAGTGACAATCTTTACTAGATGTAGTTTTCTACACGTAAATTAATAAACATATAAAAAAAATAGTTTCTGTAAGTCAGTCAGCTTTGATTGTTTTTTAAATTTTTATAAAAATTGTTAACCCTTTAAAGTTAAGTTGTAATAGCAAAAATTAAACCGATCCGAAATTGGAACCGAAAATAAAACTCGAAAATTCTACATTATGTGAATAACACATTGTTATATATAAATTGCAAAGTAAAATTTTATAATAGATCCTAGATTCCGTTTTACGTGAAGACTATTTATGTTTGATTATACAATAACTAAAATTAGTAATATGTAATATTGCTGAAAATATTTTTTGGCGTGGTGACATGCTCTGATTTGATAAAAATTCATTTAATTTGAATTAGAAAGTTTCGTTCAATATGTTTTCCATTGATCAAAACAATATTTGACAAAATTTATATCCGACGATAAGACAAAAACAGAAATTAATATTTTTAACTCAATTATTATAATTATATTGTTATATATACATACATATATATATATAATATAAATAAAATTAATTAATGATTATGATTAATTTGTGATTATACAACATTATGTTGAAATATTTTTATTCCTCACTGTATATATATATATTATGTATGAATATATGCATCATATAAATATGAAATTTTTTACACATTTTATATTTAATCATATATATTGCATAATAATTATAGACGGATAAGTCTGTACTTTATATAATATTAATTTATACATATTAATTATATTATTAACAATTAAAATTAAATTTTGAGAAGTCTTAACAATTCTTATATATTTTTTTTTATTTCTTTTACTTTTTTCTATATTAAATCATCTATCTTAGATACAATCCGACACAGCCGTGTAAAACCAACTTTCAATTTATTTAATTTAAATTTCACTATAATTTTTTTTATTTTGTATTTTATAAAAAAAAAAAAATTGTTTTTAAAACATTCTGTTTTCAGTCTAATTTTTTTGTTTCTTTAATATTCTTATTTCTCATCTTCTCATAACTTTTTATTTAATTTTATTTTATTTAAGTTTTTTATGATTATTATTATTTTTTTTTTTTTTTTTGATAATTTGTTAATAAATATAATTATCATTATTTAGTATATATAAAAAATTTTAATTAAAAAAAAAGTAATTTATTATTTTCTAATTTTTAATTTTTGTTTTTTTTTTTGTGTGTATATTTAGAGGTTTTTTAATTTCTGGAATAATTATTTTTAATATTTTAAAATTTTATTTTAAATATTATTTATTATATATATTTTTTTTTTAATTCAATTGAGGTAGTTTTTAATTTAATTTAAGGGTAAGTTTTTTAATGAGTTTGAAAATTGTGAGTAATTTTCATCCATTTATTGTTCATATTTTCATGATATTTTTATATTGCCTATACTGCGGGTCAGGCAATCATTTAAAATTTAAATGATAAATGAAAATTGTATGAGTGTAGAATAAATTTTAATGTGTTTAATTGTTTATGAATTTGGTACTTCTGCCAAATTTAAAATCATTTTCACGATTTAATTTTTGTAAATTAATTGAATGTTATTTATTTATTTATTTTTATATCAGTTTACATGCATATTAATTTGAAGACAAAATTTCAGGCCCTTATTAATCGAATGTGTTAGGTATTATCAAAAATAATATAAACTATAGTTTATATTATTTTTGGTATTATGTATTTGAAATATAGAATAACGAAACAATAGTGTTTGTTTGCTAATAATAATTTGACAATTTATTTTGGAATAAAGTAGCAAATTGTTGGGTTTAGGAATACAAATTATTAATTGTAACTAAATACATATCATTATATTGCGTTAATTTATAATAAGAAAACAAAAATAACAGTTATTATTACAAATTCCAACAAAAGTTAAATAATTTATTGAAAATTAATAAATGAAATTATTGCATTTGCTTCGCTATATTTTTCTTTACAATGTTGCAATGCAACCGAAAACTAGAATTTCAAAAATATTATAATTGCATTTTGCATTGTTGTTTTAATCATAATATACTTTAGAAGCATGTTTTATTTTGTGATTGTCAAATTTTGATATTGATGGTGTCAGTCAATAAATAAAATATGTATCAGTATCATTATTTAATGTTCATTTTGCTTCACAGTGAACCATACAACATACATAATCAATCAGACTTTCTATTTTGATCTAACTATATGAATTTTTCAATTTATTGTAGTTTATTAACAATTTCAGTTTCTTGTAGTAGCTCATTGTGTTTAGATTACAATAATACCTAGTTTAAAATTAAGTCCAATTCATTTTTTATTTTTTGTGTATAAACAAATAGTTAAAAAAAAATCAATTATTGAAAAACCATAAATCAAAAATTAACTTTTGACATTTTGACATTAACATTATTATTGACACATCACAAAAGTACCATCAAACATTTGGTTTTTTCGTGTACAAAATTTTTTATAAAATTGATGTTATTTTAAGACGTCATGGGAGGTGTGTGGTTTAGTCAGTAAAAATCTGAATACACACAATGGAAGCTACGGGACAATTGTGTCTATGAAGATTCCCACCAATCCACGAAAAAAAGATGTTAAATTTTTTTTCACATGCAACTGTTTGCGTACTAAAACAAAAAAATTTACAAAATAAAAATTTTTTAATTATACCAATTATACTTTAAAATTAACAAATTTTTAATTTTTTTTTTAAATTTTAAATTTCATCTTATTAACTTGAAATTTTTCAAAAATTTTGTAATCGAACATTTGACTGAATAAAAATCATGATCATTTTAAAAAAGTAATTAAATTTTTAATGAGATACGTTATTTTAGTTATGATTATGATAATTAAGTTATTATATAAAAATATGTATATATGTATTGTATATAATGTATAATAACAAATTCATGCATTATAATCAAAATATGTATGCATTTTTTAAGAAGTTACATTCTCTCTAACTTTGAATGTCTCAAGTCATTCAATTTGAAATTTATTCATGTACCAAAAAAAAAATTTATAAAGTTTTATAAAATTTTATAAAATTATATTGAAATTTTTCGCAAGTTTAGTTCGTTCACCTAATTAAAGCAAAAAAAGAGTAAAACGGGTAAAATCTAAGGCTTTATAATTTTTGAAATTTCGCAACAAATTTTTTTTTTGTTTTAAGACATTAAAAAATTATTTTTATTGTTTTTAAGGGTAAATTTATAATTAAAAAAATCGTTCGCGTACTTTTATTTCAAAATGAGAATTTTCTAGAATTTTATTCATATATTTCTCATCTTCTAAAAGCTGTACGTTTTTACAACTTTTTGTATGCGAGCAAACTTAATACATATAATAGTATGTATATGCATTTACTTTTTATTTTATTTTAATTTCTGAAATATTTTTTGAAATATGTTCATACAAATTTTTAATTTAATTTTTTTTTAAATTTTATCCTTCTAAAGAAAAATACCTTCTAAAGAGAGAAAGTAAAAAATAACAAAACTTAATTCACATAATAATGTAGTGCAAAATAATGTATTACATACCTATTCTACACATATTATACGTATATTAAATTACATAATGTATTATTAAAAAAAAATTCTCTTAAATTTTCTTTATGGTTTGTTGTTACATTTTAAAAATTTAATTTTGTTTTAGGCTGTAAATTTGTATTTAATTTGATTTTTTCTTTTTTTTTTGTTTAAGTGTGAAGATAATTTTGGTTGTACTATCGATCAGTTTAAAAAACAAAAAATAAAAAATTAAAAAAAAAATTATTTTTTATGGTTTCTATTTAAAAAGCTTAATTTTGTTTACATTTTATTTGATAATTAATACGAATTTATATTATATATATTATATTTAATTTATATATGTGTACATTCCTATTTAATATAAATTTAATATTGTTTTGTTTATTAATTGTCTAAATTATGTATATTGTATTAATTTATATATTTTTTTTTAATTAATTTTTTATTATCAAAATTTTTTTAATTATCCTAAAAATCGGCAGTTTATTCTGGTATTTTAAATATTTCTTTTCTATTCATTTATCTTTTTTTCCACTTATTTAACATAGTATGCTGTATGCAAGGGGAGTATGTATATGTAAATATTTATTAATTTTTATGAAAAAATAAAAATACATAATAAGAATTATTTTTAGTTTTTATATAATAGATATGTAATAATGTCTATTACAAAAATTAATTTAAAAAATAAAATTATTTATTAAATATAATAATTTATTTATTTATTTAAAAGAAAGAACTTTCCACATTAATGTAGACAAGTATAGCTTAGACCATTTTTCTTTCGAAATGTGAGCTAATAAATTGTATTTAGTATAAATAATACATATTTCTAAGGTTTTTATTAATTGAAATTATAAAAATATAAATTAAAAACAAAAAATATTATTTATTCAATAGGTTTATATTTTGAACCATATAATAAAAGGTTAAATCGATATAGTCTTGATTTAAAGAAATAATTCTGTACTCTGATAAAAAATTAAATGTCGATAGTGCTAATAATTATATTCTATAAGAAAATCATGACTTTATTAAAGTTTATTTAATATTTAATAATATTATGATTAAATAAAAGAAAAAAAAAAATACATATATATATATATAGTAAATATAATATATTATTAAAAATTTTGATCAATTGATTCAAAAAATTTAAAATAAAACTTATGTATTTAATAACTTATTATGATAACTTTAATTATTTTTGGTAATCGAATTTCGTATTTTCTTATTTTTTTTTTGCAATGGAAAAAGATTTATTAAATTAAAGTAAAACATAATTTTCAAAATTTCTTAAAATATAATCGGCCAAACTGAATATGTATATGCAGTAGTGTTTCACAGTGAAAGTCATTGATTTTAAATAGCAACACAAATTAACTTGATCACTTAACTTACAAATAGTCATATATATTTATTTATTCAATTTATTTACTATTCTTTGTATCAGTTCGAATTTCGTTATAAGCATGCTTCTTATATTACTTATATTTCCAAAAAAAAAAATTAAACTGATTTTGTATAAAGGAATTGTCTCCTTGACTTTGAGTAGTATGTAAAAAAAAATTAAGCAAGAAATAAATAAATAAACTATATTATTAAAAATAAAAATAAAGTACTTCACAAAAATAGTATGCATGTTTATTCAGTAAATTGAGAATAGAATCGCAGAGAACTATTTTGAACAATTAGAATTAAAACAGTTTGGGTGGGACCACTTTGATTTTATGTATTATTAATTAATTAAAAATATTACAAATAAATCTTAATGAAATCTCAATATCAAGAATAAAAATAGTTGTAATATTAAATATAGTATTAATAATAATAATAATAGTAATAATTATTATTATTATAAAAACAATTTTAATAATTGAAAAACAATAATATTCCTCTGAAAAATAAAACAAAAATAAAAAAACGATAGAAAAATAAAAAAAAAAAAAATTAAAAAAAGTAGTAAAAAAATAAATAAAAATACATATGTATATATATATATATATATATGATAAAAAAATGAACATTTGAATTTTGTCCGCATTATTGTTTGAAAATTGAAATATAAAAATTTATTCACAATTATTTCCATTAATTATTTCCAAAATATTTTCCATTTTCATTCATTTTTTCTTTCTTTTATAGAAAACAATAAATTTTTTCCTTTATTTTTTCGTTTTATTTATTTTGTGGGGTTATTAAAGAACAAACATATATTACAAATATCAAAATTTTGAAAATTTAAAAAAAGAAATAAAAAAAAAAATTTTCAGATTCCTTTTTTTGATTTTTTTTTTAATTTTGTTGCTCTAATTTTTTACTTGTTTAAAACTCATCACAGGCTGGATAATAATCATTGACAATTTTTTCACAATTTTGATTATTCAAATGAACTTTGGCAGACATTCTTGTTAAATCACTATTTATTTTTTTATAAATTTGTTTACTTTCAAATGTTTTTTTTTAATTCAACTGACAACAACTGTCATAATTTAAAAAAAAAAAACTAATTCTAATTCTATAGTATACCGTTAAAATTTAATTGTTTTATAGCAAATTAATTGCAAACAGTTAATGAATTTGTTTAATTATTTGTATAAGTAAAGTGACAGTATTCTAATTAAATTTTGTTGCTATTTAAGGTAAACCATTTTCACTATGACTCATTAAAAAGCTTAAAAATAAAATTTTATACTTTTAATTTCCAGTTATTAATATATAAACAAATTTTTATATAAATGTTTTTTTTTCGTTTTTTAATAAAATATTGGTAAAATTTTAGAAAAAATTTTTTTTTCTTGCAATTACTATGTGTTTTTCTTAATTATTCTAATGAGGTCCAAATGTTGTGACGAAATGCATATAATTATGATTTTTTTTTGCTTTGGGTTTTTCAAATATTTGTTTAATTATTTTTTTGCGTTTTTTACTTTTAAGTTTTTTTTTTATTTAATTACTAAAATTCTAAATATAAAAATGTTATTAAATTTAATTTTAATCATTATATTTTTTCTTTAATATTATTTAATTAATATTAATTAATTTTGAGATTTATATTTCTTAAATTTTATTTTATTTCTAAGCTGTATAAGTAATAAGATAAATTAAATTAAATTTAATTAGATATTTTATTTTTATATATGTTATGTATATGGTATTTCATATAATATCCTGGTTAATTTGTTATAATACTATTTTATAGGCTTATTTTAAATGGTAAGTAAAAGGTATGTTAAATATTTATATTGCTAATTTATTTTTATTTAAATTATTTATATTTTAAAATTCTATTTAAAGATATAAGAATATTTTAACTAAAAATTAAAAAAAAAAAAAAAATACCAGGATATTATTAAAATTAAATTAAAAATATTTATATACATATAGATATAAATGCATACTATATTATTATAATGTATATTATAAATATTTGCGCAAGAACATCAAAGTTAATTATTTAAAATTAATCAGTCCAATTCAGTCTCATACCTAGTAGTTTTTCAATATATTCTGTATATATCTAAGATCAATGATCAATTTAACACATATGTATAGGTGGTTATTTACTTACAGATTTGATTAAATTATAGTTGAAAATAAATTTTGTTGATAACTGTACCAGGTGCTCCAGAGCATGCGTATCATTTTTTTAGGAGGGGAACGAGCGGTTTTTTTTTTTAAATTAAAAAATAAATAATTATTAACTAAATTGAGAGTAAGGTATATTGTTTGATCAACATATGTATTCCGGAAAGGACGGGAAATAATTTTTTTAAACCGGAAATTCGCCGAAATCAAGATTTTCAAATGACTAAAGTTTTAGTTAATAAAATTTTTTAATTTTCAAAATAACGGCTCCTTTTCCTATTAAAAAACTGTTACACACGCTCTGGAACACCCAGTATATACAATCATTGTGCTAGTTGACAGTTGAATTCAGTTTAAGTGTTATTATAAGAGTAATTCAAATTTTTCAACATTTATGGACAGAGTAAATGCAAAATCAAGTTGTTTTAGAGTAGAATGTTTGAAATTTTTTAAATATTTTAGAGTGGACTTGAATTCATCCATTAAAACATCTTTTCTGCTTTTATGATGCAAATCATACAACTTATCCGTGTAGGTCGGTACTAATGAATTTTGTTTAATTTTACGACTCGTATGTAGTCATATACAGATTCAAAAAAAAATCATATAGGAGTTATAAAAATACTTAACAAAACTAAATTGATGTATAGACTCAAATGAAAAACAATTAAGAATGTATAGGGTATCGTGGTTCTTAATATTATAACATTTGTAATTTTTAAGTTAATATACCATTTACATTTAATTGGATTTTGTTTTAAAAAATGCTTTAATTCAACGTGTTAATGGAACAATGTGAAAATTATATATGATTTTTGTTTTCGATCAATTTATGTATAGTAGCCGAACAAAGTTTATACTTAATCAAATTGAAATTATAAATTTGAACTGAAAATGGTATGATCCTCCTCCTTCCCTTTTACCATCCTCCTTTCCAAATTTTCCTTTCCCTCTCTAGCCAAACGTACCAATCGGTATAAAAGGTTCCCACCTAGTGTTTTGGCTATGCATAAAAAAAAAAAAAAAAAAAAATGTTCCAACGATTTCTACAACAATAATGTTATAACGACAAGATAAAATTTTTTTTAAAGATAAATGACTAAAACTCTGAGTTCTTCAAATAAAAACAAAACCCAATCTCGATAGATATTTTTAAAACAATTTGGTTTTGACTTTCATTGAAATAAAGTTCTACTGATGCAATATTGATCATTTCTCACTAGATAATTGATATACTTATGTACAGTAAATTTTTTCTATAAATTAATCTTGAATTTATGTGTATATAATAATATGTCATATATTACATATACATAAGACTATATGTATATTATATAAAAAATTAAAAATCATTATAAATCTCACCAAATCTTGGAAACACATTATAAAATTTTAAAATAAATTGTGTTTTTTTTTTCTTTTTTAAATTTAATATAAAAAATTAAAATTTTATTTTTAATTAATATTATTTTATAAACTCCATTTTTTATTTACTGAACTGGAAAGTATTTATTATAAAATTTAAAATTTAGCATTTTGAAATCATTTTTTTTTATTTATTTTTAGTATCTACTTGTTTTTAGTACAATGTTAATTTTAAAAAATTCTTATTTCAAAAATTGACCAATTAAAAATCGTTTTTGTTTTTTTTTTTATAATTATTCATTTTTTTTTATCTAATTATAATAAATTCCCGGGAAGAGAGGGTATGTATGTATGCAAAAAATTAATAATTATATGTATTTTTTTTTCAATTTTTTTTTTTTAATTATGTAATAATTTATAAATTATATACACTATATACATTATAATTATAATATATGTATATATATATATATATATATATATAATGTGTATATATACTAATAAAATAAATATTTAATTTTTGATTAAAATTTGCTAACTTTATAAATTCGAATTGATTTCGTTTTTTGGTTTATAATGACATTAGATGAAGATATAAAACAGATTGATGAACCCATCTTTATTTTATGCTCGTTAATAATTGTTTTTTTTATCACTTTATTAACATAATTTATCTAGATAATATTGCACTTCGTAAAAATATACATGTTTAGAGTAATTATTTGGTTTGAAATACGACTTTTACTACATAATAAAATTTTTATACGTAATTGTCAAAGTAATGGCAAAAATGCCCAAAATATTTTAGACCACTAAACCTTAAAAAGTTTTTCGAAGACAGCCCAGTATCAAGAATCATTAAATTGTGAAAAGATGGTTTTTAAGATGTATGAGAAGTAGAGTGAACCTAATTGTATCTAGATGAGTATTTATGAAAATTAACGATAGTTGAAATGAAATTAAAAATTACTAAAGTTAACATTTTTGTCAGATCAATTTTAATTAGGAAAATAATTAAAATAAATAGAAATATTCAAGTTATTTTACAATTACTAACAGTTTGCCGCAAATCAGCAGTGAATATTTTTAATTTATTATTTGTTATTTAATAGTAAAGTTATAGTTATGGTATTATTGATTTTTAGCCATGGATAATTTTGGAAAGTATCCACTCTCTTCCACCTAAAACAATTGTAATTTAGCAGTAGTCAATTGTATTTGTAGCTCAGAATTTTACATTTTATTACCTCATAGTTTTAGTATAGCTAGTAGTGCTAAATTTTTGGTTATTAATTTTAATTTTAACCAACTGTTAATAAATAAAATAAATTATAATTTTTAATTTTAATTTTACATCATTGTGTAATCATTTGGAATTTTTTTTACAAAAAATGGAAAATAATTATAAAAATTTTTGAATTGTAAAATGTAAATGACTATATCTGAATTACAAACAGATTAATAATATTAGTAAAAATGGTAAAAGTATGAAAAGATCGTTACAAACTTCTAACAAAATTATACCAATAATTATACTCTAAATTGTATATGTATATCTATAGTTTATTTAAGAAAAATAGATATATTATTTATAAATTTCTTATATTTTTAATTTTTTATTATTGTTAATTCCAATTTTAAAATTCTACTTTAAAAAACTTTAGATATTCTAAAAAATATTTTCAATTTTTTAATTCGATTTATTCATTTTATATAATAGAAAAAACTATAAAAATGGTCCATTTACTTATAATATTAATTCTTTCCAATTTTCTTTTTAGGGCTAAAAATATTTATTGATTGTAAATTTTTAATTGTTAAAAGTTAAAAATATTTTTAGATATTATTAATAAATTAAAAATATAAAATTCCACATCTTCGTTGGTTGTTTTATTGTTGTTGCGCATTTTAAGATGAAGCAAATATTAAAGACAATTTCTAATATTATTAAATAATTTCATTTCTTTTCACATTCTTTAGACATTTTGAATAACTCTAAGTAATAATTAGTACATTTATACTTTACAAAACATTAATATATCTATATATTCCTGAGACCTTTAAATATATTAAAATACCATAAAACGGTAACAATTTTTTAACTATTGAGTATCTATTAACAAATAATTCATACTTGGAACCATAAGATCCGAGTCACACTTTCAATATTTAATTTAATATTTTTGAAATTTTAAAACTTTTCTAGTGCTTGTAATGTGTTCATTTGCCGACTTCCCTTACATACATTATTCTATCAACAAGAGAATTTTCAACTTGGATACCAGCTGCAGATGTCGGTACGGCCAGTTGAGATGGTTCAAGTCACCTAGAAGACAAAGTTCGTCTGTCTTACTAGGTTATAAGTGTCGTAAGAGACAGTACTAATTATGTTTCAAAATATATATAGCACATCGCATTTTTGATATTACCAAAAATACAGCCAGCTTATTAGGATCTCTGAGCCATTGCTAGGCTCACTTTTCTTTTGGAAAAAATAAATAAATATACATATATAATAAATAATTTAGAATTGCATATAAAAAAATTACAAAATTGAGGGTTTTAATATCAGGACCAATATCTAATTTCAATTTTTTAGAGATACACAATAGAACTGTAGAAACTTATAGATATTATTATAAATATAAATACATGGTTTTTTTTACAGATACATACATATATGCATTTTTTAAACAATAGTAAAAATAATAGTTTCTCTATTTAATCCTATAAACTCAGTCTATAATCAAATTATTTCTATTTTTCTGTATGGTCAGTTTGAAATTAAATATTTTTAATTTTTGTTCAAAAAAGGCTTTCAAGTTTTTTATAAATATTAAAATTCGAATTATAATTAAAAAACAAAAAAAAAACATTTTTTTTAATACTCAGAAATTTTGCAACAATATTTTTTCTAATTCCAAATAGTTTTTCAATAATTTATATTTTTTTTTTTATTTAACTAAGATTTTTTTTAATTATCATTTTCATTAAAATTTCGTTGTATGTGTACTTTTATTTTTCAATTGTTAATTTAAATAAATTTTAATTCAATAAACAAAATAATAATAAAAAAAACGAACTAAAATGATCCAAAATATCTTATCCATATTTGATTGTATTTATCAATGAGGCCATAATAAGGAAAAACTAGTTAATTGCATTGTTTGTCTTGTATTTCATACTACAAGTTATTTATGTAACTGTCATATAACTGTCATGTAACTAAATACAAAATTAAAAAAAAAACAAAATTCAGATTTTTTTATTCTCAATTTGAAAGTTTGCAATTTTTAAAAACTAACTTTCTTTTAATCTCTAGATTTGAAATTTTCAAAAGTGATTTTAAAAAGAGCGAGAATACGCATGCGACCCCAATTGAAACAAAGTCATATAAATTTAATATATTGTATTAAAGTAAAAATATTTATATGGGGGTAAAAATATTTATGGGGGGGTAATTTGGGTCTCGTTGTGTGTTAAAAATAAATAAAACCAACAAATCAAAATTAAAGCAAAATTTTGAAAATAAAAATACGGTAAATCGGATACACCATCATGATGAAGCAAAAAAATTATACCGCAATGCATGTCTTTGAGTTAAATCGTCTTTGTTATTAATTAAAGGAATATTTTTTTGCTCTTGCGGCATTGGCTCCAAAAATCAAAAGTAAGTTAACTAAAGTAATATTTGTTACTATAAGCGAATACATACTTCTTGTGTTGTTATAGTACATAAACCGGTGTTGATGACTGTCAAATCACACTAAAAAAATGTAACAATACAAATACAATAAAGTTGACCATACTTTAAGGTGCCTATTACACATCATTTTTTTCATCAATCTTCTTGTCCATATATTGACAATATATATGATGAAAAGAATGATGACACATCATCACGATTACACATCAATCATGAACTCATCAATCTTTTTATCTTTTTATATTTTGACATTTTGCAAGGACATATTGTGGAAGTGTTTTGAATATATTGATAATTTCGAAACATATATGAATATTGGAAAATATAATTTTTGGAGGAATGTTTTTGATTTTAGTTTAAATGGAATTTTTGAAGTAAATGTTGTGTATAAAAAACAACAAATTATTTTTTTTGCACATTTGAATAATATATATCAATTGTTTTTTTACACTAATTGCTATAATTAATATAAAAATTTTCTTTTTAGAATTACATTACAAATTGATATTATAACCTTATCTGAACATTCCCAAAAAAGCCATGCTTTTACCTCCGCTGATTTTGACAGCAATATTGATGAGAATTTTGACAGAAAGATTGATAGAATAGAACCACCATCAATCATTTCTCATCAATCAACGGTCAATATATTGACAATATATTGACAATGGATTGACCATTGATTGATCATTGATTGATTTTTAATATGGGCCTAACATTTGTACTGTGGTCAACGGTACTTAGGTACAAAAATATAAATCCATCTAAATAATACCTGGATCTTAAAAGTATAACGAACATCTGATGTAGATATACTTTTTTCCATAATTAAGTTTTTATGCTTTGACGTTCGGAATTGTAACAAAAGAAGAAATATATTATTTAATTCATTCGCAAGACCAATACATTATATATATATATATTTACGTTTATCTGGATGTTTGTAAATTCGACGGAATACTCCAAACATTTACAAATTACAATATATATATATACAAATTGTGACATCATGTAATGGTTGTTACAAATATTCTCTTTATATAGTAATTAAAAGCATTCTAATAATTCTAATAAAGGTATGATATTGATAAATTAGTAAGCTAATACATATTTTTCTTAAACTTGAAATGAAAACTATAAAGAAGGAAGAAATACTAGAATTTACTTTGCTTCCGTCATTTATATATACACAAAACTAGTGTTTAAATAAAAATTCAGTAATTATTTTACGTTTTTCGTTGTTAAAAATTAATTTTTAAAATTAACTTTATACAAATTTTCAAAATATTCAATTTTTACTATATTGCAATTTCAATTTCTATAATTAAAAATGTATATTATATATATATATATATATATATATATATATATAATTACTAGAATTAATATACGACTAATTACTATTGTGCCCTGTAACCACCATGGCATAGGGATCGAAATAACTAATAACTTTTTTAAGTATCTAACTTATTTTAGTTATTATAATTTACGATTTTTACGAATTTACAGTTATTTCGATTTCATGGAATATTTAATTTTTATTTTTTTTTATTGTTTGTTGAATTTTTAATTTTCATTTTATAATAAAGTTATTCAGTAAATTTAAAATTCATTCTGATATTAATTAATTTCAATTTAATTATTTCAAATTTATTAAAATTGTTTTTAAATTTAATTTTATATTGAGGTTAAATTTTTATTTTATTATTATTTTTTTTTATTTGAATATGTATTTACAAAAATTTATTTTTAATTTACATTTTGTATATGTATATTTTATTAAAAATTGTTTTTTTTTTTTAATTTTCTTAAAAATATGTTTGAAACCTTTTTACACGATTCTGAGGTTTTATTTTATTTAATTTGTTCATGTTCATTTTATTATGGTACATGTTATATATTTTTTTAATATTTAATATCAGGCGACAATGCCCTTAGATTTGATTTTGAATATTAAACTAAATAATAAAACATATCAAATAATATTTAATTTATAAAAATAATTATAATTTTTAATAAAAATTTTATGTCGAAAAATATATTCAAAAAAAATAATGTGTCTCCCTGTTATTAATTATAAAGTAAAATTATGTATAAACCGAAATGTGGTGTGAAATCTATTAGGAAAAAGCAATTCAACAAACGTTTTACCTTATTCTGCAATACATTTTATTTTGGTATGATTGAAGACGAACGGTAAATGGCAAGTGAGATTTGGTTTTGAAAATAAAAAACAAATTTTTGAAGGAAAATCTGTGAAAATTGCATATATTTAGGAGAAAATATTAAATTTGTCATGCGTTTGCCATCATACGGCGACAAAATGAAGGTGGTAACTACTATCCTGTAATAATTTTTAATGTTGAATTGTTTTGATAATAGATAACAATTTTAAGCAATTTACGTATACGTATACGTAGAGTTGTTAAAATAACTGTTAGTATTCCCCCCAGTTTCACATGTTATTTAGTTTGTTCGCGTACAAAAATGTACAAGAAAATTTTATGAAATTTTGTGTGGCGTTGTAGATGTCAAAAGTGTGTTGTAAGTGTTTATTATTGATCGAATTTTTGTCGTCGAGTCGAGTCGAGTTTTCTTTCACTTATTATATATATTGTTAAATATTGTTGTTTTATTTTCTTGCAAATATCGATATTTTAATTTATAACTAAAATAAAAATAGTTAGAAGAAAATTTGAAATTTTTTTTTTTTGTTATTAGAAAATTTGCATTTGTTGTTAGTAAAAATTTACTAAAAATTTCATGATAAAATTTTATGATTTTTTTTATATATTCACATTTGCAACAAAGTAAATATAAATTTGTATATAACTTTTTTTCAATAAATATTATTATTTATTTTAATAAATTATACATTTATGAATTTTATATAACGTAGTACGTAGTATTTATTAATGTACAAAATTTGTTTCAAATAAAAGTGGTCGGATCAAAAATGTTTTCTTCAGATAAATATATACAATTGTCACCGGAAAAATAGACTCACTCGATCGATGTGTATTTTAAAAAAAATAAACTTTTAACAGCTGATAGAGATATTTTTCTGTAAGGAAGCTGAATGAAAAGCCACCTTAAGAGTTATGAGTTCTTCTAGATTAGAATTGATTCAAAATTCTGGTAAAAAAGTACAAAAAATCTGTAAAATTAATAACTGCAACCTCAAGCTGGATTTTAAATAGAAATTTCGACTTTTTTTTCAAATTCTATTTGAAAATCTGTAACAAAAAACGATTAACATTAACTTAACCATTGTAAAAATTTGATTGAAAACAATTGTTTCGTCCATTGTTGGTGCTAAATTACTATAAATGTCAATACAAATTTAGCACAGGTTTATTAGCATACCCCTACTGCTCGTTGCTAACAATGTTAAAACATTTTATTTATTTTTAAAACGAGATTTTAAACAACATAACGCTTGGAATTTTATAAATAATATCAAAGTAAAAAAAAAATTAATAAAACAATACAACACATAAAACAATTCCTTTGGAAATAATATAAATTGAAATATATTGTAACTGAAAAATAATTTAATTAAGAAAAAAAAAATATACAAATAAATAAAAACAAAATTATATATATATTTTTTTGTAATAATTTTTATATTTTCTTTAATCAACAAATAAAAGTTTCTTTTTTATTTTAATAATAATAATAATATAATTAAATTTAAAATATCTCACTGTAACCTTAAAATAATAATAGTAATTTATAATTAAAAATAAAATTATCTATATATATATAAACATATATAAATATATAGGTTTTAATATATTAAATTGTAAACTATAATTAATATAACTGATAATTAGTATTTATATGTGTATATAGAATTAAATTGAAAGAAAGAAAATCCATAAATTACAAAATATGTAAAAAATAAAATTAATTTTTGTT
Organism: Argyra leucocephala; assembly: GCA_963942445.1. Classification (NCBI taxonomy): domain Eukaryota; kingdom Metazoa; phylum Arthropoda; class Insecta; order Diptera; family Dolichopodidae; genus Argyra; species Argyra leucocephala. Next base: position 128,787,610 of record OZ012679.1, read on the forward strand.
TTTCTTATTTTTGTTTTTTAAAACCTTTTATATATACTTATGTTTATGTATATGTATATTTGCAAATATTAATTTTAGAATTCAGAAACTGAAATGTACAAAAGCCTTTTTAAATATTTAATAAACTAATATTATATATATATATATATATTATATTTTATATTATATATGTTATGCATATAATTTATTTTATTCGTTGTACTTATTAAGGATTAAAAAAGGGTACATATATATTTTAATTGAAAATTAAAAGTTATATATTTAAAATTTTACAAAAATAAAATGACTTTTGACTTTAAAATAAATTTAAATTATATTTCACCTCATTATTATTTTTTGTTTGTATTAATATTAATTTTTCCTATTTTTTTTTATAAATAATTGACGATTTTAATAATTTTATAATTTTCAAACAATAAAATTTATGAAAATAAATAAATGTCAAAGAGCTGTCAAACTTTTTATAAAAACATTAGTCCTTTATCACATAATTTTATATTTTGTTAAGAAATTTTGACATTTTAATGTCAACGTAGACATATAGTAGTGTTGTCAAACATATTAGGTAAATGTAAAAATAACATGACGTATTTTTTTTTACACCTATGAATATTTGTGATGTTCGTAAAATCTAATATTAATGTACATATAAAATGTTTTTGATAATTACTGTCAAAAAATGTATGTTATAATATGTTGTTTTTGTGTATAACATGACATAGTTCCTCGACATGCCAGTTACTTTCAAATATTTTTATTAAGCCATACAGTTTTTCAAGTATCAGCTCTACTACTGGTATGATTTTTTTCAAGCCAGTAAAATTTCAAATAATATGCAAATAATTTCACATTTTGTATAAAACAAAAATATTAATTAAAATAAAATAAACAACAACATATTTTTTTTTTGTAACATTAAACATTTAAAAATAAAATGAATTTTTTTTTTATTAAAATTACTTTTCAAATTATTTTAAACAAAAAATGTATGTATATCTTTTAAATATACTTTAAGTAATAATTTATATTTATACATAATGTCAAATCTAGTAACTGTCAATCCAACTTACTTGCTGCAATTACATAGATTCAATGATATAGATTGCCAAAAATATTGTTTTACTGTCACTGTGATTTTGGTCGCTATCGCAAAATTTTAAATTTGTTGTAATTTATTATGCAAGTAAACTGGCCACCTATATGTAACAGATTTTAAAAAATAACTTTATCACAATGACACAATCTAAAATCTATACTTTAGTTGCAGCAAGTAACTTCCATGCCACTAGATAATAAATGTTATTTACAAACATATGTATATAATATTATATGAAATTAAAAAAACGTTTTATTTTGTTGAGAATAAATAAAAATAAAAAATTTATGCATATAATATATACATATATTTATTATATTTATTATCTACTTTAGGTGACGTGACAATGAATGCAAATTAACCTTAATCCTTAAAGGATTTAAGTAGATTAATTTGTGAATTAATTTTAAATAGCATCAACAAAATTACTGTGTACTTATATTAAATCACCGAATTATATGAAGAAAAAAAAATTGTTTTATAATTGAATGGCTGCAGCAGGATCTAATAAATCTTTATTCTAAAAAAGTGATCTGTTTGATGGTTTTATAATTTAAAAAGATAGTTCTAAAATTATTTATTTTCGTTTAAATTAAAAAAAATATTCATTTCAGAAGTGAAACTAACTTTAGTGTGATAACTAAAAAGTTATCACATGATTATGACAATATGAATATTAAAGAAACGTGTTTCAGTACCGTACCATGTTTGCGGTAATAAAAATATTAAGTATGTAATAGTATCGAGTACTATCAAGTATTAAAATTAAAAATATATGGTACCTAAAAGGTATATTTCATTATCATGATATGAAAATTAATAAAATAATGACTTAAGTGCATTTGCTCTGGAGCCATAATATGTCAGCTTTAAGCTATTGACAACTAAATGTGTCAATAATATAAATATTATACGATATGTTATGGATGTAAATATAATTATTAAATTAGTTACAATCCATATCATCACTTGGTTGACAGTTGATATTGATACACTACTCAATATAGTTACGGTGACATCGTAAATGTCTTAAAAAAAAACTTCAGCCTGATACGGTATGAAAAAAACTAAGTTGTCAATTTTATCCGTAAATTTGGTTTGAATATTAAAAAAAAAATTCCAACCTACCTACAAAAATATATATATACATATATACATATGTACATATATATAAACAGACACTGGCAAGTTAATATAAAAGTATATAAATAAGTTGGCAACTTTGTGTAATAAGAGCTTTCTGTGACATGGGGTCTTAATTCATTTGTGATCAAGCAGAATGAACACAGTTTTTATTGACACTGTACAATATTGGGTTTTCATAAAACTTTGTACCACCTAAATGCCTGTCAAACCGGTCGTGGAGACATCGTCAACAACAATTGTGATCATCTAGACAATGTCTCAAGCTTTTTTCAGCTTTTGAATACATTTAAGATCATGTGGACGTTGTATTCAACTTTGTGTTGAGACATTTACGATGTCAAGGTTAATTAGTATTGACATTAGATTGAATACATAAAACTGAGTTTGAACAGTAATTGCATTATTTTAAGCAAAAACTCATTTTGAGATGCAAAACATCGATCGTGATCAGAAATTTAGAGTATTTATTTAGAGAATGAGAACTTGCTTGATAATTAAAATTTCCTCGAACTTTAGTTAATTTTTGGTATACAAAAAAAAATGATTGTTTAGTTTTTTTCTTGGTTTTTAAGTTGATTATGATGTGATACAGCACCAATTAACCTAGCTTGAAATCAAAACAGCTCTTTAAACTATTTTTATTTGCAAATCAATCGAATTTGAGCTTCAGCACATTTTTATGCATTTCACCAATAATTGTATATTCAATATATTTGATTAAAAATAGGAATTAATCATTTTTTTTTATTTATTTTAATTAATTAAGTGAAATAAATTTAAAATTAATGTATATAATAATTACATAATATTTTCAAATATAAAAATTGTAAAATTAAAAAAAGGAAAAAAAAAATATGTGAGTTTTATTTTTTTTTTAACTTTAATTCTATTTTAGGCAGTGGTTTTTGTTCTATTTTTTTTTTTTTAAATTAATTTTAAAAAAATATTTAATATGAATTATCAATAATTAAGCGAAAATGAGAACTTTAAAAACGGCAGTATTTAAATTATTTATTTCGAAAAAATAAAGTGTTGTTTCAGTTTATTATTTTTAAATAAATTATGTACTCATAATAGTTAATTTAGAAAAAATTTAATAAAATAATTTAAAAAATAAATGAAAATATTAAAAAAAAAATTTTTTTTTAATTTATTTATTTTTCAAAAGGATATGTAAATGTTTTGTTTATTGACTTGAGAAACGTTTCAGAATAATTCAAGAATACCAGAAGAAATTATTTTTCATAGTTAAGTATATACAACGATTGTATATACAATTTATGTAGTCTTAACCATAGATATATAAAATATAACTATAGATATATTAAATTTTATTTTATGTATCCATGGTCTTAGCCGAACACTGAAGCCGGTCGATATGTTATTTCGGTTATTATTATTATTATTTATCATCAATAAAGTATATTTAAATGAACTTTAAAAAAATTAAACTCAAAAAACTTAAATTTATTTTAACTGTTAATGTAAAATTATGGGAGTTAAAATCCTTATTTGCGATGATGCTGCACACAAAAAGATGGAGTAAAATGTTAAAATTTCATGTCGTTGAATCAGTCATTTTTTTTCAATATGAATTTGTTTCCACATCCAAGTAAAAAATAATGAGTGACTCAAAAATCTCATAAATTTACTTTTGCACTAAGTTTTTAATTTAATTTGGAAAATTGTAAAATTTATTTATCACCAAATAATTAAAAGCAATAAACAAATTTACAAAATATTTTTAAAAGAAAAAAAAAAAACTAAAAATTAGAAAAAAGCTTTAAATCTGCTGGAATAAAAAAAAAAAAACAATAAAATTTATTTAAAATTGGCTTTAAAATTAGCTACACATTACCTTTCTTTAGCAAGTGCACTTTTTATAAAAAATTAAAATTTACTGAAATTAGAAACAAATATCGAATTAGTTGTAATAATTGAAACATTATTTATAACTTTCGATGTGACGCTACATACATATAAAATCGAGCTTTAATATCTGAGTTTTGATAATTGGAAGTCTTGTCAGAATACCACACAGCTTCAAGTAGGATGGTCTCAGAATTTACAACAATATCATTTAATTCAAATAACAGTTACAGATGGGAAGAAAAACATTTGTCCAAAAGTTGTTGTACTCGATCAGAGATTTTGTCTTATTTGAAAAATAAAATATCTTTTGACATTGTAAGAGAATTCAAAACCTTATTTTATGAAATCAAATACAAATCTTGACCTCCGATTAAAAATGGTTTGCATTACAATAAATTTAATTTATAAGAATGCTGTTTAAAAAAGTGGCCGGCAAAAATTGTCTTACATGTTCTGTTGGCCACCTAAATAAGTAAATAAGTATAAGCATGTTAAAAATAATATAATTTGATTCAATTTCAAAAACTTACTTACATAAAAGCTTTATTTTCAATTTTATATTAATAATAATTGACAGGAATTCGAAGGACAGTAATCAATCAAAAATTTTTAAAAATAATATCAATAAAAATTCTCATTGTTTTTTGCTTATGAGAGTATATAGGTGTCAAATACAGTTTTAATACAGTATAATAAATGGAGGCAGTTAATTCAAATCATATAACCAAGAAGTCATATATTTATAGAATTTTGTCATCAAACAGTTTTAGTTTTGATAATTTCAAATATTTATAAATAATGTGCAATCATTAATTTAAATAATAAATTTAAATAAAAATAAACTTTAAAACCAAAAATAATTAAAAAAATTATGATTTTTAAATGTATGCAAGTTTTGATTTTTATATTGCAAAAAAAATTTTAATTCAAATTGATTACAAATACAGTAAATTTTATGTTGTGCAAATTTTTTTTTTTATTTTGTCAATGAATTTTCCTGTGACGTTTCAAAAGTCATTTGAATTAATTTTAATGATTTTTATTTTTCCAATTTATATATTTATTTATTTACTTTATATGTACATATACAAACATAATATTTAATAAAACAAAAATAATGTATTGTATAATTGTATATTCTTATTATTAGTATATTATTATTAATATATATATATATATGTAAATATTTTATAATTTAATTTAATTGTATTTAGCTTCTTTTTATTCACTTATTACTTGTATGTAATTATTTTTAATTAACTGAAAATAAAATTGCAACTTTTTCTTTTATATCTATAGATGTATATGTATGTATATAAGTAATTATGTTTTTTTTTTGTTTTTGATTTGCTTTTGTTTTTTTTTTATCTGTAATATTCTATAATAAAATTCATTCTATTTTTGTTTTTTTTTTTTTGTTTTTGTATTTTTAAAATTTTCCATTTATCCATATACAAAATAACTTAAAATTAATTTAATTATTTTAATTATTTTAATTTACAAGTTTACAAAACATTCTTCCACTATCATCATCATTTTTTAATTTATTTATTTAATAATAATATTAACAAAAAAAAAAAAAATTTTTTTTATTTTTAATATATACATATGTATATATATAATAAAATAAAAATTATTATTTACAAATTAAATAATAAAATTTGAAATTAACATCAAACTTAGTAAAATAAAAAATTTACAACTTAAAAACTAAAAATTATATAAAATTAGTAAATATAAGGAAAACAAAAATTAAAAAACAAAGAATTTATTTTTAAATAGAATATACACATATATATATAACTTATTTATTTAAATAAAATTAAAATAAAATAATAACATAAAATTATTATAATAATAATTAATAAAAAAAAAAAAAAATTATAATTTTAAAATTATTTGTTTTGTTTTTTTTTTTTCATATTTTAAATTAATTATTTAATTTAATAATTATTTATTAGAAATTGAGAATATTAAAAAAAATTTATGTTTTTTAAGTAAAAAATAATTTGAGAAAATGAAAATTATTAATGGGCAGTGTTGTAGGTATATTGTTTTTGTTTAAATAAATTAATATTGTATATAAATTAAATTAAATACGAGTATGTATGTATGTATATCAATAATTTGAAAATTACATTTATCATAATTTGATTTATTTCTTTTGATATATGTACAAAAGAATTTTATATTTTTGAATTTTTTTAAAGTCATAATTTTTTAATACAGAAATATATCGTTTACATTATCATCATCATCATCATCATCGTGATCATTATTTTACTGTATTGTTATTCTGATTCAGTAGGGAAAGTCTCATACTATTTATTTATTTAGTCTCATACATATAATTAATTTTATTATTTTGATTTAAGTTTAATAAAACCTATTAGAGAAACCGTATGGTTCGTTCACGCTCGCGGTGTTTTAGTATTATGGAAAACGCATAACTAAATTATTTTCGAAATGAGCTAATTTTAAATTACATAAAACCAATAACAAAAATTATTTATTTGAAATTTTATTAAATTTTTTTTACGCGAACAAATTTATTATTTGAATTATAGAATTTTACGTCTAAAAATTTATCAATTCGAATAAAGTGATTTCGAATTGCTAGTTTATCTGATCCATCAAATGATTTCTAGTTGTAATTATTTTGTGAGATGATTTTATATAAAAGTAGAAATAGATAGGCTATTTAAAAAATCAAAACATAAATTTTCCAGTTTGAAAACAATTAAAGAAATCTTAAGAATCTTAAAATTTGAATTTTCAACTTGCAAATTTGTAAATATTCGATTGCGGAAATCGAAATATTATAATAAAAATTTAATAAATTTATTTAATTTATTCAATTAATTTAAATTTTTGAATATTAATTTGAATATATTAAAATCATTTTGCGAACATAACTTTTATACTTAATTGGTTATATTCGTTAGAGATGGTTATAAAATTAACAAATTTATGATCGATATTTTTCGATTTGATTAAACAAAAAAAAAAAATAATGAATTAAAAATAAATTCGGTAAACAAAATTAAATATCTTTATTTAGAATTGACTTGGTGTGTATTTTCTTTTGCAAATTCTATTCTAAAATGTTTTGATTGATTACTGAATCTTTGATAGCGCTCCGTAATTAAATTTAAAGACAAAAAAATATTAGAAAATTCATTTCAATTTCTAGAATTAAATAAAAAAATATATTATTTATATTAAGTTTATGATTTGATGAACTAAGATACACGTTACATACATATGCCGTTATCATTGTGCCGTATGATTGAAAATGCGTAACAAATTTAAATTATTTCATCTGCAATGTATGTAATTTCAATCGAATTCCTAAACATGCAAAAAATTAGAACGTTTATCACCGATATATGTTTACATTTGTACTATAACTCCCATTATAACTGTTACATATTTAAAATAAAAATTATTAAAATTAATAGTTTCAGAAAATTTTGAATTTTGAAAAATTCATATAAATTAATTCAAATTGAAAATAATAGAAATGATAATGAACTATTGAAATGGGATGAATGATAATGATTTTGAAGTAACAATTATTATTTGGAAAAAATATTAAATAAGTTAAATTTTGAATGTAAAATACAATTGTTACTGGTTTTCTAAACTTTACTTTATTGTATTGTAATTTTATATCGATTATTTAGTAACCATTATTAAATTGCTTATATATTAAATTATATCAATCACAACTATAATAGTAGTTCTTAATATTTCATTCGACTTTAGTAACATTATGTTGTATGTAATCGTATAGTTAACCAATCAGAAGTAATTGAAAAAATTTGTATTAAATAGAGAATTCGATAAATATGTTTTTCAAATTAATGATAATATGTAGGTATACACAATATAATATTTAATAATTTAAAATAATTAATTATTTTTTTTAAACATTTTTTTTTTGTTTTTTTTTATGGTACTATTATGATTCACAACAGTTTTAAGTTTAGTTGTGTACTATATAACACGATCTAATGAACCCCATAATCCGATTTTCCTTTTATAAATATCCGAAGTTATTGTAATTATTAATTTATTGTTTGTCAATACAGTTGTTTCTTCTATTTACATTAAAAACCGTTTTTAAAATGTTAAAATAAAAATTAAAATGTATTTTAGTGTACCAAAATATTCTTAATAGATAAAGATAACTAGTTTTAAGCTATTGTTACATTTTAGTTATTTCCCACAGATATTTATGATTATAGCGATCACTGAATGATATGTAACATATCCAAGCAATAACACAACTTAAGCAATATGTTGTGTAGTTTTGATAGATAATTTAGTATGTTGTCAATAGAGAATTTTACAATTAAGAGTGTGTATCTAATTATAATTTTAACAGATATATTCTAGAATTAGAATAGACTAATTTGAATTCCCTTGATTTGTGTCTTGGAATTAGCTTACTCGAAATATTTCTATTTGATGATAGCTCAATTCTAATTGAAAATATAAATTACAAATTAAATTTTTAATACTCTTTAATTAATTTATAAATTTTTAATTGGTATTTAAAAATTGTTTATATTCTATTTCCAATTTAAATTATCAAAGAATTTGGTGTCTAAAGATATAAAATTAGTGTTTGATTAGGGTGTTATACCCTAAGTTGTAAATTACAACTTTATTTTAGTATATATTATGAATCATGATAGTACCCTTAATCAATATTTTTGAGTTTTTGAAATTTTGTTTGATTTTATAATAAACACTTTATTTTTGAATTTATTTTTAGTTTTTCCTTTTTTTTCATAATTTATAGCGGCATTTCATATTCTTTTTGCTCTTTATTTATTTTTTTTGGTTTTGGAATTTTTTGTTTTGGTTTTCGTATTTTTTTTTGTATTTTTTTTTTTTTATAATTTTAATATTTTTAATTTTTTCAAAAATATTGTCATAAATTTAATTTGTATTTAAATGCCACTATTTCCAAAATGTTTTCAAATTTACTTTTTTTTTTTATTTTAAGGATATTATTATTTCTTTCGTTTTTTACAAAATGCAATTAAATATTTAAAAAAAAAAATTATTAGAAATACTAAAGAAAAATTAAAACAAAAAAAAAAGAGAAAAAAAATAAAAACAAAAATTTCATTTTTAAATTCAAATTTTTTTAGAGTAAGGTAATAATAAAAAATAAATTACAATAATTACAAAGTATATTTAGTTCATACTTATCGATTATTTATACATTTATAATAATAATAAAGATTTCAACATGAAAATAAATATGTTTTTTTTTTTTGTTCTTTGTCTAAAATATTAAAAATAGTTTAATAAATTTTTTGTATTTTTGTTTTTTTATTTCGTTTAATTGGTTTTTTAATATAATTTAGTAAAATTTATTTTTATACTTAAAATTTAGATTTATTTTCATATATATATATATAAATTTTATTTTGGGTTTTTGTTTTTGTTTAGAATTTTAACTTAACTTATTGAACAGAAAAACAAAATTTGAAAAAAAAACAAAAAAAAAGTATTTTTCTAAAATAATTAAATTAGTTTTTGTTTTTTTTTTTTATTATATATAATATTATGTTCATGTATAATATAAATATAAATTATATTATATAAATATAATTAATATATTATGTATTGTTTTAGTGATTTAAAACAAAATTTATTTTAAAACAAAATTTACATCTTTTACAATTATATTTAATTAAATTTTTTAAATTAATTTTTTTTGTTTTTGTTTTTTTTTTTGAGAATTAAACTAATAATATTATAAATGTATTTTGTACATATGAAAAAACTAGAGATATATATTATTTAAAGTATATATAATAATGATTTTAAATAAAACTTTTCCTTATATAAAATTTTTAACGTTTTTTAAAAAGCGAGGAAAAGAAATTTAAATTTTATAATTACATTTAATTTTTAAATAAAAATTAATAATTTCTTCATATTTTTTGTTTTATAAATTTTATATTTTTAACAAATTTATTTTTACAAAAAAAAAATATTTTGAATTAAATTGTTTTCTTAAAAATGTAAAATTAACAAACAAAATAATTTTAAAACACTGTTTTAGTACATACACTTTTTTTTAGTACAAATATCTCTAATTTTTCATTTGTTTATTATAGAAAATCAATTATTGATTAATTATATGTATGTATATACATATATATATTTGTTGTATTTTTGTTTTTGTCTTAATATTAATAACTAATTTATTTTTTTAAATAATTTTATAATTAATAATAGAATAATTAATCTAAAATCTATTTAAAAAAAAAAAAAAAAAAAAAATTGTATTTATTGCAACTCATCACTCGTTTGTTTCCATATTTATTATTATTATTATTTTTTTTTTATATATTTTTTTTTTAAATTTCATTTAATTAATTTATTTATATTCAAATTATTTCAGAAGAAATTTTTTTTTTCAATATTTATATTTCATTTTATTGTAATAAAAAAAAAAAAAAAAAATTAAATTTCAATTTTTTAATTAATTTTTTTTTTTTTGTTTAACAAAATTTAATAAAACTTATATATATAAAATTTCTAATTTAATATAAACAAAAACAAAATATTAAAAATGTTTCTTTTTTTTATCAATATTTTAATAACTTCTTTTGTTCTTTTATGTTTTTAGTTTTAATTTACGAATTTGAACAATCAATTTCAATAATATCTTTTGGTACATCAACAAATTGATAAACTAGCCTTTGTCCATCAACTTTAGCTAATATACCACGTTGATAATAATAACGTAATGCACGTCCCATTGTTTCATAATTCATATCGGGTTTATTTTTATGCATACCCCATAATCTGGATACAGCTTTTGAATCAACTAATTTGAATACACCTTTATCACGATTTGTCCATTTAATAAAACGTGGACAATATTCACGATCTTGTAATAATTTTAATAAAAATTCCCATAAATATGTTGTTGAACCTTCACGACTTTTCCTTTTAACACCCATTTCAATTTTAGGCTTACGAGGTTTCTTTAATTTACGTCCTGGAAAACCTAAATCTAACATATATGACAAATCATCATTTGATGATGTTGCTGCTTGTATAACACTTTGATGTACAGCTGCATGTAAACTAACTGGTATACCAGAATGATGAACATTACCATTACCATTAATAACTGTTGAATGATGACCATTTGTTAAATGATGATGATGATGATGATGATGTTGTTGTTGTTGTTGTTGTTGTTGTTGTTGCTGATGATGTTGTTGTAAATGATGATGTAAAGATGGATGTCCTACATTATTACCACTACCTCCACCACCATTATGTACACCACCATTTTGATTTTGTTGAGAATTCAAACTATTAACAATACTACCACCACCACCACCAGTACTAACATTATTAATACGTGTTGGATTTGGTGCTGAAAAATGTGATGATGCTGTTGTATAATTATTTAGTGAGCTTACTGGATTATTAACATTATTACCATTACCACCTGACATTAATGGATAATAATTGTCTGGTACTAAAAGAAATAAATGGAAAGAGAAAAATTAAAAAAATTAATAAAAATTTTTTTTTTATAATTTATTTGATTGAAAAGAAATTTAACGATAGAATTAATTTAATGATCTCAAATAATAAATTTAAGGGCAAAAATTACGTAAAAAAAGTTTACTCTGTATTAACAAAAACAAAATGATAGAATTTTTTGTGCGTTTGCAGGACTTGCAAAGGTTATCTCAGAGAGTGGATATAAAATAAAAAATAAAAGTTTTCTCTAATATCTTGCAAATTGTCTACTAATAAAGGTTTAAACAGTGTATGATATATAACAGTACACGTACCACTAATATAGAAAATATCGTTGAGAAATCTATATTGTGTTAAAAAAGCATTTGTTAGTATTGTAAGTGAATTGGCATACTTAAATGAAAGAGCACTTAAGTTGGAAAAAATTTACTTATAACTGAATAAAATGTTGAAGCAGTACACAAGTTTGCATATCTTGATTGGTATAGTAAACTAGAACGATAATATATGCTAAAGTCAAGAGATAAAATGACGAATTAATTCATTTACGCATAACGATTACACTATTAAGAAAATATCAAACTTTTTTACCCAAAGTTTCCAAATTGAACATAAAAAATCTTTTAAAAATAACACTGTTCAAATACTCAACATTACCGTTATACAAATTATAAAAGCGAACCTTCAGAATTATCAATGATGACAATGTAATACAATATCTAACATTGCTAAGTCATCCTTTTATAAAACATATGTTGAATAACTGTTCTGAGGAAATTAAAAATATTATGCTAAAACTCTATTTATCTCATTATTATGTCTATATAAGAAAAAAATAATAATAAAAACAATATACTGTTGTGTTAAGTGGTTCTATTTAAAGAGGTTTTCCTGTTTTTATTATCTATACTCAAAATTTTTCATTTTCTTTACTTCCAATTTTCATTCCCTACATATATTTACTGTACTTTATATATACTTTCCTACTTGCAAATTTCAACATCAATTTGATTCGAATTGAATCAAATTAATAATTTTTTTTTTACTTTTCTTTTCACACATCTACTTTAATTTAAATAAATATGCTTATTTTTAATTCACAATTTTTTTTCTATTCTGAAAAACAACAATAAACAAAAATAATAACAAAAATACAACTCAAATAGTTATTCATATTTTCATCATATTTGCATTCATAAAAAAAAAAAATTTTTAATCAAAAATCAAATAAAATATTAACAAAAAATGATCATTAATAGCGTATTATTAGAAAAAAAGAAGAAAAATAAATAACAAAAAAAAAAAGAAGACAAAACAAGAAAAGCGCGGTTTTAGAACAAAGTTGATAAATAATATTTATAAACAAAATAAACCACGAACCAAATAAAAAAAAAAAGCACGAAATCAAGTGTCAATGATTTGTTGTAGTTGTCCTTGAAATTTTTAGATTGAGTGAAAATTGTTTAATTAAAAAAAATACCACAAATTTTGGAAAAAAATAACAATTATTAATTTATTCAGAATTTAATTGTTTTTTTTTTTTTTATTAAAATAAATAAATTGTTTTGTTTTTTTTATTGCTTTCTTCAAAACTTCATTTCCTATCAAAATATTTGTTTTAAATGCGTTTCTCAAAACATTTATCTTTGCGTTTGGCAAAACAATTTCATATATAAACGTTTAAGTCGTTACATGAGATCGTTGATTAAGCGATTAATGAGATATTGTTACCATTGCATTCTATACTTATAGAAAAATCTATCTTCCACAAAAATCTCGAGCATTTTATGAATTTTTAAAGTTGAAAATATCGCATTAATTTATTTGCCTAAATTAGCTATGCTGTATATTGCACATGAATAACAACTTAACTAACTTAAGTAGTTACAAAATAATCAATTATTATCTACATGCCAAATATATTCTATTGAAAAATATAACAGCTTCTATTTTAGTTTAAGGGTTATATTAAATTTTGTTCCGCTATACCATTTTGCTAAGTTTGACTTAATCGATTTTGTTTCTAAATTTATTTTGTGATTTCACATTTTGTCTAAATATGAATATTCGCTTATAATACCATTTTGATCATAGTAAATTATTTTTATTTTTTATTTTTAACTACATATAATTTTTACTTTGGAATATTATTCAACCTAATAAATATGTATTACAATCATACAAAATAAATATGTATTACAATCATACATTGAACTTTTTATGTCTTCTAAATTTTTTCACAGATTAATTTGAAAATGGTAATGATTTTAAGATTGTTATACTGAAAAGATTCAAATTGCGACTTTAGGTGTTATTATAAGTATTATTAGATTTTTAATATAATTAATCAAAATCACACCCACAAATTTTTAACGTTATTAATCAAATTTTAACATAAACGTTTAAAATGCATCACGATGACTCTCATTACTCATATTCAAGCTCATATTTAAATTCGGACACATTATCATTTACCATACCACTATTATTTTCATACTCATAATCGTACTCATACTCATACTATAAATCATACTCATAAATCATACTCATAGTCATACTATATTATATAGTAATCATACTTATAGTCATACATCATAATAATACTCCCAGTCATACTTTTCGTTCATACTCCTCGCCTACTAATACTAATTACTCATATTCATTTCATACTAATACTCCTCTTACTCCATAGTCATAAAATTCATACTTCTGTTCTCATACTCATACTCATACTTATACTCCTACTCCTACTCATACACCCCTATTCATTCTCATACTCATACTATTCATTTATTTATATACAGTAATAATTCTCTATTTAATTATTTCATTTTTTTTTACTTTTTTATTATTTTATATTTTTCAATGCAATTCCATTAATTCGATATTAGTGGCTTTCATTTCATATCGTTAGCAACAGTTTACCTTGAAGAAATATGTTTGATACTGTATTATAAAGTTACTAGCTATTTATTGAATAATACCATTTTGAAATAGAATAATTCATTCCAAACCTTTTTCTAATATTTATTTTCAAAATTGTTTAAATTGACACAACCACGTACATATAGTTGAAGGATAAACAGGAATGATTTCATTATTTTTACCACATTGAAAGTTATTTAAATAAGAAAAAAAGGAAAACAAAATTTAGAAAAGTAAATATATGTACGTTATCACATTGACGTAGAATTCGACCTTTAAACAATACCTGAGTGGGTATATAAACTAACATTATTTGGAAATTAACTACCAAAATTATAATTTCTAATTGTTATTAAAAAATTGTTTTACTACAATTTTCTTAAGTTTTGTAAATAGAAAAAAAATAAAAAAAAAAAGCAAACTCTCAAACTCTTTCACAAAAATACCGTTACTTAAATTTACTGAATTTAAAATTTTAAACAGTTATATTTTCGAAATTTTTAGAACTATTACATATTCATATTATATACATACCTACAATGGTAATAGGACATTTCCCTCTTAACGTTTTTCTACTTCAAGGAAAATTCTAAGCATTTAACAAAATTTAAAACATAAAAAAAAAACAACAACAAAAATAAAAAGAAAATTCAAAGTAAAACTAAACGTATAAAGTCAGTGGGTGTATGGAATTAAAAGTTAATTTAATTTTTTCTTTTTATATTTATTTTTCTCTACTTAAAACAACATACTTGTGTATATTTGATATATGTACATATATATTAAATATTATGTAGCATGCGTAATATTCATTCATGTAAGTAAAAGAGAATGCATATAATTCGATTAATTTTATATATATATATATATATATATACTTGTGTATATAAAGTTATAAATATATAAGTAAATATAATCTGAGAAAATGTAAAAAAGATAGAAATGCATTTATAGGTACATATATATAATATATATATATATAAATATATATATATATGTATTATTTATAGAACAATATTTAGTATAATATATAATATATATTATAAAATGCAATGATGATAGAAAAAGGGGTCAATGCAACCGTATGCCCTTCACATATTTTTTTTTCTATTTTTTTGTTATGGTTTTTTTTTTTTTTTTTGTATTTAATATTGTGTATTATGTTTAAAAATATACACATATTATATAATATTATTAATAATAATAGTTTATATTATGTATATTATTATTATTATTATGTTCTATTAATAATATTGAATTGAATTTAAAAATGAATATTTTATATTTAATTTTATTATTTTGTAAAATTTTATGAAACAACAATTTTTTTTTTGGTTTTTGTTATTTTTTTGATTTATGTGGGTGGAAATTTGTTTAACAAACTAAAAAAAAAATTATTTCAGTAAATAATACCATATTATATTATATATATTATACCTAAATATTATGATCTGGATGAGATAAAATATAGGTTATATTTTAATATTATAAATATACTGATTGCTAACCTAATGAACTAATGAAATTAGCGTTGGTATGACTTTTTTTATACAGGATCATTGAGCTAATGATGATATTAAGGAAGTTGTGCAAACGAATAAAAAATTGTATGTGAATATAAATTTGTTTTTCACACTCTAACAGTTATTAGGTCTTATTTACGAATTATCAAAACATTTTGGGTTAAATTGTTAGCTATAATATTAGCCATAACACGCAGATAAGATAAAATAAAATTAAATATAGATTCAAATAAATTCTAATCTAAATCACTTTCCAACGAACTAGGTATAACATATTCTATATTACTTTCTTTAAATTTTAATTCATTTCATTTACAAAAAACAAAAAAGGGTAACAACTAAGAAAATAATACGTCTTGTTTGACTTGAAAAAGGTTATGGTATACGAAAAAAGTTATTATACTAATTTCTTTAATCATATTTCTGACTTTATAATTCGTTATTCTCGAACTATCTTAGATGATTTTTTTTATCGAGGTTTAAATACATATACCTATGTAAATATAACAATAAATGAAAGCCATTTAATAATATACGTTTCAGAATCAGTGTTTAATTTTTAGCACAATGTATAGGTATAAAACTCCGATAAAACCCAGATCGTTTTTTTTTTCAAATTTATAACCTGAGTCGTTAAATTTGTTAATATATGTCTGAATTGATGTTCAATTGAACAAACTAAATATTTAATATAAATAGAGTAGGAGGATATATATATTTATTATTTATTAATGTATTCTACGTGTATATCATTCAAAACAACTATCAATTATATTCTCTTAGGTTGTATATGAAATATTTTTTTATTTATCAAAAACAGAAGTGATATAATTTTAACTTGAAATGATGACAAGAGAAGTTGGCAAAACTATATCAACATAATAAAAATTTATATCATTCGTCTTACAGCATCTTACAAAAATACATATTCAGCTAGATTGATTTTTCATCACGTCAGTCAATAGAATAAGAGTAATTATCTAAGTCCTCTAGAAAACCCTTTTTAGTTTTCTATGAAATTGACTTGCTAAAAACCAACTAAATTTTATCATAGATTAAATAGCAATTAATTATACATAGATTGAATAGCAAAAAAAGTGTTAATTAATATATGCTTTTATCAACTTTTTTTAGAAAGAATTTTTAAATGCAGTTAGTAGATTTTAATATACAAAAAGATGTGTATATACAGCAATATTTCCATGTAGTTATCGGGCACAATGAAGTTTTTACTAACTATATAAGTAATGATTTTAATCTACGAATTTAATTTATTTAGGATATTATGATTTAAATCAATTTAGAAGATAACGGTACTCTTAAACGTTATAGTATATATATTATTAGATATTAATATTAGATAGATACCTTTATGTTGTAATTCTATTAAAAAATCAGCACATAGTCATTAGTAATCCATAAGTAGGGTATACTTCATCAGTATTGCATTAAAAATTAAATAAAAATTAAATTCATAAAAAGAATGTCAATACATACATGTATGGTGAAATAATGTTGTACTACATATTATTATTTACATAAGTATAGCGCCATAGAAGAGGAAGAAAAAGAAAAATTTTTCGAAAAGGTGAACAAGGATTTGGTTTTTAATTTATTTAAAAGAAATAATAATAATTATGTACATAGGTATGTATGTACATTATGCATTTCCATTATATGAGGTATATTATGTAATTGTGATTACAATACAATATATAAGTACATATAACTTGGTAAATATTCAATTCACTCATTATCACTTCATCATCATATTCGAGATCATCATTCTATTTTATTTTTTTTTCATCTTATAAATTCTAAACTAAACATTCTTTAAGATATATCTCTACATAGGTTAGGTACGTTACGTACATTCACACATGTATGTAAATCTATACCGCATCGCATCGAAATCTAAAAAATATCTTATTTTTTTGTATCTATTTAATTTTTTTTTTCTGTTTCTTTTTTATAAAAATTTACAAATTATTGTTACTCTTCTTTGCTAAATATATGTATATACATACAATATTTATATATTTTATGCTCGATAAATATGTATATAAACCTAAGTATATCGCCATAGTGTATATATGGTAAAATAAAATATAATAATATTATATTAAAAAATATTAAGAATAAATAAATAAATAAATAGCACACTCTCTATTGAACTAAGTAAAAATATATATACACACATCTATCCATAATAATATATATATTTATATGTATTTAGAAAATGTATTACAAACGCGCATTCAGTGCGCTTAAATATTCTTAGAACAAGCAAACATTTTATTAAACCTTATACATACATGCATACATATATTAAGTTGATATCAAAAAGAATAGAATGGGGAAAAAAGCACAAATCAAAAACAGAAAAAAAGCAAAACAGAACAGATCTCCACCATGACCTTCTATCGAACGATCACCCTAGAAATCCACTGACACCAACTGAAACAACTAATCGCGATGTTTTTTTGTTGTTTTTGTTATTTTATTTCATTATTTGTTTTTTTTTCTTGCAGTTTTGTGTTCATTTTTTTTATCGCAGCAACGTTTAGATTTTTTTTTTTGTTTTCTCTTCATATTTTCTATTTTTGTGCTTTTTTTTGTTATTTTTTGTTTTTTTTTTATTTAAATTTCTTTGGATTTTTTTTTTTCATTTTTTGCATAATAAATATCATCATCGTATATATTTTATGAATTGTATGGATATGTAGTACATTTACGTATCGACCGATGACTGTGGGGATATACTATACATGTATATACATATACTATATATACATTTATTATTTATTTAGTTTAGATGAGTTTTAAAAGAATATAGAATTTAAGCCAATTGCTGAATGCAAAATAACAAAAACCAAAATAATAAATAAATTAAAATAAAAGAAATGAAATGCGTTAGATAGAGAAAGAAAAGGAAAGAGATAGAGAACGATAAATATCGTATTATTTTTTTTTGCAAATTTAAAATAATTTATTTTTTTTTAATTATATTACAAATAGACATACAATTTTTGGTGATTCTATTTTAAAAGTAAAAAATTTTATTTTCAAAATACATAATTAATTGCTTATAGCAATACAAATTTTTTAAATATTCTATTTTATGCATGTTGAAATGTATGTGTGCATAATGTACGTAGTGCATTATATATGTATGTACTATGTACGTATAGGAATAAAAAAATTATTAATTTCAAATTAATTAGGAAAATCATTTTTGGAATGAACATACATTGTACCTACATGATTTGATACAAACATATTCTAAAAGTGAATGCCGGCTAAAGAATGGACAAAAGCAAAATAAAAATCGTCGTTCAATGAAACGATGTCGCCACGATTGAGGAAAACTATGGAATTATGTCCAAATAATTCTATTATAAATCTTCAATAAAACTGCTCAATGGTACAATATTTAGATATCAGTAGAATAAGCAAAATTTATTGTCATATCTAGAAACCAGATTATTTTGATATTTAGAACACCGATCCGATTTAACCCAATTCCGGTAGTCAAAAATCAACCTATGGAACAAGTCATGAGCGCTATAGTATTGTGATATCTAAAAACTCGATCACGTCTGTCTAACCCAATTTCGGTAATCGCAAATCAACCTATGGAACAAGTCATGAGCTTAATATATTTCGATACTGAAATAATTGAATTTAAGAACCTGAAGTTTGAAATAAATATTGAAAAAGACATATACTTATTAGTCTGTGGTTTCTAATGTAATACAATATGATACAACAAGTTGTACAAATAAAATTAAAATCTATAGAACATTAGTAGAACTTATTATGGCCTATACTATGGAGAGTGCATTAGAAACATCTATTGCCAAACAAAAATTAAAAAATATTGAAATGAAATACATACAAGATTTATTAAAAAAATAAAAATTTAATGGAACATTTTCAGAGTGTCGATATTAGAAAAATATGTAATATTTCTTTATATTAATCACTAATGTTCAAAATTTAATTCAATGGGTAGAAAAAGAATGAATGAATAAATCACATAAAATGAATATGGACAAAATTATACTAAAATGAAAGATTAACAAAGTCATTATAATTATCAAAAATGTTCAGTCCCACAGTATAGAGATAATGTAAGGCAGCTGATCATTAGTCCTAGTAACAAGCAGTACATATATATAAAATAATACAACCTAACTATCCTTACTTAGAAAATTTTATTTACACAGCAAAAGACTATATACTTCACCTTGGACAGTGTTGTCTTCAGATTCGTATAAAGTTTAAAACCAACAGACTACTTCACCTTTGAATAGTACCCTCTCTTCGTTGAAAAATCAGATTGACTAGAGCTATAAAGGGATTATTTAATAGAGTTTACGACATTAGGATTCTGTATGACAAACCATCATTTAAAAATCAAATCTGAATCTAATCTAAAGGATTAGATTTATTTCAAAATTCAAAATGCAAATACAAGAAACTTTAATGTATCTAGGTACTTAATTTGATAATTAATTATTCATATTCATTCATACATACATAATGTTATATTAGAAAGATAATATAATTACTCAATTTCGAACTGCTGAAATGCAATTGAACAAAAGAAAAAAATTAATTTGATAAAATATAGGTACTCAATATATCTAGATAGTTTTTCAATAACCCCAACAATAATATAAAACACACATCATTGTACAGACGTATTTGTATGCATGTATAAAAGCAAAACATGCAATTTTTTTTTTTTAAATTGGCATTCGATTTAGATTTTTATTGTTCTTGCTTTTTACTTTTGATTTCAAGCACGTTCTTTCTCCTATACTCTCACTCATTTATTTTTTTGAATTACAATATATACTGTGTACTACTGGTACTACATAGTGTACTAGCAACTATAGTAAATGGTAATGCAATTATTTTCTCTTCTTATATATTCTGTAATCTCTTGCTTCCTACCTACACACACAGTAACATAACATACATATTATCGTTTGTTTTGTTTTTCTTAATTTTTATTTTAATCCTCTAGAAGTTGTGAAAATATTACAAAGTTGAAAATCCTTAAATTTATCCTGCGCATTTTAAATTTATGCATGGGATATCCATATTTATTCATACATACATACATACATACATATATTATTATATAGATTTATTGGTATGCATTGTAATAATAATATTTATTAATAAAATATGTACATCCAAACATACGTATACGATACGTATGCATTTAATAAGTTACCTTTGATGTATATTCAAACATGATTAGATGATAAACCATAGTTTGGTAAGTAATAGAGTTGGATATAACTATTTACAATGTTAGCAACAAAGAATATAACCTTTATTACTTATTTTGTTTGGTTGTTGTTTTTCTATAACTACCTTTTTCTTGTTCTTTTTTGAATTAAAAAGGGTTACTTTACTATACTATCCTTCCAGTTGATTGGTTAGTTTGTATGTTTGTTTGTTAAGAAAAGAAGGAATTTATAAAATGAAAACTATTTTCTGTTTTTTTTGTTTTTGTTGTGTTTGTCTTTTTGATTTTTTTTTATCTTTCATTTTGTATTTTATGTTTTATTTTTTTATTTTTTTTTTTGTTCTGCAGATTGGTTATTTTAGAAATTCTAAAATACTGTCATGTTCATATGTTTCACAAAGGTGACTTTTGTATATGAATATACACTGTATATTTATATATGAATATACATAATTATATATTATTTATCATTGTTGTTTGTACATTAATAAAATAGAAGATGTTGTTTAGGGACCAGTTTTATTTTCGAAATAACAATAAAAACAAAATTTTTGAATTCCAGTTCTTTTTCTGAATAATATAAAGGAAATAACAATTGCATATATGTATGTATGATGTATGGGTATATATTATTTCTAAAAGAAGGTGGACTTAATAAATTTTAAGGACATGTTTTACAATAATTTATTTTCTTTTAATGCATTTTTATATGTATGTAGGTAGATATGTGTACGCATTTGTATATGTTTTTGTTTTGTTTAAATATGTCCTCTTAGAAACATTATATTATGTATAAAAAATTGTATGCAACAAAAATTATTTATTTAAATTTCGCTAAATAATAAAAAAAAAAAAACAATAACACAAAGCAAAATTAAATAGAAAGCTTAATTATTTATAGATATTTTTAACCCTTACATATTACAAACAATTTTTTTAGCAATGTTATGCCCATTATAGTTATATCTACTAGTTTTTTTTTACCATGCCTATTATAATATTGGAAAGGTTCAAATATTAAATATAATTAATTAAGTTAAAAAATATGAATGAATGTTTATAAAATTTAACAATTTTCTTACAGAAAACTAAACTCTTACACTTTTGGTGTACGTAGAACGAAAACGTATCAAGTTCGCAGTGTTCGTAGTGTTCATTTCATACAAAAATTGAATTTTTTTTATTTTTTTATCACAAAATAAAGCCACGTTTTGTTATAGACTATACAAAATATAATTTTGATATATAAAATTCATCCTTAACTTCTCTTGGACATCGTCGTCATACAGTAGAAGTACTTTTCCTGTTTTATAGTTAATTCGTTAGTAGTTACACTACTCCTTCCTCTTAAACAGTTCCTAAAAGAGGGTTTTTTTTTTTGTTTTTTTTTATTATTAACTTTTTTATTTTGTTTGCAATTTATAATGCATTAACCTACAAAATTTTTTTATAAAACTGGTTTTGATTACTTTTTATGTAATTAACGTAAAGATCGGTTTGCTCTTTGTTTGTTAATTTTTTGCAAGAAGAGCGTATCTATACCCAGTAGAAATCCCAAAAAGGGCAAAAGCTGACTTGAAAAATTATTTCGTGCTTCAGACTTCTGGAATGTGAAGTCACGTCTTCCGATGTATTTCTACCGCCAAATAATAATAGATATATTTTTAAAATATTAACCGTTTTTTTTTTTTTTTTTTTGGCTTCAACTTCCATTTAATTTTCTATAACACTTTTCTTCTTCCACATTCTTCTATATTCCATATACAAGCGGTAGGTAAGTATTAAAGGTTGGTCTAATCCAGTGCGGTTTTAAAAAATAATAAAACAAAAATTACTTATAGGGTAAATAAGAAATAAAAAATATTTTCAACATTATATGAACCAAAACGTCACAAAACCGACAACTGAACCTAAAGAT
This sequence comes from Argyra leucocephala, assembly GCA_963942445.1. Taxonomy (NCBI): domain Eukaryota; kingdom Metazoa; phylum Arthropoda; class Insecta; order Diptera; family Dolichopodidae; genus Argyra; species Argyra leucocephala. The sequence continues at coordinate 128,810,889 of OZ012679.1, forward strand.
AAAATACTATCGGGTAGACACAAACTTTCGTTTAAAAGACAAAAAATATCAGCAGAGTTAAAAAAAATAATTTTTTTTCTATTTTGTTTATTGTTTTATTTTTCTTAAAATTTGAACTTAAATACATTATGTACAACAGTGTTGTGTAAATTTAGTTTAATAATTATTAATTAAATAATTTAACTAAAATAAAATGCATATATATACATACATACTTTCAAAGTGCAATTTCTAACAAAAAAAAAAAACTTTTATATTGTAGGTCATTGTGACATGTTTTATATAGTACTAACTTGAAGGTTAAAAGCGCTAAGAACCCACTCAAGAAGTAAATAATATAATTTTAATAGAAGAATTTGTGGTTTTTTTTTTTTATTTTTCAAATATTTATTTAGAATTTTAAATTTTATTTTTTGATATTATAAATAAAGTCATAAAAATAAAAATCGCAACACAAAAATTTTTAATAATGAACTTCCTTGACACCGTCTATTTTTTTTTTTTTTGCTTTTTTTTGTTATTTTTTTATTTTTTGGCGAACAAAAATAATTTTCTAAATAAAAAATTTGGTGTGTGAATATTATCATTATAGGAAAATTTAAATGACTTGAAATGTTTGATCTCTAATTTTGGGATAGTGAGTAGTAGTAACATCAATTATTGCACTAAATATGACATAAATATGTTTTTTTTTTTTGATATTTTAATGAGATGACAACACTATCAAAGATAAGATTATGTAATTAAATATTTAGCCGAAAAGAATTTTTTTAAGGAGTGCCTTTGTTCGATTTTTTGATTTTTTAAAAAGAAACCACGTGATAAACTGATAAATAAAATAAATTAGGAAAATTTTATAGTAAAAATAAATTTGTTTATTTTTTTTGTGCAAAAATATTTTTATTAGGTATGACCTAAATTTGATGTATTGGATATGTGTAAAAATAGTTATGGAATATTTAGTGTTGTGCACGGTGCACGATGCAAAAATATTGAAAACATACGATGATCTAAGATCAGGTTATATATATAGATAATCAAAATGATATCAGAAGGCTTAAAAGAACTAAGACACTAGATTTAATACGATATAATTTCGTAAACTTTTTCTTTAAGAAAATAACACTAGAAATAAATTGGTTAGTATGTCGGACTAGTTTTAATGGAAGGGGTGTGGTTTAGTCAGTAAAAATCTGACACAAATAGAAGCTACGGAGCTCATTATGTCTATAAGATTTCCACCAACCCCCGCAAAAAAAAAACAAATGTTAAGTATAGAAGATTTGACGTATTCGAGGCAACGTGCATTGAAAAACGAACTTAACATGGTGTTCTAAGAATCATGCATACACTCAGTGGAGTACACAATTTAATTTAAATCTGAGTATTCCCTTGTATTGTACCATACACCATGATGCTTACTTCCATGATGTTTGTATGACATTATTATTGCCATAATTTGAGAATTAGTTAATATATAATTCTGAAAAAATTTATGCCTTTTGCGAGCTGTGCCGTCGCAAAAAAAATAGTAATTAACAGGATGTTTCTTCTTCTTTTAGGCAGAATCTGCTTCAGTCTATATCGAATTTACCAATAACTATAATCTTGAACAGATATATGTTAAATAGACCATGGCCTATATGATAAATAGTGTTCTGACATTGGATCTGGTCTGTGTGATTACCTGGTTTAATCGGTGAATTATACTATTTATTTTATTACAATGTGTTTTTGGTTTATAACCAATTCGTGAAGCGTTACGTACCTAATACGTATCGCAAAATTTCCGAGTAGATATTATATAGATTTAAAAATGAAAGGAAAATGTAAACAGTGTATTGTTAGAAAACCTTTGGTGCAAACAGATTAAACTTTGAGTTTAAAGATGCATTAGAAACCATGTAATATGAGCAATACTTAGCATTTAAATGGAATAAAAAGAAAAATTTATTTATTCAATACACATTCATACATACATTTTTATATATATATATATATATAAACCCATATATAATCGCAGTGAGTGGAAGGGTTTTTTAAGGCTTTTTTCTTCTTTTCTGCAAGATGTTATAGAAATTAGTAGTACCTATATTAAAAATTAATATGTACATAATAATATATATATGTATACATACATATATACAACATGCTATAAAATGAAAACGAATACCAGTAGTTAGTCATTTTTATAAATCTATATTTGCAGTCAATTCAACAGCAAAACGAAATAGCAACATTTATTTTCATTTGCTAAAAGGTATTAGAATTTGAACAATTTTTAAAATACATCAGTACAGATTTCAAAGTCAAAATAAATGTCAAAATATGCTAATAAAGTACTAAAGTAATCAAATCATCAACATCATCATCGAAAAAAATATTGTATACCTACCTATATATATATACAAACAAATTCTAAACAAAGTAATAATTATTGTCTCATTAGTTTATTTTACGTACATACATATTATATGTATATTTTTGTCCCCCATTACTTTTAAATGATTTGTCATAATGATCATCCCAAAAACCAAAAAAAAAAAAATAAAAATAAAACAAAAGCCTGAAAACAACAACAACAAAAAGAACATTAAATATATACCATCCAATTCTACAATCCATATAAGTAAGAAGTATTAATATGAAGAAATTCATGTATCTACATAATATTGTAACTATACTTATGTATAATAATATAAGGCGGAAATCACCTATCGTCTCATAAGAACAACAATAACAACAAAGTTTCCAATAAAAAAAAAAAAATAAGCACAAAAAGTAAAAATCAAAAAAAAAAAACAGACAATATAAATAAATAAATAAATAATTGACATGATGTAATATTGATGTCAGTATAAAAGAGGAACGACAACAACAACAACAACAACAACAACAGAAAAAGAAGTAAAACAAAATTCAGGAAAGCAGACATCATGGAATAAAAAGGTTTTTTTTTTATTGCAAATCTTTTGGTATACACAAACACAACATTCACAACACAAACAACAACGACAACAAAAATAATAAAATTTTCCTTTTAGTTTCTTTTAATTCACACTCTTTCTATACACATGTCCATCCATATATAACACAATATTTTTTGTTCCTTTGATTATCTCTCTATACACCAGCAGTGCTTCCTAACCTTTTTTTTTGTGTTCTTTAATTTTTGTTTTGTTTTTATCAAATCTTAACTTTTCAGTTTTCACAATTAACAAAAATTATTTGAATACGCAAGATTAAGTAAAATATACTTGAAAATATGTAAATAAAAATCGTTCATGCAACATCATCATATGGCTCAGGCTGTACCATATCATTTCAATTCAAATTAGTTTTTAAATAAAATATAGCATAAATGGATATTAATAGATTTACTGGAAAATCCCAATTGTTTTATTAATTTAAACTTTGTTGAATCTATCAGTTTTATCGTTCGGAAACTCATTCAATTAGACAAAGGACATAACACAATAGTTTTGTTATTTTTTATTAAAGAATTATTATACTACATATTTGATTCGCAATACTTTTTAAAAATTTTATAAATTAAAAAATTTAAAATTGTATTCAAAGAAAAGAGAGTAGCTATATTAAAATCATTATAATTCTTTAATATTGTCAATCAAACTAATACTATCAAGTATGTATTTAGATTGAAATCTAGGTGAACAAAATAAATGCATATATATACTAGACAACTAAATAGGCTCAGTAGACCTTAATAACATGTTTTTTTTTTCTTCGAAATATTGAATATAATTTTTATATATATAACAACTGGGCATATTGAAACACTAAAAAAATAAATAAATTAAGATTAGATTTATTGAAATACCAATATTTTTGTAATTTTCCACCATTTTTCCTTATATCAATTAAAATAAATTGTAAATAAAACAACAAATGTAATGCACAAGAAGTATAGAATAAAATAAAACTCGTAGATCATAAGATAATAATCTAACCCCTAAGTTAAGTATTAATGAAAAAATAATAATCTAACCCCTAAGTTAAGTATTAGAAGACTCTGCCATTATAAATTATGTAGTAACAAATTTTTGAAAATAAACGAACTAACTAACACCCAAAAATTAAAAATATTAACGGTAGTAATTAACGGTTGAGAAACTCTGCACTAGACACATTTAACTATACTTAACTATTCTAATTATATTTTTTCTAAAAATATAAAAAAAAACAAAAGTTCAAAAATGCAATGAACAATTTTCATTTTTTTATTTTATATATCACACCTGCATAATAGTATAAACTAGAATATTCTAAAAGACTTAATCACTCTATGACCCCATTTAACATAACATATATAATAATATATGCTAATACATACATACATAGATATTAATATAATCATATATTTAGATAGATGCAGAGGTTTGTAAAACATTTGAAAGAAAAGAAGTCCTCCATAAATAGTAAGCTTCTTAATGCGGTGGTACACACGGTACGTACACACACACATATACTAAGTATTGAATTAGATAAAAACTTAATTTTAATTATTGCTTAATCGAAGAAGTTTAAGCTCACATTTGATAATATTTTCGGCGAGTTGGAATTTTATTGGTCAGAATTGCAAAATAAGTTTTGGGTGTAATGATTAAGTGTTTTCTGGAAGATTTTTGACCGCACGTACTACTATTTATTTAGAATAATTGTCTGAAATTCAAGTGGAGTGGCAGCATGTATTTTTTGACACAGAATTTTTCATATATCATTTCAAAGACGTTTCAAATTTATTTTCGTAATAAAATTCTGTTTCAAAGATACATGCTGCCACGCATTGAAAAATATACCGGGTGTTTCAGAGCATGTGTATCAGCTTTTTAAGAGGGGAAAGAGCCGTTATTTGAAAATTAAATAAAAACTAAATCTAGGATGCTCTATCGGTTTTTATTTTTTGTCGTAAAATACGAATTTGCATAAAAAAGCACCCCTTCCCATTTGAAATTCGCGATTTCGGCCAATTTCGGCGATTTTTGGGTTTGAAAAGCCCTTTTTTAGGCTTTTCCGGAAGTTGAATATATCACCAAATTTTATTTTTTTTTAAATTTTTTTAAAACAACTATCTGCAAATCTATTATTTCACGAATTTTTTACATTAAGCCCAATAGGCATTAACAAAATATCCACATATCTTTATCAGTGGCAATATAATTTTAATCGATAAATCTTTAAAATATCAGGTTTAGATCAAGTTTTTGTTTTTTTCTTTAAATTATGGTATCTTGTTCTTGGATTATGTTTAATTTATTTATTTTTTCAGCAGACTTGCATATAAATCTGCAGGCCAACTTCAAGTCCTTTACCGTTTCGAGAGATTATGTTTTAGTTACCAATTAAATTTGGAAGATATTTTTTTTTATTTACATTATTTTATGTCAAAAGTTTGAAAACTTATAATAACTGTTGTTAATATATAACATTTTCAAAAAGCATAAATAATAATCATTAATTTTGTTATAGGTATATTTCTGATAAATTTTTTTGTTATTATCCGTGATTTATCAGTGTTTATTCTGTTTGTTATCTTGTTTGAGTATATAGTTATTTCACGTCAATTTTATTTTCATTTTTTTTCTTATAATGGATTCATTTACTTCTATTTATTTTATAGGTATAATTAACCAGAATTGGTTAATTTTATTAAAACCAATTATTGTAAATTATTCATTTTTTACTGTTATAAAAAAATGTGTAGTGTATTATATTCGACTTTAATTTAAACAACATCAAATTTTGAACAACATCATGATTTTGAAAAAATAGCTTACGGAGTAAATTCAGAACTATTGCATTAAAAAAATAGAATTAACATTTTCCACAATTATTTTTAAAAAAAATGAAAATCGTATTTTAAACATTTTCTCATCAAATTAAAACAGTTTCCAATTAAAAGCTACTAATAGAAAACTAAAATATATGTACATAAATTAGTAAGTAATAAAAAGAGGAATATTATTGGAATAGAGAAAAGAAATACCATAGAAATTCACACACAATATTATGTTTTATAATTTATATAAATAGGTATATAATATTATATTTATACACATTGTATATATATAAATATTTAAAATAACCATGAGCTACTTTATAGATAATTCAACTTTTTATAACAATTTGCTTGGCTCTTTGTAAATTACTACATGCACACATACATATTATAATAATATTAAAATTATTATTATTATTATTTTCTTTGCTTCATTATTATGTTAGAAGATTTCCTATTTTCTTATTCTTTTTCCATCTATGTATATACAAACACAAAATTTATTTAAAATTATATTTATTTCTATATAAATACAGTTTCAAATCAAAATCAAATACAAATCGCTTCGCTATGCAATAATAATATAGAACAATATTTTGCACTCACTAACTAACACATATGTATAATATATAAATTAGAGGTAAGGCGGAGGCGACATTATAGAAACAACAAAAAAACAAAATTTATTCTAAGAGTTTTGTTCTAAGCAACATTTTTGTTCCTTTATAATATTTTTATTCATTTATTTATCATTATTCAAAATTGAATTCTTTCTTGTATTATTGTTATTATTGTGGTTGTTGTTGTTCTTTTGTTTATGAAGTAGAGGAAGAGAGATTCATGTTGCTGATATAATAATGTTTATATACATTATATTAGTATATTATTATTATATTGAAAAATGTATATATTTATGTCAACCTATAATGTTTATAATCATTTTTGTATATTTATATGTAATATAATGTACATACATACAATAGTATTTTGTATCAAACGAAAGCAAGCAACACAGACTGGGTGTATTTTTATTGCATATACCAAAAATAAAACTAAAATTAAAGAAGACGCAAAGAGGTGTATGCAAAGGTGATGGTTTTTTTTTATTTTTTTTTTGCGGAAAAGGAGAATTAAGAACATAACAACAACAACAACAACAACAACAATAATAATATAATAACCAGAAGCAAAAACAAACAACTAAAATAAAAAAAGAGAAGAACAACAAAAGAGAGAGAGAATATTTATATGAAAAAAAAAAAATTTATTTGTTGTTTCTAAAATGTTGATTGATGTTTAGTTATATTATTATGTGGGGTTTTCGAAGGGGAGACAAAAGGGTAACCATCTTGTTATAAAATAAGGAAAAAAAACATTTTTAAAAATAAAAATAAAAAAGAAAAACAGATATAAAAGAAGAAAAATTTAAATGAGAACTCCCCATAGAAAATATTGTGGTCATCGACACATCGTCTTTGCACAAAGTTGTGAAGGTCACAATACATAACAAACACTATAAATAAATATACATATATTGTTACATATAAGTATTTATATATACTATTGTTTGTTTAAATGTGTATATTAGTGTAAGCAAAAAATAAAACGTAAACGTAAAAATAAAAAAAGATACATATATACATATATAATACTTAAAAGTTATGCATACATTTGATATACATAATTATTGTATTTAAATATGTATACCCATATATATATAGATGTGTATTAATAGAAAGAAAGAGTAAAAAGAATTTATTTTGAATTAAGATCAAAATCAGAAGCAAAATAATAATATGTAATATTTATATTTATATGCATATGTATAAACGTATATATACAATATATATGTATGCATACTAAAAATGTACAGGAAATAATTGAAGAATATTATTAGTTTTACTTAAGTTGTGTATGATTAATTTTTGCAAAAAAAAAGAACAAAATAAAATTAAAATTTTTTTAAAATTTTTTTATTTTTTTTTTTTTGAAGATTGTAACTAAGGAATTAGAAAACAACAAAAATAGTACATAGTATGTATACCTATGCATATTACATGCATAATAGATTAATGAATATTTTAATTATAGGTAGAATTAGGTAGTTTGATTTTGTAATTAAAAAATTAGTGTACCTACATACTGATATAATATAGGTGTACATATATTATATACGTATCTAAAGTAGTACAATTCAAAATTCGTATTTTATTAATTATTATCGTGAATTGATTTGGTTACGGAATAGATTACCGAATCGATGACAGCGAACCTAATATAAATGTAATGAGGTACGAGATCTTATGTATTTAGAGATTACAAACAATGAAACTAGGTTATTATTTTTACATCACTATGGCTTAGTCGATAATGATCGTTCCAGTTTTGGGTTAATATTTGAAGTATAGTTTGTTAGATTACTAGCATCGATTAATGTGTATATTATGTACATAGTGTGAAGAGTTAATATGTAATAAGGGTTATAATTATTGAACGTTAAAACAACCTCTAAACTCTATTTTCTGACTGTCAGAGATGTAACGTAAGTAGTTGCTTTCCACAATTTCAAATTCAATTGTCTATTTGACATAATATAAGTATATTTACATTATGTATATATGTATGTATGTATGACATAATTTGCAGTTGTTAGTGCGAATTTGTTGTGAACTTATTCAAGCTTGAAAGTGTAGTATTATCAGTTGTGTCACTTATATCTAAAAAATTTAGAAAAAATGCATATACGTGATTTTTCTAACTATTTTCTATATTTTCTGCGATAAAATAATTATCAAAAATTGATCAAAAAAACTATAATTAACTGAATTAGATAGGTATGAATGTATTTAGTAAGTAAAAGTAATACAAGATAATCTTGGGAGATCCCCTTTCTTTTGATTTTGATTTTATAATCTAAAAAATTTTTTAATATGTTACCGTATTCTTTAAGATCGGACAGATCACCTGTTTCATTTTGCAAAAATCTTCGATTTTGGCTTTTTGAACTGGATCACCTTCAAATTGAATCTATTTTTAATACTATTTAGTTTTAACTTTAATTTAGTTTTTCTTCTAACTATAATTTTTTTAATTTTCTTTCAGTATTCTAGTTATTAATTTTACTTTTTAGTCTTGTTATAATTTTGTATTGAATTCTGCTTACTCTCGTTTATTATTTAAATTTTGCTTTAAATTTTATGAAATTTTATTTTAAATTTTATTTTTTTCATTATATAATTTTAATTTTAAGATATTTTTAGTTTTCCATACTTAGCTTTAATTTTCTACTTTACTATGTATGTACCCAACAATATTTTATATTTTTAATGCCTGTATTTTTGCTTGCAGTTTCATTCATCACATATTCTAATGAATATCCGAATGATCCTATATTTATTCTTATTATTTTTATTTAGTAAATGTATATTTTTAAGTATTGTATTTTATTATAATATGAATAAATGAATTAAAAATCTAAATCATCTCTTTATATTAAATTTAAGATTTCGGTGTTTTCATTGTATATATTATTATACAGGTACCTACATTATGTAGTTTGATAACATTATGTGTTATGAGACAAATCTTTTTATTTCGACTTTGATATTGTTTACTTTAAAATATTGTTATAGGTCATCATTATCACGATGCTTTAACTACCCAATATCTCTTAACATTTTATTTTAAAATTTCGTTATTATTTAGATGTGTTTTTATTTTTTAATTCGACCATTCGGGGTTATGTCATCTGACTCCTCATACAAGATATCGAATACGCTTGTAGTTTATAATGATTTTTTTTTTATATATACCTATTTACTTAAGGATTAATCGGAAATATAATTTAGTGATGACTAAAATTAAATGGAATTATGCAAAATAAAAAATTTTTTGAATAAGAAGCGACCGTGTTTAGAACATGGTCTTTGAAATTGCAAAAACTGGGTAACTATTATTGCGCCAAAATCGAGTTTGGTGGAAGAAGTTTGTTAATGTTTAATGAACCCACGGTGGAGAAATATAATCGAAGATGATGATAATCAGAATTAAACTAAATGTTTGAAGACCGAAATCGATTAATAAATTTCAATAAATTTAGTGAAAGTAACCTGGAACATTTATTTTATTATCATACTTGTATAATTGATATTAGACAAATTTTTTATTAGTTAAAAGCAGCCTTTCTTCGTGTAGTTGAATTAAATATTACCTATAGTAACTTAAAGTCCTATTTAATCTACTAGATTTGTTTTAATTTAATTGTATAGATTTTAGTTAAGAAATTGAAATTGTTTTTCACAAAAGATTCATTCATTGAGGTTGAATCGGACAAAAAAAATTGTTCTATGTATACTGTTAAGAGGTACACCGCACTTAATAACAAATGAAATGTTAAACAAATAAAAAGTGAGTTTTGCAGGATTTAATTAAAATAATTCAATTTAATTCTAATAACAGAAATTAAATTACAAAATATATATATAAACATTTTATATATAGATAAATATGTAGATATTAAAATAAAACTAAAGAAATAATTTTTAAATATAGTTTCAGTAATTATGAGTTAAACACATAAGAAATTTATTTTTTTCGCCAAAAAAAAAAAAAAAATACAGAAGAAAAACATATACAAAAAAAAAAACTATTTTTATTGCTGTAAAGTAAATAAACATTTTATGTTTAATAAACATTTTGTTAAAACAAAAATACTGAAACGAAGTATTTAAGAAAATAGAAATTAATACACAATAAAAAAAAATATACAAAACAGGGTTGTTGGAGTACTGCTCAATGCAAAATAATATATGATGGGTTGTACTTAGAACACCATAATTTTTTAATTGTTCAGATTTTATTTTATTTCATTCAAATCAGTGATGGGACGAAGCCATAATGTAAAACTGTACAAAAGTAATTTTATTAACCATTTGAAGGACACTCTTTTTTTGTTTTTGCTGGTTCACTGTGGGACACTTGCTGTATTTTTGTCATTTTTAATGATAGAGAAATTCTGAAAACAACAATTTGCTGGAAATTGAATAATAAATCTTTTTCATTCTTAAAAATAAGATTTAATTTTTGACGTATATTTCCGTCATGACGTTTTTAATATTATTTGAGATATAAGCTGGATCATAGACGTCATGAGGTTTATAACCGTCATAACAGTTTCTGTAATAAAAAATTTATCAATACTACCACAGTGACGGAAATAGACGTGAATATTTTAGTATAAAAATAAAATTATTCCAGGATTGGTTTCTTTAAATGTTTTAAAACGGCTACTTCTTGTCTTCGAAACAAAATTTTCACATAATTTTTTGTCATTATGTTAAATGTTATCAACAAATGTTGCTACAATCTCTGGAATCCAAATTTGAGAAAATATATCGAATAGTGTAGCATTAGAAGCAATATCAATTTTTATTCCAGACTTAGTCTTATCAAAATTGAATACTGGAATGCTTTTAGTATCGGTTCCCCAGTTATCTGTAATATGGTTACACAAGGTTTTTATTTTATGCTTATCTGAGCTACTAGAATTTGTGTTATTTTCAGATGGTTCATAATTAAAAATCGACCAGAGTAAATTTCATCAACCTCGAAAAAATCCGTGTCTGTTCAATCATTAATTTTTATTTTTTTTTGTAACCTCTTCATACGACTTATTGTTATTTGGTCAAAAAATTCTTTTAAACATATTTTTATTTTATTAATACAAATTCAAATAATTACTGTAAATATTTTACCTTTATAAATTATAAAAATTAAACCGTATTAACAAAATCGTCAATTATTCAGAAAGTCACTTGTTTCTACACTGAAGAAATTTGCATATAAAATTGACGCTATATGACGGACGTTATATTTTTCTGGGGGACTATAATTTGGGGACTTAATTATATTTTAAATCAATATCTATGTTGTGATTATTTTTGAATTTAAACGGACATTAAAACGAAATTTTGCAGTCTCTATGGGACACTTAACATAAACAATCCATACAATCTCATGTAGTTCATAACAGTTATAGACGATATGATTTTTTTAATCAAATAAATTTTGACGTTAATACACGTCATGTCCCACAGAAAAACTTTATCATGATGTCTATACACGTCAGTGTTCGCGAAAGAGCTAAAAACAAAATTAAAAACTTCAATTGCTAAAGATTCTTAATTTTGTGTGTGTTATACGGAGGATGATATAGATAATAAATTGTCATATCTGTGCCGAAAACCAAAATGATATACTGATATCATATAGTGTAGTGGTTGAGCCATCTGACTACTAATCAGAAGGAGACATAATTTGAAATACCGTCCATTAATGCTTAAGTAAATTTTTCCTTTCATTCATTATTAATTCTATTTGAGTAGATAAAGAGGGAATATGAAGGTGATATTATCTATTTAAAAAGAGAGCAAAACGTAATAGTTGTTATAATGATGCTTGTGGGTATTTGAGGAAGAAAGAAAATTAGAAGTACAGCAGAAAACATATTAGAAGTAGCAGAAACACAGAAGTAACAGTTGTTATGTACAAATTTTTGAAAAAGTTTGATGGCACAAAAACAAAATAAAAAACAATAATTTTTGGTTTATATACTCTTATTACAGAATAAATTGATTAAAAGTTCTAAAATAAAAATAAATAACATAGAATTAATCAATGCAAAAATAATTTAGTAGAAATGTAGTTTTTTAATAGTCAAATAATCTACACTTAACATATTCTTTTTTTCTTTTCTTTAATTTTTTTAATCTCAGTTGGGACTTCAGAAATACACTATGTACTAAACTTGTCACAAGTGAGAGTCACAATCCATTTCACTTTTTTTAATTGTAAAATACAAAATGAAAATATTTAAAATAAGAATAAAAATAATAGAATGTCTTCCAAAGGTTGGAATCATAAATTTACCTAGCAAACCAAACCTTATAGTTTGATAGATTGAGTTATAGATAAGTATTTGTAAATATAATTATAAGAAAAAATATATGAAATATTAATTTGATACAGGCACAATAAATGAAATGTAGTATGTAACAGTAACAGTAATTGTTGCCAAAAATGAACCACACTAAGCCCAAAGAGTTAACTACATTGTGGTACTAAAGAATTAAAAAACTTTATTTTCTGGACAATTAACTATACTAATACAGTCCTGGTAAATAAAAAACAATCCAAAAATATATTATACGAGTTAGAACGAACGTGTGTAATTTACCATATTACCACTAGGGCACTAAAAATAAACAAAATGTATATACTGAGTACATGTATATAAATTGCCTGAATTTAATTTACATATACACAAAAATAATATGTATATAGAAATTACACATATTTTAAAAATTGTTTTTATTTGATATTTTTAGAAATTCGAAAGAAAGTTTTCCTGTTGATTATTTTTGTTGTTTTTATTGAAAAATTTGTTTTTTTTTTTGTTTTTGTATTTTTCACGCCAAGAAAAATTAAACAGGAAAAGTAATAAAAAAACAATATTTTTCATTTTGTGATTTTTTTTTTTTTTTTGTATTGTGTTTTATATTTTTGCGTTTCTGTATAAACTTGAAATTGAACTTGAAATTTTAAAAAATTTCTTTAATGGAAAATATTGAAGCAACGCAAAAATAAGAAAAAAAAAAATTAACAAATTTTTTTTTTTGAACTTGAAAATATTTTTTTTTTATTCTTAGTTAAAATTTTAAAAATGAAAAATTGTTTGGGTCTAAAAAGTAAAGTAAATTATCTAAAGCAGAGAAACATGCATTATAATATTTGGAACTTTGGAAGCCATCTAGCTGTTTTAATATTTCTACTATGGAATTTTGTATAGGGTTAGAATATTATATATTAAATTTATAGAATGTACTTTAGGCTCTAGGTGAATTTAGAAAAATTTTCATCCAAATTATATTGAATCTTTATTGAAAAAAAAAAACAAAAACATGACATCGAACCATATTAAATAAAGCTAGCAATTCTGAAGAAACTAAGAGTGAACTAAAAGTGCTAACACAAAATCGAGATTGATGGAGACATTTTTTTCAAGTTCCATATTTATGCAGAAATAGGAACAGAAGATTACATTTTTAACGATCTAACTAAACTCTATAAATTAATTATAAATTTATGAATGTGGTATGTATAAGTTAAATGTAAAAACTATACACATAACTCTTCTATATAGTACTCTACTCTATAGCAAATATAAAACAACAAAACTATCGAAGGAAGAATTGAAAGCCAGAACGGTTATATAGGAGGCATAGAATTTTATATCTTAGAAATAAAGCAGACCGGGTTTTAAGCGAACAATAGGAAAATTGTTTCACACAATCAAATGTTGTGATAATTTTGTCATATTATGTATATAAGTAGTAGAAAATTTTCGATAATTACGCTCAGTAAATTCCAAGTGATGATTTTATTATTTTTACAGAAATGAAATGGAAAAAGTAGAAGCAGAAATTTTTCTTATGTGTAATAGAATTAATAATGTATGAAACGAGCGATGAAAGGGACAGGGAGTTGTTTGATTATTTAAAAAAAAAAAATTGATATGTTGTTCTATTAGAAAATGTTGTTGTTCGAAACGTGTATGTACTTGTTGAAAAAATGTGAAGAATTAATCGAAATTTAAAACCGAAAAATTATTTTGAAATATTGAATAAAGCTGCATAACAATCAATGATTGGATTGCATTGATGAATACATTCTTTTTTTCATTTAACCTATCTATTGGATCACAGAAATAATATTGTTCTCAAACGTTTGACTAATAAAATTTGGGAATTTTACTTTTTCTACTTTTTTCAATTTCTTCATTGCAGTGTAGAGCATACTCTGAAAATACTTCAACTAAATAATGCAAGTAAATTGGACTAGAACATTACAGATCTTTGATTTGACAATAATTATAAAAAAAAAATAAATATGATTGAATGAAAAAAAATATTTAAAAGTCTACTAAAAACCAGAAGACTAAAACCGATAGCGTAGTAGTCAAAATTGATCAAAATGTTAATTGAAATTAGTGAATCATACCTAAAATTATTACCTAATCTTTATTATTAAAAATGTTTCACCTACAAGTCTATACAGCATATTATATTCTAAATATATAATTAAATGAAAATATTGACACATTATTATTTGTTTTTAGTTTTACCATAACAAGTATAAATCAAATTTAAAGAAATTTATTATTAGAACTGTATTTACAATTGTATATCAAATAATACCTCAGTTAGTCAGTTATCAACTATACGTTTTTTGATTTTTAATTATTGATGTGCCAATTCTTTCTATAAATGCAATTTTAATAAAAAAAAAAAATTCAATTTTAACAAAGATTAAATAAATAATTCAAGTCTTATATGTAAGTAAAATGATTTTGTTTTTGAAAAAAAAAAAAACAAACAAAATCCACTGAGATCAAAAAATTTGAATATCAAATCAGTGGTGAGAGAGACCTAAATATCTTATTTGTATAATTAGATCATTTTAATATATGCATACTATAAATTCATCATCACAAAAACATTTGTTGAATGCACGCGCTTTTCATTTTCAATTAAATTTAAATTGAATTTTTATTTAAAAACAAAAAAAAATAAAATAAAAAAATACAAGAAAAAAAAATCATACATAAGATTTAAAATTATTATAATAAAATTATTTAATTATAATTTCATATGAATCTTTAATTTCAATGAATTATATTTATATATATATATATAAATATGTATTTATACATGTACATATATATGTAATTATTGTAGATAAGGTATTAGTTCCAATATGAAATAATAAATAAACAATAATGTAGTAAAAATACTACATTGTTTATACAACCCACTGTTTACTACAACCACATAATATGTACATTTATATAGGGTATGTATGTATGTATATTGAAATTTTGAATAAAATTAAAACAAAAATTCTTAATAAATAAAAATAATAAATTTATAAATAATTTAAAAAAATTATTTTTGTAATTTATTAAACACGTGGAATAATAATTTGAAATTTTCCCTCTCACGTTTCACCTCTCTCCGCAAAAAAACCATTTTACAAATTTCTTATTCTTAAGATGAAAATGTCTATAGTTTGTATTGTAATTCATAATTTGACAGAAACCGGATCCGGATGTATTTAATTACAGTGTGTTTAATTTACAATTAATATTAAGAAGACGAAATTTTAAAATTTAATTATAGAAAAAAACAACAACAACAATTAATATGATGTTAGATTTTATTTTAGCAACAATGAAATTTTTATTTTAATTTTTATGTGAATAAAATTTTTGCCATTTTGGACTTGAAATATTAATTGAAAGTTTTCGCAAAACTTTGATGATCGGGTTTAATATGATATAAAGTTAAATTGTATGTTAAATTAATAAAATTTATAAAATAAGGAATATATTAAAAGCTATAAACTGAGGAAAAAACTGAAAGCTTTGTATAGTATATTCGATTGCCCATAATGATCTTGGAATAGAAATTTATCAAAAAAGAGTTTAAAAATCTGCAAACAGATATGAGTAAAGCTTTTAAAATCACAAAAGAGAAGAAATAATGTCGTTACTAAACCATGAGTTCATTAAGAAAGTTAAAATAGAACGAAAACATTTAAAGTGCCTCAATGTTACCATATAGATTAATAAACAGGGTATTATAGAAGAGAAACGGTGTATAACAAAAGGTGATAGAATCAAATTTACATATTGTACAAAAATTATAAGAGCTGAGAAAGAATTCTCAAGGGGTCTTCAATACAATTCCCAGAATTTAAACTGGTAAAGTGAAAGCCCGGATTTGAGAAATAATCATCAGGGAGATTTGAAAACAATTTACAATACTTAAAGTTGAACCTCTCCGCATACCTACAGTTGAAAAAGAATAATCAGGTGGACTTGAATACAATTTATAATACTTAAACTGGTAAAGTGAAACCTCCCCTGTACTCCCACAGTTCAGAAAAAATCATCAGGAGGACTTCGATACAATTTGCAGAACTTAAACTGGTTCTGCAAATGGACAGTTCACTTTCAACTCAACCCTTCTCTTCTCTTCGTCATCCAATCTGATCATACTATATTTGCATTTTACTATTTGACATCTTATTAAAATTAATTTATTCTGTCATTCATTGCTATATTTTATGATATATTTTAATGATATATCTTACACATGGTATAGGAGGTATTTTTAAAATTTTTTACAAATTTAGAAGTTGGAAGAACCAAATAAAATATACCTCCTAGAATGACGGAGTTTCTGTTTTAAAGTTATTTGAAATTATTATATGTCAAAATAGACTATATTTTTTGAACTAATGGCAACTCAACAAAGGTTTAAAGTATTTCTTAGCATTTCAATTCGTCAGTTTTAAAAATATACAAGTTATAGATATTGAATTCATAAAAAGTCAATTTAAATATTTGAGCTTACAAAAATCAATTAACTGTTTTAAATTTAAAATTGATTCAAATTTGCAATTAAAAAAAAAAAAAACAAAAATTAAAAACTTTTGGTACTTACATGTAACACCACGATTCCAAATATTTCGTAATGGTGGTGAATTATGATAGAAATTTGGATGTAAAAATGTTCCAGGTTGTACATGACCTTGTGGGGCTGGACAATGTGATGGCATACCCAAACGTGCTTTAATTTCTTCACTACATGGTTGGCCACCTGAACTTGAGCTATCAACATCTGATACACCGGAATCGGCTGGACTTGGTGGCAGAGAACCTTTAAATATTTACATTTATTAATTCAATTAAATTTTATAGTAATTAAAAAAATGAAGTATAATAAGAATGAAATTAGCTATGAGTTGCCGTTTTGTATAAAAAAGAGTATAACAAAATGAATTTTTTTTTTGACAAAATAACTGATAATTGAAATATAGATATTTAATTTATTAATATATGTATATTATAATTTGAATTAAAATTGTAGAATAGAAATGTGAACTATGATAAAAATTAGATTTGACTAAGTACCCCCTTTGTTAATACAAAATACCTAATCTGTTAATACTCTGTAAAAATAAAATTGTGTGAATTGAAATTCAAATACAGTAAAAAGTAAATTAATATATAAATTTTGTCATAATTTATAAAAATTATAATCTTTAATAATCAAAAATTTCAATAAAGTAGTGTACTTAGGGTAAAAAAGCCTATTTTATATACAACATGTTTTGCATACCACTTTACTTCTATATGCATCCTATTAGAAAGTTATCAGATTTGATAGTATATTTCTGGCCTGCGAATTGGGGATGTAAATTATATTTCGTTTATTTTTGTTAAAACAATTAATTTTATAATAAGCAATCATAACGTGATTCGACTTTCAAACTAGATATTCACAATTCTAAAATCGCTTATGAGTTTCTCACTTCAGGGTCACATCTTCCTTTGAATGTATTTTGTATAATTCTTCATATTAAGTATATGAATTTTTGTATTTCTCCTCTTCAGATTTTTGATATCCACTCCCTATTTATCCAAACCAATTCGAATTTTTACAAAGTTGAGAAGGCATTCAATTATTGGTATTTGGATATCTCTAGTTAGTCATTTAAAGTAGGCTTTATTGTTATTTTTGATGAATTAATGAAGATGCAAAGTGCAAAGAAAATTTAAGAATGTTTCATCTCCATTCTCTAAGCTCTATGTTCTTAGTCAATCAATATTGGTTGTTTCCTTTTAATACAAATAAAATTTTTGTTTTCTAAGACCTTGTCAGAAAATTTAATTCGTACATTTTTTCGCTCTTCACTTTGTTTTTTTTTTTAATAATAATCGCGGGTGTTTTTCTTATGAGTTTGTTATGAGTTTATTTTTTTTTTTTTTATCCAATACGATTTAGTATAATGCATATACAGTTCTATTAGTGTCATTAAATAATCTTCAAATTATTGAAAATATTTAGAGCGAAAAAATTGTTGTTAATACCATAACTAAGAAAGGTTTAAAGGACTTAAAATAGGACACAGAAAATTCATAATAACAAAAAGAACTAAAAACATAGAAAAACTTGAAATTAACAAAAAAGGGATCTCATTGTGATGTGGATCTGATCATTTTTCTTGTTTATTTCTTTTTTTTTTTTTTTACAAAAAATCAAAATATTCTTTTTAAATTTTTTTTCTTTATTATTGAAAATCGTTGTTAAAAAAAAGGACTATGTCTGAATTGAAAATATTTTGGATTAAGAAAGCCAAACATCAGAAAAAATTAAAACCCATTTTAATGCATTAAAATTGAATAAAATAATCAAAAAAAAGAGGAATTCACATGCTGCGATCAAAATATTTTTCTGTTTTTATTATTTTTGTTTTTGTTATATTTTTTTATAATCCAGGAAAACAAACACAATTAAGGTAAAAAAAAAAAACAAAACAAAACAAAACTAAAAAGTATAAATAACCACCTTTTCTCCTTTTACTAAAATGCATTCTGTACAGTAGTAACAGGATATGAAATTGCAAAGAATACAAGAATAACAGTATAATCGTCCTGTTTACTGTAAAATAATACTTAAAAAAAAAAACGAGAACAAAATGAAAATAAAAATATCCGTTTATGATTGAAAGGAATTGGAGAAGTCCTGTTTGTTTGGTTTTTTATTTTTGCATTGATGTTGTGTGCATCAGGTATTTGGAAATTTTTAATATACAGACACTGTCATATGTGAACTTACTATAATAGTTGTTTTTAAATCCTGAAACCCCTTCAATATTTAATTATTTTTATATTTTTGCTTTTTCTTCAGTTGTTTGTTTCTTTTTTTTATTTTATGATTAAATGACGAACACAATTAATTTGAAAATATGTTAGGACAGAAATTTCAAAATATCTTTAAATCAAAAAATAAGAGTTCTGTAGGGATCTTGATGTAGGAATTTTACAAATTAAATTTTTGATTAAAAATTTGAGTGACATTCAAAGTAGACTCATTTAATATCTTTTTACAATAAAACAACAACAACAATAAAAATAAAATTATAAATCAAAATAACTGGGTCATCTACAAAATTTCAATGTAAACAGTACTTATCTATACCTGAGATTACTGTACTTAGATATAATAAAAATAATCGGTTTATTGGTAACACTGGGACAGGATATTTTTTTTTAGGATTATTAAGAGATGTAAAATGTAATTAAAAATAATTAAGAATATAAGATGGGAGCTATATATGTCGCAGTTTTATTGTAAGTTTAGAAGATTGAAAAAAATGGGGTTGTTTCAAATAATTAATGTATATTTTTGATGAAACTCTGGGATTGGATTAATATATTTGCTCCAATTACGAACATATCCAAATGATGGGTTTAAAAATAAATTAAATTATTACAGTAAAATGGTAAAATATATATAGTAAAATGTAAGACACGATGTCGGATGAGTCATACAAAAAAAAATGTTTAACAAATCTAGAGAAGGTAAGTATAGTAGTGGCTGCCGGCAATACACCAACCCATTTACACCAGTAAAGTTAATTTTGGTACCAAAGGAACTTTCCTCGCATAAGAATGTACTTAATTGTTGGAGATTTTGAATTTTAGAATCTTCAAGGTCACCCAGTAAGTCCAAAAAGAATGGGTTTTTTGATAAAGATCAAGTCAGATATAGAGATGATGTTGGACATTTTCATCCTTTTTCTCCTCTTTACTTAGGGTATAAAAGCCTATTTGGTTTACAACATGCTTTGTATACTACTTTACTTCTATATGCATCCTATTAGAAAGTTATCAGATTTGATAGTAAATTTCCGGCCTGCGAATTGGGAATGTAAATTATATTTCGTTTATTTTTGTTAAAACAATTAATTTTGTAATAAGGAACACGTTCTACAAAAGTCGTTTAAGGAGAGTACAAGCCTTGTGGTATGTTTGCCAATAACACAATGACCCGTAATGACCCCTTACCATATAGTACTGATTTAACGATACTTTTTAACGATAGTAGATTAAGCGAGCGCTTCAGGTTCAGGCATATGCCAGATTTGCTTGGTGATATTGCAGTCTGGTCTATTTCAAATTTAAACAATGTCGTTTAATTTATTATTTAAAAAATGTTTCACTTCTAAAGTTAAGTCTCGCTGTGTATTCAGTAAAATTCAGTAAAATTTAGAGTATCACCGCTATACCAAGTTTAGTTGAATAATTAAATCAGATTGTTTAGTTTAGAAATAAATTAAAGAAGCGGTTCTTTGCAATTCATTTCTAGTTGCTATGTGATTTGTGTTTTAGTTTTTCTCGTTATGCCCCTTCGTTTACTCTATAGATGCGAATGACCGACTAATACCTAGACTAATTCACCATTGATATGTATATAAGCCAATTTCATTGCAATTACAGCATTTAATTGAATTGCACTCTGAAATCAACTTGAAATCTAATAACCTGGATCAGAAAGTTTGTCAAATGTCACACTGCGGATACAAAATCGATCTAGTTCATATAATAGAAAATTGGTTTAAGAGTTTAAAACTTATGCAATAAATTTAAAATAAATTTATTTATTTAATCTGAGTTTTAATCAAGCAAGTTACAATACATATTTATTTATAACAATTTAGGTTAAGTTAAATTAATAAAAGATTACAAGTTAAGTTGGGTCAGAAGATAGGTTAAATGTTAGTTTATTAATTCGAAATCAATCTGATTCATAATAGGCAATATCGAGTATGTATTAAAATTGTGAAGAGAAACCATCAAATTTATCATTAAAATTCGTTCATAACTCCTTAACAAATTTACGTGTCACTTCAGTTTTTTTTTTTATTTCGCTTTTTTTGTTTTGTAAAAATGCGTTACATGCGTTACTTGATATAAATCCTATTAAAAAGCAAATATCTATATTTTATAGAAAGAAAATTAGAAGCCAGATGGAAAAAAAATTACTTAATTGTATGAAAAAATTTATTGCATATGTTTAAAATATAAATTTTTGCTGACACAACATTGGTTTGCAACAACATCTGCAATATTTTGCTTTTTCTTCTTTGCAATAATAAAACAGACCCATTTCCAATCAATTTGAGCAAAAAATATACATTTTTTTAAAAAATTAAATTAAATATTTTTATTTGAATAGAAATTTTCAATAAAATGTAGTTCCCCTTTATTTTAAAAAGAGTTCTCATTATTCTTACAATATACTCGATAACATATATATGGATTCAGGTGCATTTTCAATTTTATATGACAAAAATAAACAAATTTTTAAAATAAATGAAAAGATTATGAGTTGGCAAAAATGTTGCAAACAAAATCAAAACAAAAAATTATTTTAAGCAACAATGTATTGTATTGTAACCCTTTTTATGTACTTTTGCAAGGACTTAACGTATAAAGTCCTTTCAATATACATATTATATTTATAATTTTGTTATTCTTAATATTGGTTCTTGCATTTAATAAAAAAAAATGTTATTTTAATAAATCGTGGGAAAATCGTTTTGCACCTTTCAAATTGAAAAAACAATAAAAATGTGGGCTTATTGATTCCAACAATTTGTTGTTGTGTCTTTTAATGGTACAGGTATATTTTCATAGTTTATGTTTTATTTATTTTTTTTATTAATATGTGAGAGGAGATTTCCGGATTTTAAAAAATAGAAAAACAAAATTAATGTAATTGAAAAGAATTTCCAATGATGGTAAATATACAAATAACACTTTAAAAATACTTATGGACACTATTTTTGAAGAAATAAATCTTATGACAGGTAAAAATGATTAATCGATATTCGTATATGTGTATATACAATTAAATATAATAAAGAAATCATTTTTTTTTAATTTTTAAATTCATAATAATTACTATTCAGAATTCAGTCCTGTGAAACTAAATATCAAGTCTGGGTATGAAAATCAAAATTTTTAAAGTATAATATAACTAGAGATAGACAAAAAGTTGTAATTTTTTTAATTAAAACAATTTAACTTCAATGTTCGCATTATACTGGAATTAAATTCGAAATAAAATTCGGAAATGTTTTTCATATAGAAAAACAAATACAAATAATCTAGCAGATAAGACAAAAATATACAAAAATTGTGTTTGCATCATTATGACGTATGTAGCAGAAACAAGAACAGTGAACAATATATGTTTTATATGGTAATTTGTTGATCTGTCACAAATCTGTGAATATCCAGAATAGCTAATTCATTTAATAATAATTCATTTAATCACTTCTCTATCTTAATCTCACGAAACTAGATTGATGTAGTATCAAACAGTTATCAGTACTAATATATCTCAAACGGTTTGGTTTAATCTTTTTTCTATATAAAGGAGATTTTTTGCTTTAGTTCAGTTGTTCTTTTTCATTATTTGTTCATTTTGTTTTGTAATGTTATCGGTTTCCATGTTGTTTGATATTCCAACGACTTATGCATGAGATATAAAGTTGTACGTAGGACTTTTAAATATTGAGCCATTTTATGAATCGCACAGGCAGATATATCAAAGCTCATTATTTAGTCTGGAAAGTTTTGTTCTTTGAATTTCGCAACATTTTCACTCATTTCAATATCAACAACGTTTTTGCTATATTAAGCAGAAGTAAGATTTCTAGTTCTTCCTTTATCGATTACTGATCATAACTCAACAGAAATTTTTGCAGTATCTGACCTTATGCCAGTTAGAATTCAACTGATATCTAGTAGCCCTAGCGATATGACTTTATTATTTTATATCTTTAATTTCCGAAATTTTTCAACATTTGTACAATAAATGAAATATAATTTTTCACATTCATAACTGTCGAGATGAATCGATGAATATATAGAAAATCTCAAGTAAATCTAGGCTCAGTTGAATTATAAAAAGATATTGTGAATCAACATGACTTTAGTCATAAGTCATATATAACAAAAAAATAAGAATGAATTTTGATATTGAATTTTCCACAAAACAGTAGGTATACAACTATAATAATTTCTGAAACTCCACTCCTGATGGACCAGAGAACTTTGACAAAAATCTTTCATTCAATCAATAATGTGCCACAAATTTGTGGCTTCTTTAAAGAATTAATAATTTTCGAATTTATTAATATTCAACAAGAATTCTCTGAACGTAGGTACACTGTAATACATTCGCGCTCAAATCAAATTAAATTTATTTTCTTTATGTTTTTTTTGCTTAAAAACAAGTTTTTTTTAAGTTCATGATTATTAAAAATGTCCTTTCATTTTGATTATTTTTATTGTTATTTTTTTTTTGTAAGAATTTCATCTCATAAATTTAACAATTTATGGGTCAGTAATTCCGTTATACTATTAAGTATTAAAAACCCTTTAGCTTGTCGTATTTAGATCTAGACATAAATTGTGGAAATAGCAGATGTTCATTCTCCATATATATATATATATATATAATATATATATATATATATATCAAACTTTGAATCCTTTTTAAAACAATTACATTTGAAACGAATTTTTATATATATATATATACCTATATGTACATAAATATATATACAAATTCATTAGAAATATAAATTGAAATTAATAAAAGTCAAAAATTTAATATTTTAGAGCTCAAATTTCTTACATCATTCTATACTCTAAAGATATATATCATTCAAGGATATACCTTGCTATAACATAAGACTATTTTTAAATATTTATCGTTGGTCATAAAACTGACCAAAAAAGAAGGACATATAGTAAAAAAGCATCATCTTTCTCTTCAAGGTAACAAATAAAAAAAATAAAAAACAAACAAAAAAAATTTTTTTTAATTAAGAGAAAAAAAGGATATTTTTCTTCCTTGATGATGATCATCTTCATTATGATAGTTTTGATATGAAAATTTTAATAAAATTACAATAGCAAAAAAAAATTAAAGTAGTCATCGTTAGTTTCTGTTTTTTTTTTTTTAAATAGGGTTGAATATTTCAAAGGAAGGGAAGTTAATATTTGCTAAGTCGTTTTTTTAAACAAAAAAAATAATAATAATAATAATAATAACAATAAAAAAGGATTTAAATAACTGGACACTGGTCAAATTTTTTTTTTTGTTTTTTTCTTGATTAAATAAAAATATAAACAATTGAAATTTTATTAACAAAGGATACAAATAAAAAAATAAAAAACATTTTTTTTTTTATATTTCTTAAAGGATATTTATTATAATGTTGGTGTTTTTGTAATATTATGAATGCTGGTCCTTTATCTTTTTTTTTTTTTATTTTATATAAATTCAAATAATTTCTTGTTCTTCTTCTCTCAATTTATTATTTAGAAAAAAAAAAAAAAATAATAATTTTAATGAATAAAATTCCTAATATGTAGTAGGTATATATATGTAGGTTAAACCTAAAGGTAAACAAGGATATTTAAATTTTTAGCACTTCTATTATATTTGCGGTAATAAAGTTCTAAAGAGAATCATTGAAAATAATATCCGGATTTTTTGTTTCCATGAATTGAAATTATATTTTTCGGGTGGAATTATTATAATTGAAAAAATAAAAGAAAATCCGGAGAAGGGTAGAAAATTTTAATTTTTAAAATTAAAAAATTCAAGTTTGGAAAATTTATTTACTTTGAAATATAAATTTTGTTTTTAACTGCAAATAATTTTTTACAGTAGGTATTTTAAGAAAAAATACATACATGTAATTTGAAGCATATATATACGAATTAGAAGAAAATTGTTAAAATTTCAAATGGCTATACAATTATTTTAATTTCATATTTTTCTAATTTTAATTTTTTAACCATTATTTTTAATATTTAAACTTTGTGGATAATTTTAAATAATGGATATTTTTAAATAATGGTTTTCGATAGACTGGAAAATCTCAAAAAAACTTGCCATAATTACTAAAATATAAAAACTATCAATTCAAAGTAGGTATTTTTAATTTTTTTTTTTTTTTAATAATAATTTAATTTTTTCCTAGAAAAATTTTCAAAGTTTACAAAAACAGCTATTTATTTCTAATTTTATTAACATCTAAATATTTTTTTTGTATTTATGATAATTTTACAAACAGTTTTAGTAATTTTTTATACTATGTACAAACTTTACAAAGTCTGTTTGTCTTCGAATTATATTATTGGAAAAGTAGGGAGTAAAAACCAATAGTTATTTATTAAAAACATAGTCTAACTTAATCTATCTTATTGAACTAAAACTGCTTAACCTAATTAAAAAAAATAATGTATTATACTTTGTGCTAATTATAATTAGGGTTTTCCAACCACCAATAGTTTGCTTTAATTAATTTGTCCTTATCTGGTATGAACATTTAAAATATTAAATTTTCTCCGTTAATATAGCCCGGGTTATAAATAATAGCTTTACATGTAGCCCCTCTATTAGAATGGTATAATATAGGGACATGATTACGGTTTTATATATTTATCTAAATACATATAAAATGCTCAGGAGCTATGAAGCTCTTGAACAAGGTCTTTTTGATGTACTTCTCATTGTGGTAAAATATATACGATATTAAACAATTTTCCGGAGTATTTTGTCCTTTTTCGCAATGTCTTCGAATTAATTTTATAATAAAATTATCGATTCTGATTATGTTTGCTTCCTTGTACAAGTATTTATTAGGGTAGTAATGCTTGTATTTGGAATTGGGCTTTCTATATAGGTAATTTTAAATTGTCTACTAATATGATGGAGTGGTTAAAATGGTAATTCTATCGTCTCCTGAAATCTCGCTTTTCAAAATCTTGTTTTTCTAAATTTCACTTTTCCGCACAATATCGTTTTAATTCCAGAATATTTACTTTAATTATTTTTGAGTATTTGCTTTTTCCAGAATGTTTATAAAATTTAATTAATATTTTTTTTTTATAAATATATTTGTGAAATTTCTGGAAAAAGTAAATATCCCCCCATTTTGTATCCAATTCTAAAAGAAAGGACATTTCTAGATCTAGCGATATTTTAAAAAGCGAGATTTTGAATCCGATCCGATTAAAATAACTAACAATTAATCAGAAGATATTGAGACATCGAGTCTGTTTCAGGATATGACGTTGTAAATGTTTTTATTTACATTACAGTTACATCTACATTACAGTTATATCTACAGTTACTGTAAGTATAGCTTTTGCACATTAACTGAAGTACTAAAAATTCAAATAAATAAATAAAGATGGCCACAACTTATTATTTAGAAGTAAATCAGTTAGGGTGTCAAGTTTTAGAAATTAACAAAAAAAAAAACAACTGGTTTAAAGGTTGTTGATGTATCCAGCTTAATGTAAGAATGTATTCTGTTACCGTTCACTTATACACTAACCCTATATTGGGTATTAATTAAAAATTCTTTAATTGAAACTTGATGGATTTAATGATTTGCATTTTTACGATAATTATGTGACTTTTGTCACACAACCTCGGAGACATGCTAAAAATTATTTTAGACTAACGTTTCTTTGACAAGTAAGACTATTGTTAAAATAAAATAATATATGTATATATATTTTTTATAATGGAACAACATCAAACAATTAACCATTGATGATTCTAAGATCCATCAGCTTTAAAATTAATCCAAATTTTTTTGGAAAATTTGATTTATGAAAAATTTATTTAGACACATTTTTTTAATTTAAAGGTGATCTGTCATCAAAAATAAGTTGACCAATTTTATTAGTTGGCCAACAAGCTGACAAAGGAAAATGGTATTGATGTTACACATATATTACTGAAAACTAAACATGCGTTGGAAATGTTAAAAAAATATATTACCAGTGGTCATGCCAGTAAACATAAAAATACGTCTATATTTCACTCTATGGATGTTAAACTTAAAAAATGTCAAATAATATCCTTTACAAAAATTCAGGAATTTGTTAACATCCCAAAGATATAGAAAATATTTAACAACAAATATTGAACTATGACTTAGAATGAAAGTAAGAAGGTATGAAAATATAACAAGACCCTAAAAATGGAGCTTAATTTGGTACACTTTAAATAGCCACAATGTGATATTGCAAAAACAGGGAAATAGACGATCACGATACGAAATACCAAAAAAATATGTAGAGGAGGCAGATGATAAACGAAGTTGAAAAAATAAAAAGAACAGTGGAATAAACTGAAAATGAAAACTTAAAATAAAATTGAATGAAGGTTTCAATTAGATCAATTTTCTATGGTCCTCGCGAAACAATTTATTATATATATACTTATGATAAATTTTAAGAAATTGAAAAAGAAAAATTTAAAATAAAAATTAAATTGTTTTGAAATCCATTTGAGAAGAAAATTTTTGTTAAATATTATCTAAGAATTACAATTTATTTATTTGCATCATTTTTTTTGTCTGTTATTTTTCATTTTTTAATTCATTCAAATTAAATATATATATATATATATATATATATTTTTCATTATTTGAACAAACGCCACTATAATACATACATCCATACAAATATATTATGCAAATATAAAAACAAAAAAAATTAGATAAAGATAGGGATAGGGAAGAATCCTTGTTTCCTTGACATATTTTAATTCAAACTATTTTGTTATTGTTGTTGTTGTTGTTTTAATAAATGTTATATCATCCCTTTTCAATATGAATTGTAAAAAGAGAAAATTTAAATTTCTTCAAGTTTCAAATGTTTTTTTTTTATACCATTTTGAATTCATAATAGTTGATTTATATATATACATATATACGTATAAAAAAGGATATATGAGGACATTCTATGATGCAAATGTTTAAGAAATAAAAATAACTAGTAAAGATAATTTCCGTATAGTTGAATTGAATATAATGAATAGCAAAAGGATTAGAATTATTAATACAAAAAAAAAAAATTTATGATAAAAATATCCTTAAAATAAATATAGGGTTGAGAGTTGATAGATAATTGATTCATCGCTTGACCAACGGTCAAATTCATATGCAAAATATTATTTGAGAAAAAAAAAACAAAAAAAGAGACAAGGAAGTAGAGTTTTATTTTACGACGTTTCTTTTATTCTTTCATTGAACTTAAGAATGATAAGGAGAAAAAAAATTGTTTTTAAGGATCACAAGCAAAAAAAAAGGATATTCATTCAATTGAAATAAAGTTTATTGTTTGTCTTCTTTACTTTGGATTAAAATCCTCTTTGAACAACGCAATGATGGTCATTAAAATATCAAGACAGGAATTAAAATTTAAAATTAAAACTTATTCTTATTCTTATTGTTTATTTTGGAATATCCTTGTTTATATGAATGTATGCGCAATAAACGTGTATATTTAAAAAAGAAAAAAAGATATTTTCATTTAATTTCATGAGGAATCTAAAATTAGAATTCCATTTTTTTTTGTCTAACTTTTTAGGAGTTTATTATAATTTTTTACTTGAAGAGTAACATTTTGATTAATCATTACAAGTTAAGAAAGATAAAAATTAAAAAAAAAAAAAAAATCATGAAATAGCCATAGTGTTGTAATGTACCTGGTGATGACATCACATAAAGAGAAAAAAACATAATGAACATCAAAAATTTAAAAAATCTAAAAATTGAAAGTGCAGATGTTAAAAAACAAAATTTAATAATAAACAATTTTTTAAAGGGATATTAAGGGTTTTAAGGATTTTTAAAATAAAAAAAATTTTCATTAAAAATTATATTTTATTATTTTGTTTTTTATTTATTACTATCCATCACTTTTATAAACTTATTTTGAATAAATTTAATAGAGCATCTACTTTTTTGTTATATATGATAAAAAGTGCTAGTACCGCGAAATATTGAAAACAACATAAATTTTTTTCGAGGAGTTGAATCACTCATAATTTGAGCTAAGTATTAAATTGAGTCTACAATGGATCTCAAATCAATCCAAGTTCAATAAGAATACCTAAAAAGTCAAAATAATATTAAAATACATACAATATCTGTAACTAGAATATCTATATAAACGTTTAGTCTGATTTCAGAGGAATACAACATATATATATATATATAATATAAAATATTTATATATATATATATAATGAGTTGATATATACATATAATATATTTATATGAATATATATAATAAGTTGTATGCGAATATCAGAAATATTCAAACATTCAATTTTTTTCTCAGAAATATTAAGGATCTGATTACACCATTTGAATTTTGTAGAGACAGACAATCTATTGAAGATAATATCATTATCAGTTCTAAATATAGTTAAATATATTAATTTTATTTTGTTCTATTTGATTTTATTGCAAATAAATTTTTACTATTAATTCTGGTACTATTTTTAATTTTATATGAATTTAGTTAAATACTTTAACCCTTATTGATTTAAGTATAATAAAATATTGTAAATTATTTAAATTATTTCTCAATTTATATATAGAAATGATGTATACATAGAATGTATACAATTTATACATAGAAATTGTATAATCATTTCATATTTTGATTAGCCGTTCGCCTCTTGTATTTTTTTTTAATATGGCAGAACTATTATAACTGTTTCGTCCTTTAAATTCATTTTTCTTGCAATTTTTAGTATCTAAGCATATTTTTGTATATTTTTTAAGCATATTAAGCACATTCTATTATATTTTTTGCAATTTTACAATCTAATCTAAATAAAATCTAATTTGTAGAGCTTTTGCGAAATTTATGTATTAAATATTAAAATACACTGTGCTTTGGAATTGAACAACTAGAATGTATATATATTTATCTATGAATATTAACAGTTAAAAACCTTAATTTGAATTTTTTCAAATAATTATCCTGAATGCAATTAATTAAAAACTATTCCACCTTTAAAAAATACTATAATAGAAACAAATCGTATAATAGAAAATTAATGGTCCAAAAAATAATTAAAACACAAAAGAATGTGTAAAAAAGATGAAATTTAGAGCTTAAGAGGAGTTAATCACTTAATATTATAATCTAATTTTAACAATCAATTTTACAATCAGTTTTATTTTTAATGTAAGGATTTGTTGTATTTAAAAAAAACTACATTGTTTAATATTATATAAAAAAATGAATTGTAGGCGTCGTAGAAATTTAAATTTTTTTTTAAATTTTAATTTAATTAAAAATGAAAGATACAATCATAAGTCATTGTAAAATGACAAAGAAAAGTGTAAGCCTGCAAAATATAATATTCAAATTTAAAACCTAAAGAAGTCTAGTTGTCTAGTTGTACCAATAAAGGTATAAGGTCTATAAATGATATTGTATCTATTCTTCTGAAATGAGACTTTTAATGTTTGTAAAACAATTCTACTTCTGCACTCATCGAGAATGACTTTTGAAGTTATTTCGAAGTTATATAAAAATTGAAATGTTGTGTTACTACTTTTGTTTCGAATATCATTTTTTTATTTTTTTGTTTATTTAGATCTTAGAAGAGCTATTAAGAAGGAACATCCGCTCATATAGAGTGCTTATACTCAACTCATGTAGAGTGCTTATACAGTTATATGAAAAAATAGTTATGAAAAAATCAAACCGCTGAGTGCTGACTCGATTCAAAATTAATAGAACAATTATTGAATGATGCAAACGGAATTCAATAATATTGCTATAGTTTATTATATATTTAGATAATTATCATGGTATAACATTATCAATCTCAATTTTGACTTAAGTTAAGTAATTTATTTTCGAATATGTTGTAGAATTGACTTTTTTTCTTAAATTATGCAGCTGTAACACTTCAAAACAGTTATTATAACTACGTAGTTTATTTTTCTGGGATCAAAATTAACTCATCATTATCGGTTTAATCCTAACTACTACCTCCAGACTATACTGAACATTTCAACTCATTTAATTCTGTTTTTTGTAATCGCTTTTATATGATCTTACATTTCTTGACTTGTCAATTGAAAGTAAAATGATTTGTAATAAGACTACGCTTTTTTCTATTTTAATTTTATATATCAACCAGCTACCAATTCAATACTAAAAATTGTGATCTATCCATAACATTCGTCAATATTTGACTTTTCAAATTTTGATTATATACATTTTTCTTACCCTCAGGTCCAAACCATTATCATTGCAAAAAATATAGTACAAATTATAACTTATATTGATGTCAATATTGAGTTTTCATCTATAAACTGTATCAGATAAAAATTAAACCCATAAAAATAATAAATGAAATGTTAATAAATATAGCAGTTTACGTATTAAGAACAACCAAACCACCCAACTTTATTGCTTTCGTATTTGCTTATTACAAAAACAAAATGTAACAACAAATTTATTAATAATTTATCAGCTATATTGATTATAATCCTTAAAAAGCCTTTTTTGCTCATAATGAATCATCAAAATATAAAAAAAATATATTTTTAATCCTTTTTTGTAACAAACAAAAAAAAAAATATTAATTTATTATTTGTATGAATTCAAAAACAGTTAAATATCCTTAAGTCCAGTTCATCAAATTAAGCAAGCAAACTGCATATAAATGCTATATGTGTATTTTGTCATCCTTTATGTGTAATTTTACCTTATGCAATATACATATAAAATATTTTATTACACAAAAATGTATGTACATGTCAAAGGATATTTTCAATTTCAACTATTATATTTCATAATAGAAGAGGAGAAGACGTCTTTTGTCCTTTTTATAATAGAATTGATGCCACACATTTTTACAATCAATCTAAATAACAAAATATTTTATTTATAAAAATGCCTGCAGATGTTTGATGATTTAATAGAAAATAAGAATAAAAAAAATGGAAAGCAAAATAGATTCGAAACACAGACCAAAAAAAAAATATATAAAAAAAACAATAACAAAAAAAAAAGGATTGGTTACTAAAATGCATCTTTAGTTGTTTAATACACCATCAGATATCCTTAAATGATGTGATGTCTGATGTAAAAGTATTTAATTTAGTTTTTGTTTTGATTTTGTTATTTTTTTTTTTTTTTTTAATGATGAGAATGCTAAAAATGTTGATTGTTTATTGAGTTTTGGAGTTGGCATGTGTTTATTAGGGCTATTCATAATTAATGTATAGCATAAAAGTGCATCATCAACCATCATGCGTAGACCATCAAAATGAATCTTAAGTGGTTTTCTTTATTTTAAATAAATAATATTCTTTTTTCGGTTTCGGAGAGAGACATAATAGACAAATAATGTTGAATTGAAGATTTATTAGATTTTTTTTTTATATAATATTGTAGGTAGTTGACAATTTTAAATATTGCATCTGTATTAATATTATTTTGATAAAACAGTACTGGAAAAAAATAATAGAACACTAATAGAGTTATAGTCCCCAAGTTGAAAACTTGATCTTGTAAATTTATTCTGAACTGAAATTCGATTGAATACGATTTATAAAAACTATAAGTATCCTCAAAAAACAAATTATAGATACCTAAACATACGATGGGTTGTCAAAATCGGTAATATTCTAAATAATATACTCATTCGTATTAAGCTCGTCACAGATTTGGCAATTTGGCCTAACCGCGTAAAAAATTCAAATACGCATGGCAATGACGCATGACGAATATGAAATGTATCCGTACCATGTAACAAATACGCAACATAAACTGCAATACGTAGTTAAAAAATACGGTAATATATTGTTTTTAAATGATTTTTGCATTATATCAATGGTGATTTCATAATACAGAGTATGAAATGTTAAGATGTGAAAATAATTTTGCGAAAGTAGAAATACGCGCTTAAATAGCAGCTTAGGTTGCGGGTTGAGAAAAATATGAATCGTCATTTACAATTCTAAATTATTTCCTATTAAATAGAATTAGATACCTAGTTTACCTAATATCGATTTTCAATGTTTTATATCACTCTTTTGAAATCTTTCAGGACTTTTATAATTATGTTTACCAAACTTCAGATGACACTCTTATAATGATATAAGCTTCTTTAATGGATCAGGGTATGTCAGCCGAATCATGGATATTTGTTATCAATCAAATAATATAACCATTTTAACATGGTGGTAATTTACTTTTGAACATAACAGTATATCAAATATAAGAACATTCATTTATGTTATTGAATGGAAATCATAATGATTGATACAGTGAATTTTTTTTTTTTTTTGCGTATTAATTTGAACAACTATGAGTTATGACAATTGTTGGTTCGCATTCAATTAAATTTAATGCAAAAAAAAAAAATTATTTTAATCCTTTTTTTCGAAATATTTCGTTTCTTTTTTGCTTATGATGATTTTTGAAATTCAAAATTCAATATTTAAAATACAAAAGAATATTTTGTGGGTGAGTTCTTGCATGAAGTGGGTAATTTTTGGTTATTATGAAAAAAAAAAGAATTATATGCAATAATAAGAAATATGCAGTTGCAAGTTAAATAATTAAATAGTTTTATTTTACAGATGTCCTTTGAATATGATTCAATAGAATTATACCTTAGTATTTTAATAAAAATGAATATTATATACAATTGTGTCATTAATTTTGAAATTTTTTTTAGATTGATTGTTATTTTTTTGTTGTTGTTTTTGTTTTTAATTTTAATCATTATTAACTTAAATATCATATTTTTTCGAATTGCAATAATGATGAGAATAAGAATGGAATGTGATTTGTAGCATAGAATTATAATTCATCATTTTTTCCATATTCATCTACATTTTTAATTAATATATATATGTGTATATATATATATATATATATATATGTAAAATCATTTAAATTGTATGATTATAAGAAATATTAAAACCCTCTTCTGCTAATCAATATAAAATTGTTTTCGAAGTGATTAAGGATTGAAAATATTTTATTAGATTATATTATACACTCTACTCTGTACGAGCAATTGGGCTTATTTGAGAATTCTCAAATAAATAGATAAATAATCTAATATTCGCAATAATCTTACAGTCTCAATATCATTATAAGGTGGTATATGTATTCCATGTTATCTCTGATCGTTAGATGAATAAGCGACACTTTTCACTAAATGTGATAGGAGGTCAGTTCTTCTAACTAAATAAATCATTGTTCAAGAGTTCAAGTCTCCAGAGTAAAACAAAAATTCGTGATTGTAAATTTGATTTTACCCTTGTGTGCTGTGCCGCAGAAGCATCTTAAGTTAAAATAGAAGTTGTTAGTACGATTAAAACTGTATCTTTTATATCGATAGGTAAATTCGGAAATGTATCAGAATGTATAAAATTTGATGATGCAAAAAACTATTTTTTGTTACAATTGCTAATTATAATAAATTTTAGAACTGCATTAGTTTAATAACTATAACTAATCAATTTTATTAATTTAAACGAGTAGAACTTAAACTTTCATAACTATATATTTTTATATGGTAATGGTGTCTGTTTGTTTACAAATATCCATTCCATTTAAACTTTGAAAGGCAGACGTAGAGCATTTAAACCATATTTTTAGTTGTCTTCCTGCTTGGCGTTTTGAATTCAGTTTGTGAGCCATCGTAAAATTTTTCAAACGATATTTAGTTATATCAAGTAAATTATATACATCACTATAACAAGAAGCCGATTGTTTTACACACTTTAGTATACACAGTAGATATAAAACGTACTTACATACTACCGTTACCTTGGAAAGACGGTTTTTATAGATAATAAATTACAAAAACAAAAATATTTTTTTTTTTATTTAATCTCGCTATAGGAAAGCAAACGATGGGACACGCAGTTAACAAATTTTCCATGAACCTGTTATTTTGATTTTTTGTGTATAGTAAAATAAATTTAACTATATTAGCTGTGTTCTTTTCATCCGGTTCAAGGTCCAGATCAATTATTTAATATGAAAATACAATAAAAACTCAAAAACCTACATATTTATCCGGTTTTTATAAAAGTCTCAAATATTTAGTAATGTTACATGTCACGAGTTGCGCCATTTAACAAGGTTGTCAATTAACAAGGTTGCCAACTTAAAAAATTATGCAGACCAATAACCTACATCGTTCCTTTGAATTTAATAAAATCTAGACCTTAAGCCAAATGAAAAGAACACTGCTAAGGTCTATTAATTTCTTTGAATTTAATTTTTCTGTAGTTTAATTTTAACTAATTATTTCGAATATACAACATTTTGAACTCTGTCATTAGACATTGAGGTAAGGTTGAGATTAATTCATTAAAATTTTTATTCAAATGGTTCGATTGAGTAGAGAAGAAGAGTATTGAAACCATTTGGATCAAAATATAGATCATATTATCAATCTAATTATTAATCTTTCAACTGATTTTGATTAAAGAATATTATAAAGCGACTAAGATCAAAATTATTTTAATTAATTTAATTGTGTTAATCAAATTAATTAGATTATTTTTTTAATTAAATTTGAAAAAAAAAACAAATTACGACAATTTATTAATTATAAATTGACCTTGATAGTATTTTTGACTTTGAAGAAATTTGCTTTGACAATATTTTACCAAGTTAATTAAAGCTAATAATTGTATTTGCAGATTTCAACACTACAAGAAAATACTTTGCAGAGTTTTTCTAAATTAAAATTAAATAAATAAATTTAGTTTACTATTTTTTATGCTCTATATAATGATATTACTCTTTAATCCTAGAACCCAATTTATTCAATAAAAGATAATAAAAAAAAACTAGGTTTGACAAATAACAAAAGTTAATAGTGTAGCCCGTAGATAGCCTTACATGTTCATATTAACATCATACTGACATCAATTTTATTACATCTGAATATACAGTATAACAAAAATTTTAAATTTAAATTTAATCTAGACGGAAATAAAAGATTGTCTTTACAAATTTTCACAAAACAAAAAACAAAAAAAAAAAAACAAAATTTCTTAAACTGTGATATTCCCTTGTGTTATTTGACTTCCGTTTTTTATTTTGTTTTTCTTCTTTTTTTTGAATTCTTATTAAGCCTTTAATTTAAAATTCACATTCAAATTTTCATTTCATTAATCATTCATTAAAAAGGGAAGGTCATTTAAGGGTCAGTAGACTCATTGACCAGTTCTTTTTTGTAAAAATAATGAAAAACAAAAAAAAAAAAAAATGCTTTTTGGTTCTCATGAAATTTTTTAATAAAAAAAAAACAAAAACTAGATTCTCAAAGGAATAAAAGGATATTCTGGCATATGTATACATACATAATAAATTGTTGCTGTCGTTGTTATTATTTTGCTAATGTAAGGTATATTTCTTTGTAATCGTATAACGGTGATTTCATTCAATTTCAGACGTTATCAAAAATTATATAATATAAGAAATCATACTTTAGTCCTTTTTTTTCAATATACAATGCGTATTATCCTTTATGAAAATATTCCTTTTTTTTGTAGTTAAAAAGTTGCATAGTTGAGACTTGAGAAGCAAAACAAAATAAAAAAAAGGATATTTATATGCATATTATATTCTTATCTTGACCATCTTTAATTTTGAATTATAAGAGCTCGGACAAGAGGTACTTCTACTTTTATCTATTCAAATTTTCCAAAGAGTTGCATTGAATGGATTTTGCTGAAATACATAGAGTGTGTGTATACGTGTTCATATGTGCGTACGCATGAGAAATACTGGTTACTTTCTTATTTATTAATTTTGAATTAAATAATAAAGAAGAAATGGACATGAAACTAGTCTGAAAATTGAAAAGCATCCAAACAATGTTTTGCTAAGATTTAATCGATTTAAATTAATAACAACCACAGTAATCAGCTTCGATCTATCTCTGAGATATTTTTTATTGGAATATAAGTTCAGTTTAGAAGGTGCAGAACGACATGAGCAAGTCAGTTATAGTCATAGACCAAAATTAAAGGTCTTGAAATTATAGTCTCTATTTCACTTTGGATTTCAATCTCTTTTTTTTTCTTTGTCACTTTCAATCTCTTTTTTGTTCTTTCTCACTTTGTTTCTTTTTATCTGTCTAGTTTAATATCCCCTTCTCTCTATATTTCTTTCTATCTCTTTCTTAATTTATTTTCCTCTGTCTCTCTCTATTTATTTTATCCGTTAACATTAATAATAATATGTTTTGATATTGTTTGGCCGAGTGTACATTTGTACAAGCCTCTTTTAGGCTAATATAGCTCTTCCTAAAAATAATTCTAGGTAGACATTTTCTTCGTTACAACAAAATAAACTGATTTGTAAATTTAAAAAACAAAACAAATTATCTTCTGTCTAAGATTATTAGACAGAACTAGTTTTGCCTGAAATTAACTTAATCGGAACGTTAACCAAAGAACGACATCTTATGGTAACATATCAGTAAAATATTGTTTTTCAGAACAATATTTATTATTCAAGTGTTATTTAATTCGATTTCCTGCAATTCCCTTACTATGGCGTAGGGTAAAGAAAATTGTTTAAATGAGTTTAAAAATTTTTAAATAAATATCTTTTGAAAATTACCTGTACTTGAGGTGCAATAACTTCGATGATAAGGTGTTGTATGAATTGGTGCACCACTTAATAAATTATGTAAAAGTGGTCGATGTTGGGCAGTATTTTGTTGAGCATGTTGATTTCCATTAGCAGTATGTTGTAATTGTTGTTGCTGTTGTTGCTGCTGCTGTTGTTGTTGTTGCTGATGTCCAATATTTGTTGTTTGATGTTGTGGTGATTGAGCTGATAAATTCACCGATATATGCTCTGATTTAATATTAAGGGCAGCAGCTGTAACAGCAGCTGATGCTATCGCTGATAATGATGATTGATGTTGTTGATGTTGTAAGTGATGTTGTTGTTGTTGTGGTGGTGGTGGACTTGGAGATTGTTTTATTAGTGGAATTTCTGTGTCTACTGAAAAATAAAAAATTTAATAATTAATACATTATTATATTTAATATTTTTGTATAAGAGCTTGCATGTATGCATATATGAATACAATCGCGTGATAGAAAATTTTTATTTTAATTTTTTTTTATTTTGTCTAGCCATATCGATTGATAAATTTAAGGATTTAAATTTATTCACTTTTACTGTTTTTAATATATTTTATGTTTCTTAAGTTAGTCATATATACATATGTATATATATATGTATTTATTTTTGAGATTTTGGATAGAATTCATTTTTAAATAGATATTTTTTTTGTACCTGGACTCAGTCAGTTAAATAACATTTTTAAAATTTTGTGAAATTGAAATAGAGCGCCTGCTTGTTGATGTCAAATGTTTATGAATTTTACTTGAGATAAACAAAATTACTTAAAATATAGTCTCGACTGTTGACAAGACAAACTCATGTCAATTTGTGGTTAATCATAACTTTGTTTCTATCTTGGTTCAGTCAGTTGAATAACTTGTTCAGTAAAATTTTGAAATGAATTTAAAAAAAATATTTCTAAGATGGTAATAATATGATAAAATTAATGAACAAATCAGTTTAATTGAGCCGACTAATTAAATATAGTATATTTTCATTTAAACAAAAAAATCGTATGTCATTTCGACAGATATAGATAATTTGCTGGATTCGCAGGAATATATCTACTTTTTTTTTAATTCTATTTCAAATTAGATCTCTGAATTTATTATTAAAGCACATAGAAATATTGAAATGTTTTCTTTCCGTGTTCTATACTAGTTGAAAATGTACTTTAATATCAAAATTCAACTGTAAACGTTGAATTTAATTAAATTATATCAATTTTCAACTTTTTTAAAGTCGCCGAAGATTTAGAGATGTTACTTTGTTCTATATACATAGTACATATATATATTGAATGAAATTTGTGTAATTTTAGGTTAATTAACAAAATGCGATAAATCAAAGACACTACAGTCAAGCTATAGAAATATTTGTTTAGCCAGTGTAGATTATTTAAAAATATTATAAATAATGCGGAACCTAAGAACTGCGAAGAGATGAGAGA
The DNA here is from genome assembly GCA_963942445.1 of Argyra leucocephala. Lineage (NCBI taxonomy): Eukaryota > Metazoa > Arthropoda > Insecta > Diptera > Dolichopodidae > Argyra > Argyra leucocephala. The sequence goes on from OZ012679.1 coordinate 128,850,588, forward strand.
CACCAACATCATTAATGGATATTATTTGAAGACTTTTGTACAAGTAAATGGTCAGATCAATGCTTAGAACCAGGTCATCAGATGTCTATTACTAGACGAAAGCTAACTACATTTTATTATGCAATATATCATCATCCATCAGTAGGGTTAGTAAAACACTGTCACATTTGATTAGAAAAATGGTAAAACTATAACTAAATCACAAATACATTCTTTGTAGAGAGTCAAAAATCATATGTACATTAGTCAATAATTACAAGATATAGGAAGGCACCAAACGTACCAACAAAATAAGTGAAGATTTAAATCTCACATATAGCGATTAATTTTGTTACAGATAGAAAATTACGGTAAATGTAATTCTTTATAATATAATTATTATACCAAAATCTATCACTTTGCGTTAATTTTAATCGTCTTGCAGTTAAACGTTCACATTCGAAACGGAATACTGTCTTACACATCGATTATATTGAAAATAGAATAATTTTCATTTAATACGGGAAATAGAATGCTTGAATGCATAAATCAAATATTTTAAAAATGACACAGACTTTTCAAAATTTTAAAATGTTATAAAAAGCATATACAGTTTATATCGTAAATGACATTGTGTTATGCAATATTAATGTCACTAAACTGTCAAATTGGGTATAAAAAATATAAAATAAATTTTCATTAATTATCCAAAGAGTGTATATTAATTTTCCTACACATCTCATAATTATATGTACATAAGTACATAGCATTAAGCATACGTACATAAGTATAATATAATTAAGTGGCATTTATATACAATTTATGCACATTTTCACAAACTAATATCTAAGCCGTTAATTGTTACAAATTTAAAATAAAAATTTGTTTTTTTTTTAAGCTCAAAACCTTTTATAATCGACACGCTTTGATTTCCTGACACAACCATACATACTACATACCTAAATATATTGTAGAGATATTATGGCTGTGTGAATCGTGTTATGAAAGACAAAAATTAATAAAAAAAAAATTAAAAAACGAAAAAAATGAGACAACAACAACAACAAAACATCAGAAAAAAAAAATCAAAAATTATTAGACACTCATTTATATTGTAATGTTGCGTTAAGTCAGTTATTATTCATATGAAAATGAATATATAACAACAACAATAATAATTTTTTGTAAGTAGGTTAAGTTTGCCGGAATTTTATTTCCGTTGTTACGTCACTACAGATGATTGAGCAAAAAAAAATATTATAAAAAAACATTTTTCTTTGATTTTTTGTTTTTGTTTAAATGAAAATTAATTAATTTTGAAAATGTATTTCTCTTTTTTTTAAATTTATTGCGTTTATTATTTAAACATTTTTTTTTCTATTATAATACTATCGCGATGGTGTTACCACTACCAACACTGTCATAATGTGTCTTTTTAATAATAGTTGTTGTTTTTAAATAATTGTTGTTGGTTGTTTGAATTGTAGAGCAATTTTGGGGCATTTCTAAAGTTGAAGGTTAAAAAATTTTAAAATTTTTCGCATAGTAAATTTAATAATAGAACGGATTCGATTTAAGTATAATTATTATTAGTTAATATTAAAATAAATTATTAGTAATAGTTAGGGTATATAAAGTTATTGAATTTTAAATCGTTTTTTGGTTTTTTTTTTATATAAATGATTTCCGCTACTGATTTTGATAGTTTCGATAAATCGATTTTATATACATATGCAATATGTATGTATAGTGATAGTGGAGGTATAGGTGGTGGGTGTTTGTTTTAGAGAAAAAAAAATAAAAATACAATAAATTTTAAAAATAATTTTTAATGATCAGGGCTACACTATTAATTTTGAGGGTCGGATTAATTATTTTAAAATATATTGAACCAGAGTATAAGCATATTCTTTAAGATAAATTAAAAGTTGATAGATATTTCAGAATATATATAGTGATATGAATATTACAATGTTCATTCACAAATGTGTGTAAAAGTTTGTAATGAGGTGTATCTTAATTTGGGATAGTGTTAAGTACGTTCTAATTTTGTATAAAATATTCAATTTATTAAAAAAACAATTAAATGTATTTATAATTGTTCTAATATTAGAATGTTAGCTTAAAATAGGTTAAAAATATATTTTTTTGTAAATGAAAACATTTTACAGTGCTTTTTTGATAACGTAAGTGTCGATTCTAGATTAGAAATTCATGGTGATTGAAATTAATTTGATAAAAAAATATGCCTATATATGGGTTTTGATATGAGAACGTTAGCTAGAAATGGGACATTTAAATAGCATGTAAACAATTTCATTTATTTATTTATGCATTAGTTTACCTATAATAGTTCTTTATTAATATTAATATGCAGGCTATTTTCTCATTCCAAATATGGACTTATTATTAGTTTTCTCGTTTTTGTCATTTATTTGGACACCAATGATGAAGGGTACTACTACTACTGAACCAGGTTGAAAAATCAATATTAGGAATCGAACATGGGAATTTATCGTTTGAAAGACAGGTGCTCCACCTACTACTATCTTAAGATGTTGTTTGAAAGTTTGATTCAATTATGGATTTGGTATAACAATGATAAATTCTGTAAAAGATTGCCAGCTAAAGTATTAAATATATTTTATTAATTTTTATAAGTGATTACTTTATAAAAGAGTTCTTTGAAAATATATATTTTATTCATGAAACAAAAACCTACATTGACAAACAGTTTTATTTATTATAACTTGTACATAAATGTGTCTTTAAGTGTTTATATGTGAAAGAACTGCACAAAATAGAGTGTACAGAATTTTAATTTACACACACATAATGGTCTTATAAAATTTGCAAATAAGATATTTTTAATACTATAATTTGTGTCATTACTGTGAAGTTCTGTATTACTTTATTATTATTGCTGATTCTTTATTTATTATAATTTTACTATCCTTCACAACTAATTTATTTTTTATTTTCCTGATATTGATAATAATTATGTAACTTATGAATATATTTGCAAATATTTAAAAACAACGAATATTATATGTTAACCATAATATTATCTGTTAGCCGAAGCCCCCATATTTCTTACTAGAACCTTTTTAGGGGTTGAATCAATATATTCAGGTTAACCAAATGAATTTCTAAACATAAAAGAAGAAAAATATTTTACAACGGTAAAGTACGGTACCCAAAATGTCGTAGAAACGAAATCAAATATTGTATACGATTTATAAAATAAATATCAATTGGATTATAACAATATAACCTGGTTTGGTTGGTCTTTAGGATGAATATAAGAAATCGAGATCCCAGTTGGTTTATATCCTACGCACTTAGGCCTTACGGCCCGTTGTATAACCTATATATGTAAATGTGTGTATCCATAATATAGGTTAACTGTGCCCGGTTTACAAACTCTGTTGTGAGTATAGGCAAATGTTAGAACTTAAGATATAATTTAATGTATCTTGTTATTAAGATTATTATTCAAAAGAAAATTGACTTACTGCTTACATTCTATACAATTATCAGAGAGGCGTTCGGTTAATATTTTAATTATTATGCTACCATTTTGAAAATTGATTATCATAAATATTATAAAATGTATGATATAATTATCATAATTTTTAATCGTAATATAGTATAATTCTTTATATCTCTATGTATTTTTTAATTAATTTATTCAAAATTAATTTTTTCTAACCCGATTAATTGACCAACACCTTTTATGCAAATGAAATATAATTGGAACTTAATATATAAAAAAAAAATAATTTAAATAAATAACTCATATTTTATGCTTAAATAACAATGATTCAATAATTAAAAATTAACATTTTTTTTTTGTACCAAATAAAATTGTGTAATTCTATTGAAACATGTAATTCTGGCTGAAAAGCCTGATACCCCATTGCAAAACATATGAATTTCAAGTAAATCATATTATGATGTTCATCTCAAATTTATTTCGACAAAAAAAAAATTTGTCTTAGAACTTAAAAAAAACTATGTTTCTTCAGTTGAAAAATATGAAATAAAAATAAAAATTTACCAAATGAATTAATTTTTTGTTTTAAGATACTAAGAAAAAAAATTAAGTCAAGATGCAAAAAATGCATAAAATAAAACTAATCAAATTAACCAGGAAGTTTCGAAATTCTTTTTAACACAGACTTCCACCTGTTCTTTTCTCACAATTTTAATTAAAGAAAAACAAAAACAAAACCAAAAAAAAACCTCGTTTTATATTCACTTTGTTTTTTGTTGTTTTTTATTAATTTCTTAAGTCTTAAACCGATTTAAGTTTCAATCTCGCTAAAAAACAAGTTTTTTTGTTTTTGTTTTGCCTTTTTATTTTTCGTTTTCATTTTCTAACTTAATTTTTTTTTCTTTTTTACTAAATGAACCAAATAGCCTTATTCTCAGCCTTCTTTTAGTACAATTTATTTAGTACTACAAAATTGTACATACTTATATATGTATGTACGTATGTCGATTGTAGGTATATAGTTTTCTTACATCTTTAAAAACGTGATTGCAGCAAAAATTATATATCTATGTTATTAAAGTATGCAATTTGAAACGCTAAAATTTTTTTTTTTTTTTAAAAGATAAAATATAATCTATATATAGAAAATTTATTTAAATACGTATACATATTATGAATTTTACAAGAAAGGGAATTAAAGAAAAGCGAAATTAAAACTAGTTTTACCACAATGAACCAGTCACATATTTACCGAGTGCAATTCAAACATTTATACATACTGTATATATATGTATAGATATATGTATAATATATTAGTTTTTCTACCAATCTTCATTTTGTATAGTGTGAGTACAGTAAGAGTGAAAATTAAATTTCATAATAATTAAAAAATCTGTGGATAGATCTGTGAAATATGTATAAATAATGTTGACATCAATATTAGCCCCGCTCTTCTTGGAAGTACCATTTAAAGTAACAAATACATTTTTCTTACAGCAATAAATATATATTTTTAGAATGTATAGAACATTAAGTATGTTTTTGATTTTTGATCGGTTAGTCGGTTAGTGTTTACAATGCAATTGTAGTCACTAACACACTGAATTACATTAAAAAAAACATTAAACCATAATTGAGTTAATATGAATTTTCTGACAGATAATTGATTTAGTTTTGGGTACTAGGATTAAGTTCATTGAATCCATGTAATAAGATTATTGTGATATCAATCGTGTTATAACGTTTTATTTTTGCAGGACCGTCCCGTTTACTAACAATAAGTCTAATTTGTGACTTCCTCAGACTGGGACGTTAAATTTTTTCTGCATATCTACTTCCTGGCAATCGCTGATCATCTGGTTTGATCTTTTATACTATCTTGAAAATTTTAAGTGGTTTCATTATTCTATATGAGGGCCCATCCAGTCAAGTTTGCTTTATTCGCCTAATGAACTATTTCGACATTGCAGATATTTCGAATTTCCGCACTTCTAACACTCCTTACCGGAATTTTTCGGGAGATTTACCTCAAAATCTCATTTCAGTAGTTTTTAGTACCTGTTGTAACCTGTTGCAATGCCAGTCCTGCACTTTAAGGCATATGTCAAAATTGGTCTATCACATGCTGTATAAATTGTCGTGCATTCGTCCTTCACCATACCGTCACATAAGCTATAACGTTCTTTAATTTGGGCTTTGATATAGGCTCGATAGGTCTGTCATGAACGATCTGCATAAGCATAGGTAATGTATAAAATACTTTAATCTAAATGAAAAATCACATCAGTGGGAAATTTTTGAGCCAATCACAGGAAGAATGAATTTAATTAAAAATTTTAAGTTTTAAAAAATAAATGCGTTATGTTAAGAAGGTGACTGTGGCCCATTGTGATACCATACAATCTATTTTTTGGCATTTACTGTTCATGTGTAAATAAATATCATACTTCAAAAATATATAATTATTATATCTAACGGTAAGAACGTAAACAATATGCACCGAATTGCAATTATCTTTTCTTCCTTGTTGGAAGAAATAATGAATTAAACCAATAATAATTTTGGAACTGAGTGTAAATAAAATGATGTAGAAATTGATGAATGTTCATCTGACAATTTTTTTTTCCATTTCTTGCATTATACTACATCTCTTGTTTGGGTTTGTTTTTGATTTTTTTTTATTATACAAGTTGTTGCAAAAAAAAAACGAAAAAAAACAAAACAAACAAAAAATATTTTAATAGAATTGATGTTCACCTCATCAGAATGATTCAAAGGAAATACAAATCTTGAAAAGCCCAAATGCCGCCACCACTGACTGGCATTTAAACCAATTTGATTTTTTTTTAATATTTTTTTTTTAATATTTCCTTTCTTACTATATTTTGTTTTTCTCCACAATTATTTTTAATTTTACAATAAAATACTAATAATAACAATAATAACAAAAAAACAAAAACAAATGAATTTTTATTCACGAGCCAAAACCAAGTCAAAAGATTTCGAATAATGTTCGAAATAACCCGAATACATTGCGGAATTTATGCGATGGAATCGAAGTTCGTAATATTTATATATATCTACATAGTACATATATATAATACATATATATAAAGTATGTATAGAAATATAAAATTATGCAAAAAGCACAAAATTTTTAGAAAACAGAAAACAAAAAAATCTCTTCTTGAAAAGGAAATGGCATAAAAAGAAAAAAATGATGCCGCAAAAATGTTAGCGTATATAACAAATATTTTTTTGTTTTCTTTTTTTTTTTTTAAATAAGAAACGAAACGAGAAAAATTCCAACTCGGTTTTATTTAAATAAAACGAATCAAATGATAGAATCGAATGCAATAAATAAGAGGAGGAAAGAGTAAGATAGACACAGACAGATATATCAGACAGAGCAGAGTTGCAGAGATGCAATATTTTTAAGAAAAAAGAGAGAAATAAGGTTTTTTTTTTTGATTTTATCTATAAATTTCTTTAAATCATTTTTTGGTTATGCATAAGCACTCCTATGCACATATACAATACAGATGAATGAATATAAATAAATCAGTATACATATATGTATATTAGTGCTAAACATTATCAATAATGCCTCTATATCTTCTAGCCTGGCCTCTGGGAGAGCAACTTTAAAAATGGGATCTTATTTTCATATAAATTTTGTCTTTTGTATAGGTAGCGATCTTATTTTGCTATATGAATAACCTGTATCATAAAATATTGTAATTTTTAAAAATATTCAATATTTTTCATGTAAATTGGTACAATTTACAAATAATATAAAAGCATTTTCATTAATAATTCAATTAAAAAAAAAAAAAAAATATTTATTATCCGACGTGGAGCCTGCATACTTCTATCAGGTTCTAATGAGCACTGTTAAAATCGCATGTATATTGTTGTTGTTTTTATTTTTTATCAGAGCCAAACCTTTGATGGTATTTGTTTTAATTTTTGTTATTAAATTTTTCAGAAAAAATAAAAAAAAAATGTATACACAAAACAAAAACAAAATTTAAAAATAAAATCGTAATTCGATATATTCCGGAAAAATCATCGTGTGACTTGGCTAGAAGATATAGAGGCATTGTTATCAATATTAAAATCTTCTAATTTAAGTTTAAAATTTAGGGTTGGCAGAAGTCGAATTTCAAATGTTATTAAAATTGTTTGTTTGATATGTAGACGTATTTTGAAAGTTTGATTTAATTTCGAAATATCACCTTAATTTCGCAATGAAGTAAAATTATTACTGGCGTACCTTACCTAAAAGTAATTTTTCTTGTATATATTTAATTACTTAATCGATTTTACAAATTTAAAATCACAATGAAATCAAAATCATATGGAAATAGACTGGTATAGAAGCATAAAAGGATTAATATTAAAAGAGAAAAAAATTAAGAGGAATAATTTAAAGTGCACCTTGTAGGCTATAAAAAAGTACAAACTAATCAACAAAATCCTTAATTAAAAGTAATTGAAATTTCTAAATTAATCCAAACTCAATTGTTAATACCTCTTATTCTTCTTCCTCTATAATGTATAGATTTACTTTCAAGATTCGAAAAAGAGAGCTTGCTATAAACCGGAGCTGGTAACCGCTGGAACTATGTAATGGCATTGTTATCAATATTAAAATCTTCTAATTTAGAGTTGGCAGAAATCGAATTTCAAATGTTCTCTGGAACTATGTAATGGTACTGTAGACCACTAAACATTATTTAACATTTTTTTTATATTTCTGTTGATAATATGTAATTATTCAATTAGTATTCAATTTTTATACGTTGTTTGGCATTAGTTTCATTTAACTTTCGAATTCGATTTTCTATAACAGAACCATCCTTTTAAGCTAATAAAATTTTCTGTAAGTAAGCTTTTAAGAAATTTTTAAAAGATATTTACATTTAATTAGAACATTTCTCTTTTAATTCAAGAAATGAGCACTTTAACCTCTCAATGTCAAATGCGTTTATCGAAATCGCCGTTAATTATATTGTCAACTGTCTTTTATGCAGGATTTGATGAAAATTTAACGGACATCAATTATTTTTTAAATATTTTTAAATATTTTTTTACTTGTACCCATCAGGATTGTACTCCTATTTCATTGTCATTGTTATATTTCTTTGCATATATTACGTTAAATTCGGATTCAATGAGCACATTAGTTTTACGTCATTAGTAAATCATTTTCTATTACGTCATTAAATTAGATGTAATTTACATCATAGAGCTGATATCAACGCGAGCTTAAGGTACATTACAATACTTTGTATTTTAGATTTTTCCACTCAAAAAATTATGTTTCAGGGACATATCATGGGTTCTAAATTCATATCTTTAAATCTAAATAATGGATTATAGATATATACTTTTCAGTTTATTTAATTTTTTTTTATTTGTCAAAATGTTCTTTGATTCGCATCGCACTTAGTTTTCGTTACATAAATTTAACATACAACAGAGTTATAAAAACTAATTTTAGCCCTCATTTTCTTGGTAATATAAAAATTACATTCCTTTTAAGAGTAATAATAACTATTCGTTATCTCCGAAACAAGCGGAGCTATAATCGAACAAATAAATACCAAAATTAAAAAAAAAATGGCGTATAGAAGTGTATCAATTAAGTAAGATAGTGTTTTTAATCCAGATGGAATATCTAAGTATAAAATATGAAATGAGTATTCTTGTAAAATATGGAAACAAATTACATGTCATCCTAACCTAACACTCTGATCTCGAGAACTACTATTATTTTCAAATCCGAATGTATTTTTAATTCCTTATTTACTCATTAAATGCAATTAACACTTGCTAGAAATATTTGCAAAAAAAAAAACATTTATCAGATTTAAAATTTTTTTTCTATCGCATAGAAATAAGCAAAAAATACAAAAAAAGAAAGAAAACACAATACAAAAAAAAATAAGAAAAACATAAAAGTAACAAAAAAGTCAAGTAAAAAACATGATTATAATATTTATAAAGAAAAAGAAAAAAATAAACTGCATCCACTAAATTAATGGAATATGCGAAAAATCTACAGTCTACGAAGAAAATGTATGGGTGTAGATAGGTTAATGCAAGTAAGTACCTACAAATCGCAAATTTGCAAACATACATGCAAACAATACAAAACAGAAAAAAAAACTTTTACACATTTTTTTAATTTGAAACAACAAACGTAAGGCATTGATTCGTAAACTCGTAATAATTCAGTATGTATTAAATATTATGTAACTTATAATACAGTTTTTCTGTTTAGAATACTAAAAATGAACTGTTTGAATTTAAAACAATTTTGTTGTTTTAGCACTTATGGCAAATAGATGTCTGTCATTGATTTGACAATGATGTTTTCTGCTATTATATTTACTATGGTTTAGAAACAAAAGCTATGATGGTTTTGAAGCTAGTTTTAACAGGGTTTGTGAGGTAAAACGTCTAGATGTATATACCTTACTACTCCTTTACATTTAAAATTTATCAATTTAGAAAATAAGAATATTGTTAATGTTAAATTCACTTGGATTTTTTTTTTTTGTTAGATCCGATTAGGAACCTCTACTTGTCAATGTGTATAATAATTTAAAACAAAAATAGTAGTTTTGAAATCGTTGTTCTTTATTAGAATATTTGTTTGAATATATATCACACTTTCTAATTTTGTTTGTATTACCATAATAATTCTAAAACCATTAGTCATTTCAATAGAAATTTGGTTAGTTGGTTTTCCAGTACGACTTTAATGTTTTTTTGTCAAGTTAGCATTTAAAAGTAGATCATATTTAATATAGAAAGTTATTTTATCTATTTGTGAATTATAATTTAACATAAGTACACACATATTTTAAAATATTATATATATATATATATATTTTCATTTATATAATTACTTTAATATGATTGTTCTATAACTTAATATACAAGTTTTTGCACTTCATGTTTAGTTTTTTATTATTACCGAAATCAATTTGTGTCGAACCTAGTCGTATGTTATGTGAATTATTAATTGTTTATAAACTAGTTTTGGGTTCAATTCAGTACAGTGTTGTAATTATGTACTTAGTTCAGTGAGTTTGACAACAAAAACTTATTTTCGAACTATTTGCTGACTCTATCAATTTTTTCAACGAAATTTAAATATATACATATGATAACCGTTACACTGTATGTTTTTATGTTGATGATATTGATAATTAAATTTTAGACGATTTTTGCTTATAAATAAATAAATTAAATAAAAAAAAATTTTTTTTTTTCCAAATTGAAAAAAATCCCGAATAGATTCGAATTATTTGAAAATGAATGACGACGATAATTCAAATTTAGGATTTAAAATTTATGTCAAATCGACTAAATAATTTCATAATTTTGTTTGTCCAATAAATGAGCACCATATGCAAATAATGACAGTCAAGTAATAGAAACTTAATTATATTACACTAATTTTAATGCAGAAGATTAATTGTTGAGAGTTTATGTGATACAAAAACGTGACAGGAATATTAAATAAAATAAAATTACATAATAACATAATATTAAATTCATTTCAAGTTGAATCCTATAGAGGTCAGATATTATACACATAATTATATTTTTAATTCAACTTTATTACATGATCTTTTTTTTTCTATGTTTTCTTTTATTGGTGTTGTTGTTATTGTTGTTTCTAAACGAGAAATGAGCCATTCAATAGTGGCTGTTTAGCTTACAGGAAAGAGATGGAAAGAGAAATCAGGTCAAGGCTTACATTGTTGGCGATGTGTATCGTCATTTTCTGATTTTTTTTTGTTTTTGTTTTAGTTGTTTTTATATAAAATAAATATAAATAAATTTTATTTAAATATTTTTTTTTTTGTTTTTCTCATTTTATTTAAATTTTTTTTAATTGATCAAAAATAATTTAATATTAAAAATGAGAATGAAAAAAATAAAAAAAGTGGAGAGTATTTATTAGAATTTGATTTTAATTGTAAAATTTACTAGAAATTTGGTTTTTTACATGATGTGAAAAGTTTGTTTTTCCTCATTATTGCATTGGGATTTGATTGGGATTAAATGATTAACTTGGATATGTTGTTGTATATTAATAGTATAATACTACTTCTGATATACAATATTATCAATCCCAGCTAATTAGTTGTATATTAAAAATTGGATTAAAATATTGCTCATAAGTGGAACTATGATTTCAGGATTTTTATAATAGTGTGGAATGTATAAACTTGCAATAGTGACAACCTTGAAGTATTGGATATAATATTGAATTTAGAAAAAAAAATTGATGTTCAACGAAAAAAGAAATTAAAGCTCAATTTTTAAAGACTAGAATTTAACGAGGTAGCAAAATATAGCAAAATACTAGGTTAAAAAATATAAATGTACAGCAAAAAAATTAAATGCTAAACAAAATAATTTTGATTCACTTTTAATAATACCAGTTTTACTATAACTCAAGAATATTGAAAATATAATATAGCACATAACATAAAAAACTAGTTTTACTGTTAAATTAATCCTTTTCAGAAATTAATTTTTGTGTTTTTATTCGTTTACTTCAGAATTTAATTTATTTGCTGAGCATTTAATTTTTTTACTGTGAATATAAATTGTTTATTGCATTTTTTGTATTACGTTTAATATTTTACTGAGCAAAAACATATTTTACTGTGAATATAAGCTGTGAAAAGTTTTTATTTAACTGAATTTGAATTTGTGATAATTTTAATTTTTTACTGTGCGTTTAATTTTCAGCGATTTTTAAAGTTATATAACTACAATGTGAAAGAATATCAATCGGAATATTAATTGCTCAGGTAGATCATAGAACTAAGAATTGTTCTAATACGTTTAAAAATAATTCTTAAGTTTAATTATATTTAGAAATTGTTCAGAAAAAGTTAAATTACAACGCTCCTGGAATATAATTGGACTTAAATATAAGAGTTGGCTATATGATATTGTACGGCTTAATAATCCAACCTAAATACAATATAAATATTGTTATAATTTTACAACCATTGTAGTAATTTTAGAAATGTTAAATATCCTAAAATATATATATTATTGTTTTGATTGTTGTCATTTGTATGTTTCAAATATTTTTAATTATGTAGTTAATCACCTTGTAATATTTTATCTCTTAAATAATATGCTTAATACAGTTATTACATTGATTTGAAGAATTTGAAGTTTTATTTGTAGTTCTTAATAAGGTGATAACAATTTTATGAAATAAGTACAGTTTATCAGATATTTACATGTAATTAAACAAATCTGTTTTAACATATACCACCGCCGTCCGTTAAAAAATTAAAATGTTAACCTATTAATGTCAAATGCGCATATCGGGATCCCACAATATTCATTAAAATAACAAAATCTATTCTTAGATAAAATTTAAAGAAAATTGAATGCAGGGACTTTTTGGAACTATTTCCAAGCATTCTACTTCCTTATATTATTGTTTGTTACACTTTCACAGCTATACAAAACTAAAAAGATCAAAATTAATTATTCATCTAGAACAGTAGCGACGCGTGATATTAACTTTATATTATTTATACCCTTGTATATGTATATAGGGGTATAAAGAAAAAAAAAATTAATATAATAACAATTATTGTATAAAATAAATAATTGTGTGATATTGTCGCATTTAAAAAAAAAAAAAAAATTAATTTACAGTTAAAAAAATATTCATTTTCATTCATTAAAATTTTTAATATTGTTTTTTTTTTTGTATTATTTTTTTGTTTTTTTTTTATTTTATCTATAAATCTAAAAATAATAAAAAAAAAATAATAAAATGGCGCTATTTCACGTGTTGCTCAATAATTACTACAATTTTGTGTTATATTATATTTATTATTGTTGTTGTTTCTTTACTTTAAATTAAATAAAAAAAGAAAAAATAAAAACAAGATATTTGCCGCATATTGCCGCCACCATCGTACTTATTTATTACAACCGTTACTACTGTTTTTTTCTGTTTTTTTTTTGCTTTTTTTTTTAATTTATTTTCATTGAATTTTGAAGTTTTTTTTATTTTTGTTTTTTTTGTTTTTTGTTTTTTTGTTTGTTGTTATTAAGTCGTGAATAATTTTTGCAAAATTTTAAAAAAACATTTTATTAATTTTTTTTTTTAATTTTGTAAATCTTTATTTAATTTTGTAAATCTTTATTTAATATGATTTTAATTAATTATGTATATACAAGATTTATAATAGGGTGTTGCACAAAAAAATGTACAGAGTGTCAAAAATATTTTTTTTTTTACACTAAACGTTAATTTCATACATTTACTTGTATGTGAGGAATTTTGATTTTTCTTAGTATTTTTTAATTCCCGATATTTGAAATTTATATAACAGATCGGGTGAACTTTCAGGTGATATTACAAAAATATCGTTAAATCGAAATCATCATCGCACAGTCACAAATTTTTTAGGCGTCCTAAAAACAGTTAATGCGCTATGAGAACATAAATTTGAGACATTACCAATAATTTGATTGATCCATGATTAACAAACCCACTTTAAAATTATGTTAGATGGAAGAAATGTACTGAGAACCTGATCTTGAGAAAATACAATTGACTATAGAAATTGTCATTTTTTTACAGGCTAGGATAAAATAAAATTGGTGTTGCAAGATCAATCTCACTGCAAATACTTGATTAGTATAGTAATTGAAATATTGTAATTACACACCAAATTCTGTGGAATTTCATAATTTTATAAAAAGCTTTTTTCTAACTCTCCCACTCTCCAATGGGATACTGGTACGACAGATATTGATTTTTTTCATGTCTTTTTTTCATATCTTTTTTTCAATCTTGATAAACTAACTAATTACAAAACACATAAACAAAAATATTTATTAATTAAAACACTATTAATCTATAAATAAAAATGTACGTCTTCAATAAGAAATTTTAATTTTAAATTTAACTTATTACATATTAAATTTTATACAAAGTTGTGTTTGTTGTTTTTTTTTTTTTTTGGGACAAACTGTCATGTAGACATAAATTTAATATACAAAATGTTTGTATTTTAAATGTTTTAAATGAAAAAAGAGTAAAATAATAATAATAAAGAAATAAGGAAATGAAAAATAATAATTTTATTTAAATCGTTCTACTCTAGGATATTTTGATGAAAAATTTCATATTTTACTAATTAAAATTAGTATCTTATAAATAACAAACAGAGATCGTAAACACTTGAATAGTGATATTAAAAGTACACAATCTTGTGCTAACCGTTTTAAGAAGTCTCCAGATAAATCTGTTTCTATCTACCAACTTAGTATAGATTATAGTTTCTATAAATAAGTAGTTCAATTTAATATGGCAAATGTATGATTTGAATTTTATTGTAAAGCTTTTATTGTAGTAGAGTATTGAGATTAAAACTGAGTGAACAATACAAAAATATACTTCAATTTTAAGAATCAGTTTATGTTAGAATTTTAATAAGCGACGAGATCAAAAATCAAAGCATGTATAATCAAGGCTTATTATATGCTTTTGGTGTATTATTTATGTGAGAATTTGATATAATACCGATTGAGTATAATAAAAATCTAGTAATATCATAAATAAAAATAAAAAAAATGGAGCTTTTCGTTTAAAAAAATTTAGTTCCTGATAATGGAAGTAGTTTTCCACATTTAATCAATTGGTAAATGATAAATCAGTATAATTTGATAAATAAATATTCGAAAAACATTGTAGTATATATAAACTTATATGTATATAGTACCGTACTTAATTAAGCAACGAAAATCTAATTCCACTTAAGTTACTGTCAAAAAACATTTAAAAAAAATGTGATAGAGAAAGTGTATAAATTTTTACTATAATTTCGAAGCAAAATTCGATAAGAGGTAGTCGTATAAGATTAAATAAAATATAAGTAACTAAAAATGATCAACACTCTTATCGTTTATTGTTAATTAATAAATATTATTTTAATTTTATAAAGTTTTGCAAGTATTCCCTTATCGTTTATGGACATTCCAAAATAAGCCTGCCGTAACATTTTGCAAATTGAAATTGCAATAAAAAATTGTCATTTCTAAGAACGGAAATATTAATATTTATTTATCATTATACAAAATATAATATCTTTATTTAGGTATTACAAACGAAAGGATAAACTTAAAATTAATTTTTGTAATCATTTCTCTCAAACGATTATAAAATCACAAAATTTATTTTATATTTTAATATTTTTTTTTTATATATGTATATACATGAGTGTAATATAGTGATGTTCAAAATAATAAACAACAAAAATAAAAATATTCAAATCATTATGCAATATAGAAACCTAGACCTAAATTGTAATTGAAATAATATAATAATAATAATAAAAATAAGAAGAAAATAATAAATAAAGGAGGAAAATAATAAAATAAAATAATAAAAAGCTACCATTCATATCAGTTAAAAAAAAAAGTTATATTATAGTCTAGCTTTTTACATTGCAATCGTAATCGTTGTTGATATTACAAACTTTATACATACACATTCATACATATATAAACGTTTATCTCTATATTATAAATAGTATTTACAATATAGCTATTATATATGTATAGCTTTGAACTTTATTCAAATCATTATCGAAACTGAATAATAAAAAATCAGTGATTTTTATTTATAACTTTTAATTTTTTTTTTTTTAAGTTTAATTGTATGTAATACAAAACTGTAAGATGACAAATTTATTTTTTGTGACGTTAAAAAACGTGCAAAAGCTCTCTTGCAAAAAATAAAAATAAATTTTTATTATTATGTTTTTTTTTACGTAAAAATTATAATTAAGAATTTTTATTTTCATTTAAAAAATAAAAATATGAAAATAAAAATTCCAAAAATTAAGTGGATAACTTTGAAAAATTTTTGTGAAAACAAATAATCTAGAAAATGTTTGTTAAACGTCTAATTAAAGTGATTTAAATTTTTAAAAAATTCAAAATTTTTGACACCACTAAAGAGGTGTGTTATAAATGTAAAATTGTATAGTAAAACATTATTTTCGATTAAATAAGATTAATTACGTAATTATTGTAGTAAGCCACATAATTAACAGAATCAAATTTTATTTATTTAATTTTATTATTATGCAATCATCAAAATGCAATCATTTGAAATCTGAACGTATTAACGCTTATTCAAAATAAAATAATAGAGAAATAGAGTCAATGCACTGTGACAGAAATGCTTTTAAGGCAACACAAATATGTGTGAGAGCAACAATTGATGACAGTAAAATGTTTGTTATACCAATTTAAACAAGCAGTAGTTATGATAGCACTACTGACTGACTGCGCTTGAGTTTGATTTCATCACATCACATTATCAATCTATCATAATTGAATGCCAAAAAATTAACGTTAAAAATATTTCAATTTTTTTTTTCCGAAAAAATTAATATTTTTTTAAATTTTTTAATTTAATGGTATATAATTAAGAAATTGTTATAGAAACATGTTGATTTGATCTTAATTGATTTAATACGATTGAGTTGCTCGGATAAATATTAGTCGAAGGTGTTGATTTTCTCAGTCGACGTTTCAGAAGAAGGAAAAAGTATTTTTCGAAGTGTAAGTGATATACCATTTTTCTATTTATATAGGATTGTTCGATCATGACATCTGCCTGATACATCTTCCTAGTGTTGTGAGACCACCTATCTGTCAAGTTTGAAAAATATATCAGGCGATGAAGGAATATCAAACACTACTACTATATATCAATTTATTCAAATTACAAATTATTATTTATCAACAAGTTACAAATTAAGTTTATTTATAAACATTTCTATAAAAATCGTAAAATTATAATTGAATTGAATTGAATTGAATTTTATTATCCATACATATAAATATGTATGCAAAAACTTTTGACCCTTTTCTTTAGGAGATGTGGGCCATAATTAATGTGAGCCAAAATTATAATTGAAAGAGCAGTACAATTAGCTGCACTATAGTTTTACGATTTTTTAAGTATAGTTAAATAAATCTAATTAAATTAAAATAACAGTACTGCAATGTACTACCATTTCCGTATGTTTTATCAGTACTGATTTTGTGAAAACCTCTATGTGTATAATAGGAACAACGAATCGTTGCAATTAATTGTTTAAAGAAAATCGAAAGAAAATATGGCGTTAGAGAAGTGCTTCAGACGATTTCGAGAACTATTGATATATGACACGGTTTAAGACAAATATCTTTCTGATTAAGAAACATTAAAAATTGAACTTGTATCACAACAATTTATGAATTAGTTTATAAAATCAGAAATAGAGACGATTGTCAAAATTATATAACTCCTCTGTCGTGTTTTTATGGTTGTAAAGATAAGAACAATCAAATCGAAATTCATATCATTATATTATTTATACGACTTCGAATCGTTAAAATTAAGTTTAAATATAATAATAAGCACATAGAAGGGAAAACAATAACTGTGAATCACACCAGGTTGAAATGCATAGTTGATATTCTCCCGCTAAATGATAAGCCATACAGAAAATGATGAATAATTGATCCGTAATAAATACGAAAATACATTTTCATGCACTCAGCTGTAAATTCTCCTAAAATATAAATTTCCATGCAATCAAAATACATTTTTATATTCATATTTATATTGTATACTCAATAAAGTTATCTGGGACTTAAACTTAACTCTGATGAGTTAATTTGATTCGATTGGTTTTCTTAATCGAATTATTATTAAAAGTAGCCCTCATTAATTAATTCTTATTAAATTTGGATAGTGATTAGCGCTTATAAAAGAAAACGACAGAATAGTTATTTTTGTACATTAATCCACAAATTAATCTATGTGTTAATGGTGTCAATAGCTTGTAGTTTTCAAACGATTACATCCTACAACACTAAACACTCATAACTATAATGTTTAACGGATTTTGCAAATTTTTAATTAAATTATGTATGCACATATACATACTATATAGATAAAAATAACATGAAATTCGATAAATTTAACAGATTAGTAAATTATTTAAAAATATTGAATATAAATTGTACTTAAGATCATATTTGTTTTGAGCTTTTTTGATTTGATATCGAATGGTTTATAACTTGAATCAATTGCGACTATACGAGGTTTTGTATCTGTTTCATGAAATCAATTGTTTATAATAAAATAGTTTGATTAGTTTACTACTGCTGTTCTACCTAGTGTTGGTTGACTTTATTTTTCTATCGTTATACCAGTAAAGAGAGTTTGTTTTTATCTATTTCTACCTTATGATATCGGTTGCATAGATAACTTTAAGAACATATTTTAACATTTAAAAAAAAAACAAAAAAAAAGAGTCATTTTATTTTTGTTTTTGTTTTTTCAATTTTCAAATAAAAGTAAATAGAATTTTTAAAATAAATAAATTATAAAAATATATAAAATGAAAAAAATAATGAGGTTGTTAAAATAATTTCCGTATTAAAAAACATAAAAAATAAAAATTATTTATAAAACTGCCAAAAAAAATGTGTTTTTTTTTTAAATTTTTTGATTTTCTTTGATATATTATAATGAAGATTTATTCCACTACATAATGTTATTTCCCTGTTTTTAAGTTGTTTTTTCTCTTTTTGTTAATATCATATATAAATATACTAATAATTTGCAAGAAAACAAAAACAAACGTTTATTAAATTGAAAATGAAATATTTCATAGTACAAAATATTAGAAATTTTGATTTATGTTAATAAAAAATGATTGCCATATGGCCTTAAGAAATATTTTAAGAATAAAAAAATTAGCTAAATTAAAAAATAAATAATTTGCAGGAAATCAATTGGCACTGTATCCTACCTACTCAGTTTTTAAAATTTAAATTCATTTTGACATTTCAAAATTCAAAATTTAACATAACAAAATGTTCTTTATTTCTATCTTTACTAATTTATTTACATTAATTTGAAATTTCCATTCGTAACCACAGTTAATTAATGTAGGAGTGTAGGACAATATTGCGTTAGGACAAAGATTTTTTTTATAGCAAGAATCTTATAGTAAGTGCTTTAAAGCAATGAAAGTAATTATAATAATAAGTGTTGAACATTATAATTTTGAACACATTCAAGACCAATTCTAATTATAAGTCAGACTTCTACAACACCAATAATTGATTTACTTTATTTGTAATCCATTATAGGGTGCAAACCTCTTTATCAAGAGATTGGATAAGAAAGTCTCAGCTATAATTAGAATTAGTTTTAAGGTGTTTAAAATTATAATTTAAATATCATAATTTTATATAAAACTTCAAATATTAATATTCTAAAACAATTTAATAATACCATTTTACGGTCACTAGTCAAACGCACTTTGTTTTGTATGAATATTGTTTGCATATTAGGAAACATACATATACTAAAAATGTAACAAAAATTCAAATATTATAATCAAAATTATCGTGAAAACACTAAGAATTCATCCAAATATTTTACTGATCCATTAAGGTTGATAAATCCACAAACTATACATGAATCCAGAACATTAATCGTGAAAAATTCAGCATAAGTTTACAATATTGAAAAAATTGTTCATAATAATTCCATTTCTAACTTTGACTTCAAAATTTGAAAATTATTGTGAAATTCAAAATCATACCAACTTTTACACATGACATAATATGCAATACCTGACTTTAGATACAATTACTTTTAGAGAACTGGCAATTTATAGCCTTATCGTATATTTGAATTTTTGCATTGTGGCAGATTATTATGAATATTAATTAAAAAATAAATATTTATTTTAAAATTCTTTAATAATTTTTATTATTTATTAAAAAAAATTATTTCCTTTGAAATATTTACCAAAACATTGTTTCGAATACGTACCTGGAATAGAAAAGAAAAGAAAAAAATTAATAATGAATTAATTAAAAAAAATTATAATTGTTCTTAATAATTAATTTTATAATTAAATTATAATTAACGGTCAGTAAAACTAACAAATTAATTTAAAAATATCAACTTTAAAAATTATAAGCTTTCATTGGTACACAATTTTGTTGGAAAATCATTAATGGAATAATTAAAAATTTCCCACTTTATTCGATATTTCAATCAATTTTGTAATTTTTGTTTAAATAAATTTAATTTAAAATGGGAAACGTACTCGTAATTTTTATTTTTTCAAATTAACCTTAAAGATATTCGAATTTAAATAAAATTAAAATTATTTAATTAGGCTCGTTTCAGCAACCCAACATCGATATTTCAAAGTCTTAACGAAATTTAATTAGGTTTTGTATTTGACCAAAATGGAACTAAATTAAATTTTTAAATAAACCAAAATTGCCTTATTTTCCTGGTTTAATAAAATCTCTATATATCAAAAAGTTCACATAATAGGTTTGTTATCAATCAACAAGTAAAAGTAGATATATGTAAAGTTGTCAGAATCAGTCGTATGGACTTTTACAAAAAAAATTTCTTTCAAACGGTGCTACAATTCAAATCCGAATTTGGTTTTCATATTTGAATTGACATTTTTACATTTACGTCATTGTGAATTTTCCAAGATTCTCAATATACTTATTAATAAGTTAAATCTGTTTTATTTAATGAATATATACCGAAGACCAAGAGTTCCACGAGAAAATGCAGAAATATGTTTTTTGTTATTATTTTTAATAATAATTATAATAATAATACCATGAATAATTATAAAGATAATACTATACCACCATAGTACTACTCTATTACAAAAATATTCACACACATTGGGTTTATATTTTAAATCTGTTTCGGTACTAGCTTATTTCATCATTATTAACTTTCCATTTCTTTTTTTTTCATTTTATCCATAAAATCTCATTAAATGAAAGATAAAATCAAAACTACGATAGACCATAATTGTCTATACAACATTTTTTATGTGGTTATATATTTAAAGATGGGCAAACTTTTTTGCAATAGACTAGTTAACATTAATTTAAATATTAATATTGTATTTTAAGTGTTGTCGTTGAAAATCAAGTTTTTCAAAATGTCAAATTTCAATTTGAATTGAATTAGGTTAACAAATACCGAATAATTGTTCTAAACCTAAATTCTAACACTTCTCATATCCATCAAAAAAAATTATTTTAAAAATTGATTTTAAATTTTTATAAAATAATTTTCGTGTTAATCGAATTTTTTCGAAATTCTTTTAATTTTTCATAAAATTTTCCAAATAGTTTTTCTTCCGAAATTTTTCTTTAATTTAATTTTTGTTTTTTTTATATAAATGATCTAATAGTGTAATAAAATGAAAATTCAAATTTCACATAGATCTCTTCATTTAATATAATTAAATATATATATATATAATATATATATATATATATACATATATATATACAATATTATTTCAAAGATAGGTATCTAATGTACACAAATATATTATGTATGTATGTATGTACTTATATATATAATAAGAAAACCTGAAAAAAAATTTCCACGTATAAATAAAGAAACTGTAATTGAGGTAAGTAGGACATTTTTCGATTCATTTAAAAAAAAAAAAAACAAAAATAACAAAAATAAATAAATAAATAATAAAAAGAAAAATGCCGAGATGTGAAAGAAAATACTGTTTCCGATGCACTTGTATATCATTTTCTTTTTGTTAGTTATTGTTGTTGTTGTTGTAATGTTGCAGTATTTTTCATGTTTCGCTCTCAATGTTTTCTATATACGTATTATATGTAATTATATATATATACATATATACATAATATAATACGTGAAAATGGAAAATTTATTAGATGATATTTTTATTAGTATTAGTATAGGAAAAAATTATTTAAGTATTTCTATATAAATTCAATATTAAAGTACAGTAATGGAAAATTTTAATAATTTTACTGTTTGAAAATAATTAATAAAACCACTTTCGATCTTTTTTGTAATCAAATTCAAACTTATTCAATAGTGTTATCATAACATAGAAATGAAGCATAATCGAGCATATAAAATGTGCAGAAATAACTTCCAAAACTTTTGCAAAATAAATTGTTCTTTGTCTGTGTTTCCCCGAGATCGAAGATTGGCTTATATTTGAAATTGACGACAGGTGAGGCTAAACAGAGCTAGTA
Source organism: Argyra leucocephala (assembly GCA_963942445.1). Lineage (NCBI taxonomy): Eukaryota > Metazoa > Arthropoda > Insecta > Diptera > Dolichopodidae > Argyra > Argyra leucocephala. Next base: position 128,873,233 of record OZ012679.1, read on the forward strand.
TATAATCAGAATAATAATTATAAATTTATTGAATTTCTGCCTTACCATTTAGTTAAGGGTGAATGATGCACTCCACAAAATCCTAATAGACCTTATCAAGAAAAAACAAAATGCGCCTCATTTTCGAACATTTAATGCTATTATAAATAAATTTCCATTACTGTATCACATTGTAAATATAAGCATCTGCAACTTTAACTTATAAAGTTAAAAAGGTGAAAAATGTGAGGGGAAAGACACAACAACAACAACAAAAAAATACAGAAACCGGTTAAAGAGGAAAATCTAAAAATGAAAAAAAGAGGTTAGAAAAAGATTTGAAAGGGAAATTGTATTTTTTTTTTGTGCAATTTGAAAATTGCAACTTGCAACTTTAATGAGAAAAACAAAAAACAAAAAAAAAATTATAATATAAAAAAAGTTTTAAAATATTGTGAAACTGAAAGTAAAGGAGAAATTTGTTTTTTTTTTTTTTTTTTTTTTTGTAAATTTTAAAACGATAAAAATAAACTTAATTTTCTTTTCTATTTTATTTATATGCACTCAGCAATAATAACTAATAATAAATAAATGAATGTGAAATTTAATTTTATTGAAAAAAAAAGAAAAGAAATTGAAAACAATTTATTCAAAAATTAAATTCATAAAAATTGCAATCGTTAAATAAAATTCATTCAATAACAAACCTAATTACATTTATGAAAAATATAGAAATAAAAAAATTGTAATTATTATATTTCGCTAATCGTTTGTTATCGTTTGTATCGCTTTTCAATAGCTGGAGAACTTCCTAACAACCAAATGAACTGAAAAGTGTATCCATGTTTATTGGTAAAAAGGATATAAACTAGATTTATGAAGGAAGGTTACAAACGAGGCTGCTTTGACAGTAAGACTATAACACCAACTCTCAAATTAAAATTTAATGAATCACATCATTAACAGAACCTAACAAAGTAGGTCAGATCAAATGAATAAAACGAATAAATGAATATTAATGTATTCATATAACCATTCTGATATTGTAACAACACAACGAATTCTGATTATAGTTGAAATTAAGTGCAGTCTAAATAAATTCACTTAAATCAATCCAAAAATGTCTCATAACCTTGCAAAGCTAATAAAGTAGGTGCTACAATCAACTGGAGATGTTTCGCGATTTGATCATCCGAGAAAAAATGATGTTACAAGAATATGTGGTGTAAATGATTTCAAACAAATGGAGTAGACCTATTATACAATTAATTGCAAAGGTTACACCAATATCAATTTGTCACACCAAAATCACAACAAATTAGTATGTCAATTCTCTGTGTAAAAGTTAAATTAAGATGTTAATGCCATAGACTTGGAATCATATAAAAACAAACACAATATGTGCATGTGAGAAGCGATTGGATCATCTCTGAAGAGTATGTGATGTGAATGATTTAAAGCGATTAATACAATGATTGCAAACAAATGGATTAGAAGAAAAAATTAGTAAAATAATCAATTGTAATATTGCGTCGAAGAACAACCAAATCTCAGCAGACTTCCTCGCAGATTATCGAAAATGAATTATATATAATATATATATAATAAATATTGAATTTCTAATCAATTGAATACATTAAAATACAACAAATTTTAATTTTATTAATATTGTTTAGTTTTTATTTTATTAATTTATTTTAGACTGCAAATTTTTGTTTTCATTGTATTGTAACGGTAAATATTAAAATTTAGAACAAAATTAGTTTTTTTATCACTCCTGTAATTTTATATTAAAATTTCGTAAGTACGGCAACGATAAAATTGAAAAAAAACAATTTTTATGTGCTTATCTTACGTATTTGTATAGCTGCAGTATTACATAATAAAAGTAAACTAACTAACAATAGTAATTTATTGTAGTTATAATAATGTTTGCCGGTAGTTAAAAGAAACAGACTACACGTTCTACAATAAGGAAGAAAATTTTTATTTTATTTTATATAAATTAACTCTGCCAGTTATATACACTCTGTACTTTGTAGTATATGGATCTATTTGATTGATTGTACCCTATGGCCTAATGTAATCATATTGATGTTGAATTTTGTAAAAAGTATACAAATTAAAATTTAAGGAATTTCTGAAGAAATACCTATTCGAGGAAAATTCATGAAAAAAATGAAATATATTAAACGAACAGAAATTAAATAAAAATTGAAAAATAATTAACATAAAATCGAAAAAAAAAAACAAATGCTATTATTCATTTCATTCATAAATTTTTTTGTACACATAATTTTGAAATGTTTACACGATGTTAAAATAAATTTAAAATAATATTTTCAATTTATAATTTGATTTAATCAAATTAATGAAATATTTTTGTTTTTTTTTTGTGTTTACCTCATAATTACTCAACTTTTTTTTGATTATTAATGTTTTTTTACTTTTTTTTTATGGTTTTATACTCAAATAAAATCTTAAAAATTATTTTGAAAAAATTTAAGTAAATAGTAAACATAAATGTATAGTATATAATATATTATTTTAATTTAAATTTTTTATTTATTTTTTGTTCTTTTGATTTTGTTTTTTTTTTTGTTTTTTTTTTTTTTAAGATCATTTGATTAATTAGTTAATATCCGGTTTTATTTCAATTTATTAAATACATTAATATATATATATATATATATATATATATATATAATTAATATATATGTTAAGTTACTTATAATATCTTTTTGTTTTTTTTTTTTTCTATATACCTTTATATAATAATATATACAAGTAAAGTATCTGATAGGTATATAATATAGATATGTAATAAATTTCTAATAAAATGAAGATAAAAAAAGATTATATTCAAAATTACAGAGCAAGTTTCATATCCGGCGATTTATTTTGCTAGTTTTTCATTTTACTTATTGTTATTGTTTTTGTAAACACACACCTTTATATGAATGCATTACAAATGTTTTGTTTTACATTTTTTTTTATGGCAGTGGTGAACAATAGTGATATTTGATTCAAGGTATTATAATTATAAAAAATGTGTATAGTATGGTAGGTACCCATATTTAAATGAGAAAACAAAAATTAAATAATAATTTTAATATGCGATCTAAAATAAAAATATGTGCATGAAAGCTAATAAAAATACGGTAGTAATATAGAAAAATAAATAAATGTAGTAAGCTCGCTATGATAGTGATGAAATAAAAAGTTTAGATTACAACATAGTAAATATATACATAGGTGACATATACATATACAATCTAGAATCTACGTTAGAATATTGACTGCATTGAACATGAATATACACTATGGGAATATATGACAGAAAAAAAATGTTGAAGCAAATTGACTGAACAATGTGGAATAGAAAATGAAAAATAAAAATTGTATTATGAAAAAATGAATACATTATCAGGAAACATAAGAACTAAACGTTATTAAAAGTATAAATTAGATGGTTTAAGAAGTAACCCACCTGTAAAAATTTACCTATTAAAAGTAACAGACAAATTGAATAAATATTAATAATAAATGAGAAGAAGTATAACAATTATCATAAATTAGTTAATAAAAAGTTTGGAACATTCTTAAGAAATTTAACAATCTGATATTATGTAGTAAAAAACAAGAACCAATTAAAATCTAAAAAAAAAAAATGCCAATGTTACCATAAGACTTAGAAATAATTTCTTTTAATTGTTTTAATTCTTTTTTTATTGTTTGTAAAACAGAAATGTACCTATAATGTATAGATAGATATACAAATTCAAAAAAAAAAAAATAAAATCAATTTTTTCTGATTGCAGATTCGTATACAAAAATAAAAATTTTTTAGTTCGCCAATAATAAAAATAATAAAAAAAAATTTCTTCAAATATAGTAGAGACGAAAGAATTTGTTAAAATGCCATTCAAATAATCTATCAAAAATTATGTGTTGGAAAACAACAAATTTTAAGGATATTTAAAATAATAAAACTTACACCCAACCATTTTTCAAATTAGTAATGCTACGTCACTGTTCTATCATATTTAACTACATACAAAAAACAAAAAAAAAACATTGATTTAAGATTATTTTTATTTAATTCTTGTATAGTCAAAATTGAAGAAAGTTTGTTTTTATAACTTATTAAAAGTTATTTATTAAAATTATTTGATTCCAATTACGACTGAACTTTAAAATTCAAACTGGACTAAACTTAGAGTAGACATAAAATAAAAATATAAAATAACTATACATACATACAAACTCATATTTTAAAGGTATAATATAGCTAGCTAGCTTAAGATTAAAATCTTTGAATTAAATATGAATTGTATATATATATATATATATATATATATATATATCATACATGATTAAGAAAAATAGTACATTGCATTGTAAACTATAGCAATCATTCCATCAGAGCCTTCAGAAGAAGATTGAGACGACCGCATTTTATTTGATATATAACCAATTTACAATTATTATTGTTGGGTTTTAAATTAATCTCAATACTTATGTAAAAAGTATATGTAGTACATCTATATAATTATTTTTATTTCACTCTAACATTATTCTTATTATATTCTAGCATTCATTTATAGTGAAAAAAGTCTTATTTCAGTTTTACCTTTATTTCCATTGCATCTATATAAATATATATATGTATATATATTTTTTTTCGTAGTACTATCATAGGCTTTAGTATTACTGTGTTGTAGTTGTTGAATGTTATTGTCAGGAGGAGGAAAAAAAATGTATGTATATAGTTTGTACTGTATTGTTGGAAATAATAACAACAAAACGGAAAATAAATTATAGAAGAAGTCGAAGAAGTAGAGAATATCAAATAAAGGAAATATCAAGATTTTATTTTTGTTGTTGTTGTTGCTTTTTTTGTTTTTGTATCTCATTTATATTTTGTAGCCTTTATACAATTTCGAGGTATCTATTTTAATATTATACTTTGTTGTATTGAATCATATTAGTTAGTTCTTTGTTTCTAAATTTTAAAAATTGTAAAAACAAGAATCTTAAAAAAAAAAAATGGTTTTGGAAAATCCCACAATCTTGCTGTGGAAAAAAAATCACAAGTTGTTGCACCGTAACTAACTATTATATGTAAATATATGTATATAACTAACAAACTGATGTTACTACTTAATACTTCTACTCCATTTTGGTTATAGAAAGGAAGTTGAAATGATGACCATTTTTTGTTTTCATTTTTTTGTTACATTTTTTTTTTTTTGTGTTCATTTAAAAATATGGTGGCTTTTGGTAGCGAGTTTTAGTATGTTTTTAATTTTATTTTAAAACCAGTTTTCACAAAAAAAAAAAAAGTTCCAATATGTTTTTTTTTAATTTTTTAATTGAAACTTTAAAGAATTAGAAAAAATAAAAAAAAAATAAAATGGGAATTTCAAAATTGATGTGATTTATGAAAAAAAAAAAATTCTAGTTTTTGAACTTTTTTTTTTGAAAAATAAATGTTTTTCTTTAATCATTAGAAGAGTTCTTTGAAATTATATAGTTATTAGTTGAACTGAGCCTTGAACAGGACTTATTGCTTGTTTTGTTTTTTAATTCTGGCTACTTTTTAATTAATTTTAAAATATTGTCTTTTTGATAGAAATAATAAACCTCTGCTTCTAAGATTAAGTTATAGTTAACAAAGTACTTACAGTTTACTTGAAAATAAAATAGTAAGGTTTTATATTTTAAATTTTAATTTGTGTTTGTGAAATTCAATTAATCGTAGAGTACTAGTATTTGTTACACCGTTATATCGCTTCTCGAAATTCGAGTAAGTTTGATAAAAAATCGTACTCAGTATTTCATTATGAATTCTTTTACATCATTTCAATTGATTCTTGTCATTGTATTAATTTTTTTAATTGATTTATCTTAGACAACAACCACATTATGTAATAATTTATTTCTTGGCACTATTTTAATTTTTTTTTATTTTATCTTAGACAAAAACCAAATATGTAATAAAATAATTTATTTAAAAAAAAAAAAATTAAATTTAGTTTTAATTTTGGCGAGGAAAAAATATTTAGTTTCCCTACGTCTCCTTTTAAATATCTATCATTTAAGAGAATAATAATGAAAATTGATTGAAATGATTCAGATAATTGTACCGTACTTACTTTTTTTAATTTGCAGATTAAATATTATGATTTAATTTTTGCAACTAAAAAGCTTCAGATATCCAATTTATTTGTAGAAATGGATGATAATATCGTGATCGCATACAAGAATTCACCTCAAATAGTACAAAGATGTAGGCAGGTCGAAATAACTATTACAGTTACTATTATACATATTAGTACATATTACTATTACAGTATAGTATAGTACATATTACTATTACAGTTACTTGTGCCATCTTCAAAAATAATTAACACAAGTTATGCCTTTTTAATGCAAAAATTCTAGTTACTTATTTGTTGAATTTTTTGTTTAAGCTTAATGTTAGAGATAGAATCCAGAACTCTGGACTATCTTAATCTTCGATTAAATCTTTCTTTTAAATGGTAAACCTTATGTAGCTTCAAAATAAGGATTATCTGCGCCCCAAATGTTTCAAATTTAGCGTAGTGTAATAAAGGGTTCATGGTTTTTTGTTTTAAATCCTAATACATATTAATTTATATATATCTAATCCACAATTAAAATATTGTACTGTTAAATTGTATTGTATTGTGTTTCCACAAAAAAAAACAAAGATGTCAAATATTGACAATTTCATAGCTATGTTCCACTGAAAAGAGGTTTCAGTATTAATAATGATGTACTTTTGGTAATATAATATAAAGACACGGACGTGGTCTATAGAAGATCACGAGCATCATACTCCTGCTGTACATCTATACAATAAACTGTATAGATTAATCAATTTAATTTGTTGGGGAAAATAGACTAAGTTGAGATTGATAACATTTACATCTTGTAAATTACAGAATATAGGTACCAATATAACAATTTAAAAAAATTATACTTTCAATGTTATGACAAATTATTATATATTCATACATCCACACAAACCAAGTATATATTATATATTTTTTCGATAGACTGAAGTGTGCACCTTATTAATATTTAAATGCATTTTTTTTTTTAAATTCTGTTTTTATTATTTTTTTTTTTTGTAGTGAATTACATTAAATTTGATTATGATTAATTTTTCTGCACTGGTTATTTTCACTTTTCTAATAGTTATTTATACTAGCTTGACTACATCATCCAAAGCAAAAAAAAAAATTATTTCTATTTCTATTACCACTCTCTTTCTGATTTTTCGTTGTTGTTATTTTTTTTTGCTCTTTTATAGTTTAAATTGTCTAATATACAACAGCATTACAACTTGTTGTAATATAAGAGTTATCACAGTAGTCTCTAATCTCTCTCTAGTATGATTGATTTTAGTTTTTGCATTTTTATTTGTTATGTCGTTTTTATTCATGAGAAGTAAATATTAAAACTTCATATTATAATAAGAGTTGCCAATGCTATCGAATATTTTCTCAATAAATTCTTAATTTTTTGTAGCTTGATTGTATAAATTGAATTCTGTTGATCGAATAGACATTGGTATGGCATAGATATGGTACACAACTGTGGATTTTGGATGAGTAGGCAAAATTTTCGTATGGAATAGATTAAATAATCAAACGGGGAAGTAACATATTTTATAGGTTTGTAGATACAACTATAGAAATCTATATAGGCTTGGAAGATTTCATAGAACATTCCACCTATAAAAAAACAAAAAATGGAAAAGATTTTTTGTTTCTTTCCCCTGATACAACTTCCAACTTTATATAAATTTTAATTTCGATCCCAAGTAGTATCGGTAAAGTTTTATTATATAATATTCAGTTCGAGTACCTACCAGTGATATTGGGATTTAGTTTTAAGGTTTTTTTTCTTTAAAACTCTCATAATATCCGGTTTACAAAGAAGATAGCAATATTATTTTAGATGCTTTTGAGATACAGATTAGAGCTTAACAGTAACTAAGATAAAATATTTTCAATTAATTAGTAAAATAGTACTATAATAATTGAACAGTGCATTATTAGAATCATAGGTGTAAATACATAGTATAAGCTCTAACTAAAATTGAACTTTGTACAGCAAAAAAACATATTATATAATTAAGGCGAAATAAATAAATGAATAAAAAATACTACGATTCAATTATTACATAATGTGGAACGAGTAATGGTTTTTTTAATCAAATGAATAAATGTGGAAAACTATACTGCAATTATCAGGACATACACCTTCTTAAATAGCGTAGTTCCATATTTTGTTTACATTTTTATATGTCTATTGTCAACAGATTTTACGAATAATAAAAGAAAGATTCAATAAAACATCCATCCCCTAAGCGGGATCCAACACAACCCGAAACCATTAATAGTCAGATGACATAACTAATTGTACTACACCATGTAATATGATTTAAATATGCACTCCAAAATGAGCTCTGATTGGCAATCCTAATTTTAATAAATTTTTTTTAGATATGTACTATTTCTATAGTATGTACTTATACGTATTTGTTTCGGTTGTTTATCAAGTTTTTTTTTTTTACTATTTTACTGCTGCTGCAATGTAACATTTCTTGTTTATAGCATAAGTGTAGTAATTTTGTATATTTTTTTTTTATTTTAAATTTGTTGCAATTACCATTATTTGAAATATAAAACTTGTATTATTACACTTTACATATACTTAAACACATATACATTCAGTTGTAAATCAAAATTTATTATAAAAATGCAACAAATAAGTAAAGAAAAATTATTAGAAGAACTAAAAAACGAAAGAGACAAAAAATTTATGAATGAACTTATAGAAAAAAATTAAAAAATGGTTTTACTTTTCATTAATTACTTGTTTTTTTTTTTTTTTATATTTTCTATGACAATTATTATTATAAATACTATATATATATTAGATTACCAGAATCACTTTCTATTTATGGTATATTATATACAGGTTGTAATAATGTTGATTGTCTTTTCTTTTTTGCAATTTAAATTCATGTTTGCATTCTTGGCTATATGAAATCAACATTTTCAATTAACATTTTTATCACACACACATTTCTTTTTCTTTCTTTATCTTTCTTTTTCTTGTATATGTTGTTCATTCATCTCTTTAAATAGAAACAAAAAAATCAAAAAAATCTAGGTGAAATGATGAAATAGAAATCTATAAAAGATGTAATAATAAATGTTATTCCATGATAATAGTAATTAATTATGTAGATATGTTGTGTAGTGTAGAGTATAGACTGTATATATGGGATATTAAAAAACTTAAAAACAGTATAACAGAAAGTGAAATTAAAGCATGTAGCTATATATATATATATATATATATATATATCTATGCGTGTTTTAAAATAGTAACTATTAAAAAAAAAATTTATTTTTTGTTTCGATTTAATTGCAACAAATTGCAATACAATGATTGATTTATTTGTAGAAGAGAATTCAATTAAAATGATTTTTTAAAAAAAAAAAATAATTTTTCCTATATATAAAAATTATAATATTAATTTAAATTCTATATTGTTTTAAATTTAATTAATTCAATTTTAAAATATTTTAATTACATTTGATATGCATTACATGTAGTAGATTAGGTAAATTAAATTTTTTACTTAGTAACTAGTCATTATAATTTCGAAAGTTAAGTTGTAAATCCATAAAGAATTTCAAATTAAAGTAATTCAAGATGAAGTAAAAAACAATTAATTCCAAGCTTTAGTTTTTTTGTAAACGGCTTCGACTTGAGTCTCGTGCCTCTACTTGTTGTAATCTTGCTTTTCTTGGCGGCAGATTGCAAAACTTAAAAATAGTATTTTTTTTGTTCTTTTCCTAATCGCCTCATTTAAGTGGAACTCTTTCCTGATTGCAGACTATAGACTTTAAATATCAAGAAAAAATTATAAAATCCGTTATAAAATCTAAGTTTTAAGCCAACTATCTTAAAAAAAAAAATACCTTTGAAAAAACAAAATATTGATTTCAAAATAAAAACTTGGAATTGATTGACTTCGAATTGTTCCATTTTCAAACAATGCATATTTAGCATTATAATATGATTTAATAAATTTCACTAGTTCAAATTTTCTAGTCTAATTAAATTTTTAATATTTTATAATAAAAGTTTGATTTTGCACTCTATTACGTCGATTACGAAGGGTAATATAGACTGAAGAAATAAAGGTCAACGTTCACGTTTTTAATAAAACAAAAAAAAAAACAGTTAAGATTAAAAACTTGAAATTGAAAATTTTAAAATCCAAAGCTCGAAGCTAGATTAATTGTTTTTTAATTCATCTTTATTTACATCATAGCACAGTCAGGCTGAACGAGAATATAGCAATGAAGATATTAAATATGAGTTAAAGAAGTTCAATGCAATGAAATAATTAGCCTTCAAACACGTAAAATATTATACTTAGATTTAAATGCTACAACGCAATAAAAATGTTCAAATAATTAGCGCTTGAAATACGTAAAATATTAGACTTACAACGCAATAAAAATTTTCAAATAATTAGCCACTAAATACGTAAAATATTAGACTTAGATTTAAATGTTATAGCATACGTTGTTTAGTATGACTTCAGTTGTAATAAAAATTGTAAAGAAACACCATATAACTATTTATATAAATAATTTTGAAGACATAGATTAATATTAAATAAAATTTTGGAATCTAGCACTAGTCAATTCATATTAATTACCCCGAGTAGCACAGTAAGATAGATATTTATATTTCGTTCAAATATTTGTAACAAATATTTTTCTATATACCCAGTTCAAACAGACCTCGTTAAAATTATAAAGAATATCGACTTCAAGGTATACAAATCAATTTTTTTATCTATTAAAGGACTAAAAATTGTGTCCTCTCTTCTCTTTTTATGCAAAAATTAAAAGTGCATCTCTCCTGTATAATAATCCGCTTTAATTTAATTTACTAACAATTTTTTTACTAATATAAATACCCATTTAAACGTTAAGCACATAATATTAAAATTATACAAATAGAAAGAAACAGTTATACATTTATTAAGAAGAAAATCTAAGGACCCACTTCAAAAAGATTTTTTTTATTTTTTTGTTTTAATTTAAAAAAATTTCCTTTTAAAATAACATTATAAAAAATGTTAACATTACGATTTCAATTTAACCACAAACTAAAAAAAAATCAGATCTTTCAAATTGAAAAATTTACAAAAACATCTGTTGAATTACACTGTCATTGAATCAAATTATCAAATTTCGGATTGTAATAATGTGTATCTTCTAAGTAAATAAATCTCGATGTAAATAAAAAATGTATCTTCCTGATATTTTGTCACTGATTTTCGGTTTTCCTTTTCAATATTTTGTATTTATTTTTGTTGTTGTTTTATGGTTTTAAATTTCCGACAAGGTACTTCAAACATGTTGCATCATATTGCACCCTTATTATTATAATCATTATTATCATCACACAACATTATTACGCTCAATTCAAGAAACAATTTAAAAAATAAATCTTTAAAAAATCATCAATTGATTTACTACACCCACCTACACAAAACGAAATACATAAAACAACAAATAAAACAATAACAAATAAAAGAAGAAAAAAGGATAAATACTTATATTTTAAATTTCAAATGCACTTCAACTATATTACGATCATATAGGATAGGACATATTATATTCAAAGGTTGAAAACGTAATAGAAGTAGTAAATAGTAAAATAACAAGAGACCTACCTAACTATCCTATTAAGGTAAGATCTACACACTCACCTTTTGTTTAAAAATTGTCACAAAGAAAATTGAGATTTTATTATTTAAGATTTTTATTACTGTTTTGTTGTCAACATACCCTTAGCCAACAATAATAAAATTATAACTGTTAATTTTTTTTACTGTTACTTTCGCACGTAGAACTATTATTATTATATTATCAATATTAACCACCATCACGACCATATATCATAACAGTTATGAAAAAAAAAACAAAAAAAAATAAATAAAACGAAATAAAGACGAAAATTAAAAAATCCTTGGATATTGCAATGAAATGAAATGGAAATGATTTTCAGGTAGTAATTTAAGTAAACAATATTTTTTTATGAGTTGGCACAATGCATATTGCATTTGCAATAAATGTACAACATTATTGCATTAGTGTGCGTGTGCTGTTTGATTTTGTTGTAAATGCTTAGTGAAATGTTTTTGTTTTCTTTTTATTTATGTTAAGGACAATAATTTTTACAAGGAGTGTCATGAAAGTAATAAAAAAATTATAAAAAATAAAAACAACAAGAAATATAAGTTAAAAAAGTAACAGATTTTTTTTGAAAATAATTGTAAAGTTTTATGTGGTATGTTATAAATTCATATATTGGTGATTCAATAATGGTTACAACATCTTTATTTGGTTTGTAAAGAAAAAAAAAAGAATAAATACAATTAAAAATTAAAATTTCGAAAATTGTATTTTAAATGCGGTAAATAATTTGCGGAGTGCAGGTTCAAACCCCCACAGATTGTAATTTTTTTCTTTTTTTTTATTAAACAAGATTATTTTCAGGGATTGTTTCGTTCGTCATAACACTATTAGAACTCATCAATAGGTATTCATAGTGTTAGACTACCTATATACAACTCATATTTTCATTTTGATTGATTTTATAACTTATTAGAAAATGTCAATAGTACATCTGTGAGTTATAAAAATCAACCTAAAAAATTTTTTTTTATTAAAAATAGAAAAATATTGTGATAACATCATGGTGACTTTGTGTAATCTTTTAATGTCCTACGCCTTCAAGTAAATTTTTATATATACTCATTTAGTTTGAGCGGAATAAAAAACAAAAATAATAATATTTTGTTAAAAATATAATGTCAATAATTTTGGTTTTTTAATTAGAATTTTTTCAAAAAGGGTGTGAAAGAGTGAGAAGTATAGAGTGCAATAAAAAAAATTAATATTGTTGAAAATATAAAATAAATTTTTAGCTAAAATGTAAAAGCAAATTGAAATAGATAAGAGCATTGTTTGTGTTTTATTGAACCGCTATATCCACTTGTGATTTAATGTTATGACAGTGACAGTAGCTGTCAACCTTTTTTGAACTAACTAATTAAATGAGAAGATATAAGTAGTTTTGAAAAGTAATTTTTCTTTTGGGCAAAACTCAAACTGTCTCACTTGTTCTCTCTGGCTGATGATATATATTTATATATATATATATACCTCTCTTGTAAATTGGAATTACATATTTCGTCGTAGAAATACAATAGAAAATTTTTGGTCACGAATATTTGTAAAACAAAAATACTTTATAATAATAAAATAATAAAAATTAATAAATTTTATTTATCTTTTATTTTGCACTTATTTTTAACCCTTTCCGTAGAGATTTAAGAGAAAAATGATGAAATCAAATAATTTTTAAATCGAAAAAGGTGGATAACCTTGTACTAATTTTGAATATACACTAAAGAAATCTAAATAAAAAAAACATTTTTTTTATTATTATTTTAAACTATTTTATTGGTTTTGTTGTTTTGTTAGAGTTTACGGGTACTTTTCTTAGTGTTAATTTGGTATGGCTTTGTCACAATTGAGTTTTTTATTTATATTTTTTATATTTTTAAAAATGATTTGCAATTTTTTTCTTTCTATTTGTTTTATAAATTATCCACGTTTTTGTTTTATTATAATTTGAAAAACCACAAATGTTGCAAGTCTTTTTAAAAACGATCGCTAAAACTTGACTATTAAAATTATTTTAAGGAAGAAGTGTAACTTGTGAAACTACAGCGATACAAAATTAACCAATAGAAATTTTCTTCATCAGGTTAAGTTAAAATTTCATGGTCCATAAATTTCAATATTACATTCTTTAGGTGAAACATAAAACATATTAACTTTATTATAACCTGATTATTTATAATAACTTATTGTTATCTGGTTTATCTGGAACTGTCTGTATTTTGATTTGAGCTGTACTAAAAAGTTAAATTGACTCATTTCCAAAATAAGTGGCTTTTTAATTAGAAAAAGTATCAGTTTTTATAGGCAAATTACAAAAAAAAAAAAAAAAAAAAACACAAATGGCTCATTGTTCAATAATTACTCAAAAAATGGCGCAATAGCTCAGAATAGAAGTTTTTAAAAATATTTTAAATTAATTTTTAATTAAATTAATTAAATTAATTTAAAAATTAATATCGAATAAACAATTGGAAAAAACGCGTTTAGGATCCTAGAACTAGATTAGTAAATTACAATTAGTTTATGTATTAATGTTAAATTGAATATTGTTAGATTTCAGTTCTTATCAGTATACAGAGTTGTTTACAAAATTGAGCACAATTATTTTGACGTAAAATTTTCTAGTATGGTTAAGAGTATTTAATTTTTTTTTAATGTACGTAAAGTAACTAGGATTTATAAAATGAGAGTTTCAAAATTTACATTTCGTAGCATCAAAACATGTAAAAAAAATCAAGTAATAGGAAATATTTTCTCATTATTTATTCAACATGAAATTAATTTCAATTTATTAAAATTTATTCAATTCTTATCTATACATCCGAATTTTTTGTTTTTGTTTTTAACTCTTTGATACATCCAGTTACATACAAATTAAAATATAACAAACCCAATTGATAATTAAAAAGTAATCATAAGTATAGAGTGATAACATGATTAAAATGACAGCTCATGGTTTAAATGATAATATAATAATATTACACGTTTCATTTTCGAAGGATATATATCTCACTCAATGTCACAACTGGTTTTTTATGCAATAATTTTTTCAGTCCTAATTTTTTTCAACATCCTTTTTAAGTCCTCAATTCAATTTATAAGTATGTATATATACTATATCATATGTATAATTATTAATTTTAAAGGAAGTAAATACATTTTGTTTTTTTTTTTATTGAAATTCATGAACTGTTTCCGAATATTTAGAAACCAAATCAGAATTTATGGAACCTTTATACAAATTTAATAACCAATACCGAAGATTTGAAATGCCTTTGATTGTAACATTTTAAAATAGAATTTCTAAAAGAGAAAATAAATAAAAAATTAAAAGAAAAAAAAATCAAATACGGTAGTAACATTAAAATTTTAATTAATTCACGTCTCAACAAAAAAAACATAAACAACCAACAAATAAACGTGCCACGAATTAATTATTAAAAACGAAATCCCAGATATATTTTTAAAAATTGATATTTTTTTTTTGTTTTGTTGATTCTCAAATTTGTGGAAAACTATTTAAGGTTGAAATATTTCAAAAATTCTTATGAATAATAGTGTTTTTATCGCATTTATTTATAGGTATTGAATCTACATTTTAGTGTACAATCCTGTAATATAGGGAACAATAGTAAGCTGATTAAAATGTAACGCTTAAAACTGTTGCTTTTTTGTTTTCTGTTTTTGTGTATTTTTTTTTTTTTTTTAATTATTTTCATTTGAAGTGTGTCATGTCTGATGTTATCTAGATAAAAAAATATATTGTATACATGTATATACCTATACCAAGGTTATAATTATTTGTTATTTATTTTTTTAAAGGATATTTGAAAGGATATTAAAGCACCTTGATAATTATTTCATAATAGAATTACAAAAAAAAAAAAAAAGGTGCGGGCATTTGTTTTGTAAGTTGTGTAAAATTACTTTATCCAAAAATGGCTGGCATTATGAAATTCTTTGATGTATAAAGATCTTAGGATGTATATCAAATTAAAAAAATATTATTTTAAAGGCTGGTATACAGCTTTTTGAAAATTTTCTATATTTTCATAACCACCCCTTGCAAAATATTAAAAAAAAAAAATAAATTGTCAAAATTTTCTGATCGTTGATTATGAGTATAAGAATGAAAATGAGCTTGAATAGAAGTGCAAAAATGATTATGTAAGTCTCAGCCTCCTAATTGTGGTATAATAACCGAAATCAATCAATATATTATTTTAAAGTAGTTAAACATGTCTAGAGGTTTTAATTTTTTTATTATGATGTCAAAATGAGAATTAATGATTCAAAAAAAAGATTTTCACTACCTAAAAAAAATGCAGTACCCGTTCTAATTCAAATTATTGAAGCAAAAAAACTATATTTACACAAAATACATTTATGTAAATATAATAATATTAACATTTTCTAAATGTCAGAAAAACCTTTTTTTTATGTTGAAATACGACAGGATCAATGATTATGTAAAATTTATATAAAAAAAAAATTAATTTAAATTAAAGAGATCAAGGTTCTAAAAAAAAAATTATCTTTAAAAATTTCGTTATCTTTGTAAATATATTTAACAATCTTAATGATCGAAAACTTGAAAAACAACATTACTTAAATTAAAATTAATTATTATTGTAAAAAAAAAATTGTTATAATTTTTTTTTATAAATAACCAAAAATTATTTTAAATACTTTATTGTGTTCGAATGCAAAATTTAATGTCTGAAAATTGCACATACACACCCTTCATTAACCTAACTTAAGTTAAAAATTAATTTAAAGTAAATTTTCAATTACACTGTATACATAAAGACGTACCTGTGAAGCATGTTAACTATTTTTTATATTAATAACTTGATTTTTTTTTTTAATATTTTCAATTTTTATTAATTAATTTTTAATGCAATTTTAATGCAAATACCTGAAACGATTTATTTATTTTTTTTTGCTTTAGAGAAATTTTAATTAATTAATTATTATAATGATAATAAAATTAGTTTTATTGGACATGATATATTATTATGGTCTGTTAAGAATAAATAAGAAGAGTAAGTTATAACTAACAAAAAAACAAAATAAAAAAATTTCTCTTGTTTTTCATATTAATTTTTGTTTTTTAAATATTTAATTGTGAGATGTTTTAATCTGATGGGGGATGAAAAATATATTAGCCATCTTAAGAAATTTTTCATAATCCGCTTGATTTATATTACAATACAATTATATAAAATTTTATACCATTATAATACACTATAACAACAGACAAGCTGTGGAAGATCACTTTGTGATGAAAAATAAACTTCATCAGTAGATCTGAAGAGATACGATGTTATGATAAGGAATCTGTCTATAATGCAATCGAATTAAGTTTCAGTAATTTTCGAAATCTACCACAACTTGATTTACTATGGTTGTTAAAAATCAACACGTTCAAATTTCCGGAAAAAATTAATATAGTATCGATTTTGGGATCAAATCGAACCAATATTAAGTTTGAAAATGTTTCCAACAGTTTTAATCAATTTTTTAGATAGTTCTACTGAATTTTTTTTTCAAGATAATAAAAAAATCTTATGAGTCTGATCAAATACATAAATAAATTAATTTTATTTCACAAAAGTGTTAATAATGTCAAATTTTTAAAAAACTTTTAAAAAAGGGTATAGGTTTTTATTATGATTTGATTATGGTTTAAATTACCTGATAATTCATTAGGAAGATTCATGAGAAATGATTCATCAAAAGATGAAAATAAGTGGAGATATTCAATTAGAAAATTAAACACCCGGATTTATGTATTTCTGCATTTAAAATAAAACAAGAAAATGATAGCATCACGATAAGAAGTTCATATTTTTTTTTATATTTACCAATTTTTTTTTTTATAATATTCATTACTTTTATTGACAGAACTGTATACAATTTAAAAAATATTGAATATTTTATAAAATTCACATATATAAGTAATTTTTTTTTTTTTATATATATTTTACTACTATAAAAAAATTAATTTTCTTTAACCGTGATATAGACAAAACATTAGTTTTGGTACAAAACATCACAGCAAAATCCATATTTAAAAATAAAAGTAAATTACTTACAATCTAAAGATTACATATATACATATATAAATATACAATTATTAAATATCATAACATAAAAAAAAATATTTAGAAATCGAATTTGGAATGTATTTAGACAAATGGTCGGTTTAGCTCAATTCTAAATTAAATCTGCACAGCTAAAATGTCAAGCCATTCTATTTTTGGCTTTATTGAACAGCTGTATTATTTTATAATAAATCGTCTCATACGCACGCTTTATTCACTTGAATCAAATTTTTGATTATCCGAATCGAAAATATTTCAAAAAGAATAAATTATAAAAATCATCAAATTTTTTATAATAATAATTTTACATAAATATGTATGTAATACACTTGTACATTTATATATAATAATATTGAATGCAAATAGAACGCAACGTCAAATCCAAATGACTGACACATTGATAGGACAAATGGCACATGTTTAATGTACATACATTTTTTTCATATATTTCTACAATTATTGTTTTCACAAAAATATAATATTAAAAAACAAATATTTAAAAAAAAACAAATTTTACTTTGTTTCTTCTTTTTAAATATTTCAATGTCATTTCTACTATATACATACATATATCTATAAATTTATCATGTCCGCTACAATTAATACGCTATGGTGCTCTTTAATTTTCGTTTTTATTTTTCTTTTTGCTTTTAATTTGTAATTGAAATACGCACATCACAATTTGTGTTATAATGACATACTGCACGCAATTTAAATTGCCAACACTATCTCAGCCAAATAACTATTAGTGAATATAGTTTAAGAGAAAAAACAAAAAAGTGTCATGTGCAGGATTTTCTATTTTTATAAAATGAAATCAAAATGTGAATTGAATGTAACAAACTATAAATTTCAAAAAAAAAAAACACCAAAAATTATATATATAATATATTATATATATATTTTTTAATTATAGCATTAAATTGCTTTCAATAAATTTTAAAAAAATTTAATTTAAATTGCAATTTGTGTGTATACCCTTTCTGCGATATCCGTTGTAATTAAAAACAAAAAAAAATATTAATTTTCGCTTTTACAATTTTTTAGAAAACTTTTCTAGCTTTTAAAGAGCTGCTATGGTATTATTTGTAAAAAAAATATATATTTTTTTTTAATGTTTTTTTTTAGTTATTTTTGGAGGCGTTTTATGGTGTTTCTCTAAAAGGAGTTTGTATTATATACATATATGTAGCTAGGTTTACAACTTTTATGATACATTTAATTTAAAATTAATTTAAATTCAAAATAATCTCAATGCAAAGAGCTGTCAATTTGACACGATTGTGTCATATTTGTTAGAAATAAAATTTAACATTTATGACATATAATATGACACATTATTCTTACAAAATGACATAGATATTTATTTAATAAAAAACATTTTAATTATCATATTTTCAAAATTGAAACAAAACTAACCAATTAAACAAAATTTTTGACACTTAATTATTTTTTATTTCTTAGACAGAATAGGACACAATAATGGTGTCAATGCTTCTAAGCTAGTTAAAATATATCTACAAACATTTGTTTGAAATATGATCAGTTCCTTCAAATACTTCGATATCCAAAGAATACTTGTAAACTTACATAATTCTAATGATGTGTGCTTAATTAAAAACTAATTCTAATTCGCTAGACACCAAACGAACAATTCTATGACAATCTAAATTGGCAATAAACAATACAAAATTTTAAATTATCAATTAAACGTATATATGTAGATTAATTGAAAAATTTATATAAATTAATTTAATTTTTTTTTAATTTTATCAATTAGAATTGAGCTATGATCAATTAGAAACATTTCGAATTGGCTAATCCAAAGACACAAACCAGAGAAATTACAAATTTGTAAATGTTAATTCAATGAAAAGTTCATATACAAAAATATGTCAGATTCAATAATTATCTTTTAATTAGACACACAACCCTAAATATATATTTAAAAAATACTAAAATTATGTATTACAATAAAGCTATTTTAACACCCTTAGCATTAATTTTAAAAACTGTGAGATAAAATCAACTAACTACACTTGTTTGAGCAGAATATATATATATATTTAAATTCTTAAAGCACATACACAATAGAAACAAATTTAGTTCGGTAAAATGAAACATTATAACAGTATACGAAACACTACACGATCTGTTTTACAAGTGATTCAAAAAATTTAAAAACATATAACTTAGATTTGAGTATATACATTTATCAATGACACAAACAAAAATATTTAAATACAATGTGTACATATATTTTTTTAACTGTATAAATAATTTCAAATTTTAACATAAGATTACCTAAATGCCTAATTGACAATCCTGGATTGCCTAATTTTGCAAATTTTATATTTATACCTATTATGCGGTTACTTCAAATAACAAAAATATACACGTATGTTACATTACATAATTAATATAAGACTCATAACTCTTTCGCAAAATAATTAAAACGCTTATGGCACTTTGCGAAAAATAAAAAAACATTTTTTTTTATTATTTACAAAAAATAAATAAATAAATGCAATGAATAATTTCAATTTTCTCACTATTACTTAGGATTAGGTCGACGTCATATGCCGATCACAAAAATATAAAATTAAAAAAAAAATGTTTTTTTGATATTAAAGTCAAAAAACAAAAAACAATAATAAAAATAACGCAAAAAAAAGCAAAGATTAACTGGGACATAAAAAAATTTTGTGCACAAATAACCGAACTGAATCATAAAAAAGAATAAACAAAAAGAATTGGAATTTTGTTTTTTATTTTTGTTTTGCTACTTTTTATTCACGCACTTGCTCGCATTTAAAAAAATTCGAAAATTAAAACTGAACCTAAATTGGCTATAATGAAATTGAAAAAAAAAATTGACAATTAAATGACAGCTATTTTGACAGTAAATGTCAAAAAATGTATTGTTTACAAAATTATAATAAGCTGACAAAATATATAATGTGAAGTAGTAAACTGTCAACAATTTGGAATTCACAATGGATCCGAGCTATGTAATAGCTCTATGTTTCTAAGGGAATAAAAAAGGATCAAATAAAATAGAAACTGATTGTATTTGACCTACCACTTAAGAAAACTTTACGGGTTTCAAATAATGACTTATAACCTATTATTTGCTCAAAAAGTACCTCTAGATAGATCCTAAAGCTGGAAATAAATATGTGTAGGTAAATATTTTAAAGTAATAAATTACATATGATTAAAAGCAATCGAATTAAATTAAAAGAATAGATAGACAGTTAAAATAATAAGTTAAGTCAATTGTGATATTGATAATCCATTATATTTAATGAGTTATAAAGGGGAGCAATTTTAGTTTTACTTTTACGTAATAGTACATTTATTTTTTTTATCTATTTATCTAAAATAATTTCAAATTTCAAAAATAGATTGAGAATGTTTTTTTGTTTTTGTTTGTTGTTATTCTTTTTATATAGGAAAAGCTTTTTAATGATAATTTTTGTTTTTTTAAATTTTTTACAAAATTCTTTAGTGAGCAGAGATTTGTAGGTCGTTAACCCAAATAGAAATACGCATATTTTTTTTTTTTTTTTTCTTACTTTTTTTCGTATATTGGGAGTAAACAAGCGAGCAACATAATTATATGTTTATAAATATATAAGTATATTATATAAACAATCAACAAAATATTAAAAAAGCTAAAAAAAAAAAATAAAAATAAAAAAAGACGCGATTTTTATATTATTAGTAAAAAGTTTTTAGGAAGCGACTTGTTACGCAAAAATTTAAACCAATAAAAAAAAAAATAAATAAAAAAGAATAAAAAAAGTATGAATATATTGTTGAGCCTACAAATTTATTATTATTTGTTTTTTTTTTTATTATTATTATTTAAGTGAATTAGTTTCATTCCACACGCGCAAAATTAATATGGTCAACTATAATGTGATAATTAGTTGTAATTTAAATATTTCGATTAGATTTATTTTAAGTTAGTCAACAATGGAAAATCGATTATTAATTAAAATTTGAGCTTACAATAAATTATTTTGATATTATGCATTCATGTGTATTACTGTCTCAACATGATAATATTTACAACCTAATGTTGTTTTTTGTTGTGAAACAGATAAATTTTATTTTTTTATCTATAAAATGAATAAAGATTGTACCATCTACTCATTTATTGACCAAGAAGTTGTAAGTTCTATACTTTATTTACTACACACTCATTGTTGTAAATAAAATTCAAATTACATTATACTATTTTTACGCTAATACTCAAATATAGCTTTTGTACTAAAATTTTTTTATTATCAAAAAAAATTTTGTCTTGTTGTATGAACGTACGACAATCGAATGACATTATCGAATTTATGTCATTCGAACTTATGACAGGAAGCCACTATTTCACGAAAAATAGTACTTTAAAGTAATTTCAGAGTGATTTGTAATGTAACGTTAACCTTTTGTTGTTGTTTTTTGTTACTGACATATTTGCGTTAGTCATCAGCACCACAGAGCGAAGTATAGTCGAAAGTAGAAAAATGTAATTTACTCTGTAAAAGTAACACAAACAATATTAGTTTTTGAAAGTCTTGTATCAGTTCATTTATTTTCAAAATTAACTGTTATTTTATAACTATCGTATTGAAGGTAAATTGATAACAACTGTATTATCCAAAGTATTGCACACACAGTTACGACAATACGATACAAATGCGATAATATCGTCTTTGCCCTGAATTGGCAAAATCAGATGATAGTCTTATTAAGATTAGGATTACAAAAGGTGTAAATCATCGTTATCATGTCGCGTCACAAAATACATAAGGCGGAAATAACGTATTAAAACTAGACAAGTTTTAATTGCAGCAGATTATGATAGTATATTTAGATAGTATTTAGAAAAATCGTGGTAAAATGTTATAAAAAAGAAAATGTTACAGCCAGTTAATTAATATTTTGCATTTAGGTCAAATATAAAAAAAAATTAATTACAGATACAAAAAAAAAAAATTAAAAATCGATAAAATCATAGTAAATTTGTAATGAGTATTATAAAATGATAATTGCAAAAAAATAATGGTTACTTTTATCTACACAATTATAATAAAGTGCCATCACTATTATTGTATGTTACTACATTTTATAACATGATCGTTTAAATATATGTACACATACCTAGGAAGCAAAAACGGGGGGGAAAAATATGTTAAGTAACTTTTATTTATTTTTTTTCCCCTAAATTCTATTAGATACATTTTTTATGAGCTTTATGGAATCATCGGAAGCGTTACGCATGTGCTTGTGCTTATATACGATTTTCGTTTTTTGTGATCGTTTCATTTGTTGTTTGTTGTTTCGTGTTTTTTTTTTTTTGTTTTTAAGCAAATTGTTTTTTCGAGTCATTTTTTATATTGTCGATTTTTTTTTTTTGTTTTTTGTTTACGAATATGAATTTGCTACTTCGAAAAATAACCAAACGAAGAAAAGAAAATAATTAATAAAAAAAAATTAAATCTTTATGCTACCCATACATTGTATAACTTGGTTGGCAGCTTATACTTAACACAAGGTGCACAGTAAAAAATCATTTAACTTTACTTTAAAAGCCCAAGTTATTTTTGTCACAAAGGAAAGTGTTTACATATTTATTTTACGTATCGCTATAGCTGCAACAATAACTATTTAATTTAACTATTTTTTAAACTAACTATTTAATAATAACTATTTTTTTTATTAAATTTAACTGGTTGACGTTATGACTGGACCATTGAGTCATTATTTCACAGATCACTAACATTACAATTTGATTGAAATATTGATAATTGTGAGCTTGTATAACCACCAAATGGTATAGTGTGTGGGGTATACTAGTATTTAATAAAAATATAAACATGAAATATGAAGAGAGAGTGTTTTTTTTTAAATAAATACGTAACTTTTGATGTATGTAGGCTTTTATAATTTTTTTTGTCAAAATACTAGATATTATTAATGAATTAATTGAAGAAGATTAGGAAGCGTCTTGCTTTGTTTTTTTTTTTTTTTTGCTTTGTTGAGAACGTAAACTAAAAATAAATATTTTTAAGAGTAAAATAAAACAGGAAATTTTTTGTTTTTAAAATTCATAAATTTGTTTTGTAATTAAAATTAATATTTATTATCTAAGTTATTATTTTTTTTTTTAAATTATAAAAAAAGGAATGTGTGAATGTGGTTTTTGAATAAATTTGATAGAAAACTAAAATATTTATTGTTCTGGTAGTACTACATTACAGCGATTTTGTTTAATAAATTTTATAATTTTAAATTTAACAGTCTGGCACCTTTCGTTTTATTAACTTTTGTTTTTATATTGAAAACGTGAGTGATTCAAAAAGTGCGGTAGACATCGACAAAAATTACCACCGCTGCACTTTATTCATTGACTAAGGTGTAAAATTAATATTGAAATTGAAAATTTAACATTAGGTACTCATTTATTTAGAAAAAAATAATATTAAATAAAAGTCGAATATTCGGTCACTAATAGCCTGTTTGTATATATTTTTTGTTTATTGTACAAATATCAATGTTTCAAACACAACATACACTTCCTTCAGCAATGCCTAATATTATAATAATGAAGTAGCGACACAAATACCCATCCCATCTATTCAATATTTCCTTTAATTTGGCTACTTCAACACTAAAAACATAAATTTTTTACTCAATCTAAATTTAACTTTAAATATATTTTTTGAAAACTATATTATAATTTTTTTATTTTTTTCGTTAATTTACATAATTTATTATATTTATTTAAATATAAATTTTTAAATAAACAAAAATATTGATTCGACTAAAAAATTAATAAACTTATTATGTTGCGTATTATATAAAATAAATAGGTGTGTCCAAAATTTAGTTAAAGCCTATTTCGATATGAAATTATTTGTAAAATTAGCAAATGAGTGGAAATTATAATTATATAAGTTTTAATAGATATGAAAATTCAATGCCCTATACAGAAGGAGTGCAGAATAATAAAGATGAAAATAAGATTAGAAAACAATCAAAAATAGAAGAAAATTAATTATAAAATTATTATTATTGTTTTATTTAAATGTCAAAAGTAAAATGAGTAAAATTTTGTATACGAACACTTATCATATTCTAATAATTACTTCTTTTATATTCTATTAGACGTGCACCGTGTTGATCGTGTGAAAATATATTACTTGAGCGATATTCTTCTATTCTGTTCCGTTCAAATATCAAAACTGTCGTATGTGTATAATTTCTGTTGAACTTTTCATATGATATGACAGTCATAGTTCTTATAAATTCAAAATTTGTAATTGATGAAGTATCGCGTCAAATTGTTTTCAGTTATTTCTTAAATAAGTTAAATAAAAATGGATAAAACAGTTAACAATTTTTCATCAATTTTGTATCATTTTTCTAACGAAGCGACCTAATTTTTGCTATTACTGTATTTCAACACTTATTTATTATAATTTTTATACTATTCATTATATTATACTATTATTTCATTAATTAATTTGTATTTTAAAATTATTTTAAAATTTTGAATTAATTGCATACCAAAAATATTATAAAATAATTTTTGTTTATATACAAATAATTTTTTCTGACAGTATAAAAGCGGTACCAACATAATAAAATATTGTATTACCCGGCAAACAGTACAGCGTGTAACAGAAATACATATTCAGCTAGACGTGGGGTGATCACAATTTTTTCATTGTGTCAGTGATGCGTCAAAAAGAGAATATTGGTGTATGTATCTATAGATGAAAATATTGTCAGTCTCAGGACCTTTTGAAGCGCCCAGAAAATAAATTTTTGTTAAGTTTTAAGAAATTATTCTGCATTCAAATTTTAACTTGATAATTTCAAAAATTAAATACTGTGTTAATTCAGACATCTAACTACTTGTATGTATTCATCAGTTTATTTTTATTCGTCTCCAGAATCAGAAAAAGAATTAAATTTTATTAAGACAAGTTTAACCATTTTTGCTTTTTCGGTCCAACAATTAAGGTAGTTCTTAAGATGAGTTCTCAAAAATAAATACTTATGTACCTATGTATTTATACATGTTGTAACTACATTATAAATATTTTTTTTTTATTATTTTAGTTTCTTCTTAAAAAACTTGTCAAAATTTCGCTTATAACTCATAACAATTTACTGCAGGACAAAAACAAAAAAAACAACAAATTTCACCATAATATGTGAGGCATGTACATATATAACATACTTATGTATCCACCTATAAAGAAAAAGAACCAAAGCGTTTCGTTTGTTTGAACAACCTTGAACTTGAGACGAAACAAATTTTTATTTTTTGTTGCTTTGTATTTTTTTAATAAATAATATTCCTACAAAATAACGAAATAAAAAATAAAATAAAAAAAAAAAACAAATAATTTTTTTTCATTTTATTATTTTATTTTTTTTTTAATACATATTTATTACGACTTGGTTTAAAAAAATTTTATTTAATATAAAATATATGTGCATATATGTATAATATATCTAAGCATATGTAGATATGTATGTACATCATATATTTATATAAATAAAATTTGTTGATTTTCTTTTTTTAATGGTTCACCTACATATGAATGTGTTAGTGTAATTTTTTTTTTGGATTATTTTTTTTTAGAGAAGTTTGATGTGTAAAAAAAATAGAAGAAAAAAAATGAAATTATCAAATGAAAGCAAGACTAACACTAATTAACAGGCTGAGCCACAAAATTACTTCCATGTGTTAGTGCAGTACATTTTATATTTTATAAGCTTTTTATAGTGGAGTTTTAGTATGAAAATTGATGAAAGACCTTTTTTTTCTAAACATATTTACTAATTAAAATATTTAATTTTTTAAAATCTGAATACTCCAAAATATGTAAAAAAGATGGAATTTTAACCCATCTTTTTGACGAAAGTTAAAAAAATTAATAGTTTTCGAGTTAATCCGATTTGTAAGTGGCCCACTATTTTTTCCCATAAAATTGCGTGTATTTTTTTTCTAAAAAAACAGGCCTACTATTGAGCTATTTTCTTCGAGTGTCTCGGCTCGGCCTGTTAATTTGCTAGTCTTGATATACAATATAGAGTAGAAACAATCACAGCCAGTCACTCAGCCAACAGTATTTTTATAGATAATTTTCATATTTTCTATGCTGTGATTTATAAACATCGAACCTATTTCACACAAATCACATATTAATATGAACTATCTTACATTTGTATGGATGTATTCATAAATATAAATACAAGAATTTTATTAATTTATATTTATATAGGTATCTGTATAAAAAAATATTATGTTTAGTTTTAATGAAAATAAAATAACTCGTAGAAAGCATAACTAAATAAATAATTTTTTTTTTGGTTTTTTATGTTTTTTTTTTGTTTTTGTAATTTATGTTTTTTGTAGTGCTAAAATTATGTTATGTTGCACCATCAAACATATAGTTCATTATTAACTACAAATTATATATCTACGTATTATGTACATATAAGTGTGTATGTAATAATGATGAGGTCTAAAAATGTTTTTTGTGTTTCTATGGAAAGAAATAGGATAAATTTTCTTATTTTTGGCTTTCAGTTTTCGGTTTTTTAATCAATTATGTATGTATACATACAGTATACATAACAGTATATAATCGTAAATTATGTTGGAAATTTTTGTAACAAAAAAGTTATAATTTAGGTGTTATAGGTGAGGTGAATTTATTAGAAGAAAAACAACCTAATAAAAAAATGATGATACCTACTACAATAATTGTTTTCATTAAAATGTAATATATTAGACGGCCGGGAACCTTTGAGTGAGACGAAAAACATAAAATGATTTTAGGACATAATATATTATTAAAAAAAATTATTAATGGTTATATAATAATTATAATGTCTTTTTTACTTATAGGTTGATTTTTTTACACTACGAACGTATAACATGTTATTTAGCTTGGATAATAATGTTGTGGAAATTGACGTTCACACTACATTTATCTAAGTAAGTAGTTCTCATTTGACGGTTAAGATGTATATATAGGTACCTATACGAAATTGGAAATTTTAAAATGCCTGTTAATAAATTAAAATAAAAACAAAATATAAATTAATTACAAGCATATTTTTTTGTTTTCTGACTTTGAATTTAAAAATGAAAACTCTAGGTATATTCATTTGAATAAAAAAAATTAAGTATAGTAAATAAAAAGAAAATAAAAGTAAATAAAAAATACATAAACACATAAACACAATATAAAAAAATGTTGTGTAAATGTGATATTGTTATACTCATCTTTTATTGCAGGGCTGTGAATTTTTTTTTCGATATACTCGAAAAAAATGAATCAATTGTCAATGGTATTGCTTTCATGTTTTTCATGTTTTCCCGCACAAATTGTTATACTTGACACTATCATTTACATACAAAATTTATAATTATAATAACTTGCATAATAGGTTGTATGATCAGCTGATAACATATTATAGATTTTTAGAATAGTTAGTTAATTTCTAGAATATCATCTTCATATATTTTCTAAATTATATAAAATCGAGCGCCAAATTTGTGATTTGATTGATTTTTTCAATCGTTCAGGATTGTTCTAATACTGCGTTTCTTGGAAGTGATCTCCTCTAAACCAACCAACAACAATAAATATTTCACTAGAGTTGTGGCATCAAAAAACAATAATTAAGTGCTTATTGGCTTTCCAGAAGCAACTGGAATTGTCACTCCCTACCTAGATCTCTCTATATAAAATCGTTGAGTATAAATCGATAGAGTTAAATTTATAAATTTTAAATTGATGTAAATAGATATATATATATATATAGATATTTAATTATATATCAAATTTCAAAATAGATGCATTATATAAATTAATATAATGTAGGTATTTGGCTATATTTTATAATTAATTTTTAAAATTTAAAGTCAGATTATAATGTATATATATTATATACATATTCACATTAGAACATGAAATGTCAGAATTTAAGATATTTTTAGATTCTAAAAAATTATTGGTCTATAGGATGTGTGATTAATTTTTATCCTATGCATTTAAACCATTTTACCTGTTGTAACCCTCTCAACGATTTCAATTCTGCTCTCAACATAATCCTGATCCAACTTAGTAAACTGTATAAATATAGTTTTCTAATAGTTAATTGTTAATTTTTTTTTATTTTTATTATTATTAAATTATTAATGAAAAATTCCAGATTTTTCGATTTGTTTACCAAAATTTTATCAAGGTTTGTTTTTCTTTTTTTAACTAAATCTTTCGCAATAAAACATTTTTTAATATCTTGTTTTGTACCGGTGTTTGTAACGGTTGTTTTGTTAAAACAAAAAAAAAATTAAGGTAATGTAAATTGCAAGGTCATTCATATTTAAGTTAAAATTTAGAAATTTTTTTATATTTACGAGTGATGATAATATAAACGTGAGTTCTAGACTTTTCTTGATTATTTGAATGGTTACATCACATTATAATACAATTAATAATATTTACTCTATTTTAAATTGTATGGTGGCAATTTAAAAAAATAGAATAAATATTTGATATGTACTAAATACATATGTTTTTTCTTTTTATAAATTATCAAACATTAAATTGGCTAACTTCAATACAACAATTTAGTGCATACAACCTATACCAAAAAAGTATGAATATGGATGGAACTGTAGAACATTTGTAGAAAATTTATTCAACATCTTTAATTATTTCTTTAAACTTATAATGACATTTTTAGGATTTTTAGGATATGATGTAACATTGTAACGGTACTTAACTGTGAGACGAATATATTTTGTATAACATTTCATGTTTTTAAATTATATTTGTTTATCTACATAAATATTCACTATAAATAAGAACTGGTGGCCTTTAAAAACCTTTTTGTGTTAAAGGGCTTAAGTAAATAAATATATATAAGTACGTATACCTATTATATGTGCATGTATATAATAAAATACTTCATAATTTTTTTTTTCTAAATCAAATTATAAAATTTTTTTGAATTGAATGATAACGGTAGTTTTAACGTACCAACTTTTCCAATTAAAAATAAATCAATAAATTTATTTAATTTAATTCAATTAATTTTATTAGTTAGTCAACGTAGAATTGAAAATCAACTAAATTTCTATATATTCTTCAGTCCTGGGTTCTGTACTATATGATCAGTTATGCATTCAATATTATTATATATACTTAATATAACATTATTTTATTATGCTAACTTTATTTTTGAAATAATTCTAATTTAGTTTCATTTATAATGGCTCAATTCTAAATTCTAATAGAGTTGAGTATATATATTAATTAAAAATTAATTGAAATCATTTAAAGATTGAAACCAATTAAGAATTCCAAAACTCTGATCAAATTTTACTATTATTAAGTAACAACAATTTTTATTATTACTCATTAGTTCTGATTATAAAACTTTAGAATAAAATTTTCAACTAATTTGGTATTTTAATCTCTTACCAAATTTCATTCGTCTTCATTTCAGGATTTGTCAAAAATTTTTACACAATAATACCTCATCAATATTAGTTTTATAGAGATAATTATAGAGATATATACCTAGATTCAGAAAATTAAAGATGAAACAATAAAATAAAGTAACAATTAAAAAAATATAGAAATGAAATCATGAATTGGAAAAATAATATAAGTTGAACAAAACTGTTACATTTAAAGTATGAGTCATTAAAAAAAAAATAATAACAAAAATAACGACATCACTATTAATCAAAATAAGAAACTAGTAAACAACTTTAAAGGTCTCTTTCAAATATACAAATTTGTCACATACCTATCACTTTTATTATAAGGTTTAAAAATTAAAAAAAACTTTTTTTTTTTTTCATTTTAAAGGTTTTTGTTTTTTCTTTTATTTTTGTATAAAAACAAAAACATGTTGCAATTTCATAAAAATTGAATTACTATGCATTGCAGCAAATTCTTACAATTATTTGAATATTTGTAAAATTTTCAATAAAATGACATTTTTTTTTATTGTTTTTGTTTTTTTTTTTTTTAAGAGAAAAATAAAGAGTCCAAGGACATTATTTTGTTTACACACTACAATTTTTCGTCGTAATTGTTGTTGCTGTTGTTTAAATATTCTTATGTGTTTTTCCAGTCAATTTGTTTGTTTTTTTTTTTTATTTTCTTTCAATTTAGCTAATCGTTACCACTACAAAATTTCCTAATATTTTTTATTGTTGTAATTTTTGTTATACATTTCATTTATTATGAGAAAAATACCTTTGAATTAATTGTTTTATTATATTTATTATATTATGTGTACATACATATTTTGTTTGAATTGTTGTCAATATAATAAAATAAATTCAATGAAAATTCAGGTCATACCAATTAATAATATAATTTTTTTTTTTTTTTTAAATAGTTAATAAAATAATGAATAGAAAATAAAAAGATGAAAGAAGAATATTAATTAGTTAGTTTTTTTAAAACTATATAAAAAATAAATAAAAATGTCATCAAAAAATGTCATTAATCACTAGTAATGAAACTAAGTATATATAAAAGAATAAAAGATTTTTCTAGGAAAAATTAAAAATTTTTAAATTTAAACAAGTAAAAAAAAAAACAAACGCAAAAGAAAAATAATAAATTAAAAATTAAAATTTTTGAAATAACAATGGTATGTTAAATAAATATTATTGGAAATATTTATTAGATATATATATAGTTAATTTTATAGTAAGCTAGTAACTATCTCCTTCAACAGGATATTTAAATATAGGTCTAAATTTTTGGTTAATTTTTTTTGTTTTGTTATTAGTATTACATTTTATTTATTATTATGTGTATTTGAAATAAATTAAACTTGAAACAAAATATACTACAGTACAACCTCGATAATACAAACAAATAGTAATAGAGGTTTGTTACTAATACAAAAAACATAAACTGACGTTTAAACTTGTTTTAAAAGCTAGTTTTTTTTACTATTTACGCATATAGTTTTTAGTGAATCTAATCTAAAAAATCATAATAATTAATCAAATCGACCTAAAAAATATTGGAATGGAATATCCCTGAATTGCATTCATTTTGCCATTTAACAAAGTACGGAATCATTGATTTTTATAAAAATCTAATTGTAATACTAAACAAATACATATACGAGTATGTATCATTAAAACCATTAAGAACTTAATACTATCTTTTGAGACGAAATTCGTGAGTACTATTTTTGATTTTTTAACTCTTAAACAAGTTTGAAGCAATAGACTTAATTACCAATGTGTATTATTTTCATTATAATTTTGGCAAAGACAAAGGCAACAGCTGCTGACGAAGTCATGTTGTATAAGAATCAAAGAAAATTGTCCGAAAATTTTGAATACAACATGAATAGAACGAACTTTGATGAATGAAAGATGTTTTAGTTGGTTAGAGATTTTTTAAATGACTAGAAAATTATAAATCTCGTTTCACCTATCTAGTCAAATAAATACATACATATATAATATAACACGAAATTCGACTATTGCGAAAATAATAAAAAAAAAAAAAATTCATCTTTATTTTAACGGTAATGATGTCTAATCAAAGATAAATTATTTAAATTTTGTAAATGTAAACTATAAAATACTGCTATAAAATATGTGTAAAAAATAAGCACTCATAAATTTCTCCCAAATGTTGTCTACCGAAACGTATCACCAGAACAATAAATATTGTTTATAACATTTTAATTTTCATTAAGAAATTGTTAATAGATAATAATTAATCATTTAAAATATTAAAATAGTATGTATATAATATATATATATATATATATATATATATATATATATATATTATATACATAAATATATATCTGTATGCATTTAAAATAGATTACGTAATTATTTTTATTACAAATTCTTAATAAAAA
The DNA here is from genome assembly GCA_963942445.1 of Argyra leucocephala. Lineage (NCBI taxonomy): Eukaryota > Metazoa > Arthropoda > Insecta > Diptera > Dolichopodidae > Argyra > Argyra leucocephala. The sequence goes on from OZ012679.1 coordinate 128,906,093, forward strand.
TTCAATAGATTCAGTTTAAAGATTGAAACAATAACAACAACAACAACAACAACACAAAAGAAAAAACGTTTTAAAACAATTTTTTTTTTACCTTACAAAAAAAATTACGAAATTGAACAAAAAAAAAAAACAAAAAGAAGGCAGAAATCATCCAAAACATTTTTTTTTTCTTTTTTTGGTAGGTATACTTCCAGTTTTATTTTTTTTTGTCTATTTTTCGTAATATTTTTTTTTTTTTTTGTTAAATTGATTATATAATAATAATTAATAATACAACTATACATAAATTGACATTTAAATATACGCAAAACGAAATCTCTCAAATATTAGTGAGTTTTGAAATTTTGAATAAAAAATAAAAACATGAATAATATTGTAATCAAAGTAAATACATACATACATACTAACATATTTTTGACAGCAATTCATATGAAATGAGAAGATGAAAAAAGTAAAAAAAGAAGAAGTAAAGCTTATTACTACCACATTTTTTTAGGTGAGTTCATGGCCTAAAATCGAACTGCTGAGTACATTGACACTGTTTTAATGTTTTAAAGTTTCGAAAAATTGATATTATATTTATACAAAACAATTTAGATATACAAAAAATTAAAAAACTGATATACATAGGTATATATAAAAATGTTACGGGCAATTCGATAAATTTAAAAAATATACATAGTAAAGGGTGAATATTCATAATCAATAATTTATCAAATACCCCGTAACATATATACATAAAATATTATTAAATGGAAGTTATGTATATTAATAATAATATGTACTTTTATAAATTATGTTATGTAGTTAATTCGAAAAAAACAAATATATATATTTCAATTTTTAACGGTTGTCATAATAATGTTTAAATAAAATTGATTTTAAAATTTTTATTTAATATTAATATCTGCATATTTTTTTCCATGTCCGATAAATTTATTGCTGACTAGTTTTTAATTAAGAATGAAAGGTAAATAACTTCTTTATAGGTTTGCTATTTTTTGTTTTTATTCAAACTTTTTTTTTTTGTTTTTTGCTTGTTATTGTTTGTGTATCCAGACAGTCATAATTTTGATTAAGCGAAAATAATATGTATCTATTGTGTAAATTTTTTAAATATTTAAAAAGATATACATATATTACTTATGTCTATCTTTTAATTAATTAAATATTCAGAGTTGCTTTATCTTTTGTATCTATGTGTATTTTTGTATTTTATTATTTTAAAATATGTAACTTGGTATAGACTCTTAATTATTTAATGTAATTTCGAAATTATTTATGTGCTATTGATAAATTTTTTATATTTGTATACTACTAATATATATACATATATATATATATATATGTATGTACCTTATTACATTCAACAACATAATATGTGTATTTATGTTCAGATGATTAATATTTGATTGTTATTTCGTAAATAATTAAATGTTAATCAAATTGTCATTTATTTGTTAACTTTAAATATTTATTAACTGATTTATTTATTCTTTTTTTGTTTAATTAAGATTAAATAATTTATTGTCCATAATTAGTAGCTTCTGGTTGATAAGCTAGGTAAGTAAGTAGTAGCTTCTAAAGCTTCTGGTTGATTTATTTTTAATTTCTAAATTTACATTGATTCTACTAATTAAATTTTATGTTTAAAAATACGCTTCTAACATGAAATAAAAATAATAATGTGTTTTTAAATAATAAATAATTTTATAGTTAACTGTTATAATTATTACAGATTCCAGATTCACAATATATTTAATCTAATAATCTAATAAAATGCATACTGACAACACTGATAATGCACTTAGTTAATCCTTCGTTAACTTAATGAAATTTTTCATTAATGTACGCTTTTGAGATTAGAAAATATAAGTAATATCACTTAAACCTTATTTGAAAAGTGAAAAGAAACATTAGTTTTAGAATTGTAAATTAAAATGTTTAGTGAGCAGGTAAGTAGTTTCAGAATTTTTTTTTTTTTTAAATATTAACCTTTATGTATAATGTGAAGACTATAATAATCAATAATTACTTAAATTTTTTAAATATTTTTCAAGTGAAGTTTTGATAGCATCTTTAGCAATGTTAAATAAAATTTGATAACGAAAAGCATCCCAAGCTTATTAACCAAAATTTAACTAAAATTTTCAATTAAAGTAAATTGGAATTTATTTTCACTCTACCGAATTTCGAGGGTCGTGTAGGCTTTTGAATACACAATAATATGCTTAAATAGTAAATATTTTATATAATTATGCTTATATTTTTAACCCTTTTGTATATTTCTTAAAGAAAAGATAAATTTCCATACGGTAATCAAACATAAAAAAAATAAAAACTGACAAAAAAAAATTATTAGGCTTCAACAAAAATGTTCTTTCTATCTGTAAAATAAAATGTGGGAAGTTAACAAAAAAAAAAAAAAAACAAAATATTCTGAACCCAACAGAAATTTTTATCAAAAAATATATACAATATATATTTATGCAGTATTATGTATATATATAAATACCATAAACAAGTTATACATATACTCGTATATCTATATATATATATATATTAACTTGTCGTTTTAAAAATTCAAAACCTAAAAGTCCTTGAAAATAAAATTAATCACGATGATTCTAAATCCTTTTTTTTTATTTTTCTTTTTCTTTTGTACATGAAGAACAGCACAAAAATAACAACAAAAAAAAAGGACTTTTTATGATACCGTCTAATAAAAATAAAATTCTATTACATGATAAAAGGATAAATACTTTTATATATATACATTTATACATAACACATCTATACAATTTGTATGTATGATTAGGTTTAAAGTACCATTTATTTGTTTTATCATACCTACATTTATAGATTTTTATCGAATATATATATATATACAATATACTTGCATACATATCAAAATAAAAAATTATATTTTATTTCCTGGAAAAGTCTGCTCCTTGTCGTGTAATATAGAATACATAAACTTTCAAGGTCGAAGGCAATTTTCATTTTTATATCCTGATTTTGCGTTTCTTTTTTTGTTCGTTTTGGTTTTGGTTTTGGTTTTTTTTTTTTTGTTTTTTTTTTTTTTTATATTATTACTACCTATGCTTAATATAAATATCAGTACTTTTCAAAATATACTTCTTAATTTAAATTTTATTTTTTATATTTCTGTAGTTGTTCGTCAAGTATTGGAAAATATAAAGTGAGTATAAAATAGGATTGAACGTAAAAGAAAACTGAAGAACAACAAAGATATAGAGGGAAATGAGAGTTAATTTTATAGATTTTATATATTTAGCAAGAATTTCGAGATGAACACGTAGCAATAGAGATCGTTCATCATACTTACTTAAATTAACGAAACTAAGTCTATCTATGTCTAAGTCAAATATTCTCTAATTTATAAATTTTCTCTAAATATATGAACGCAATTCAACGAAACTCCTCAATACTCCCTAAATTATAATTTTTTCTTTAAATTTATAAACGAAACAAATGACCAAAAAAATTCTCTAATATTATTTAAATTATAAATTTTCTCTAAATAAATTAAATAAATTTTATGAAATTCTCTGATTACATGTAAATTTTAAATTAAACGAAATTTAACGAAACTCTTTCTAAAATTGCAATTGAATTGAATTAAAATTAAGTTACACATATAACAACACGTTATTATATTTTTATAAATCTCCAACAACTTCATAATTCCAAATATTTACTTATTTACTTATTTCTTGAGCGCTAAAGACAGATCGAAAAGATTCGAAACCTAACGAATTCTCTCCATTTATAGATCTTCTTTCATATCAGCCGATTCTTAATAAATATGCAGTTTCTTTCAACTATGTATTCTTCAGGGTTTGATGCATTGATTTATTAAGTTAAATAATTTTCATTCAATTTGTTTCATAAGTCAATTTTTCACACTATACTAAAAATGAGTATCATAAGTAACAAAATTCAGAATTGAGAGCCACTGTTATAATATGCAATCTACATTTTATTTCCTCCTTCCTTATACATATTTTATTTATATATACATATAAAGTTAATATCCTTGAAACAAGTTGCATATATATATATATATATATATATATATATATATATATATATACATAATAGATTTTTCTTTCTATTTTATTATGAAAATAGATATATAAATACAAAAATTTATGAATATATATATACTTATACATAAAATACGAAAATTGAAAAAGGAAGTAAGCAATAAACGGAAGAATAATTTTTTTTCTACTTTTACTTTATTTTATAATTTATATGTAAATATATAAATAAATAAATAAATATATACATGTACTTAATATATATAAAAAAAAAAGTACATAAGGATATTTACTTACTTATGTAAGTATTCATAAAATGAAACTGATATAAAATATATAAGAGAAAAAATAAAATTAATTTTTGTTCATGGGATTTTCCACAAGAAAAGTAAATAAAAAAAAAACAAAAACAAAATATGCCTAAAGTTAAAATTTCAGTATTGTTGAAAAAAAAGGACGAAATACACAAATACAAAATAAGTAACCATTATATACGTTGTATCTATATATTTATATAATATTAATATGTACAAAGAGTAATCAGAAGTAAATTTCATTAGATGGGCTTATATCTGAGTAAGGGGTTTTGAAGGAGAAAAAAATATAACGCCTAGTCAAAAAAATATCAAATTAAAATGTCTTCAATGGCTAGACCATATTGAAGGAATGAAAAAAAAAATCTTCGAATTAAAATCCTCGAAGTAGGCAATTTTTATTGTTTATTTTTTTTTTTGACGATGTGATGTGCGAAACCTCGTTTGAATATTTAAAAAAATGAAGACCTATGTTCTTTACAAACGGTATTATTACAATATCTGATAATATTCATATATTTTGCAAGCTATGGCATCGCATTGAAATCGCAAATGGAATGAGAGGGATTCCTCTTCCTGTAAACAGAATCTGAACTTGCCTGTGTTAGAATTAATAATCGTAAACAAATATTTTTTGAATTGTACCGTGTCATGACATTGAATCTACTGATCTATACTGGATCTCAGATTACCTGATTTAATCGGTTAATTTTAAATTTGGACAAGATTTAAGACTGCAACTTTGGTTAAACAAAAGTCTTTGGTTACTATTCAACTATATAATTGAATTTGAGAAAAATAAGCAGAGAATTTTGATTATGTTGAGCTTGAGTATACACTTCATATTGCAAAGTTATGGAAAATTGCAGTTGAAGAAAGCAAAACAAAGTTTTACCGTTAGTGATATTATTCATAAGAATCAACCCTGAAAGCGAAAGTTTATTATGATGTATGTAAAAATATAATATTAACTGAACTTTCAAATTTTTTTCTGAATTTCTTTCATGTTTTCTTAATTTATTTATTTTTTTTTTACGAGAATTATTTCTCTCGAATCAAAGAAAGTAAAATACAAATTTCATAATCCTGAAGTGGGGTAGGTTAAGGATTTAAATATAAGAAAAATTGAAATAAAAGAAAAACAAAAACAACTAGAATTTTTTTTTATTTTCAATGTCATTCATTTTAAAATACATTCAACTTTCGACTTTCATTTGATGATTAATATATATATATATTATGTATATATGTATATTTCATTTATAGGAGCCTATATATGTACAATAATCTGTACCTATACATTCAATTTTATATTCTCTACTGACTGCTGGAATACACATCCATATATGTTGTATATATATATAAATAAATAAATGTATTATAAAGTAAGTTGAGATTTTTTTTTTGTTGTTATTACTTTGGTTTGAATCGTTAATATTGAAATAGGATCTAGTTATATAAAGATTAAATATATATTTTTTCTTGTTCAAAAATTTCAAACTAAATACAAAAAAGTAAAAAAAAAAAAAAGAAAGAGAACAAAATCAAACAGAATAAGAAATGCGGTTTACAGGATTAATTGAATTCAAGGTTAAAAAAAAAAAATAAAATAAAAAACCGAAAGGAAAAAAAATAATTTAATAATTTCTCTTTTTATATTTGGTTGTTTTGAAGGATTAAAAACGTATAAATTTTCGCGATTAAATTTTAAGCAAATTCTCAATAAAACCGATTTCCCTTTTTTTTTTTTTATTTGTTTTTCTTTTATTTTTATGAATTCAAAATATTTTTGGAAATGCTTTTTTTTTTCCTAATGAAATTAAATTTTCATATATATGTATATGTAATAAAAAAGGGAATATAATTTTTACATTTAACTTCCAAGGTTTTTGGTAAATTAATTTTATTGAATTCAATCAATATCCAGAACGATTAATAACTCAATATTGAATTTCGAAATTCAATTTTAATAATTTAAAAATAGATATTTTTAAAATAATTATAAAACAGTTTATTAGAACAACTAAAAATTAAGTAATTAGCACAACACGGAATTTATGAGATTTTAGAGGAGCAGAAATGACAAAAAATGAAATATGATACAAAAATTAACGGAAATTGATACAATTTCAAAACATAAAAAGTCATTTGATGTTGATCATTGCACTCATTTTTTTTATTATTTGAAAATGTTACAATTAATTAATTTATAATATAAGTTATATTAGCTATTCTGAGGTTTTTGACATAGATGTATATGAAACTATATGTAAACTACATTTTGTAATGAATAAAGATTAGATTAAATTAATAATTAGAGAGTTAAGCTGCAAAAGTAATTGCTTTTAAAAAAATGAAATGTAAAATACATCTTAATCTTGCCATGATTCACTTCAAACAACATTTCCATTAAACTTGTATAAGCATTGTATGTATAGATCAGTTATAGGAAAAATTATAAAATATAGGAAATTTTCCAACTAGTTTTTAAATTTTTTTTGATTTGATTTAGAAAATTTTTAAAACACGTGAGTATATCCAACATAATCATGTGTTTTGAAATTTTTAATATTTTTGAAACAAGTTTTCCAAAAATTTCCCAATAGATTGATTTAATACAATTTTGTGCTCAAATGTTCTAAAACGTTCCATTATATATATATATTACATAAACTCTAGAGGTATTTTCTATTGATGAAAAATGTTCTAAAAAATTCTATAAAATAAATCGTAGGTGTGTTGTATTGTTGTTATAGAAAATTGAACGTTCTTATAACATTTAAGGTCTTCCTTTTTTAAGAATTAAGAATGTTGTTATGACAATTTTATTTTTGTACTCTCTAACATATATATATTTTTTTTTATTCTCTATAAACTTATGAATGAATATGTTTTTTTTGTCAATTTTACTTTTTTATTGTCCTGCAACGTTTTTAGCTTGGCATAGGGTGGAATAAAAGTTATAAATATTAAATTAATTAATATTCATCACGATTCATGCATCGTTTCGACTTTTAAGTGTATAATCTTGAATTATACCCATTAACAGTTATTTTTTACATATACTGGATGAATCGAAAATTAAAAATCCTGGGCTGATTTGAATATAAAAAAAAAATTTAATAAAAAACCACAGGCTGTTACAAAAAAAAAAAATTGTAATTTTTAATATTTTGAAAAGGTTGTATTGTTGAGGTTGAAACAAACAGTTTATATATAGAAATGTAGTAAATTGTATTGGCAACACTTTGGAAAAATAATGAAGTCTTAATTCTAAATAATGAAGTCTTAATAAATAAGAATATGAGATAGTAATGTTTTTAATCAGAACTGTTGTAAGCCTAAGTTCAAATAAAAATAATTTTTATATACAAATATTACATAAAAAAAAATAACGGAATTAGTAATTTTACTTATAGAAAAAAAACAAAGAATAGTTATAGTGCAAAAAACGTTTTGATAATTTACATTTTCTTCTCTTTTTTAAAATCAGTTATTTTAACAATTCAAAACATATTTTAGTCTTTACACCATACCTACTTTATATTCATTCTATTCCAGTGTTTAATATTTATAAAAGTATCAACGTACGTATAAAACACATGTAAAGTTACATTATGTATACATTGTACATATTTAGGTATATATATTTATTAACATGTTTTTAATATATTGTAAAAGGAGCAAATCAATAAAATGAAAACAAATAAAAAGGATAAAAATAAGGAAACTAAATGGAAATTTTTTTTGTTTTTTGTAGAATTCAAAAAGAACAAAAAAAAAACAATAAAAATTGCCGGTAGGAAACGCAACCTTGGTGCCTCAAGGTCTTTAAGGTTTAAAATTTATATTTTAATACATATTGTACATACATATTTTTATATCACATATACATATATAAATATATATACTTACTTATAAATAAATATATATATATATTAAAAATATAAAGTATGAGAAATTCAATAGAATTAAGTAGGTATCATAATCTAACAATAACATTTATTTTAATTTTTATCATATACATACACATTTATTTTTATATAATATTTACTTAAAATCGTCTACATATATATATTTATATATATTGTATGTAATGTACAAATTATTATTTAATAATAAATTTATAATTAAAAAGAATTTATAATGAAATAAAAAAATTATTTCATATATTATAATAAATTTTCAATAATTTTAAGTATTTTAAGTCATTAGGATTTAAGTTTATTATCCTTTCTTTTGAGTAATTGTATATGGAATATATTTACAATCTAAAATTAAAGACATAGAGAGTGGGGGTATTGGTTTGAAAGATATATTTCATATGATAAAAATTGAATTTTAAAATGAATTAATTTATCGATCAAATTTTTCAAAATAGAATAATAGAAAAATGTATCTATATATTTTCTAATGTTATTAAAAAGAAAAGGATATCTCGAACAAAATAATTATCTTAGGCATAGTTACATATGTTTTAATAATGAATTATTTTTTGCTGATTTGATAATAAGTAGATACTAGATAAATGTTATGTAAGTTATTTTTGTCGTTTTGATAACAAAACAAATTGACTTAATGAATCATCATATTATAACATTATAAATTGATAGAGATCAGTTTACTTTACAATATTCATTCAATTTTCTCTGATTTTTCCAGTCGTCTTTTAACTTGTTGATTATTTATTTTGAGAAATAAGTTATATTATTATAATTGCTTTTTTTATATAGTATTGAAAATTAAATTGAATTGCTATTTTTAAAAACTAAATGGAACTGTGTTCGGTAAATACGATAAATACGAATCATGGGTACTTATATAAATTTAATTTAACATTTTAAATTTATATATTTTCAATATCATAATTTTTGTAATGTAAAGAGTATTTGAAATTTGTTTTTGTGTCTTTGTTTGTCCCCAGTTTAAGCACAGGGAAAAATTGTGTGAGGTATTCTAATCTAATAAGATATTGTCTTATCATTACTTTTGAAATTTGACCGCTTACAAAAGAGAAAACCTAATGTCTTCATAAACAAAATAGTAAAATTAGATTTTTTTAATTTAAACAGAACAAATCGGGAACATTACAAAATATAACCTATTTTTTTTCCATAATGATCAAATTGTAACATATTATACCAACCAGTAGAACGTACCTAAATCTAATAAGTAATGTTATAATGTTATTAAATTGTATTTGTTATTTGTTATTTGTAATTTGTTCAAGGTCATTCAAAATATCTCCACTCTTTAGCTCAATGATTTGTGACAGTTTTAATGTAAAAATCAAATGTATCAGTCAGTCAGTCGTAACCTACATTCTTATACAATATTAATTAAATTAAATTACAAAAGTAATTAAAGTTTTCCTCTAATATGAATATTTTCTATGCTAATTTATATTTATTTTTCTATTAAGTAATATTTAAAAATATTTGTAAGTACATATTATATACATATATTATTATATTGTTCCAGATTTTTCACATAAATCTTATTATTTTCTAAGTAGTTATTATAGAAGTTAACACAAATAAATTCAAATCAAATTAATTTATCCATTTTCTCATTACTGAAACTTTCTTAATTTATTCTTAATGTAAACAAAATAAAAATTTCTTGTTTTAACTTTTTTCAAATCAGTTAAATTAATTTCTATATCTTCTAATATACATATCAAATTTGATTTCACCTATAACTACATATAATATAAAAGACAACTCTTGGAAAAAGAATAAAGGAAACATGAAAATAAAGAGAACATAAAACAAAGCAAAAAAATAAATAAATATTTTTTCCTGTCAGTGACAGGAAATGACAAAAAATACCGTATTTCGTTACATTTTATAATGTCGGTTTTGTTTTGTTAGGCATTAGTTATATAAAAATAAAATTCAGCCTTTAACCTTTGAATAAAATAATAATAATAAAAAAAACAATAAAAATAAAAATGAAAATTTACAAAAAAAAAAACAAAAAAAAAAAAACAGTAATAACAAATTACTTTCCTTTTATAACCTAAATTCATAACCCACCTTAACAATTTTATTGATTTTTATTTATTTATGTAATACACGCATTCTTTTTATATATATATAGTAGTAAATAAATTTTTGTATGTATTTGTGTGCGTTTATAATGTTATTATAACTATACTCAAAGTGTGTAATATTAGTTTAGGTTACAATTGAATCACGATTATACTTAATTATTGTTGCTTTTGTTATTTCTTTTATATCTAAGTATACTACGACATTTCAGACTTTAAAACTTTTAATATATCACTAACAAAATTTTAATTTTCAAAAAACAACTCTGTTTATATAAAATATAAAACATTAAAAAAAAAATATGTATAACGAAGCCTATATTTACTACATTTTACCAAAATAAATTGTTACATTATTAACAAAATATTACAGTTAAAATGACATTTTCCAGCATTTCAATTGAATTCATCATGTCAAATTCCTATCATACTAATTCTTATGGAAATATTTTTATCAAAGTGATGAACATTACCAAATATAACAAAATAAAATAAAATTTAAAAATTAAATTAAAATATATCTTAAATTTAAATTGTTAATTAAACTACAATATTGTAAACCGTTTGAACTAAATGGTGAATAAATGAATAACTGATTTCTTTTTCCAAAATGATCAAATTGTTACATATTATAAAAAATAGTAGAACGTACCTAAATCTAATAAGTATAATGTTATGATTTTATACTATTTGTTATTTGTTCAAGGACATTCAGAATATCTCTACTCTTTAGCTCAATAGCTTTAATGTAAAAAAATATATGAAATATGTCATCGTGATTGCCAATTCGAGCGAAAGCTAGTTTTTGATGGCTTGAGAGCTATAATATTAATAATTTATAGAACCAAATCGATCTAAGAATATTTTTCGTATCTTCTACTACTCAAAAATTATCTAGTTTGATCACGATTAATCATACAGTTTTATCAAATCAACCTAATATTATGACAAAATAAAAAAAAGATTTAAATCAAAAAATTTAATCGGTTTTATTTTCATATAACTGATTGATTTGATTAATATGATTGATCGATTGATGAAAACTGCATTAATTATGATTGAAATTTTGCCTGCATAGAAAGCATTTTACATTATATTTTGTTTTAAAGATTTTATCACTATGCCTGAACGGTGTATAGCGAACCGATATTTCCCGTGACTACTAATCAAATAATTGCAAATTAGAATTCCGTCCAGAGTGTAAAATATTTAATTAAATTTTTACTATTTTAAACTAAAAAAAAAACAAAATAATTGTTGTTGATAATTGTAGAAATTTAAAATAGTCTTAGATACTTGTATACATATCAGTAACAGTATTGTGTTATATTTGTAGAATTGAGGCAGTGATAGTACAAAATATCTACTTTCACATTAAATGTTTAAAATTTGACATCGGTCTAGAAAAAATTTATCGCGCTATTATTCTGGCTGAATATCTATAATATACTCAAAAAAATGTAACGGGGCACTCTACTTGTATAATAAAGTAAAAAGCTTTCAAATAAAATATTTGCGAAAACTCATCAAACCGATAATTATTCGAATAATTATTTATATCACAGGCCAATACTTGTAGCCTAAGATTATGACAGCGCAACGATTAAATATCGCTTACAAACTAAAATAAACCATATACATAATAATACCGATTTGAATTTCACTTAAATATTACAGAAGAATTGATTAATAAAAGGGCATCGGAATTCATGTATATCTCATGTCTAAAACATTATAATATGCTTGAAACCGGCATATTAAAAAGCCTAAACAAACGAAAAAAGAAAAAACAACGAACACAAAAAAGAAGCAAAAAAAAATTTGTTCATGTTAGGTTAGGATCCTTTTCAAGGAAAACGAAAAATTTTCTTTTTTTATTTATTCTATTTCATCTAAATTTTTCATTGATATTCGAAAGTGTACATACATTCTCTTGTACAACTATCTATATATATATAGTTATAGATGCAGTGTATATAAATAAAATAAGTTATAGAGCATATTCACTTATATAAATATGAATGGATATATTGTATATGTATATATTTTTATTTATGTATACATTGGAAAATTTTTAACAAAATAACATGTAAAAATATGTAAAAATTACAGAAAAAAAGGAAAACACAATAATTTTCTGAAAAAAAAAAAACAGTTTACTCTATTCCTATTCAAATATAAACAGTTACACAATATAATTTGTAAATACATAGGCATATATATACAGATATATATAAGTATACATATTTTCTATTTCCTTTTGAAAATTAAAAAGGAAGCGGAAAATCATTTCACCGGCTGACAATTTGTTTTGTTGTTATTTTTGTTTTTATTATTTTGCTTTTTGTTTGTAGTTAACTATACAAAGTGTATATTTTTAGGGATTTTAATTTTTTTTTGTTTGGTTTATTTGTTTTGTTTTTGATTTTAGTTATACAATTTCACAATCACATAAAACAATGAAATCCAAAAATACATAATAAAATAGAAAAAGAAAAAAAATAATAAAAATCAAAAAAAGGACATTTACTAAAAGGAATAAAAATTTTCTTTTTTCTTATTTTTTGTAATTTGTTTGACATTTTTAAGCTTTAATATTTTATTTATGAATTTATATAACAGTGTATATTTATATGTAGTAAGAAGGAAATGGTAATACATATAACAAAGGAGTTGTAGGAATGTCCTTGAAAGATTAAAAAAAAAACTTTTTCCTTTTTTTTATTCTTACTTTTATTTATTTTTTGTTTCTCTTTTTTTTTGTTATTCTTTCTTAGGTCGATTTTTAAACATGATTTCATTATTAATGAATATTTTTGTTTTTGAGTAGGTTTTCTTTCTTACTTAATATTATATATAGGTAAATTTTTGGTATATATATATATATATATATATATATATATATATATTTGTATGTAGATTAACAAGAATAAAACCAAATAAAGAAAAAATATTAAATTTTCACGTCCTTGAAAATTTATATACATATGTATGTTTGTTTGTGTGTTAGTGTCTAAAAAAAATAACGTGAATATTTCTTGAATTTGTACATGTATGTATATATATAGAAAATAGAATCAATTTTCTGAAGTAATAATGCAAAACGAAAAAAAAACATTGTGAGCGAATAGAAAATTTTCTTTTTTGTATAGACATATATATACGTATGTATATATATGTGTATATTATATTTTATAAATGAGTCCTGTAAAGTCATTCAGTAAAATTTAAAATAATAATAAAAAAATAAAATATAATAAAAATTTATTTTTTATAAAAGCTAATGTACTGACTTCCTACTTACTTACAATTTAAAAAATTTTTTGATAACTTTATTTTTTTGCAAATTTTAATATTAATTTATAAATTTAAAGTTATTTAGGCAATGGTACAAAGTGTTGTAAGTATAAGAAACAGTATACGCAAGCATTTGCGAATGGATGGGCGTGGTGAATATTAAAAAGATTTTAATCGCTTACTATAGTTATAACAATTTCTAAATTGTATAACCAAACTTGGTTGGAACAAATGATTCAGTATACATTAAGAAAATATGTATAATGAGAATAAAGTTGAGCTGCTAAAATGCATGAACCATGCAACATCTTAAAGGACTATCTTACAAGAATTTTACACTTTTAAAAGAGATCTTCATCCGAAACCAAAGTAAGCACTTTGAGTTGAATGAGGTGGGAATCCTAAATATTCGTTTTCAAATATTTTTTTTTTTTAACATAATGTTTTGAACTCGTTTTATCACTTTAAAAAATTCAAATTCAGAAGTAGAACAGAATTATTGTTATTGATATTTAATAAAATTATAAATATTCAAAATTTAAATTTAAATTTAATTTTTTGTGGTTTGATTTGATACTTATGTATTTATTTTATCGGTTCCGCTATTATGTAAGTTAGTACTAACAATATATATGTAATGTGTTAGAAGTACATTATCTATACCGTTGATTTTTTGTTTTGTAGTCCATTACCTATACCGTTGACAGGTGTTTGAAATTCATAATTTAATATTCAAGTGTGTTTTAAGTTCATCCTTGTTCGTTTCGTTATTTCGGTGTATAAAATTTTATTCAATTAAAATAATTTTTTTATTAAATTGAAGTTTTAAATTTAATTCAAATAACGACAGCAAATTACCCTGTATGTACCAAACAAAAAAAAAAAACAAAAAACAAAAAATAACTTCGTTACTCACTAAGAGTAAATTTATAAAAAAAAACTTTTCTAAAACTTTTGAAGGTTTTTTTTATTTCAATTAGAAAATTTTCTCATCTTGTACTGAATTCATAAATGTAAATATATTATAATTGAGATTTCATTTCGAAAGTTTTATTTTTTATTAATTCATTTCCATTTATTTTTTGTTTTCCATAAGTTTTTATCAGAGACTTGAACTTCTGAATCGTTATATACTTATATACATACTTATATAATTAATATTATAATTAAATTGTAACTTCAAAATGTTGAAATTCACTGCTTTTATTTATTCTACATAAATAATTTGAATTATTGAAATTTATTGATTTTAGAATTATTAGAGTTGATTATTATAATTAGCTAGTTAAATACGATTTCGAAAATATTTTATTTATATTTTTACAAAGAAAGAATACAGAATATAATTTATAATAGTTATATATAGAAAATTTATATAAAATTTAAATTATCTCTACTTAAATAGTAATTTACTTCTTGTAAATCTATTGCAAATCCCGAAAATATTCGCGATGTATCAACATCTCACCTAAATACGTCTTTGAAAATAAATATATATTAGAAAGCAATGGTATACCGTTTCAAAATATAAAACATATATCCTTAGATTAATTTTGAGGTGGGTCTTGTTAAAGAGCTCTAATATAAGATTCATTAATAATTCAATTTGCGGTTAGATTTGTTATTGAATTGTTCTTTCAAGCGAACTATGGATTACATTACGAATTCTACGCACATATGTACATATATATATATATATATATATATATATATATAATAACTTTTTTTTATTTAAATCATGATTTTTGTTTTATTATTTTTTGATTATACACAAAATAGATATACCTATAACTATATAGATTTTTATCTCAACGTTATATTTCATTTATTTCAAATGAAAAGAAGAAAAACAACAAAAATAGCAAAAATACATCATGATTATTACCTCACATTTTAAATATCATAAAATGACACAAAATTTGCCATAACTAAAGTGGTATTTTAATAATAAAAAAAAAAAAAAAATTAAAAAAAAACGAACAAAAACAATGAAATTACAAAATTTAACGAAACTTTAAAAAAAAAAAATTACAAAATTTTTAACCCAGCTGTTTTTAGTCTATTACCACGCCATCATTTTTTGATTACAACAAAAATAAAAACAAAAATTTCCAAAAAAAAACTTATTTTATATTTAATTTTTTTTCATTTTATTTACCCACCTCCCCAAATTAATAAACGAAGAAAAATTAACATGAAAACGACATTCTATAGAAAAACGCAACGCTGTAAGTAAAATAAAACCAAAAAAAAAAAAAAAACAATAAAATGAAAGATGAGAGTATGATTAAAAGAGATAGAAAGATAGTGAAGTGATGTGAGAGAGAAAGAGATATGAAGAAGAAAACGCACAACAAAAGTAAAACAGCAAAAGCAGACAAGGTCGAATTTTAATATACATTTTCATTTTCAGTTCAGTTATAAATTTCTGCCGTTATATTGCCGTTCTTGTTATTATTATTGTTGTTGTTGTTATTGTTGTTGTTGTTATTGTAATATTTTTTTGCTTAGTCTGTTGTTGTTTTTCTTTCTCTTTTTTCTTTTATTACGTTATCTTTACTTTTTTGTTTTTGCTGTTCATGATTATTGCATAATTTCTTTATTTATTTATTTATTTTTTATAATTTTTGTTATATAGTTGTTTTTTTCTTTACTTTTGTGTAATTTTGAACATAATGAATAAAATACTTAAAAAAGTTCAAAACCAGTCAGTGTCAAAATTTGGTGAAAAAAACAAAAACAAAATGAAAATGAAAATAAAATTAAAATAAAAAAAATTAAGGTAGAAATTAATGGAAAAATTAGGATAGAATGGTTAATGTTGATTGTTGGTTAAGATTACCTTAAACCAAACATTTGTATAGAGTTCTATTTTGATTTATGATACGGAAGCGAATCGTAAAATAAATTATAGTCAATAAAAGGAAAGAAAAAATTAAAAAGGTTCAATTTATATATATAATGGTAAAATCTAGATCATCTGATGCATTCTCAAATTAATAATTTAGTTGGCCAACAAAATCAATAAGTTAACAATCGAAAAACCAGCAAAACTGTGGTAAACAGAAGAAGAAGAAAAATGGAATAATATACTGAAATCTGTAATCGTTAAGTTATCCTGAATTAAACCGCATCTTCTATAGATATCTTAAGCAATATAATCAAATGATTATTTATGGTTACTTAGATGATTTTTTTACGATGTAGTTACCGATATGTTAAATCAAAAAATGGCAGAAATTCAAAAATATACTCCAGATTGTCTGCGATGTCTAAATTTGACAGATATTCAAATGCAGTTTCTCAGAAGTTAAATTTTTTAAATTTGATTTCAATATATAACTAATGATAATTGATTATTGTAATATGTATGTTTAATTTTTCTGCTACAATCTATAAAATAATTTTTAAATAAAAATTTGACTTGTATTAAACTCTATAAATTTTAAACACCTAAATAATTAGATTTCTGTATGATTTAGTTATGTTAATTAATGTTAATTTATGTTAATTTGAGTTGAATAAAAAAATAAAAAACAAAAATAAAAGTACAGTTCTATGTATGTATGTAGTATGTATAGTAGTTATACGCTAAATAAGTAAATTGATATCCAACATATTTCATAGCAATTAAACTTCAGCTTCACCTCAGTTTGAATTTTCACAATCCAGAAATCATTTTATTTTTACTAATTTTCTAATTAAATAACCTATTAGGGTGATGTAACAGGTTGTTTAATTGCTATGAAGAAAATAAAGCTTTGAAATTATTAATTTGAAGCTCATTTTGAATCTTTAATGTAACTGTAATAAGCCTGATGCTTAATTGGCGTATTTCCACGAGCTCATGATAACAGTCTTAGCATACGTTTCATACCCTCTCATCAACAAACTAATTTTGAAAAGGGATTTTCTGTATTATAATTTGTTGATGAGAGGATATGAAATGTATGCTACAACTGGTCATCATAAATACTCGTAGATATACAGGTCAAATGCGGTTCTTTTTCACTCAATATTTTTCTATAGTTTTTAGAATTTTCGAAATGAAGACCAGCTTTCTTGACTTGAAATTAATTGTCTATAGTTATAGTTTTTAATCAACTACAAAATAATATTTATATTGAACATGTCTCAGATGCTACAAAAATATTATATTTTTTTTTTGTTTTTGTTATAAAAATGCCTATGCCTAACGAAACTCTGTATATATATGCATAATCAATATACATAATTACAAAATTCTGAAAATTTCTTCAGATGCTTGAATTCTCAATTTTTGTTTCATTTATGAAACACGAAAAAAACAACAACAACGATGCCTGGTCAATCAAGTTAATTATATAGGTCAACTGGACTGCAAATTAACCAGTTTACTTCCTATATATACATGCTTTTTGTTAATTTTTCATAACAATTGTTTGTATTGAAATGTTCAATACAACCAAAAAATAATAATAACCAACAATAAAATATTGACAGTAAACGAAATATGAAAACGATATACGAACGGATGAATACCAGCAGCAATAAAGTGAAAGTAAAGAAAAAAAAATATTTTTTTTTTTTTTTTGAGTAATATTATTGCGTATACACCTTTACAAAGTATCTATAGATACTATACTTAGTTAGTATTGTTGATTGTATCATAATCACATCGCGAATTTTTAAATCGCGCGGTTTATTTATTTTCTTTTTTAATTTGTTTTTTTTTTATTCTTTTGTTATTTAAAATAAAATATGTATACATATATTTATATGTATATATATATATACATTTTTTTATGAAATTTAATTTATGTAAATAAAAACAACAGTAAAACAATTTATTATAGGATTACATGTGGGTAATGGATTTCCTGTAAGAAAAAAATAATATTAACAACAACAATTAAGTTTGACAAGCAAAATTATACATATATTTTTTTTGTTTTGTTTTATTTTGGTTTATGTTGACATTTTTATAATAGAAACTATACGTTCGATAATACTATTGTGATGTGATGACCAACTAAATAGATACTTATTATATTTTCAAAACGTTTATTACTTGCCTATAATATGAACTGAGTGTTTTAATATGTTTTACAGCAGATTTTTAACATTCTGATCGATTTTTGATACTATAACAACTTCTCAACAAACTGAGTCATTTAAATACAAATAAGGTAGTTGCGGGCGGGTCTATGGTAATTCGAACTTTAGCAGTAATTTGAAAAGGTATTTTGTTTAAATAATTAAATAAATGCTAAGCGTATCGCCGAGGTTTTTGAATGCAAATTGAATCTATAAAGCAATTAAAGCAAAAAAACATAGGCATAATTACATATATTCACATAAAATTGTAGATATATATATATACATGATTTGGAGAGTTTGGATCAAGGGAGACAGATGAATATCTAATGAAATGTACAGAACGATAACTTATATATCAACAAAGTATTAGATCTTATTATCTATACTTAATTGTACGAATATGAAATTTTTAGATGATAGAAAATATTTTCAATTGCTAACTCTTTAGTAGAGTTATATATCAGGAAGAAAAATTATTTAGTGAAGTTAGTAAAATTAACATATTAAATTTAACGCTGTAGAATTAATTGAATATAAGAAAATCAATAATAATAAAATGATTGCTGTGTCATGGAAATTATACTTTCAGAAACCATTTGTTCAATCGGTTCAGTTAAATGAGAGTTCATTTACCCTTCCATAGTCAGTTCAATTACTTAGCCACACATTAAAAAAACCCTCCATATTAAATTTATAAACAAAAACTTCAATTGAATCCTGAAAAAAGTATAGAAAATATAGTGGTCGGGAAAATTCGTGGAAAATGACAAAAAATATGTAAATTGAAAAAAAAATATGCGCATTGCACAAAACCTCAATGAATGGAGGTACTTTAACAGAATTTTTATTTTTTAGAGAAATAGTATGTTTTTTATACGTATACGTATATTGTTTTTTAGCGTTAAAGTAAAATTTCTATAATTGTTAAAAATAGTCAAAAAATTTTCTTTTTGATTATCTTCACACAATTTGCAAGGAGTCCAAGGATTTATTTTAAGTTAATGCATTCCTTAGTAATAAAATCAGAACACTTAATAATTTTGCCAACTTAACTTCGACTTAAATTATTTGTGAAAAAAAAAATTTTATTTAAAATTTAGAAAAACAATTTTTTTTTTCAAAAAAACAAAAATTTTAAATTTATTTTTTACTTAATTAAATATTTTTAAAATATATATATCTATATATATACTAATACAATAGTAGGATGGAGGTGGGGGTTTTTAAATATTACATTTGACCTAATTTCAATTATTTAATTTAAAAATTTTCTTGTTTTTTAATAATTTAGAAAATTTTTAAAAAACAAAATAAAACCTTGAAATTTTTCTAATCTAAAATCTTAAAGTTTATATTTTTTAGCGCCACTTAAAAATTTGAAAATAAAAAAAAAACAAAAACAATAGGAATGAAAACAAAAAATATAATAAAATTAAAGGGATTTTCTCTTACCTATGATGAAAATAAGATTCAAGGACAATAAAATATTTTTTTGTCAAAAAAAAATGAATAATCGTAATTTAAATTTAGGACTTTGTTTTTTTGTAGGCGTTGAACTTATTTTCAATGGTCAGTTTCTTTTCCGTGTTTTATTTTTAGTATAGAAAAATAAAATATGTAGATATACATATTTACATCTTATATTAAATAAATCTTGAATATATATATGTGCATGTATAAGTATATGTGTGTTTTGTTACAGGAATATTACGCAATTATTTAGTTCAAATTGATATCTAATTTTATTTTGAGTATTCGTATATTGAAGAAGAATAACCCAAAAGATATGGGATTCCAAATGTATTTATTAAATAAAATATTTATAAAAAATTGTTGGACTTAATCAAAAGTGAGTACTCTCTAAATAATATAACTATATTTGTGGTACTTAGTATAGATATATATTAAAGAAATTTTTAAATCAAATAATACATTTTTGTTTTTAAGTACAGGGTGTTCTAAAGCAAAATTAAGACGCTAACTATTCATTTCGGTACACTTCTTGGGTAATTTCCCTTCTTTTATAAAATTCAAAACCAAAAAAAAAAGAAGATTGTAAATGAAGTCAAAGCAACCCTTCTATCACTGATTAGTCTGTGAAAAGCTGTCACTATAACTGTTTTATATTATAATTTAATAAATATTAAAACTCTAGGTTTGCTTCACAATTTTATTAAATATCTTAATCGATTTCGGTTATTACACCATCATCAGAAGACTGATCTGAAGAAGACAGTCTTCTGATCTGTAGATGTTGTAATAACCGAAATCGATTAAGATATTTAATAAAATTGTGAAACATACCTAGAGTTTTATTATTTATTTAATTTTAATAATGTTTCACCTAGAGCCTACAGCATATTCTATAGATTATGTTTTATTATTGCTTTATATTATCGTATAACTACTTGATTTACAGTGTAACAAATACACTTTTGAATTTATAGATAAAAAACCAAAAGTAAAGTTTATTCAAAAATGTTTTCAGAATTCTAACTCAAAATTTAATTTGGAATAAAATCATTTTTATGCAAATTTCACGATGACAATAATTATCTGCAGTACATGTAAGTAAGCAAGTTATCACACAAAATAGGGTAAAAAAAATTAGAATGAATGTTGTAGGTAGATTTGATTGTAATAAAAATCAGAAGCACATACAATTATATTTTTTTTTACCATCTTTAATAATTATTTTTCTTTATTTTCTTTACTATTGCTGACAGAAAAAATTGTACCAGAAAATTGTAATAACTAACTCTTTATAAATTTTAACAAATTTAGAAACAAGTACTCTAGAACAGACTCTTTCTTCGAATGTGAAAAATATATATACATTTTTTTATAAGCCAAGAATTCGTTTTAAAATGCCATTCTCATCATTATGTATGTATATAGATATATGTACACAAATTTTTGGACAAACTAACAAATATCGGTATTTTGCAGATGTATACTTTACAAAATTTGTATAACAATTCAGTATTGATCAATTGCCAAATTCATGAGACTGAATTTACAAAAAAAAAAAAAAAGTATTATTTAGACATTCTACCAAAGTTCAACAGCTTCTTATTAGCTGATGTGATGAATTCAATATTATTTTTTAGCTATTCCGTAGATCGTACTTTTGAAAAATGATGCAATGACATGTTCAACAAACAGAATAACAATATGCAGAAAATAACATTGTTCACAGATTCAGGTTCTAGTTCTTCACAGTTACAAATTACTAGTTATATTTCAAAGTGAAAGTTATACTTCAACTGCTATATGTATGCAGTACTATTGTTCATAGAAATTTTAGGAACCCCTGCCAATAAATTAAGACGAAAATATGGAATACCTACATGGAATAAGATTAGTTTGTAGCAATATGTAAATATTCAAGCACTAAATTTTTATATTACGAACTATTGTTATAGGCAACGAAGTCGTCCGAACTGTATGATAGTAGTGTGTAGTAAAACTGAGTAGTAATAATAAAAATAGAACTGATGTGTAGTAAAATTCTTAACCAATTTTAAACGACCCAACGGACTGCAATAGATTTGAAAATGTCAGATCTACAAAAACCCCACAGTGAAAAGAAAAAAAATAGTCTTCGGTAGTTGTTTTCAAATTTTGCGTTTATTTTAGAGGCAAGCAAATTTTTGTTTGATGTCAATGAATCCGAGTCTTGAAATTTTATAGCGTAATTTAATTACAGTATTTTTGAATTTTTATTACCATCCGGATGGAACAAAAATGAATTTCTAGACAGATTGGTAATAAGCACAAAATAATATTCGATACCATTCTAAAATTTTCTCCTATGGAACTCAACAGCTTTGCTATAGACAAACTGAGAAATTAAAATGGGAACAAAAAATACAATTTTTGACATCACCAGCATTTTACGTGGGGTCGCTTTAGTATGTATCATATATATAATTTTAGTTAATAGTATTACTCATTCTTTTTACACTATTAAAAATCATATTGGTTCTGATTCATTAACTTATAAGGTCTTAGAGACGACTTTTGAAGAAAATTGAACAAAAAAGTATTTTGCAAATTTTTTAATTAGCTCTTAATTCGATTTATAAATAGTTTTTGTATATATATATTTTGAACTTTTATTTAAGTACAGTTATTTGAAATCAAAATCTATAGTAAAAAAAACTTTACAGTTTTTATTTAACATTTTTATAGCTTTCCCGAATTTTCAAGAAAGCAATTTTTAGTAGTTTTTAGTCGTCAATTAAAGTCGTCCTTTTTTATAAACAATTCCAAATTTAGTTTAAAAAATAAAAATCAAATTTACAACTGGCAAACTTCCGACTTCGACTTAATAATCTCTAATTAAGAACTACAAAATCAATAATTAAAAGCAGAAAAAACTATTGAAAAATATGTAACAGTAAACTGCATATAGCATAAAAGATTTTTTTTTGTTTTTATTAAGTCTTCCACAAAAAAAAAAAAAAAAAAAAACAACAAAAAAAAGTTGTTTTCTTAACCCAGTTATTTCACTTTGTTCTCTTTTCAATAAATTCAAAACAAAAAGAAAAAAACACAAAAAAAAAACAAAAACAACCCAAGAAAAACTAGTTTAACCCATCTATAATTGCATATAAATACTTTTTAATATGTTATGACCCCATAACTAAGTACCAACCAATATTTCACAAAATTATACAAGAAAATCTCTTTTATTATTTTTTATCCTTACATATATACATACATATAATTGCATACATATTATATTTTCATATATGTTTGTTTGTTTGCATTTGCATTTTCTGTAGTTTTTCAACTTTGACCTAGTTTCCTACTTTATATTTATTAATTTTTTATTTTTTTTTTATTTTGTTACTTTTCTTTTTTTTTATCCTTTTTAAATTTCTTGCATCTTTACATTATTTTTGCTTTTTATTTTTTGTTTTTGCATTTATGGGAAGCAAAAGCAATAAAGCAAAGAATTAAATAATAAAATAATAAGAAAAATAACAACTACAAAACAACAATCACAAATGAAGAGAAAATCTCTGTATGTGTATATATTATATAGTGTAATTTGAATGCATCAACTTTTAACACTTGCATAGAATTTTATTCGTAAAAGGATATATGCACAAGCAAAAAAAAAAAAAAACAATAATAATAAAAACAAAATAAATTCGAATTTTAAATTGGAAACTAAAGAAAAGTGAAGTGAAAAGAAGAGAAGAAAAAAACAACAACACAAAATAGGATAATAGACTTCCTTCCGAAACCGTTATATACTTACATATATGTGTTTTTTTTTTTAGTATTAAATAAAGTGAATAATTTGTTTATTGCAAAATTTTCAAGAAGAAAAAACAAAAACATTTTAAAAAAAGCATAGCAATACTAGGGTGGTGATGGTGATGATGGTGGTGGCGCGACAATCTAGTTATATATAAAGACTGCAATTTTAGACTCAAATAGCATCTCAATATACTTGAAATGATATAGAAAAATATTATTAAAGAAATTTTTAATATATTTTTGTATTTAAATGCAGGGTGTTCTAAAGCAAAATGAAAACAGAAATGGTCCAAAAAATTCTCTTGGATCTATTAATTTCGGTACACTTCTTGGGTCATTTCCCTTCTTTCATAAAATTCAAAACAAAAAAAAAATAAGATTGTAAATGAAGTCAAAGCTATAGTTACGTATATGACAGGGTGCGCTAAACATATTTGATTTAATAATGGTTTAAAAGTTTAAATACATTTTTAATTTTTTTTTTCCAAATAGAAGAATTTATGATGACTTTGATGGTATCACAAAAGTCGTAAAAATTCATTAGTTTGATTTCAATTGGTCAGGGTAAAGAGTTGGTGAAGTATACTGGTTTTGACAAATTTGAATGCGTTCAAATTTTACATTTAGTGTCTGTAATGATTTCTATTACTGTCTTGTCAAAAAAAAAGTGTAGTTATTTTTTTTGCCAAAATTCATGGAAAAATGATTTGACTGATTGTTCCTAATTTAGAAGTCGTAGTAAGTATATATATGAGAATTGAATGTATGAGTTCAATTTTTAAATTCTATTTTTAATTGATTTTCTCAAATTTTAATTTTAAAATAAAAAAAATAAAAATCTATTTCTTTTAACTGAAAGTCGTTTTAGAAGTAAGTTTGTATTAGACTGGTTATAGTCGTGTGATTACAAGATATTTCATTTAGTATTAAATACATCACACTGTAATACAAATTAATGCAAGCGCTTGTCGTTTAAAAACTCTTTGTATAAAGTTCAAAAGATTCGAGATCTCTTTTACTTCTAAAATTCAAAACAGTGGCAATTAGACAATGCTTTAATTGCTTGAAAGTTGTTCAAATGTTCTATAGCGACTATGTACAGACGACGGTCTTCGGAACTAACACAGCTCTTTTTTGATTTTATTTTCAAAATTTCTATATATATATATATATATATAGTTATCGTTTAGCATTATACAATCATATATGTATAGTTTATTATTTGCTAGGTCTTTGATTGTTTTTTGTGTTAAAATAAGTCAGTAATTTACTCAATTTGTAATACCACACTGATTTGATTTGATTATACTGCAATAAAGTCAAAGTCTAAAATTCAAATGTTCAATCAAATGTCCTAATTTTATATTGCATCACAAATTATATGGCAGAAAAAAAATTGCTTTAAGTTTTTTTTTTTTTTTGTAATAAAATTTTTAACTGAAATTCAATTCAGTCGGGTCCATTCATTCCATTACACTTCTTGTGCCTTTCCCTTCTCTTATAAAATACAAAAAAAAAAAAAAAAATAAGCTGTAAAGAAAGGGTTTTCATAAAGTACACACAGTCAAAAGCAATATAAAAAATTGTTTTATTTAAAAAAAAAAAAATCAAACAACAAAAAATATCGTTCAAGGATATGTTCTCAGAACAACACACATAACAAAAATAAAAAATTGAGGTAACCTAATGCATATTGAATTAAGCCTGAAGAAATGAAAATATATGTCAGTGACTTCTTGTTGTTTTTTTTCTATCTCTCTCTCTCTCTCTCTCTCCCTCCCTCTTTCTATCTTTCTCTTTGAAAACAGTACACAAAACAGTTTTCTTTCTTTAAATGCACCATAGGTGAACACCTATGGATATTGTAGCATAAAATTTTTAAACTGCTACTAGGTACGAGTACACTACTTTATCAGAACCAAGACTATATGTACATATGTAGATATATATATATATATATTAATACTTATAATAATTATTGCACATTTATGCACATGAAAATTTTCCTATATATATATATATAAATATTTGTTTGTACGTATAAAAGGAAGAAAAGGATATTAGCAATAATAAAAATTACATATGGGAAAAAAAAAAATAAAAATCACCTATGGAGTCAAAAGAAAAAAAAAAACTGTTTAATGTTGTAAATTTGAGGATCGTAGAAATACAGTTACATGTATATTGACGATAGCGTTATAACAGGAATTTAATAAAATGGATTTTTCTAGTTATAGTACAGGGTAATTTTGATATTTACTTATATATGAAAATGCGTTCATGAATTTCATTGTTTTCGACGTAATTCGATTGAAAGCGAATAAATAATATTCAAATTACTTCTCTAAGGTACAAAAATTTGAAGTAAACTGAGCCTGGGTGTTTACTTGGTGTCTGATATAGTAATTCAAAGTAAAATAAAAATAAAGAAAATGAAACGTTTCTAAAACTATTGTGTAATAATTTGATATTTCAATTTAAAATGCAAAAAGCTACGGCCCATAATATTATGTATAACGGTTACGTATTAAATTTTAGTAGTGTAAATCACATCAAATAAGGTTAATTTGAAATTGTGCAGCATATTTACATCGAGGTACCTACAACAACATCAAGGGTGTTAGCTGGCTCTTTATTGTTAGCTGGCTCGATAATGGATTAGGCTTAAGTGACTAATCAAACCAACTAATATACCACTGTAATTAAATCAATATACGATATACAATTAGAGGTAAATAACACCGTATATAAATTCTCAGGAATGTACATTTTGTTGTTGTACAAAATCTGTAAATAATATGTAAAAAGTACAAATAATACATTTTGCGAAACTAATGTGTTGTCCAATGGTGTGCATTTGTTTCAACATTTTTGGGATTACCTATCGTGCACCGACTATTGACTTTTTCGCAATCCTGATAATTACCGTCTGTTTTTTTACATTCAACAAATTTATTGCAGTTTATTTATGAACAGAAATTTTGCAATACTACGCAGATTCAGAATTTAAGGATTCGAATCGCCTGTTTTGTAAGGGTTATGTTTAACCAATAAATGATGATGAGTAGCAGGAGTTCGAAAATATTTTCCTACCTATTTTCTAATTTTCTTTAAATAACAAAAAAAAGCCTATCGGAGAATCGGTGTTCTTTTTTTGTGTACCTTTAGATTATTATTTAAAAAGTCATTCCTTTCAAGTCATATAATAAGAAAAAAAATGTTTGTTCTCTTTTATTTTTCTTATTTTTTTTTTTATATTTAAATAATTATAGAGTATGTGATGGATTTTATTTTTTTATTTTTTTATTAATAATTTTCAAAGGTAAGTAAAGAACAGAAGAAAAAACTAATTTATTGATTTTAATATTGATAGGAAATACTCTAGCTTCTTGCATGTCACAACTCATAAAACTCTTACAACACAATTTAATTTTTTATATTTTTTTTATTTTTTGAGTAAAATCTCTCTAAAGAAGGGTATAAAATTGAAAAATGCTAAGTTTAGATATATGTATATGGGAAATGAAATTAAGGTGACCTAATTTTTACCCCCTAATAATTTTAAGAAGAAAAAAAAATATCTAATAATATATTTCTACTTAACTATAGTTTATAAGATTTAAAATTCTTTCTTAATTTTGTATTTAGACAACAGGACTCCAACTTCAAAATATGTGTATTATTGGAACGAATGCACAATTTGAGTTAAAATTTTGTAATTTTTTTTTAACTCTTTCCGGGAGGCTGAACTTATTAAGTTGTATTTAAGTCTAAATTATAAGTAGTGCGTTTAAGGATATATATAGTTTGATTTGAATGTTTATCATGAATACATGTATATTATTCTACTAATGATTGATTATGGGCTTTAATTTTTGTATGTGTGTATAACACGAAATTAATGGATTTACTTTCGAAGACGACCATTTGAATATTGCCGATAAGATTGACTTTATTTGAAAATTAAAAGAGTTCGTTAAATAGAGCATAATTTGACAACTACTTAAATAAACCTCTGCTATTTAAGAAAACCACCTTCCTGGTAATACTTGTAGTCCACATTTAATTTTCACAAAATATATTATTATGATTCTGTCATTGTTATTCTACTTAATGTAATTCTAATAGTGAAATATTCATCAATTGGTAGAAGAAACGAATTTTATCATCCAAGCATTTTGAATTCAACCATTACCA
Source organism: Argyra leucocephala (assembly GCA_963942445.1). Lineage (NCBI taxonomy): Eukaryota > Metazoa > Arthropoda > Insecta > Diptera > Dolichopodidae > Argyra > Argyra leucocephala. The sequence continues at coordinate 128,934,373 of OZ012679.1, forward strand.
GATGGATTATTAAACTCAATTTAAAGTTAATCGATGTTCGAAATCGTCTTACAGAATACACAGTCATCACTATATATACAAAATTATACGGAATTAAAGTTTAACATATGCAATTTTTTAATACTTAATTATTCAAAGTAAATCACTAGTTACATACAATTTTTGCAGAAATTACGGAAAATAATCGGGATTTTTCGGAAATATATAAATACTCGTATAAATAGATGTCTTTCGACGATAGATAGTAACACAAAACAATAATATAGATTATTAGATGTCATTAATAACAAAATATATTTTTGTATTATTTTGAATTAAATTTCGAATCTAAAGATTTTTATTTTTAGCTTCGTAAGAAATATTTTTATCAGAATTCAATTTTTAAATTTATCTTCAGACGAGAGATATAAATTGAACCGTTTATAATTTAAATAAAATTTTATTAAATGTGAATATAATTATATATTTATATGTAAAAATAAATAATATTCCAACTTACAATATCGTTTCATTAAATTTTTCTTATAGGCAGCTTTCTCTTTTAAATTTTTATTATCACCATCCATTTCACTATTTTCACCACCACCAGCTGATAATGAATCATCTGATTCAATTGAATAAGTACGTTCTCTTTTATGTCCACCAGTTCTTATTGATAAATCTAATGGTTTATCAAAATCTTCTTCAATATCATTATCTAAATCGTCTTCATCAATATCATCAATATCATCAACATCATCATCTGGATCATCATTATCCTTATTATGATTATTATCATTTATTATATTATGATTTTGTTGTTGTAATTGTTGATTATCATTTATACGATGATTATAACGTTGATTATTATAACGTTGATGATTAATAATTATTTGTTCATCAGTTTTATAATTATCTTCTGGATGTGTTTCATAATCAGAATCTTCACTACAAATTTGATGATGATGATTATTATTATTATTATTATTACGATGTTTAATATCAATATCATCAATAATTGTTGTTGATGATGATGATTTTTGTCTCTGATATATTCTTGATTTAATATTATAATTTATATCATGATGATCTTCAGAATCACTATGTTCATTTGATAACATATCATGATTTGAATGATGTAAATTATGATGATGATGATGCTGATGAGGATTTTGATTAGTAAATGGTGGTGGAGTAATTGTATTATTTCTATTTGCAATTACAACACTTGATCGTATTGGCATATCTCTATTATTGCCTGCACCAATACCAATTATTCCATGTTGTTGCTGATGATGATGATGATGATTATGTAACTCTTGTTGTTGTTGTTGTTGTAAATGTTGATGACGATCAATAAATCTCGTTGAATATCTTATATTATCATCATCATTATGATGATGCTGATGATTATTATTATTATTATTATATATTCGATTTGGTGATAATTCTGGTGATCTAGATTCTGAACGTCTAGATAATAATGATAATCTTGACATTTGTGATGATTGTAATAGTGATGATGAAGATGATGATGATTGTGGTGGTGGTGGTGGTGGTGAATCATTTGATATTTGATTTTGATGATGTGGTGAATATACTATTGATGTTGGTGATTTTGATAATTTTTTTGTATCATTTAATATTGGAGATCTTGATAATGATTGCCTTCTAGCCAAATGATTATATAAAACAATTGATTTTGTTTTATCTTTTAAATCTATTGCATCATTTGATATTGGTGTTGTTGTTCTTAAATGATGTACATTTAAATTATGTTTTGATAAAGAATCATTTTCATCATCATCTTCATCATCATCATCAATATTATGATGATTATTATAAGATGACGATGATTGTTGATGAATTGGACTTTTATTTTGATGGTGATGATGTTGTTGTTCCTGTTGTTGTTGTTGTTGTTGTTTTTGATGATGATTATGTCTTAAAATATCACTATTTTTATTATTTTCATATTCTTGTTGATGTTGTTTACTATAATTATTATTATTATTAATATTAGATCTAGTTGGACTAACTGTAATTGAACGTCTTCGTATTACAATTGGTCGAATTATTTGTTGTTGTTGAATATTACTATTACTATTATTACTACTATTACTATTGTTATTAATTTTTATTTGATGATTAACATCATTATCATTATTATGATCATTATGATGATTTAATAAATTTTCATTATCATTATCATCATCATCATCGTCATCATCATCATCATTATCATTTGATATTGCCATTGGTTGTGGAGATCCTTCATTTAATGATCGTATTGAGCCATTATTATTATTATTTTTTATTAATATTGATGATGGTGATGGACTTCGTATTGATCGATTTGTTGTTGTTAAATCATGTTTAATAACTGTTTGATTTGATGATGTTGATGAATTTGAATTATTATGTGATGATGACAATAATAATGTTGGTGATTCTGGTGGTGATATATTATTTTGCTGATTAGTATTATAATTTTTAATAATTGGACTTATTGATTCTTGTTTTATATTATTTAAATTTGTTGTACTTGAATTTGTTGTTGTTGTTGCAGTATTTGGAGGTGGTGATGTAGATAATTGAGTTTTTCCAGGAAATAATGAATTTGCTGGTTGCATATGTTGTAACATTATCATGATTAGATTTTTGATTTTTTCTTCTTTTAATTTTTTTTAAATTTTCGAAAATTTAAAAAAAAATTTTCGAAATATTTTTTTTTTATTAAAATGGTATTATTTTAAGGTCAATTATTTAATTTGCACTATTAGTTTCAAATATAATTTTCATTTTTGTTTATTTTTGTTTATTTTTTTTTTTAACTATTTATGTATTTAGTATATACCTATATATATAGATATATATTTTTTTAAAATTATTTTATTAATGTAAATAATTAAGTACATTAAACTACATTTTTTTAAATTTATTAAATATATATTTATATAAATTTTACATTACATTATAATTTTTTTAATAAAATTTAGTTTTATTACATATATATATATATATGTATATATGCTTATATATAATTTATTTTCTTAAATAAATATAGTTATATTTTTGCATTTAAAAACACATTTTTAAATATTTATATACAATGTAATAATTTGTATAATATAGGTAATCCTTAATTTTGTAGGTAATATTTATTAGGTTTTTAGGTATGTATATATTATAAAATGAGGTAATTTGAATTTGATTTTTTTTAAATTTATTTTATTATTATTTTTTATATTTTTAAATTTTAAATAATTCAACTAAGTATATATATATATATCTTAATTTAGTAATTAATTATAAACTTAAAATAAAAGATATTATAATTTTTTATTTTTGTATTTATTTATTTTTAATATAATATGTAACTTATATTATTTATTTTACTTCTGTTTAAAATCACAAAATCCTTGTACATTACTTTCACTATCTTCAGTTTTTTGTCTATTTTTCTTTGTTTATTTATTCTATTTTTTTTAAATTTTTTAGGTAGTAGGTTTGTTTTTTAATTCTAAATGAAGTGTTCTTTTCTGTTTGTTTTTTTTTTGTTTTATTTTTAAATTCACTTATTTATGATTTTTCTATTTTCAAAGAAAATTTTTTGAAATTAACAAATTGTTAAGTAGGTATTTTGAACAAAATTTTATAATTTTCCTTTAAAAAAAATTTTTATATACATTTATTTTTATTTTTAGAAAAATGTTTTAAAATTTGAAAAGAATTAAAAAATTTTTTTTTAAATTTAACTAGGTATTTAAAAATTTTCAAAAAAAAATTTTTTTTTTAATTTTCTATATATAAGTGTATTGTAATTGAAAATTTTAATTTTTTTGTTAAGTTATTAAATATTTATTTATTAATATTTGTAAATTTTCAATAACGGACTACAAAACGATGCGTAACTTATCACGGTATCATTCGTACTGAAACATTACGGTAAACAGGAATTTCGCTTTCAAATTCAATTTTGGTTTTTTTTTATTTTTGTATTTTCCTTTTTCCTTTTTCTTGTTTTTATCTTTTTGTTTTTTATTCAAAATGTGACAGCAAGAACCGCTGAGAAAATCATATTTTTTGTTGTTTTTGTTCTTGTATATTTCTAAAATAATTGTTCACATATAAATAATTCTAACTACTGTTTTCTAATATGTAGTATATACATACATATATTTATCATTATTATTCTTTTGAAATATATTATTTACTTTCAAAAGAACAACACAATAATAATGAAAAATGTTCACTTTTATTTTTATTTTAGTTACATGTAGATATAAATGGATAGGTAGTAGGTATATTAACTAATCTCAGATATTCTTCTGTTGATATTTTCTTTTCTCTTGACTTGAATAAAAAAAAACAAATCAATACAATCGCATACAATCAAAATTATCAAAAAAAAAAAATGGAATGTGTATATATAAGCAAATGCATCTGTATTATTAGAATATGTTAAATGTGTTAGTGTTGTATGTCTTTTTAGAATATATATATTCGGTTTAGTTTAATAGAACTTAGAAAATTAACATAATTATACTCTTTTATATTTCTTTCTATTTCGAATTTATATTTGTATTGCATTTGTGTAATAATTCTATATTGTGTTGGATTTGGATGGGCATGTTGAACATGCATTCTATTTTCACATTATAAAAATTAAGAATGAAAGAGAAATTAAGAAAAAATTTAGAAATGTTGTTTGAATTATAAAAACTCTCTTTTAAAGAGAATATGTATGATAATCTAAATGTAAACTAAACACATTTTAAAAAAAATATTTAGTAGGTAATAAAAGTAAAAAAAATCTTTTTCTTTCTATCATGAAAACGCATTCTATATCTATTTCTATATATTTTCTATTATAATAAATTTGTATGAGAACGAGTATTGACAATTGAGTGTGTTTTTAAGAGTGACCAATAAAAAGGTAAAAAAAGAGAATAAATATTATTTATTGCGTTGTGTTGCGTATGTGTATGTGATTAGAATAAATTTAGAGAGTTGTTCTTTATAATTTCTATAAATCATGCAAACATATGTTTCTAAACATTTTTTCCTGCAATATTAACTTATTGCATTGTTGCGTTAGAATGAATGAAAACTTCAAAACTCACTGAATTCAGATTCAATTTAAGAATTTTCTTCAAGAAAGAAAAATGTTTTTGCAACAACTTGTGTTCTAAAGGTACATATATACATAGATAAATATAATAAAATACATTAGATTATTTTGAATTAACTTGTTTTGCACAAACGAATGTCAGAATGACTACTCCCATCTCTACAGTACACACATAAATTCTCTTTAATTTCTTTTTGGAATATTAGAAAAGCTAATAGAATTGAAAAAATTGTTTTTGCAAATTCAAAAACAAATATAATTTTATTTTTTGTTTGTTTTTGTTTTTTAATTTATTTATTTATTTATATTTCAGTGGCCAACTATAAGCCCTTTTTACCTTCGGAATGTATTATTACAATTTTTATTCCAAAATGTATTAATTATTCACCTAGTATAATATAATATACATATATTAATAAATGCTTGCTTATAAAAAATGCACACCTTTTTGTTTTCACACTCTCTCTCTCTCTATCTGTTTTTTTTTGTAAATATTGTTCTTTATTATGTTTAAAATATTTGATAAAATTCAATTATAAATTAACTTATAAAAAAAAACCCATAAAATCACCAAAATAGGTTCGTATCGTATTCGGTATATACAACTTGATTTCGTTTGTGTAAATATTGTGTAACGATAAGAGAAGAGTAAAAAAAATATCACTTTCCGTTTCATTTAAAAACACGAATCCGCAAACAAAAACAACAAACACAATAAAAATAAGAAAACAAAAAAAATAAGTAAAAAATTGAAAAGCGAAATTCTTATTGAATGAAAATATAATAATAAATATAATTCTAAAAACACTAACACATTTATAAATTCATATTCAAAGAATTATATATTATATCATATTAAAAAAAATATGTATATAAATTGTACTAACAATTTCTTTAAAGAGGAATAATGTATAGATACATTTTCTTATACACAATATTACATATCTGATTCTCACAATTTTAACAAAAAAAATGTTGTTTGATAATTTGTTTTGTTTTTAGTATAGGTCACTGTTATTATTGTTGTAAATTTCTGTTGCTGAAATTTATATGCATACATACATTATACATTTAGATTTAGCATACAAACAGACAGCAGAATAATGCTGTGCTGCTGCTATTACTGTTGCATTAATTGAGAACTAGAACACTAAATATATTATTATGTTCTCATTTTTGAAATATGTAATTAAATTTTCATATATGAAAATGTATGAATGTATATGTACGTAGGTATATAACTTTATTATATTTTGCACTACTCACAAAATTTAAAAAAAAAACAAAAAAAAAAAACAAGTTATTTAATAAAAAATATATTTATAGATTTTTTCAATTTTAAAATTTTTCTTATTCGCAATTCTTTGTAAGTATATAAGTGCATATTATAATTGCATACAAAGAACTATGTATAGCATTTTTTTTTATATTGAAAATGTTTCTAAATAAGATAATAATATAAATATTAAGAACATGTTGCTTCGAATAATTTATAATTCTTGTATATTTTGTTTGTTTTTTATTTTTTCTTTTAATCAGAATATTGGCAAAGAATTTATGAGTGAGTTTTTTCTGTTGTTTTTTTTTGTCACTTGTTTTTTTATTTTTATTAAATTTGCCTTGCAAAATTGCATTCATTCACTTTTATACATACAACATACAGTATAACAGATATCCATTTGATTATTGCTTGTTTTGTAAATTCACTACACTTTTTTGATTTTCAGAATTAATAATTAAATTTTTTTCTAATACATATATAAATATGTAAATATACAATTAAATTTATAAAAAAAAAACTTTTTTACACTTAGAGGTAGAATTTCAATTTTTTAAACTTTGTTTAAATTATTTCATTTATTTTTTTTATTTTGTCAAAAATGTTTTTATTTTTTCACTTGTATTCAATCGGTTGAATTAAATTTTATTAATCACTGTATAACACATATATAGTTATATATATATACATATATATAAGTATGTAATTTATTATTACTAAACGAGAAATATATATAATAAAAACTTTTTTTTAATATATTAAGCGCGAACTGCCATCTTATCCCGTACCGCTCATGATTCGTAATGATTATAACTTTTATAAAACTTTGAAAAGTTTTTGAATTGAATTTTTATAAATGAAAAAGTAAACGAGAATAATAAAAATAATAATAATAATAAGAAAATAAAAAAAAAAACTATAAATGAATTTGAGTGAGTGAGTGAGTGAATAGTGAGTGAATGAGTTTCTCATTCTATAATTTAAATCTCAAAAATTATAAAATAACAAAAAAAAAACAACTTAACAAAACATGATACTACATTTCTATATAAATATTATACATGCATACAAATAAACTATAAAAAAAATTGTTTAGTTTTTGATTTTATAAAAACAAAAAAAAAATGTAGTATAGATCAGTGACGTAACTTTTATAGAACTAAGATGAGCATTAGTAACCTTCGTATAAATTAATTTAGTGAGATAATTTACTTCTAGTAGGAAATTGTCACTCCAATCATTTAACCATAGATTAAATAGCAATGCAGTGTTAATTAATCTATGATTTCACATATATCAAAGGCTAGAACAAGCTGATCTGCTGGGTAATGTCATAAAGAGAAAAATAGTGAAGGAAAAAATTTTAAATATAGAGAATAAGTTTTTCATGTTTGATTTAGTTATACAAAATCTATTGTATGAGCATGTGTATACAAAATCTTTGGTTAACTATAATTGTCATGAAATTTTACAAAAAAATAACTGAAAAAAACCAATCTACAATTAAATTGAGAGTATAGTGACCAAACAATGAAGAGAAACCAACTGATTGACTTATTTTCAAAATAAAGACATGTCACATTATGTTAGAGCTTTGTGGAAGTCGTATATAGGACTTCAGCATATATCGGTTTCGCGGCTGCATTTCAGCTTATAATCATTCATTTATTTTTTTAAAGAACCAATTGCTTAGTTTACTGTTTCTGATACTACCTAGTTTCTTTCTTAGAGAACTTATTCTGGGATGATATCCTTAGTACTATAGTACTAGATTTAGTACTTTTAGCTCTAAAAAAATACTATAGTACTTTCATAACAAATCTACTACTTATTTTTTAAAAATAATTATAAATTTGCTTCTCTTCAAAAATACTTTTCAATACTATCTGTGTGAATTAATGCGTGTTCTAATGAAAATAAATTTTTGTTAGCGGGGTTATTGTTAATAATTGTCAAAAATTTATTTGACTGTTGCAATCGTTGTAATGTAAATTTTTTTTGAGATGTTGAATAAGTAAGTTTAAAATAACATCAATATTATAATTGGACCTTAAAACAATATTTAAATTATTTTTACACAGACGGCTTATACAGCCTGAAAAATCTAGCACCGTACCTATAATTGAAAAAAATCAGCTATTAGTGAAAATGAAAATTCATTAGGTATTGTCACTGGTTAATTGTAGAGAGTATAGTGTAGCTTGTCTTCATGACTCACCACAATTTTTATTTATTTTTGGTTACTTATTGTAAAAAGCAAAATTTTTTTGTATTTTGTTGATTTCGAAAATACTAGGCATTCATAATTTTACAATAAATAAAAATGTATTCATGCAAATATTTGATTATTTTTTTTTGTGTATTTGCCGCTCTGCTCTACCTTGCAGTGAATTGTTTCGGGAAAAATTATTAATTTTTCCATGTAATTTGTATAAAATATTTAAAAAATCACTCATTCATTTTATATGCACACAAAATAACAAAAATAAAGAACGATATTTTTTTTAAACCGGTTTCATTTAAAAGCGAAAATTTATTATCTTCTCTTTCGTTTTTCTCAATATTTCAGTTTTTTATTTTATTATGATTTTTTTGTTGTTTTGATTTTAATTTGCACAAATTATTGGAATAAAGTTTGTTTTTTATTATAGGTTAGGTTGGTGGAGGAGCATATTAATTCTATGATGCAGGGATATCAGGGATATAAATGTTGCTATAAATATTTTTGTTGTGAGTATTTTAATGCAAGCGGATTTTTGAGTATAATCACTGGTATAATAATAAAATGAGTAGATTTGTGTGCATTAAATATTATTTGCATTATATACTTACATGTTACATGATTATGTATTTATACACAAATAACTTTTACTCATTTTATTGCAATGTGAATTTTTGTATATATTTATAGTTATATACATACTATTATATACACTTCAGTATATTTAGTTTCAGCAACAGATATTTGCTTGCTAATTTTTTTAATTTTCAACTCAATGTAATGTGTTTAAATAAAAATTGTAGTAATTCGTACTTCGTAGTTTGAGAAGAAAGTGGGTAGGTATTCTCTCACAAATAATATTACAAGAAAATACTTTTAAATATTTGAAATGGTTTGGTTGATTATGATTTGAAATGAGTAGAAAGGGGTGGTTGGGTGATCGAAAAAATATTATATTGCATTTAAAGTTAGGAGGATATATATATTTTTGAATTTCACTCAAAATAAAATTAGCCTTGGATAGGTGATAGACACTTGGTCTATTTTAATAATGTGTAGGTACATCAAGTTATAGAATAATGAAAAAATATTTAACAAATTTATCGAGTTATTGTTTTTTTTTTGTTTTTTTTTTTAAATATAAATTTATCAAAATGAGTAACAAGTGTGTTGGGGAATTTTATTGTTATTTGATTTTTCTTTGTTGTTGTTGAATTTTCTTTTAATTTTATTAAATTTTTACTTTGATGATTTGTTTTTTAAATAGGGTTACAGAATTTTTTAACTAATGTATTACATATTTATTCTACATACATAATGTGTACATTTATGTAATTAAATTTAATATTTTGTCTTATTTATGTTCTTAATAATACCACAAACTAAATAACTGTAGTTATTTAGTTGGTGATTATACGTATTATCTCATTCTTGACCTTAATGTTTAAAATTTAGAAGTCAGTCAGTCACTGAGGATTCGATCAAACCGCAACTATAGATATGATTGTGTAGTTGGAAATAGATATCTGATATTTTTCTGCGAAAAAGGCTAATGTCAGCATTAAGTATCTAATGTGTCACAAGTCGAGTGAGTTATTTGTTGTATACATTTTATTTTAGAGCATTTGTCATTTAATGTAAATTCAATTGAAGAGTACAATTACGTGGTAAAGGGAATTACTTAAAACTATGATTTTCTCATGGCATATTAAATTTTATGAAATTTTTCACATTTTGTTTGAAAAGATTTTACCTATATTTAGTGTTTGAGCTGTTCAACTAACTGTTCAACAACTGTTCAACTAAAATTAACCAACTACAAGTGTTTTAAAGTCTCTCTCGATGTGTAGACAATTAGACATCGTTAATTAAAGTCGCGTAGTCTACAAAAATTAATTAATAGTTATATATAATTAAATAAATGAGTTTAGATAATAATAAATATATATTAAATAATACAATACATAATATTAAAGAAAATGCTTATTATAGTTAAATATTAAGAAAAATATATTTCAACTTATTCTGTTATCACTCTTGTTTTCATCATAAACACACATTTTAGATATAATAATTTTATTATTTTTTATTTATAGTGTATTGTGAAAATGCATTTATAAATTTATTCTTCATCATATATTTTAGATTTAGTATAAGTAGCGTATACGTATACAAATGTATTTATTTACCTGCATATTGAAAATATTTATAAGCAACAATAAATAAACCGGCAAATTATATTATTTCTAAACATTTATTTTGTTTATATACATAAATTTTCTTTTCTATGAAATTTTCTCATCATAAATACGAGTAAAATTTTCTCTGATTATTATACCTATAAGATAACCTATGCTGCAACTGTAAAAGTAAAATTATGTATTATGCTATCAAAATTAATTTTTCTCTTTCAAAATTTCTTTCTCTTAAAAAAAAAATAATTTCAAAAAATTTTATATTCTCTTTTATTTTATTTGGATATTTTATGATTTATTTGTTGATTGATAAGTCTCTCTATCTAAAGTATGTATGTGTTGTTGATAAGGAGACTGATAGTAAGAGAACGTGAAATTGAGTTGAGAAATTATTTTTATTTAATAATCATTTTTGTGAAACGTAATGTAATAGAGATTAGAGAACCAGGTAAATAAATATAATTGTGTTTGTGTGCGTATTTAAACCTCTCACTCAATTTATATTTAATAGAAAGAAAGGGTAGAGCAGAAAATTTTGTTCTCTCTTTTGTTATTTTTGTTTATTATTTTGGGCTTAAAATGGGAAGAATAAGAAGTTACCTTGCTGTCATTTCCCATATACCAAAATTTATTTAATTTAGTGTGTATATATACATCCCTATATAATGAACTTATATATATAAAAAATTTCCACCTATATACTTTTCATACTAAAGAATTTTATACAATATATTTCAACATTATTTGTTTGTATATAAGTAGATATACTATAAATATAATTATATTATGATGAGGATTTGTGTAAATAAGTTGTGTGATGTGTGTATTAGAGAATCGAGAGAGAACACTAAAAAAAAAAAATCATTATGAACAAGCAAAGGAATGTCTAGAAGTGAGACGTAAATTAGTGGGCTGTACGAAGTAACGAACAAAAAAAAAAACAAAAGAACAGAAAAAGGAAAAGAAAAAAAAAGAAAAATGGATTGTTGTTGTTATGTTGTTTTTTCTTCTAAAATAAAGGTTGAGTTAAATCAAGAATTTGTTGCAATGTCTTTTTGGTTCTTTTTTTGTTTTTTGTTTTAAATCTGTCTGCAAATGTCTAATTATAATTTGAATAATTAATAAAAATATGAAAAAAAAAAATTGTTTGTAGGAATGTACATTATGTATGTATGTAGTTAATTTACACCTCAATATTGTTCGCTAGGAGTTTTGATATTCTGGAATAAACTTACATAGTTACTTAAATTGTAGGCAGTTAGGTTTTAAGCCGAAATGTTTTGTTTTTTTGATAATTTCAGGAAATTTGTATATTAGTTGATGATCTTACATTATTATTATGTACCTACATGGGTGTGTGATTTAAGTGAGTTTAATGTTAAACAATGAAGTAGTTGGTATAAACTATTTCTTCATATTATATGTATAATTTTAAATGTACATACATAAGTATATACACCTATTCTATTATTAGTCGAAAATAAACTGTAGGTAGGTATTTTTATAGAAACTAAAGTCGAAACAAATTTTGGTTTTTTAAGACCAAATGTAATGTATAATGCTGTTGTACAAAAACATCAATAATATATAATGTTTACGTATTTATAAAAGTTTTTGATGCCGGGAAAATTGTGTTGAATATACAAATTTAAATTTCGAATCCGAATCCTTATAATACGTTTTATCTTATATTATAATTTGTATTATAATTCACTATACAAATCAATACATCAAGGGCTTTATAATTTATTTTTAATTATAGAGAGCAAAACAGAGTAGAAACGTAACGTAATGTAGTAATAATTTATTTAATAATCAATCTCTCATATTGTGGATATGGGATGTAGAGTCAAAAAAATACCAATTTATTCAACTCATTGTGTAAATTTGGCCCACATCTGCTCCAAAAAAATTTGCATACATATTTATATGTATGGATAATAAAATTCAATTCAATTCAATTCATCGCGTAAAAATTGAAAGTAGAAATTTGTTAAGAAGAAAATGCCATGGTTACACGCATCATTAAGAACTGGACAAAATATGTCGGTATGAAATATGTATAACGGTAATTTGATGCAATTAGTAATGGAATACAATAAATAATATATTATAATATATTTATAATTACATAAATTTATTTTAGGTATAAAAATAACATTTTATATTAAAATTTTGGTCTATTTTTATAACTCACAGATATACTATTTTATATCTTCTAATAAGTTATAAAATCAATCAAAATGAAAATAGGAGTTGTATAGGTATATTTTCTAGTCTAACACTATAAATACCTACTGATGAGTTCTAATAGTGTTATGATGAACGACACAATTTCCTATAAATATTTTGAATGTAGTAGGTACCACCTATCTACGATTTTAATCCAGTGTATAGATAATATATATTATATAATATCTATTAGACTATTAGAGGATAGGGATATATAGACGCTGAAGTGAGTGTTATAGAGAAAGAGCTAAGTTGACTGAATTTCGCATTTGGTTGTACCAATATTTACAATGCTGTTTTATTTTTTACTGTTATACCTATTTACAATATTTACAATACTGACTGATAAATAGTATTTATGTACATTATGCAATATTTATTATTCCCTTACGAAGCATGAACTTTGCACAAATCTAATCTAAATCAATTTTGGGTTGTTCACTCATTCTCTTCAATACACAAGTTTTACCATTAACTTGACTGTTTTATTAATGTTTTGGTAGATGTTTCATGTCATGTATTTCGAGACCTTTCTCCATTTTTTTTTATCAGGCTTATTTAGTTTAGTCTATAGGGTGTGGATGTGCTCTAATATTATGCTTCATGATTTCTGGAATGCGTATAAGAACGAAGTTTTAATTTTACTTTTCTGTTACCTACAAAGGATATTTTTGTGTCTGATGATGAAGTCAAATTAAGAAGCTCGCTTCATAACCGTATATTATATAAAAAAAAATAGAAATTGGGAGATTATTGAAAATATTACAGTTTAGAGTTTTTTTTTTTGACATTTGATATAAGTAGGTGATTGTAAAATAAAAAAATTAAGATTCTTTAACCCAGCAATAAAATCAAGTGCACAAGGGATAATGAGAATCTATCAACATAGCATTGTTTTTGTTCATATTTTAATTTGGTTTATTACATCCTGAATAGGGTAAATGGTAAAAGAATAATATCAACCAAAGAAATATAGCCATCATTAGTAGATAAGCATGAAAAATAGAAAAGTGAGAAGACAGAGGCAAAATAAATTTTGAAATAGGTTTACAAAATAGTTTTAAATTTTAGAAATAATCTTAGAGATAATGGAGTTGATGATGATGAAACGATCAAAAGATATAATATACATTGAATTGTTATTGTTTTAAGTTTTTATTTGTCACGATCAAAAAAAACGAACAGTTTTTGTTGGAAGCTAAATTCAATATATTTTATTTTGTAATATTTATAAAAGTCATACACCTTTAGCCTACTTTTTTAATTAATAATTTTAGATTTTTTTTTATACAATTGGAATCTTAACATTCCGCCCACCAATTATAATTATTTTTAATTTAATTTAATTACATCTTTGAATTTTTACTTAAACTGTTTGAAACGATGATATGATAAGTATTTACATTTTCTTCATCAATAGGTAACTTACATAGTTTTGTAATGTTACGTTTGATTATGCCATTGACACATTTCACTGAAGCTACTCTTATAAGCCCATCGGCTCCTGGATGAATATCGCAAATGCGTCCCAAGCTCCATTTAAGAGGAGGTTTGTTTTCGTCTTTAATCAGTACAAGATCATTGATTTTAATATTATCTTGACGACTTTTCCATTTATTTTTTGTTTGTAGTGAAGTAATATATTCATTGGACCAACGCTTCCAAAAATGTTGATTCATTTTTTGAATTAATTGCCATTGCGACAGTCTATTTATCTTCTCTGTTAATAAACTTGGTTCTGGAACAGAAGTTAATGAATCACCAGTTAAAAAATGACCTGGCGTTAATGGATTCAAGTCATTTGGATCACTTGACATGGCTGATATAGGTCGTGAGTTTAGACACGCTTCAATTTGTGTCAATAGGGTGTACAACTCTTCAAATGTGTACAATTGAGTGCCCATGACACGACGTAAGTGATGTTTGCAAGATTTAATTGCAGCTTCCCAGATGCCTCCCATATGTGGTGATCCAGCTGGAATGAAATGCCATTGAATACCGTTTTCAATTAGCATCTCTGAAATTATTTGATTGTGTTGCATGGAGTTGATTAATTTTGATATTTCTAATATTTCGTTGTTGGTACCAACGAAATTTGTTTCATTGTCACTCCAAATATTTAGGCATTTACCTCTTCTGGCAATGAAACGTCGAAGAGCTGCTAAAAACGCCTCCGTTGTTAAGTTGCTAACCAATTCGATGTGAATGGCCTTTGAAACAAAGCATACAAATAATGCTATATAAGCTTTGGTAGTTTTACGTCCTCTGCCTTTATTTAACAAAATTGTGATTGGACCACCAAAATCAACACCACAATTTAAAAATGCCTTGGTTGGATGTATTCTAGTTTCAGGCAACGATCCCATTAATTGCTCTAAATTTATTGGTTTTACCTTAAAACATGTTATGCACTTTCGAACAATATCCTTTGCAATGTTTTTGCCATTGATTGGCCAATAACGTTGACGAATAACTGCTAATAATGACTGAGCACCAATATGTAATTGTTGTTTGTGATAATATTCGAAAATTAATCTTGTTAAACGATGCTTCGCTGGTAATAATATTTGATGTTTGGCATCAAATGTTGCATTTAATTTGTGCAAGCGACCGCCCACCCTGAGAATATTATTTGTGTCTAAGAATGGTGTTAATGATAATAACTTGCTTTTAGTTGACAATGTCTGTTTCTTTTTTAACTGGTTTATGTCGACTTTGAATTCCTTTTCTTGAACATATTTTATGAATATATTTAATGCACATTGTAACTCCTTTCTGGAAATGAATCCACTTTGTAATTTTTCTTTTTTTAATTTACTTTTACTGTTTGAAATAAATCGCAAACAGTATGCCATAATTTTTTGAATTTTGAAAATATTTGAATGTTGATTTAGAATTTCATTTAAAACAATATTTTGATTCTCATTTGCTAGTATTGTAAAGGTTTTCACTGATTTTTGTTCGTTTACAATAAGGTCTTCCTTTGAGTTGATTGCACCTTTGTCAATCTCACTTGTTTCACTGAATTGTGATGGACCGTGCCACCATAGATTGTTATTTATTATGTATGATGCATCAACTCCACGAGATAACATGTCAGCTGGATTTTGGTGAGTTGAAATGTGATGCCAATTTTCTGATGAAATATTTTGCTGAATTTCCACTATTCTATTGGACACAAATGTTTTCCATTTATTTGCATCACCTGCAATCCATGCCAATACAATAGTTGAATCTGTATATGCTGATATTTTGTGTATTGGGATGTGTAGTGATTTGGTAATGGTATTTATCAATCGTGATAATAGTAATGCACCCGATAATTCCAATCTAGGAATTGTTAACGTTTTTAGTGGGGCAACACGAGACTTGGGACACAAAAGATCAGATGCAGTATTTCCATTTGTGTCTGTACTATAAATATATACACACGCTCCATATGCATTTTGTGATGCGTCACAAAATCCCTTTATTTCATAGTGAGTTGGTTGCTCAATATTGATGACTAATCTGTTAACCTTGATTTGTTCCACATTTAGAATTTGATTTTTGTATGAATTCCATTCAGAAAACATACTAACAGGCAAACTTTCATCCCAATTTATCTTAAGTTGCCATAATTTTTGCATAATCAATTTTGCCACAATAATGATTGGTCCCAATAGTCCCAAGGGATCAAAGATTTTAGAAATGTCTGATAAGATAGATCGTTTTGTTGTAATTGTACTAAACTTATTTACAGAAAATTGAAATGTGTCTGTTGTTGGAAACCACTTCAATCCTAATGTTTTAATTGATTGATCGTTATCGAAGTTAAGTGGAACATGTAGTTCTCTATCTGCTTCTGGAATTTCTGATAATAATTCGTTGCTATTTGATGACCACTTCCTCAGGTCAAAACCACCTTGAGATAATAATTGTTTTAATTCTTTTTGTAATATAATTGCATTTTCAATATTTTCAGCACCCGTTAAAATATCGTCCACATAAAATTCACGTAATGCTACTTCTGCTGCTTTTGGAAAATTATGTCCATCAAGAATAGCCAATTGTTGAATGCATTTTGTTGCTAAATATGGGGCACTTGCAGTTCCATATGTCACGGTATTTAATTTATATTCTTGAAGCACATCGCTTTTAGAATCACGCCAGAAGATGCGTTGAAAATGTTGATCTTCTTCATCTACCAATATTTGCCGGTACATTTTGGCAATATCAGCAACCATAGCTATAGTATTTATACGAAATCGCAGTGCAATCTGGAATAAGTCTTGTTGAATGTTTGGACCCACCATTAATGTTTCATTTAAAGATAGACCGTTTGATGATTTTGCTGATGCATCAAACACCACACGCAATTTAGTTGTGGTACTTGACTCTTTCGTTACACAGTGATGTGGTAAATATGCTGACTTTGATGTATTTAAATTGTCAATAATTTGTGTCATGTGATTTAAACTTTTGAATTCCGTCATAAACTGATTATAATCTTGACGTATCTGTTGATTTTTCTCTAATTTGTTTTCGACTGCTAAGAATCTTTTATATGCTATGTCACGTGTATTTCCTATTTTTTCCTTTCCCTCACGAAAGGGTAGTTTTACTATAAATCGACCAGTTGAATCTCTTTTTGTATTTTTATAAAAATGATCTTCACATTTTTGTTCTTCATTTGTAAACTGTTTCACTTTTGACTCTTTATCTTCAATAGTCCAAAATTTTTGTAATTGATTACTTAATTCAGCTTCTTCTGATGATGAGAATAGGCAAGATGCAAAATATGAATTCTGTGGTTGTTGCTGTTGTGGTAAATCACATTTGCCTGCCACAATCCATCCCAATAACGTCTTTTGTAAAATTGGTAAATTTTCACTTAATTTAATTTGACCAATACACAACAATTTGAAAAACAATTCTGCACCAATTAACATATCTATTTTGTTTGGTATATTAAAAAATGGATCTGCTAATTGAATTGTGTGTGGTATCTTCCATTTCTTTGTATCTGTTAACTGTGTGGGCAATACCCCTGAGATTTTTTTCATTATAATACACTCTATGTTTATTTTAAATTCACCTGCTTGTGATGCAATTGTAATATTAGCTGACTGTGATACTTTTGTAATTGATTGATTAATTCCATTGATATTCATAGATATTTGTTGTCTCTTGATTTTTAATAAATTGCACATTGATTCTGTTATAATATTCACTTGTGATGCACTATCCAAAAGTACTCTTGCTGCATGAACTATTCCATCGGAATCACAAATGTTGACTACTGCTGTAGATAGAAATACACTGCTTGAAGTATGTTTGGAAACACCACTTGTCATTACATGTTGTGTTGCATGACCACTCTCATTGTTGCTTTCTGACAACTCATTTATTGATGATTTGTTAAAACTATGATGTAATAAACTGTTGTGTCTTCTATTGCACTGTCTACAACCACTTGATTTGCACTGATGAATTTGATGACCTTTTTTAAGGCAGTTAAAACAAAGTTTTAAAGACTTTACTCGATCACTTCTCTCTAGGGTTGATAATGCTAAAAATTTATTGCAATGGTAAATATAATGATTTTCTTCACATATTGGACATTTAATTGATTGTGCTGGTGCTGTAACAAATGTTGAACTTCCACGTATCGGTTTTGAATAATTTTTACTAGAAATGATAACATTAGGTTGCTGTGATGGTGATGATGACAATGACTCAAGTATTTGACATCTTTTTTTTAAGAATTGAATTAATTCAGCTAATTTAGGCATCTCTTTTGTTGATAATTGCATTTCCCATTCACGTAAACTATTTTTGTCAAGCCGGGAACATATCATGTGAATGATTAATGTGTCCCAATGTTGAATTGGCTCACCTAGATTTGCTAAAATATTTAATTGTTTTTGTATTTCATCAATTAGCCGATGTAATGCTTCAGATGACTCTTTTTGACTAACTGGGATCTCGAACAACGCTTGCACATGCTTTTTTATTAACAGCATCTTATTTTCAAAACGTTCATTAAGTAATCTCCACGCTACTTCATAATTGCTCTCAGTTATCATGACTGAATCAATTAGACGTAACGCATCACCTCTCAATGATGCTTTTAAATAGTGAAATTTCTCGATTTGTTTTAAGCTAGGGTTTGTATGTATAAGGCTGATGTATGTGTCATGAAATGTTAACCAATTATCACTTCTTCCAGTGAATTCTGGTAACTGTATTAATGGTAGTTTTATTGATGGTTTTATTGACATTGCATCCATTTCCACTTTGATTTGTGATTCTGAAGTTTTGAATTGTAGCTTTAATAATTTTGATCTAGTGCTGTAATACCTGTCTTCGAATTCTTCACGTTGTTGTTCGTAGGATTCCTTGTCATTTTCTGCACAGTCTAATGTATTTTGCACTGTATTATACTCGTTCCAGCATTGTTCCAGCTTTTCAATTCTCACCGTAATTTCATTTATATCAACATTTTCCACATTCAATTGTGATTCTGTAAATTTATGAATCCTTGTTATTTTTGCTAAAATACTGCTACACTTTTTTTTGAGGCTTTTCACTGTTTCCGCCATTTTGAGTTTATGTTGTATTTTTGTATGGAAATCCGGCTCGAAGGACCAAAATGAATTGTTATTGTTTTAAGTTTTTATTTGTCACGATCAAAAAAAACGAACAGTTTTTGTTGGAAGCTAAATTCAATATATTTTATTTTGTAATATTTATAAAAGTCATACACCTTTAGCCTACTTTTTTAATTAATAATTTTAGATTTTTTTTATACAATTGGAATCTTAACATACATTACCAATCAGCAATGAATAAGTTTTCATTGTCAATCAATAGCGATTATGATAATTCATTTACAAATCATAATTAAATTACATATGAAATTGAAAGTGCCATAGTTAGGTAGGTAGTAGGGGCTGCCGACAGTATGCCGACACACTTAGAATCGGTAGGATCTATTGTTGAACCATTTTTACAAAGCGGTGGAGGTCTTTGATTTTAATGCCTTCAAGGTCACCCAGCGAGTCCAGAAATCAGACTCTTAGGTTTTCCTTTTATCATAAAGACCAGGGCAGATACAAAGTACTTGTTGGACAGTTTCAACTTCTTCCTCCTCTCTACACTTTCTGCAAAAGTCGTTTGAAGGCAGTCCAAGTCTTCTGGCATGTTTAACAATAAGACAACAACTCGCAATTACCCCCCATACCATAGCGTTGTTGATCTTTTCAAAGATAGTAGGTTAAGGGAGCGCTTCAGGTTCAGCATAGGCTTATATTTAGTGATGTTGCAGTCTGATCTATCTGATGACCTTTTGAAGTTGGTCATATGGGAAAATTTAATACAAATTCAACAAAGTGTAAATACAGTCAAGAAAACCAAATTTTAAATGCTTAAATTAATTCTACAAGAAAAATTTGAAGATACTGATGGAGTACCTGTCGATAGGAAGCAATTTGTTTTTCTTATAATATGTAATATTCGATAATCAAGCAATCAAGGTTATCGTTATCACTTGACAATATAAACAAAATCCGAACATTCGAACTCTGATTGCTGTATAGAAGGAGGTAAGAATATTCACTTTAATGTATTTTAATAACAAAACTAAATACATATATCTATATATATATATATGTATGTTACATATGTATGTTACATATTTTCTCCAATTTCTAATTTATGACGAAAGCAACAAAATTTTAACACAACTTTTTTTTAATGCATTTTTTTTTTACTTTTTATTTACATTGACTTTGAAATTTTCTTCTGATTCAATTGTAAGTAATTTCACACTATACAATACATGTGAACCGACTATATAATATGTATATCTACTTATTAATTATATGCATATTAAAACTACAAAAATAAAATATTTCTTAAAGTTAAAAAAAAAAAAAAAAAACAATAACAACAAATAGACATCAAATTACCAGTTGAATGCACATTTTTGTTAAGTATTTTTACATTAAGCCCCATAGTAATTAGCACCAAAAATAAGGAGAAAAAAAAACCTTAACATTCAAAAAATATAAGTATAATCAGCAGAAGAAAAACAAAAAAAAAATAAAAAATTGTAAATAATTAAAAAATAATTTCAGCCGCAATGAATTTCCTCTTTATTATTACACGTACGTGATTATATTTTTGCAAAAGTAATAATTTTTATTTTACATTTTATTTTTATTTTGGGGTTAATTGCATTCTAAAGTTTTATAAATAACTAACAGAAAATAATATAAAAAAAAATATAACAATAAAAAACTTACATAAAATAAATATACATAATAATATGTACATAAATGTGTGTAAGTACTTGATTGAAATTGAAATGAATGATTAGATTGCAATTTTGTTTAAAAATGTATGTTCAATGTTCATTAGTATGTATAAATGTTTATATACATGTAGTTACTATTAATTTATAATATTGCAATTGCAACACTCAAGTAGATACTTATATTAATATAATATTATAGTTAACATATTTTTTTTATAAATATGTAACATACGGAAATAACAATTAAAAAAATTTTTAAAGTAAGCAAATTTTTTATTTTTAGATAAAATTTCTTCTTTTAGTTTTTGTTATTTGACAAATGTTTATAAACATTTTTTTGGTTTTTATAAATTTGATTTTTAATAATGATGTATAAAAAAAAAAATCTGTAATATAATGTGTGTGATAAGCGGAAGTAAAACTTAAAGGTTTAGACAAACAAAATCATCAAGGTAGCAATATTTAGCAACAATTAAACATAAATGCAAGGTAGCGAAATCGAGAGTAAATGTTTGCGAGCGTATACCTAAAAAAAAAACAGTAACGATAAATCTTCAGTTGAGAACATCCGCCACTTTCGTAATTTTTGAGTTAGGACCAGATTTTGAGACTTGAAAGTAAGATCTATCATTGTATCTTATCAGCTTTTAAATATCTAGCCTAGTCTCTTAGTTACAGAGAGGCTAGTTTCGTCCATATCCACATTGTGACACTTTTTTGGAATCGAATTCGTCCATATACAAAATATTAGCATTTAGCCGAGAATTAGTATGAAATTTCAGAGAATATTTGTTTTATTTCTTAAGTCGGCTATATAGGGCGCTAATGGATTTAGCCCAGGAATTTTGACTTATCATGTAACTTTTTAATTCGGCTACTACACTATGAAATTGTCCACTGCATTAAAAAATTAAAAATTAAGCCCGAATAATATAAAAAGGAATTATTTATTAATTTCGTCTTCTTCCATAAATTTTATTTTATGCGTATAGTAATTGCTTATAACAATAAGCTAAATTACTGTACTACAATAGTACCACAAAATTAGTGCCACCGCGAAACTGCTTATAAATATGGCCTAAGCAACGTTAAAATTTAAGGCTTAATTAGTCCATATACGTATATTTTAGCCATCCTGTTGAATCAACCTATGAATATGGTCTGAACAGAAAATAAAATATTTCTTAAATATATAGTTCATATAGCTACATACATTTAGTCATGCTATGGTATCTACTTATCGATATGGCCGAAACAACATAAACAAATTTTTAGTGCTTAATTATTTCATATGCATGATATTTTAGTCATAGTCTGGAATTTTTTTTTTTTTTATATTATAGCCAAAACTTAGGTTTGAACCTTTAAGTACTTGCGGTTGACTATTTGAAAAAGGAAAGGATAGTTAGAGGAAAGGAAAGAAAAAGGAAGAAGAAAAGTTTTGTGGGAAAGAGCGAACAATGTTGTTAATATTCGTCTTAAACCTCTGTAAGTCATAAATAAAAAAAAAAACTGTATTATCTACCGATAAAGCCTAAAAATGTATGTAAACTGTTATTTTTTTAATACTTTCTATATTAATAAATTTCGAATTTATTATTGCTTTGAAAATTTGTGCGAGAAATCTACTGGTGGTCCCAAAATTATCTAAGAAAGGAATTGATGTAAAAAAACGTATTGATCCAGAACTAGTTTAGAAGAAGTTAAAAGACATATAGCAAATTTTGAGGTTATGGATTCGCACTACTGTCGAGAAAATACACAAAAATTTTATTTAGAATTACATTTCAGTTTGCAAAAATGTATCAGTTGTATCTTGAAGAAGCAGATAATCCTGTCAAATCTAACATTTATAGAAAGGTATTTAATACCAAATTTAATACTAGTATTTACAAGCCAATGCGTTCTTTTTCAATTACATCGAGAAACTGTAATTGAGGAGTAAAAACAAATCCATACAAAACATTTAAACCACAAGGTTTCTTGTAAAGTTGAAAGGTATGCAGATCGTTACAACACTGATGCGGATCATGCTTTTTTGGCTTATGATCCGCAAAAGGTATTTGCGCTTCCAAAAGGGAATGCCTCAACTTCTTTTTATATGGGAAAATTAAATACTTTTAATTTAACTGGGACACTAATACTGCCTAGTGTAGATAAATTAATGTATTACTGTATTTGGACGGAAATATATTCCGGACGCTCAGGAAATGATATTTCCAGTGCACTTGAGAATACTGTTTGAATTTGAATATTTATAATTGGACATATACAGAAAGAAAAACGAAAAAAATGTTTCGCTCTTCATGGGATAAAGCCAACACAAAAAAAAAACAGGATTCAATTTTAGAGTCTATTTTCCACAATCTTAGGTGCACAATATTGATATTACATAAATTTGCAATTTAAATACAAACAAATCAAATAGTGAACTTATTATTTCTGAAACTTTAAACTCAATTTACCCAAAACTATATCGATGGCGTGTGGCCGAAAATAGACTCAGCTGACGAAATGTAATCCGATATTGAATAAAATCATATTTTAAATTTTGTAATTCTACCTGCTTTCTACCGGAATCAGAAGTAAAAATAATTATATGTTCTTTATTAATTGTGCTGTCAGATGTTGTTGCATTGCCTCTGATTGCACCATATTAATTTTTTACTATACATATATATATATATATATACATTCAAATAATGAAGCTAGAAGATGCCGTTACTGATTGAATAATATGTATCAAAATATTTTGGCCTAGCTAATACTATCAGCAACCATCAGTATTGTAATTAGATGTGACAAATTAAGAACTTACGATAAAACAAACAATAAACATATGATATAAACAATATGTCGTTGTAAGCGATGTCGTTATTTCCGATTTTGACTGTATAACGAAATATGTTTATAAAAAATATTAATCTGTAATTCTATAACGAACCTACATTAAGCATTATTTATCGTGAAAAGGTGTTATATTTCTACATAGTTTCATAAAGAGTCTTGACGATGTGTTGCCCGGAACCATAAAGTAAAAACTATTTTTATAAAAATCAAATTTATTTGAATAACTATATGCATTTTTTAATTAATAAAATATTTCCAAAGAGTATAGTATACTTATATGTTATATGACAAGTATAGAAAGTATACTTAACAAATTTTGATCTTAAAAACATAACTGAGACAATGAATGGTCTGAAATCCCAGAGAGTAATCGAAAATGAAATTAAAAGACTAAGAAATGAACAGATAGTTGGATAACCTTGGATATTGTTATTTACCATTATATCAAAGGGTGCTTTTAGAATGAAATTTAGAAATTATGAATCTATTGATTTCTGGGTTATTGAACTCAGCATAGTTATTGCATCAGAGCTGTGATTTAACATAATTAGAGTGTGTTTAAAACGATAACTAAAAATCGATTTAACAGCTATAATACAAATGCTAGTTGTCAAGTTTGAATCACATAGCATGGAGATGATTGTCTACACAAAAACAACAAATAAATAATGTAGCAAATACAATCAAAAATTGTAAAAGTACATATACACTACTTATAGGGTTCCTTGTTACCTGAAATTAAAACATTAAAAAATCAAATCACATTAAAAAAAATCAAGTCTTGTTGGATGAATCATGTTCTATCAAGCATATCTTGTATGAAATTTTGTACTAACTATTCTATTCTATTCTATCTTAATTCTTTTATAATTTTATTACTCTTTACTATTCTTCTTTTTTCTTCATCTTAATATTGCTTAAATTTTACGAAGGCAGTTAGGGTGCTTATCCCATTATTTGGGCGTAATATAAATAAAAAAAAAAATATATTATTTTCACCATTTGAATAACTTATTAATCCTGGCGTTCAATGGCATATTTTATATTTTTCAACCAAAGCACGATGGTCCACAATCAAGTTGCCATATGGAGTATTTGTGCCCTTGTATTTGACTTGGAAATAGTTTTATGATTTCCTATATACACGATCATTTATATTGTGTTTTTGAATTGTTTTCCAGTTTCATATTACATTTTGCTTTATCGGAACGGCAGACCAGTTAGACTAACACTTATACTATACTCTTTGGAAATATTCTATTAATTAAAAAATGCATAAAGTTATTCAAATAAATTTGATTTTTAAAAAAATAGTTTTTACTTCATGGTTCCGGGCAACACATCGTCAAGACCGTCAAGACCTTTATGAAACTATGTAGAAATATAACACCTTTTCACGATAAATAATGCTTAATATAGGTTCGTTATAGAATTACAGATTAATATTTTTTATAAACATATTTCGTTATACAGTCAAAATCGGAAATAACGAAATCGCTTACAACGACATATTGTTTATACCGACTTATTTTTATTAACAAAATGAAAAAATGATCGGTTATAAAGTCGAAAAAGTAAAAAAAATAAAGGAAAATACCATACATTTATTAAGAATAAGGCGAAACTTGAAAATGTTCTTAATGATGCAAATTTAAACCGCAAAAAAAATCGCCTAAGTAAGCATGAATCTGTATAAAAAATCTTTGCTTTCCTGGTCTAAGCATATTCCTATTAACGGCCCCATATTACAAGCCAAAGCAGATGAGTTTGCAAAACTAATGGGGAAAGATAATTTGACTTGTTCAGCGGCATGTATACAGCGCTTTCGGTTACGCAATAACATCGTAGTATCCACAGTGGTGAAGTGAAGCCAAAAGTGTTCCTAGTGATGCAGTTGAAAAATGGTTAGAAACTGTATTGTCCCAAATTCGTCAAGGATATTCTGACGATGAAATTTTGAGTATAAACGAAACAGGTTTATTTTATAGAATGATGCTGACCAAAACATTGAAATTTAAAGGAGAAAAATGTGTAGACGGAAAAATCTCCAAAGAGAGAATTACTGTCCTAATTGGTGCAAATATGACAGGTACCAAAAAGTCCAAACTTCCCAAAAGTTTAAAAATCCGCGCTGTTTTAAACACGTGAAAAGCTTACCAGTATTGTATGAAAGTAATTCAAAAGCGAGGAGTGTATCATACATTTTTGAAAAATACTTAAGAAATTGGGACAAAGAATTAAAAATAAATATTTATAAGTTTGCTTTTTAGTTAAAAACTATGAAATAAAGATTTTAATAAATAAATAATTAATGCTCCTTTTCATTTATATAAAAAAAAAAATTGATATTGTTTATAACGATCTATCGGATATAACGACCAAATTTGGTGGTCCGCTCAATGTCGTTATAACCGATACCGACTGTAGTTGAATTTTGTTGCACATTAAAGTTCCCCACTATATGCATATATGTATTCTATACTCTTGAAGGTAGTGTAACCCCCCAAAAAGAATTTAAACTCAATTCAACTAAATTATGTAAAGATTTTGCTAAAGTAGGTTTAGATAAGTATATTTTGTTCTACTTTAGATATTTCATAGGAAATTCATCAACCTGTCCATATGTAATTCATTTTTTACCCCAATACCAATATCGTATGATACATGTGTGTATGTTTGTTTGATAGGTGGTATGCATACAAATTTGATACAAAAATACACTGTAGATTTTATTTAAATTAAATTTTTTTTTTTAAATTCTATGACGCTACATTATACAAGCATATACATATACAAAATTACATGTTGCGGAAATGCCAATTTTATATATATATATATATGTACATATTCAAAAAGTAAAATACAATAGAAAAAAAGAAACAAAAAATTTATAATAAAATTCTTATAAGATAAAAACTTTTCTTGATTTTTGATTCTCTATTGAGACAACAACAACAACAATGTCAGCAACAAAAAATTATAACAAAAGAAATAGAGACAGGATGTTGAAGTCATTGCAGTTTTCCTTTTTTATTATTATTCTGTTTGTTTTCTATTTTTCTTTCCTTTATTGTTTTTAAATATAGTTGATGCACAAATTATTTGAATAGTTTCAAAAATTTATATTGGAAACTAAGTTTGAATAGGATTTATTTAGATCTAGAATAGATCGAGAATTTTTGTTTCTGTAAATGATGATTTCTGCATTAAGCCTTACGTCTTGTTCTTGCGCTATCAGCGTTTATTTAACATGCATTAATTTAAATTTACTTGAATTAATTTGTTTTTACTGTAATCCAGCTTGCATTAACTTGCATTAAATTGCATTAACTTGCATTAACTTGCTTTTTTTTGCATTACGTTGCAGTAATTTGCAATTAGTTGAATTATTAGTTAATTTAAAACTACACTCAAAAATTTGGAGATGCAACAACATTTGCTAATCTTGTAATACATAGTATTAATTGCATTAAATTGCTAAAAACTTATATTAATTTGCATAATGTTTCATTAACTTGCAGCAAAGCGTAATGAATTACATTGATGGCTAATTTCAATATCCAAGCTAACATTTCTAGAATAAATTATAAAATTTTGTATTTCTCAGTACACACTTACCATCTATGACTCAGAGTTGATGTCTTTCTTTTAAAGAATGGTTCAGATTAATTCAAAATTATTATTTTCTGCGATTAAAACTCTATATTATTGACGATCTATTGAGCTATAATTTTTTTGGGATACTGGAAATTCCAAATTTAATTTTGTTGGTATATGCACTACGTGGTATATGCAGAGATGTATGTCAATACCATCAAAAATATGTATAATAACACTAGCAATCGCATAAAAAATAGTGGTTGTATCTCTGAAAAATTCGATACAAAATTCAGAGTCCATTAAAGATCAGAGTTAAGTTTATTACCACAAACTACTATTTTTATGGTGTTTAGAGTACCTTGCATGGAATATCCAAGACAAATGTATATGCGGATAAAATTATACTTTTATTATAATCCTAGAGAAGCTGCAACCAAAACTCTTTTTGTAGAAAAATAAATTAGAAACTTACGACTTTTAAATTCGGAGCAAGTAAATATAACCAATAATGTGAATTAGAAATCGGTCCAATAAACAATGTAAAAAATGACAACACAACTTTGCACTAAACGTAGTCTATTTAAATATTTTGTTTCGATCATTCAAGGAACTGGAAAAATTGGCTAAGATGTCCAAAATTGTTTGAACGCTGGAAGTGATTTGCTGTAACAGAAGTACGGTAGGTAGGTAAGTAGGTAGAAATGGCCATTTCAATTAGCACTTAATTGTGCCTTTTTGATACCACGACTCGAATGACCTATTTCCTTTTGTTTGTTGTTATAGGAGATCATTCTCTCATTTTACTCTACCCTGGGATTCAATACTACACACACCCTGTGTGATTGAGAAGCTTGATCAGATCTCCTATTTTGCTTTAAAGCCTATATTACTGTATTAAGTCTCACCGAAAGTCCGGAGTCTGATTCCTAGCTAATGCTGGGCATTTGCAGAGAAAGTATTCAAGAGTTCAGAAGTAAAGTAGAATAAGAAAATACTATATCAAAATTTTAAGGCAAAATATAAAAAACAATGATTAGGCTTGTGTGCTATTTTATATTTCGGTTTTCTAGCAGGAATCATGCAATTGAACTCCATGTTAATGAGATATGAATGAATCGACGATTTGCTGGTGTTACTAGAAGATACAGGATTAAACGTGATTATCTAAATTTTGTAAATTGTACAATGATAGTTATACAATTTTAAATTAACTTATTTAACAATTTTACAATGACAACTTAAATATAGCAAATTTATTAAAACACAGCAAACTAGCATATTTACAAAGTTAAGTTTTTACAAAGTTTTATGTTAAATACACAACTTACTAAAATAACGATCAGCTACGAAAACGAATTAAAGAAATTACAGATACGAGACTTACTTAAGTCAAATGCATAAAATTGAGTCTGTTTTTTTTCTTTAAGCAAAGTCTCGTTTTGATATGTAAAACAATCGAACTTGAGCTAAAACTTGGAGCATTTGCTCGCTCAGAGCTCTTGTTCGATAAATAAAATTTTCGCGAACTTTAAATTAGAGTCTAATATTAATTTTTACTATTTGGGTAATTTTTTACTATCAAAAATTTTTGAGCTCATTTTTGTGCATTGCACCCTTTGTTAGAACAAATAATTTATACCATAAGAAAAATATGGACTAAGTGTAAATTAGCGTTTTTATAATATCTACTCTATAGTTTGTCAATGAAGAGACAATATTATGTTGAAGGATTTTCTGAGACAATTTTTCTATATAATTTGAGTTGGTTAAATAATTTTGAAAATGACTGTAATATTCAAACAAATATTTAATTGCAACTTATTTTTAATTTGTTTGTATGCCATAATGAAAATTATACAAAAAATGTACATCTAATACTCTTCCATATATACATACATAAATACATATTCAAAGTGCTACCTTATGTTTTTCTAGAGAATTGCCTGCATTGAGATGAGATATGGATAGAGAAGATTTTGTTAATAAATAAGGTTTGAAATAAAACAAAATAAAATTAAAACAATAAAAAATACATTTTTATTTATTAAATACAAAATATCAGAAATTATATATAATTTCTGATAATATATGTACATCGATTTGTATATTCGATATTAATTTACAGACAGACAGTCCTTCTAAATAAAAGGAATATTCTATTTAGGTAATCATTTTATTTTTATTTTATTTCCATGTATATATATGTAGATATGTGCATTTTTTATTATTCTAATTAGAAAATATAAAATTTTAATATGTTATTAAATTAAAATTTTAATTATCTTTTTTATTTAATTTTTAATTATTATTTTAATTATTATAGAGATTAGGTTTAACTTGTAAATAATTGGAAGCTTCTTTCATAAGACCTTGCTTCTTTTCAAATTTAAATTCTTATACAGAATATTTCCCATGCCAATGCACTGTTATATGCTATTGTGTTTTTTTTGCTTTAAATTGATGTTCAAGGAATGGCATGATCTGTTCTGGTTTGAGAAATTAAAACATTTCCTACTTTTAAAACAAATAAATGGACACTTTGAGAACACTTGGTATAATTTTATATTTACAATAAAAGAATTTCCGAAACCAGTTTTGGATCACCTAGGTATTCTTAACCACAGTGTAGAGATGGGCATTTGAAGCCTCCCTGGTGTTACGCTGGAATAGTTTGATGGGAGGTATTTTCAACAAGATATCTATAAAAGAGGAAGAGAGCTCCAACATTTCCTTCTCATTGTGCTAAGAGCGATTTTGGATTTTGTCCAGGAAACTTAGTGAAGTTTGGGAGTCGCCAGCCCATATCTTAGGTCGGACATTTGTTTTATAGATATTGGCCAGATCTCTTGGAGAAAAGTAGGCTTTACATCGAGAAAGATAACCCAAACATTTGGCAGCCTTCTTAGCTTTATCCAAAATATGCTTATTCCACTGCATTTTTTGATTTAGCATGTGCCTTCAATACTTAGATTTTCAGATCTTTGTACATTTTCTCTTTTACTAGAGATCAAACAGCTTTGAGTTTTGGACGTGTTGAACTCAATTCTGTTTACGTTACCCTAATCGGCTATTTTTGCAAGGTCATGGTTAAGTGAGGTAGTCATTATGTTTCTCTTCGACCCGATTGAGGTAGAGGTTACATTTGATTTCCTTAAAAAGTCGTAGGATGCCTCCAATGTGCTGTCATCAGCAAAACTATGATTTGGATTTAGGTTTGAAGAGAGCAAGTCGTTGATGAAAATCAAGAAAATAGTAGGTGATAAGACAGAGCCTTGTGGAACGCCAGCATTTATTACATAGTTGTTGAACATAAAACTGTTGACAACGACACGTATACTTCGGCTCGAGAGAAAAAGAAATTGAATTAGAGAACTGGTTTTTTGCCGATCGATTTTCAGTCCCTGATGGAAAATATTTCTATTTTCTAATTTTCCGGTTTACTTTTTTGACAACCTTAATTGGTAACAAAATTTATTCAAGTTTCATGTACTTTTTTTCATTTCAAATCAAATTGATTTTTGTCATTAAACTGAATAATACAAACTTTAGGAACACAAATAAATTGCAAAATAAACAATGAGCAAAAATTTCAAATGAGCAACTAATTTTTCATTCGATAAACCCAGTTTTCGTTCTTGGTCAACAACTTACTGAATCAGTGGTCAGATTGGTATTTTATTTTCAGCTTTAAGAAAAATAATTTGGAAACTTTGAGAGTATTTGGTATAATATAATTGTTTTAAACAAACTTGTTCAATCTTTCTGTAATTGAGTTGTATTGTTACCGAAAGCAATCCAGATTGTCACCTAATATATCAGAGTGACCAAATCCATACTGACAAAATTGAAATAGAATACAATTCAGACACAACAAAATCTAGAAAAATCCGTTAAGAAAAGGGGAGTACCAAAGCTGAGGCGGAAGCTTGTATGTAATTTTTTTTTCCGCAAAGTCTTACAGTATTTTTAAGATGTAGTGTTGTCAAAATGTTGCAGTATTGTTATTGTACTGTTGTCAAGAAAAGCAGTGTTCCAATAAACTTGAACAAGGGTTTTGTGTACTACACTCACCGATAAATAAAAATTATAGTTTTTTTTTTTTTTTTAATTCCAATACTTTGATTTGTTCAACTTTTTTATTTACCAAATAAAAGCAATACCAGCCTCAGCTTAATTGTATTATTCCGTTTTTTTTAAAGGTTTTTTACACAAAATATGAACGTTCGAATTGAATTTTATATTTTATTAGTGAGGTTTTCCAATTTTCCTCTCGAAATGAAATATTAATACAATAATTTTAGAATTAAGAAACAAAAAAAAAAAATAATATTGTAGTTGTATAGATTAATTAATATAAGATTTGATCTCTGTAAAATTAAACGTACTTGTATATAAAATATAAATATTTGGGTAAATAAATGAATTGAATTGAATTGAAAATTTAAAATAAATTTCTATAAATATATTTATCAGAGAGAAATAATATGTGAACACCGTGTAAACGCATTTGGACTAATGTAGACTGTAAGAGCACTAATGTTTTCATCCTCTACAGCCTTTTTATAGAATGAATTAGTGATAGATATATGCAGCCTTGTTTAATAACACGAATTGTAGAGTACATTTTTTATTCTGCAGAGTTCTATAATTTTTTGTTTCTCGGGTGTACAAAGCCTTTACAAATTTGTTCCTAGATATGTTTTTGTATAGAATAAAAATCAATAGTTTTTATAAAAACTAGTTTTCTATTTTAGCGTTAGAGTAATTTTTTTTGTATAATTCGACTATTTTCACTATTATAAAAATCAATAGTCAACATTTTTTAACGAATCATGATTTCAATTTGTTTTATTAATTCGTGAAATTTGTCGCTATGAACATCTGTCCTTCTTTTTTAACATATTTACATAAATACAAAATATACAGAAAAGATTTCGTAATTATTAATAAATTTGATTACAGATGAACTGAAATTTGAAAATTTACAACTTGAATTAAAGTTAATGTCACTTTATGAAATATAAGAATTATACAATGTCCCACATACCTTTATATCCTTTTTTGGCAAACACTAAAATTGTATTAAAAACAAAAATAATAAAAAATATTAAGAAAAATTAATAAAATTCTCAACATTGTTGTTGCAACATTGTTTTTTGCTTGTACATATACATATACATTTTTATTATTATTTTTGTTGTTGTTTTGTTGTTTTTCTTTCTTAAAATTATTATTAGGAACTTCACGAAACTGTCAATGTTTTCATTCAGTTTTTTTCTCGTTTTTTATTATTATTATTTTTTTCTTAAATAATTTAAAAAATTTTATATTTTATTTTTAATATGGAAGTAATCAATCATTTACCTTTAACCATTTATGACGACATTTTTGTTGTTGTTGTTTTCTTTTTTCTTTTTATTTAAATCTAAATAAAATACTCGTTACAATATCTAAAAACGAATTGGTGTTGTGATTTTCTTATGAGAGCAATACGGTAAAGCAATACACCGAATTAATCGAGAGTATAGCTAGCTACATACAAAATTTCAATTTTAATCAATGCAAGTAAAAATGTTTTTTACTTTGGTTATGAAGTAAATGAAATTCCCAGATCAGTAACAGCAGCAGGAGCTACTGATGATGAATTTATAAATAAAAAAAGACAATGTATGGAATTGATTAAAGTTATGAACATAACTAGCAGGTTTATTTTGTTATTGTTGTTGTTATTGTTGCTTTGATCTTTTATTGATTACCACCATAAATAATCATCGATTTTTGGAAAATATTCAAGTAACTAGTTTTTATTTCTGTTGGTTTGTGTACGCTTTGTGAATTGTGTGACTTTATAAGGCATTTTAATTCAAAACAATTATCAATTTTGAACTTCTTTGATTTTTAAAGTTACAGAGTTAAAATCTATTTAGATTATAATATTATGATGTGATTTGTATGGTAGAAATTTTATAGACAAAAAAAAAAAAGAGTTGCCATTTTCAATAAAGAGTGTATCAAAATGAAAATATCACAGGCTTTTATTTTATTATGATTTATTGAATTTAGATTTAGTAGTTGAATCTGAAATTTATGATATGTTATGAGATTAGAAAATGGTAAATTATAATGAGAAATTATATGAGCCGATGAATGGCTATAATTTAACAAAATCGATTATAAGCCAAATAATAAAGTGAGCCAAGTATGCAATAATAATGTCGAATGATGGGAACAAGAAATAAAAGCAGATCAAAAAGTAAATTGATGGGAGAATCTACAAATAATCAATTGAAAGAGGACTGCAAGAGAAAGAAACAATTGAAGGAACCTGATGAAGAAAATTTACATATCTGATGATCTCTAATTTTATAAATAGCAGGTGACAATGTAATATTTCAATTTGATACCAATATACTTTAAGAACAAAATATGGGTAGAATTCAGAAGGATGGTCATTAATGCAGCTCACATTAATAAATCTTGAATGAAATGAAAGAAATTGCCTTATCAAAATAGAGGTGAAGGTGCACGATTGATCGGTTATGTTAAGGTGCATGATTTGTTGTGTTTAAATTGCATGATAACGCTAGATGGTGATTATATTTAAAGAACTAGTAAATCCGAACAAAAATTTAAAACTCATTTCACATCCGAATTATATTCAACACAATTAAATTAAAATTGTATGTAATTTGACCATGAATAAATTACTTAAAATTCTTGCACTTGTCATTGGCTCGTCTTTTTTTAACGTATTTTTTAGGTCGAAGGAAAAACTTAGGGAAAACTGTAGAAAATATTGAATTTGGAAGACGTTTAGTAATACAAAATAAAAGAAAATCTAATCAAAATCACTTTTGTAAATTTCATTAAGTCGATGAGACCACTTCTGATGTTGTAATTTACAAAGATTTGCGATGACGTTCTGTAAATTATAATTAATTTATTCTAATGAATTTAAGACTTTCTATGGTATGTGTATATGAATACAGAAAGTCAAATCTGTTTTGAAAACATAATTTTACCATTTCTTATAGCTTCCGCAAAAATAATTGATTTCCAAATATGAAAGAGGATCTTTCTCTTGCATTGCAATAATATAATTAATTAGCAATAAGTCTCAATGTTTTACTGCATTTATTTATTTTTATTTTTTTTATTTATTTATTTCAATTTCAATGCCAAAAGAGAATGAATCTCGTTATAGGCTTTGGGTAGAAAGGTATCTTGGTTATGTCTCGCTATGCAGATTATGCCTTCAAATATGTTATATGTCATGTGTTCTACATTGAAGAAGTATGCAAGTAGGGTTACATTAAACATATTTATATTTCTCTGATGAGCATACTTCAAAAACATATAGAAAATTTGTAAAAATTTATATAAATACCTACAATACATACAATGAAATTAAAAAACAAAGGGTTGTTGAAGTTGAAATTTATGCCATCAATTAAATGAACGAACATTACAATTTAAAAAAAATAAATTACCAGATATATCTAGCTCTGATTCGAGTAAATGAAAAGAAATGCGTTATGGCGGGTTGGATAATCTAATTGTGCACAGAACCGGTACGAATTCGGTAAATGAGAAAAATAAATTATTGGATTTGGTTGGAAGAACGATATATTTTGACTTTTGACGTTCTTGAACCTTCACAGAACGAGCTTATTAATACTATTTATATATATTTATTAATCTATTATAGTACAGAACATAAGATCCGCCAATAAATGAAATGTATCCATTGAAACATTGAACGAAGTAATACAGCAAAAATTGAATTTAATCAATGTTAAAAATGCATTATAAATTGACTATTACATTCTAAGAGGTATGTTATCAATTGCACAATGCATGTCTTAAATTGTATCGTCGCAAATGAATCGAATAAAAATAAATATTTAAATTAAAAGTCAATGTCAACTTTAAATTAAACTTTTTTCCAATTATATATACACCCGTATGGTAACTCTTAAAATAAATAAACAATTGATATTTTTTTCTTTTTCTTTTAGCTTTATTTATTGTGTTACCGTTTATGAACTAATAAAAATGAAAATAACAAATCTACTAGAAAATAGTGATAAAAAACATGAATTGAAATATTTATACATACCTGAATCTATATATGTGTATTTATGTATATATATACATACATAATACTTAATCTAATATTATACACACAACACGTTACACAGTGGCGCGCATTTAGTATGAAAACTAGGTCAAATAGCAAAATCATAGTCAAAATCACTCAAGCTCTTTACATTACTTGTATAAGGAGTATTACTACTACAATTTATTCAGTTATACATGACTTTGTACATGCATACATACATATGTATATTTTTGTATATAACACTTCAAATATTACTAAAAAAATTGTATATTGTTAAATGTACATGCAATTATATTATAGCAAAAAAAAAAAAAATAATAACAAAAAAAGAAAATTGCAGTTTTCTACCTGAATTCTAATTTCATTTTTTTGATTTTTTTTTTTTTGTTACCGCTAATCAAATCAAAAAAGATAGAGCGGAAGAGGTGGAGAGAGAAATATAGAGAAAAAGAAAATAGCAGAAAGAGAAAGAAGAAAATGAAAATGAAACCGCTTTATTAATTCAGCATCTGATGCACTTTTACTTTAAAACTCCGCTTTTAGTATAGAAGAAAACAAAAATAAAAAATAATAATGAAAAACAATTTTTTGTTTTTTTGTTTCTATTTTTCACTTTCCATCATGAAATGAAAGCAAAAATAGGTTGTACATAATAGGTTTTAGTTTTTCCACTCGTTGTATTTAGCAAATACGAAAAAAAAAAAATCAAGAGTGACTTTGTTGGCATGCATATGTTTTTGCAAGCTAAACTAAATGTATGTAAGTTTTCATTTGAAAATGAAAGTTTTTCGAAAAACAATTGAATATTGGTGGTGAGGAGGATAACGTGTAGTTACTTTTATTATAATATTTTCATAAAATTCAGAACAAAAAATTTTAAATCAAAAATTGAACTGAATTGAGATCCGATAGTTATTGTCATTTCTTACGAAACTTTAACTTCCACTTGGTGGTGTAATTATCACAGGAATGAAAGGACATCATAATGAGGATGTAGAAAGTAAAATAAAATCCGCCGATATACAATTTACAAAATTATAATCAATGTCGATAGTTAAAAGTGGATAAGAGCATGGAGAATAAACGCGATATTTGTAAAAAAAACATTAAAAAATATAATACCAAAATTTATGCTCATCAATGGAAGAAAAGGCAAGTTTTGGATAAGTAGTTTCATTTGCAATTAAAATATCCTGAATATGGAACCTAATTCACTTCTATATGTACTCCCAAATATGGAAAATTCTTTACATATGTATACATAAATTCAAGACGAGCAACCTGCACTTATTCAAGACACCGTTCGTTCGTCTAATTGTCCTCATATCTACTAACCTTCTTTATTTCATAATTTCGCTTTCCCCCCTAGTCAATGGTATCAACCGATATAAAAAATGTTCACCCAATGTTTTGGCTATGTATACAAAATAAAATAAAATTGCGCAATATGATGAGTACCTAATGACAAAGATTTATAATACATGGCTTTTAAATGTTCATGTTTACGTCAGAAAGCACGGATGATAATAAAAAGAAGCAATATTATAGACTACTTCGAAATTACATTATGATTCATTACCCTCAACTGACGTAAACAATATATTAAGAGATTCTACACCACAATTTTTCCACGGTGTAGAATCTCTTAATATATTATTCTATTAAGCTATAAAGAAATATATAAAATATATAAGCTATTAGGAAATATGTATATAAAAATACAATTGGAAGACATAGCCTCCACGAAGTGTTTAATGGCAATGGGAGCGAATACTTTGCTTTGATACAAGTAGGAATGTAATCAAATGTAATTGAATGTAAACAAGCTCGACAACACAGTTTTTCAAGCCGAAGTACATGCCATAGAACTCTGTGTGGAGAGAATTTAAGAAGAAATTACAAAAAACGTAAAATCTACATTCTCTCGAACAGCAAAGCAGCCATACTAGCTAATTCATATACCATCAGATCAAAGTTAGTATGGGGTTCTGTAGAAATACTTAAAACCCTAAGAAAAATAAATAATGTCACAATAATTTGGGTACCAGGACATTCTGGCATAGCAGGAAACGAAGCTGCAGATTATCTAGCAAGGAAAGCATCGTATACACACTTCATAGGGAGAAATTCAGTCTGTGGGATTCCCTTGAGCACAGAGAAAATGCAATTAGAAAATAGTTACAATAACTAATAAACCCGGATTATCACAATAAGCTCATTTGCGGCTGCGGTGATAATTGGGACAGATTCGGAAAATTTTAAATCTAAATCTAATCTAAGCTTGACATGTTTCTCTTACTAAATTAAGAATTAAAATTTAGTAAGAGTAAAATTAAAAATAAAATTTACGAAAATACTTCCATTCAGAGCTAGATAATGTAACTTTAAAGAATTAAAAAGATTTGCAGATAAATTATAAAGATAAAAACAAATACTTAAACGATAAGATAAATGATGAGATAAATGATAAGATTTTAGACCTAAATGTTGGGATAATGAAATCAACAAGAATTTTGAAAAATAATGTAATACAAAATAAACCGGGTATAAATAAGTCCAAAACAAATCTATACAAAGACGCAAATGGAAATATTATAACTGACACAGAAGAGACAAAAACATTGAAGAATTCTTTATTTTGAGCAATCAAGGAAACCTACAAAATACATATACAATTGATTATATGTAATCAAATGCGCTAGATAATCAAAACAAGTCGAAATAGACTAACTACCTCTAGTCAAAATCATTATTAAATAATTTATGAACTATATCAAGTATTGACGGTATAGTAGCATAAATTCTTATAAGCGGCGTATTATAATGTGAAACATAAGTTCAGTCTAGCTGAAATTGTATATGAATATATTCTTGAATTGTTAAATTTTCCGATAACTACTCTTATTCTACTTGAAGACGAGCTCCGTGTCAAAGGGACAAATTTAATTTTGCAGGCGATTTCAGCCTCTGTGATTGTCACCTTGTTTGACCCATTTTTTTCCAAACTAATAGACGGCTTGAAATAAGAATATGAATAATATTTTCAGAACGATTTATTTAAATTTACTATATAAATATTTAAGAAATCATAGATTTGTAGCTTTTGGTAATTTTGAGAAAAATTTGCCATCCAAAATTATAACTTTCTGTTCAACTGACTTAGATTTGTTTTTCTGTATGAATTTTTTAACAGTATACTTAATCCAATTTATAATTATTTATTAGTTTTTGATATAATTTTATGTATTTGAAAAAATTGTAGGAATAACAGCCACTATTAGCGGCTTAACAAACAATGCATTTGCAATGCAAAAAAACAGTTTTAATGGTAAACTCAATACTTAAAAATGTCTTAAAGAAGTCTTATCAAGATTGGGATTAAATTGGTGACAGTAAGGATAAACTAGAATTGTTATATATCTTTTGATTGTAAAAAAAAAAATATATATATATATATTTTGCAATCGGGGCACTCCTTATATTAAGAGCAAAATAATAAATAATTTTTGAAACAGTGTGCTATACAAATTTACTTCACGATAACTTCAAAATATTTTTTTTTATCAAGTGCATTCTTATACCATCCAAAATATTTTTATTTCACTTAATAAATTCCAATTTTAGAAATTATTTTGTAAGAATTAAAAAAAAAAATATGTATATATGTTTTTATTACATAAAAGTAACTTTGGTTAAGTACATACTCACCTTCTACTTAAGATCAAAAAATAAATATTACATTTGTGTACATATTTTTTTGGTAAATGAAACAAAATGTCTACATTTAAAGAGGTTTTGAGTAAATTAAAAATAAAATAAATTTTAATCCAGGTTTTTTTTAAATGAAAATAATTTTTTTGATTAAATTAATTTTTTCAATTCGCTGTCTGTCTATATTTGAACAAATTTAGGGGATAATGTCATCGCATTGGTGAATACTAACATAATTAGGTAATACAGTTTAATTAATAATTTAGTATATTATTAATATATTTTTATTCTTCTTTTACATATCTTTTGGAAGCGCATTGCTGTAACAGCCAATAATCACACTGACGTTGTAGTTCCAAGTGATTAAATTTCTTTAATATTTGCGTTTTTAGCAAACAATAGCTAACAATTCCAAACAATAATATTTAGTATATCTACTAATTCAAAACTATCATAGTTCCATTTTATTTCAACTGGTTACCAAATTGTATTGGAAATACTGGGAAAAATATTTAACAATATTCAACAAGTCCTGAACGGTATTTATTTAATTTATTTATTTATTTGAGTATCTGTAAAAGTGGTTTTAGCTCGTACAGAGTGTATTTGCAGAGTAAATATTCGAACCTGGGATCTTTGATTAGTAATCAGATGCGGCATAATAGCATTTGAGATCATAAAATTAAATATTTTACAATCCCAAATTTGATGTATAGTTTAATACAGCCTGCGGAGTTCTAATGGAATTCGTTGGAGTCTGATTAAAACCACTGATAGAGTTCCCGAGACAATCAACGTTTTTCATAAAAGTGTAAATTTTTTATATCAGCTTTTTAAGTTTTGCTAGCTCTTACCCAAAATTAATAAGTCTAATAACCACCAAGCAAATACCGCTCGTTAGGTAGATTAATTTAAAAAAAAAATTACAAAGAACAAATGGCTCCAGGCTTACATATCTTCGGAGCAGTATAGTGAATATTTGTTAGACCGTTATTTTTCTAACACAACTTTGTTTAGACATCTGCAGTCCATTAGGGTAAATTCAATAAAACAATTTTTTTTTCTAAAATACTCCTAAGAAATCATACTTTAAAATTTTTTCGTTCAAATGCCGACAAATGTATGTATATTTTGTATGATTTGATTGATTTTATGTGATGTATTGACAAATTTATGTATATATTTTGTATGTATGTATATTTTGCCGGACAATGTATGTATATTAACTTTGTTATAGACGTATCCATTTTCAGATTGTGCTGAGTGAATTGATTGGATTCACTATAGTATAATTTTTTTATTAAAAAAGGTTGAATTTGTTTCATGTTCGACATTGAGTCCCACAATTGGAGTATGGAATTACACTTCATCAGAATTGACATTAATCTTGCGCATGAAATTGCAATGTATTATTAGATATAAATAGTGAGGTGTAATTATTGGAAGTTGATTTTACGTTAGTATAATTTAACATTTTAATTTCTTTATTTTGAACGCACACTATAGATATTTATATGTATGTACTCGCATACATAAATTTGATGTTGCAATATTTAAAGATTTTTTTATGGAAAATTTTTCGTTAAAAATTTATATTGGGTACCTACTATATATACGATTACTTTTATCATCTTTATCAAAATAATATAGGTATGTTGTAATTACATGGAACTTACCACCACCTTCCAAAATTGAATACCCTAATTTTACAGTTTTTTTGTGTTTTTGCTTTTATTTTTTTTCTTTTTTTGGTACGAATTACATGCAATATTTTGTATCAACATCAAAATAAATGTTTAAGTGTTTACGTTTGTTCTCAGGGTAGGTAAATGATAATTCGATAACACTATCGTTTATTATATATATATATATTGTGTGTGTATATAATGCGTTTTGTCTTTTTTATTTATTTATGATTTTGAATTGTTGTTGTTGTACAGGTGAATTTAGAACACAGGTAAACATATAGTAAGTGGAACAGTTAAATTTTAAATTGTTTTTTTTTGGGCTATCATACAAGTACTTTTGTGTAAATAACACTAAAAAAAATAATTATAAAAAAATTGGGGAATTCATATAATTTGTATCCATAGAAGGCGAAATATATGTATGTATGTTTATTGTTGTCTATTTTTAGTATATATTATTATACATACACTTATATACATAGATTGTTTAATATAATAATAGGTATAGTTTATCAACTGCCTATATTTTAAAAAGAATTAATTAATACAAGTAAAATAGTGATGTTATTGATTTGGCTTATGTTTTTTTTTTTATTTATTTTTAAATTTACTGTTAAAATTCATGACGAAATATTATCAGATAAGATAAAATGCTTTCACCTTGCACAATATACCTATACATTTTTGTTTATTATTTATTATTGTTATTCACTATTTTTTTTAAATTTGTTCTAGAATGTTGCAATTCTAGGAATTTAATACATATTAGGAATATATAAGTACTTAATGTAATAAGACTATAATTAAAGATTAGAGAATTTAAAAATATAAATGTTTGTTTTTACAATTATTTTGAGGTTTTGTACAAATTTAATTTTATTTAAAATTAATAAAAAATAAAAAAACCTTGACATTTTGAAATTAGATAATAATGTTTAGTATATTTTACAAAATTTAAAATTTACTAAAAAAAATATTATCAAAGGTGAGTTAAATTTTTGATTATAGGCCAGTACAATAAATATCTTAATTTGTATTTTTAATTGGGACCGGAAATAGATGAAAAATATTTCAGAGAGAAAAATTACTGTAATTTTCAATCACACAAATTGGCTCTTAAATTAAGTTTAAACGTACAATGGTCTAAAATAAATAGTAACAATAAAAAATGTATAACTTATCGTAGCAACAAAAATGTACCATAGTCTTATTCCCGAAGTAAATGGAATATTTAATGTTAGGACGTATACCTGTAATGTAACTACCCTAG
This sequence comes from Argyra leucocephala, assembly GCA_963942445.1. Lineage (NCBI taxonomy): Eukaryota > Metazoa > Arthropoda > Insecta > Diptera > Dolichopodidae > Argyra > Argyra leucocephala. The sequence continues at coordinate 128,976,953 of OZ012679.1, forward strand.
TTAATTTGGTTAAAATCTATCATTTGTTTTCATCATAACCTCTCTTCATCACCATTGTATACATAACAAAATTGTAGCTTGAACTAAGTAAGCTTAGATTTACTCTACTAACCCAATTCAAATTAATAATAAAATTTTAACATTTTGATTAAATAAAAAGTGTATCAATTTATTAAGAAAATTATCATTTATTTAGTTTTTAAACGTTATCAGATTGATGGTTTGATTTAGCTGTAATTTAATCAAAGGAAAGGTTAAAGTGGCATTGTAAATTCTGCTATAGAAATATGATATAAATGTCTGTAAAATTTATAACCCTTATTCTGATCAATGCAAAATAATGCTTATAGTTTTATCGTCAAAATTATATCATCGGTACTCTGTGTAATGTCTATCAGTTATAATCGCCAAGAAACTATTTTAATTAACTTTTTTTAAGGGATTGCATTTGTTTGAGAACTTCTCATTTGAAAAATTAAGTCAATATTAGCCATTATAATTTCTTTTGTGTATTGTGTAAATTTTATTTCTTTTCAAATTGATGTAAAAGCATGGCATATAAATTTTTTTATTATCTAATTATTATACTAGACAAGTAGTCAGTTTTTTTTAAAAATGTATTTCTGGTGGGTGATTAACCAGAAATGCATATTGTAATAGAATGCGCCAAATTAAAGCAACTGAGAATGCCCCAGCAAAACAAAATCTTCCAGTCTGGTGTCCCACGAATCCCTTGAAACATTTTTGTCTCAACTTACCTTTAGAACGATGAATGTGTAGCGCATTGATGCGATGAAAAAATGTAGCATCTCAAAAGTCGCGATTAACACTTAATTTTTAACTTACAATGAAATTAATAAGGTATAAAGAATTAAAAAAAATGTTTTTAATATCTTCGATACCAATTTTGATGATCTCCGATCTCTCCGACCTCTGATTTTTAAAAATTATTTACTATAACTATTTATTATTTATAAATATTGTAAATTTTCTTCATTAAATCTGCCTTTACAAAAATGTCCTTGAAATAAGTAAAAACAAATTTTTTCCCTTTAGAATCGATGAATATAATATGGGTTATAGCTCCTGAAAATGGTTTAATATTACATATATTTTACTCACGGGTTTCATAGCTCCTGAGCATTTAATCTTTTTAGAAAAAAATGGTTACATTCAAAACTAAAATCATGTCTATATACTATTTCATTATAGTGCCCGTCTACTACTATATGTAAAAAAATTTAATACAATCCAGGCAATATCGATAGGGATAAAATGAAATATGACATTACTGGCATACCCGATAAAAACAAAACTAAAAGAAATAATCATTGGTGGTCAACCTTTCCAAAATAGGACAAATAAATAAAAGGAAGCTAAAATACCTGAATAAATTTGTAAATTCTTTAGTTTCTAAGGTTAATGTGAATAGTTTTATGAATAGGTATAAGTTAGGTTAGGATGTTTTTATTATAATAAACAGATTAACATTATTTTTTGTCATATTTTTACAATGAATTACATAGAAGATTCGATACATACCAATTTAAGTATGGTTACATTTAAAAATTACACTTATATTATAAGAAGCCTATTAATTTAACATAAAAAAAACTCTTTTTAAATGTTGAAAATTTTAAAATCAGAAGAACCTGTTTTATTAACTTTTTGTTGTAGGTTAAGGATATAACAAGATTGTACATATTATCAAAATAAAAGTAAAAAAAAAAAAAACAAATAAGTGTTATAATATTTATGACGAATATAATATTTTCAAAATCACTTCAACTGAATCCTGTACAGCTGTACAAGGTGACCCTAGTACTGAGTTTGTTGACAAAAGTGGCCTAATCAAAATATATGTATATAATGGTTGAATAAATCAAATTCAACTTTTTAACATTTTAACAACAATGATGACATTGTCAGGCCTGTACCATGAAATAAAAATGAAAAACACGGATGATCCTTTTAAAATGACTTGAGAAAATCAAAATTACATTAGGTACTGGAAGAGATTATAAATAAAAACAGAATTAATCCTTTCATTACCCAAATCTTGTGCAAGAGAAAAATTTGAATAAAGATTTCAAAAATACGCTTTTTGTTTTGGTTACAATAATACAGTAGTGAAACGGTTAGAAGATGAAATGATACGAGGTTTCACCATTTTGTGACGTTTCAGAGACTAATGTAAGGAAGGAAGCAGAAAACTATTTTTTTTTTTTTTATATATTTTTAGTGATAATTTAAATTAAATAGTTTAATTGTTGTTAGGTTTCCGTTCACTAATGATTTTTTAATATTTGATCGCAAATATCGATATTTCGATAGTTAGTCACCAGAACTGATGTTGCTTCAATAGATGCAATCAAATATTAAAAAATTATTAGTGTACGGAAGCCTGACAACAATTGAATTATTTAAGAAAACTTTTGTTGATTAAATAATTAGTTAAATAAATAAATAAATTTAAAATCGATAGTATTCAAAAATATTTTCCTATATTTTTATTTCAATTTCACATTCATAGTTATTACATTACTGCTACGGTAGATAGATATCGAGATACTCATGAAAATTTTTACATAATATTCTTTATAAATATGTACTTGTATACTACCTATTATATGCCAATTTTTCGATTTACAGTAAAAGTAAGTAAATACCTATATTTGGGAAAAATTTCGTAAAAATGAAAATAAAAATAAGAAACAAAAACAAAAATGAAAGAAAAACTATACCTTGTGGAAAATTCACTAAATTTTTGTCATCTCCCATTTATTTATGCGCTTATTTTATTCCAATTGTTGTTATTTTTTGGTTTTTTATTATGGTAAAATAAATGTGTGTAAATCATAGCGTACGACGAATTAAGGTTACGGAAAATAAGATTTTAAAATGCATAAAAAGAAAATGAAAACAATAAAACAAAAAGAAAATAATCAAAATGAATGAATGAATGTATAATAAATACAATACAAACTCTCTGTGTGAGACTAGAAAAAGAATTTCGTATGCAATAAATTTAGATTTGTTTATGTGTGTGTGTTTGCAATTTTGGTATGATGGTGAAGTGAATTAGTCAAACTTATTTTTTTTTTTTTTTCATTTTGTTTTATAGAGGAAAATTTCTATTTGGTTGCGTGAAAATAAATTTTGCTTGGATTTGTTTATTTTTGTAAAATTGTTTGGAATGAAGGGAGAAAGATTAATGATGAGATTAATAAAAAAAAAACTCGAATGCAATTGTTGTCGGTTAAAAGTACATCTATACACATGAAATAGTAGGGCACTGATGTACTTTGAAATTATTAGATTGTTACGTATTTTGTTTTTTTTTATTTTTTGTTTTATTTGATTTTAATGTCGTCAGGAATTTAAGAGAAAGTACGAAATTTGAATTTAAAAATGGAACAATAGTCAAATTTTTTATTGTTGTATGTTATTTTATTAATTTGTTTTTGTAATATTTTGGAAGCATCGGATTGTTTAGAAACTGAAATTTGTTATTTCTGTAAATATTGATTGTTCACGGGGTACTGCTATGGATACAAATGAGCTGGAAATTATCGAAATTTTAATAAGCTGAGAGGACATCAAATACGTAAATATGCAAAGTAGCAACTAATATAGATGTTCAATTAGCCGAAATAGAAGTAAAGTATACAAGTTTATACAGAAAAAATCAATAAGCTATTGTAGATTTTTTTTTATATATAGTCAAAACATTAGATGGGGGAAGATCTTTTATACCGATTCGTAAGTTTGGCTAGAGAGGGGAAGGAAAGTTTGGAAAGAGGGAGAGTAAAAGAGAAATACGAACGAAAGAATTAATCTTCGCCTTGAATTCGTGTAGGTCATAAATATAGAATTGATAATTTTTGGGAATACATAAGATAACATTTGGTTGACGAATGACGAATTTCCATAATTTGTCTTCTGCCATTGGGATGCGTTTCACGAAAGAAGCGCTTAAGTGAAGATAATACAGATTTAATTAGACTGGTCATGTACTCGTGATTACGATATATTCATAAAAATATCTTGATAAATAGATGGTTTTGAGTTTGATATAAACTGAGATATAATGTAGAAAATTTAATTATGTATCTTCAGGTTAAAATTATCTTAAGTCAAATATATGGGGTTGTGCTAAACAATTACACATTCAAACATTGTCAATGCCTCATGGCTTGTTCGCAATGCTGATATTTAATAATATAATAATAATAATAATAGCTTTGCGCAGAGGCGATATCGTAACCAATGAAGTTATACCGAGGTGGCACTATTGCTAGTTGAAAAAATAATAATAATAATAATAATAAAAGAGGAAATGAAAAAATTGGTTATACGCCATAAAAGTAGTTTCTTTCAACATGTCAATGTCGAAGTTTTACGTTTAGCTACCTGTCAAAACTTTGTTAGAAAACTTAAACGGACGAAACCGTTCGAACTGTGTTAGGATAAAATCTTTTATCTTACAATAATTCTAATGGAATTTTGTTTGATCAAAGTAATAAAGCCAAAATTGTATTAATGGTTAGTCTTAAAGACTAGTTTTAATTTTAACAAAAGGATGGGAGTTTTTAGTGCGTTAAAGTCGACACAGTCCTTCACTTTGTTCTTCCCCGGTACAAGAACAGAAGTAGAAGACTCTTCTAATGATTTTCTTCTCTCTGAAAAAAAAAAATTTTACCTCAAGTTCGTGTCGCAAAATCGGTATCTCGGAGTTACTAAAATTTTGTAGAACTGACGAAAAACAAGAAATAAAAAATACTAACTTTTTGTTTATTTGTAATTTTTGAATTTTATAATTCGAAATTTCGGGATTTGCTTTTCTGGAATATATTTTTCAGGAATATTGACTCATTAAGCAAATTATATTTAAAAACTTGAAAACTATATATTGCTTTTGAATGGTGTGAATATGGTTAATAGAAATGTATTGTTCTGCCATATACTGAGCAATCTTACCGTAGCATCATCAAATTCAATAGAAATTGAAATTTAGATATAAAAAAGAAAACAATAAAACTGTTAATTTCAAGACAAGGAACTGTAGTGGGGGAAAATTTACTTTTAATTCAGAATCACCTTATATTTGACACCTTTTGCCCCATAGTTGTAACACCAATTAGAAATATTTTCACGCTAAAAACATTTAAATTTTTAAAATTATGACACAACCACGATAACGGTTTTAGATAATTTTGATAATTTTAAATCAAAAAATTTAATATAAAACATAAGCAAAATACACTTAAAGGAAACGATCAAAGAAAAAGAGGAAGAAGTAAAGCACTCACTTCTTAGATCATATTTCAATGATTTCCTGTTTCAAAAGTAAGTCAATTTAAGCACTGCACATTATTTTATTTATATTAAAACGCTTTCAAGGAGAACAGATTTACAACTGTATACACTTTCAAAACATTTGAAAATTACCACAACTTTAAAAGCAGTACCAACAATAACAAAAGAAAAAATAAACTCTTCCAAACCTACATTGAATACTTCATTTCAATAAAAAACAAAAAAAAACAAAACAAAAATAACAAAAACAAAAAAGTTTACTTTTACTAACACTTTCCATTTAGATTACAAACCAAAAACAAAAAAAAGGTCAAGTTCCGCAGGAAAATTTCAAAAATACGAAATACGAAATAAAAAAACAAAAAAAATATCAGTATACCAAAGCACCATCAAATACTGTATAAGTACGACGACGAGTGTTACATGATTTTCTCCAAATCCAATTTTTCAATTTCTATTTAATAAAAAAAAAACAAAAACAGCAACAAAATAAAAGTTGCAAGAATAACGAAAAATGCAATAAAAAAAAAAACGTGGTACATATACAAGGTATTTGAAAAACAAAAATGAAGGAAAAAGAGAGCGAAAGAGAGATAGAGAGGAGAGAAATTGAAAATTGTTGCTGCAGCTCTTAGGTTTGAAAATACGATAGAAAATTGCAAGTTTTTTTTTGTTTTTTTTTGTATTGCTATTTTTTTTTTTGTTTTCTGTTGCATTTTTAATTTATAAGTTGGTGGCATTTACCATGAAAATCTAGGTCACTAAGCTGCCAGATTATTGTTGCATGTTGGATACAGTTGTTGCATGCATGCCAAATTGTTTATATAGCGTTTAGAAATTGTGGTAAATGAAAAAAAAAGAAAACAAAAAATTTAAAATATAAATTCAAATAAAAATGAAAATTCGTGTAATGCGTTTTGAAAATTGAAATAACAAAAAAAAAAAAAGATAACAACAGAAATAAAAAAACATTTTTTTTGTGGATATTAGAAGCGAAAATTTTTTGAAAGAAATTGTTTTTATAATTTTAAAACTTCCGATAGTATGATATTTTGTTTCAACTTCTTTTTCCTACACTTCCAATGTAAAATAACAGGAAATTTCATGCCGGAGAATATATCATATTTGTACCGGCTTTAATTATCAAAAGGTACAATTGATTGCTGAATATTGTTTTTCTAGAAGCTTATACCAATTTGTCTTCTTTCCGTTAATGTTACATAAAAAAAGGTGTGTATTAGTAAATTATTTAGTTTAAAGGCTAAATGTTAGAAAGTATGTTATATCAGGTGTTATTATAAATAACAAAAAATAATTCAATCTAAATATATTAATTTTGGTACTTGTAATGAAAATTTTATATCGTTCTAATGTGTAACAAGATCAGTATTTGTATACAAGCTTGTGTAATTTGAACATTTCTGTGTGGCAGAGAAACTTGGTTGATGACAAATAAAATAAATCAAAAATTTTAAGTATTCGCGAACAAGTGGCAAATAATTTTTTTTAGAATATTCTGGCCAATATCATCAGTATAATAGGGACTTAAGGCAAATAACTGATAAAGAACCGGCAGTGAAACAAATCAGAAAATGGAAAAGGATAGGGTACGTTCTGAGAAAACAACTAAAAAATATAATGAGAATGGCCCTAGAATGGAGCTTCCAAGGGTATAGTAGAAGGAGAGGAATACGATAACAACACCTGACGTTGAAACACCTGAATTTGCTAGTTATAGATGAACTTGTGAAGCTAGAGATAGACGAACTTTGCTAGTTATAGACGAACTTGTGAAGACTTTGAACTCAAATCAAAACGGATATAGGAAAAACAATCTTATAAATCGCACTATACTTGTATAGAAGTTGCCCGGAAGCTTGGAAGAACTAAAATAACTATTTCCATCTCGTGAGAAGCTGAAAACTCTCACCGTTACAACATGGACATGATGTTCAGAACCGGTCATGGAAATTCATTCATTTTCAGGACATCTATAATGTTGACCAGTAATAACAATACAGATCGTAACTCTCCGCCAAACTTTTCACCTTGATCTTTCTCTTTTTCTTCTAACTTTTTTACACTCTACAGTAACTTAGGTAAAATCCCCTTTTCGTGCTTAATTAAGTACGATACTGCATTTTCACACTACAATTTCTACAATATTTCGAGCAATATTTTTTATCAAAGTTACTCGCTTATCAACTCATTAAATGTGGAAAACTACTGCTATTGTCAGGAACTAAGCCTTCTTAAATAGAATAGTTTCATTTTTATTTAATTTGTTACCAGATCTTCTAAATTCACATTTTTCTAACCAACACATATAATAATACAAAAGTATAAAATTTTCTCTAACTTTAGTTTTGGTTATTAATGTAAAAAACAAACACAAATAGGACTTGGTGATATAGCTTGCGGATTTGTGTTGGGAATGAGCTAATTCTGCCATTTTAGTAGTTTTCGTACTGTCAATGGATCTTGATTTTGAAAAGCGTATCTGAAAGAGGTGAACCAAGTATATATATGGTACACTGGGAAAAACTTGAACAACTCAACATTAATACGTAAAGGCTATAAAAAACTGTTTAAATTAACCATATTGTTTGCTTTTCTATTACGTATCCAACAATGAAATCGTAAAAATTTTTGTTTGAAAAGGAAAACAAGAGTGTAGGTATTTGAAAAAACGTTAAGAATGTTTTGATTATTTTGTATTTATTATTCTGCGTCAGAAAGCTATTTTAGTTATAATATACTAGTACTACTAACATAATCAAAAACACTTAAATATCGAAAACTTTGAAATTTGAATCTTTTGAAATTCTTGGAATGGAAATAAAAAGCAAACTGAAAACAAATCTGTGATGGATGCTGTGAATTTTTTTGCATTTTTATGAAATAAAAATTTATATCTTCCAACCTCCTATTCAAGGCATACCCATACATTATGCACTTGAATATAACTCGCATATTTGAGTCGATGCACGCAGTACCATACTGAAGAAAATTTTCCTAGTAAGATTGACAAAATAATTTTGTAAACTGTTGACAACAAATTTTTATTCATACAACAGTTTTTTTTCTATTTTAGTTGAAAATAAAAAAGTAAAGGTGTGTTGTTTTATGTGAAGTTGAGTTTTTGAATTTGCTTAATTAGAGAAATTCAAAAAAGTGAAGAGTTAAATAAAAAAAGACATTTTGAAAAATGAAATTAAAAAAAGATAATTATCAGTTGAAAAAAAGTGAAGAGTTAAATAAAAAAAGACATTTTGAAAAATTCAATTAAAAAAAGATAATTATCAATTGAAAAAAGTGAAGAATAAAATTAAAAAAAGATATTTTGAAGATTTAAATTAAAAAAAGTGAAAAATTAAATAAAAAAAGATATTTTGAAGAATTAAATTAAAAAAAAAACATATTAGAATCAGGTTAAAAAACTAATTAATATGAAAAATTTAAAGCTCAAATTTATTTACTTATGTATTTTAATTGAATTACTGAATTATTTTATTTGCGTTGTCAATGAATTTGGTTAGTTTTACATATTTGAATCTTGCAACTAAAACATTTATTAAAAATTGTAAATAATTTGAAGAAAAAAAAAATAAATTTGACTATTTTATTAAATAAATATAATTTGAAGAAAAAGTATAACGTTTTTTTGAAAATGTACTTTTAAGTTACAACTGTTATTTATAATTTATTTATTTGTATGCATACAATATCCTATTAACAAAATGATTCTGTTAATTCGACAACTGAATATAGAGGTAATTTTGACAAAACAAAATTTGGTGATTTAATAAAAACTTTATTTAAATTGACATATTTTTTTCTCCAATCAACAAAATATTATTTTCATTTCAACATACATCTTATATATAATATACAAGATGATCGACCTGGTGAGAAAAAAGCAAGAATAGTTAAATTACACCACTAAAGTATTAAAATTTTAGCAAGTTGTTTTTGCTAAATACTTAAAACATTTAAAATAGTTGCACCAAATAGTGATGGTTATTTCCAAGTGGAGCGACATCTATACTCTAAAATAAATTTTAATGTTATTTAAAATGATAAGAAAAAGTACAAAAATGAAAACACAAACAAAAATTGAAAATAAAACATAAAAACAAAAATTAGATCATACTCTTCAAAAATGATATAATAAATATTAGTTCATTTGCTTCTGCTATTTAAAAAAAATATATAAAAAATAAAACACAGTAAAACACGGTTATAGTCATTTGCTAAACTTCGCTATAAGCGGCCTTGGTGTTATGTAGTACATATATCGGTTGTCACCACATCCCGTAATTGTGGATCATAAAATAAAGAAAATAAATCAGTAATGATTAAATTGAAATAAATAATGAAAATCCCTTTGTGGTAACAATTTCAGTAATATTTCTGACTATAACCGTTTTGTGACTATTAGGCGTACTTAAAAAACAAATGGCATCTTTATAAACAAAATCAAATTCCATAAAATATCTTTCGAATAACAATTTTAAACTTTATTTTATTCATAAATAACAATTCTGTTATGTAATCACAAAATATATATATTTGTAATAAAAGAACAGAAAAAGACAATATATAAATCAGTTTTTTAATAAAATAATTCACTTTTGACTTATTTTTTTTTATAAAAACTTGTTTTCTAAATTTTTATTATGTATTATTTTTTTATTTCATTGAAAAAATTGGCGTTATATTTTAATGTGACTTAAACGACATCGATTGTATGAACTTATGAAGTTTATTACTTTCTGTCAAAAATTTTTTTGACTATAACAGAAATATGACTACAAACGTTTTTGACTATAAACGAATTAAAATACATCGATCTACTACGTTGAGACTAATGGGATTTTATTGTGTTAAGTTATAGTGAAATTAGTATTAATTTCATTATAAAGTATAAATATTCAATAATCAAGCGATTCAGAAAACAATCACAATTATACCAAAACAAATATTTCTTTTTATATAAAATAGCTGTACCTGAAAAACTGCTTTTGTGCAATTGCACAGGGGATTTACTAGTATTATTTTGCTTGTTTAACATAATGAAAATTCATTTCGTCATATTAAGAAAATTAGTTTTTGTCATTCCTACATATTTAAATTGTTATAAAGACAACTCTTTACGATATATTTACAAAATGAAAAAAAATTGTATTTTTTTGCAATATTTATTAATCTTTTTTGTTGACGTTATATTTATTTATTTATTTTATTTATTTTATTTATTTTATTTATTTTATTTATTTTATTTATTTTATTTATTTTATTTATTTTATTTATTTTATTTATTTTATTTATTTTATTTATTTTATTTATTTTATTTATTTTATTTATTTTATTTATTTTATTTATTTAATTTTCAACCATTAAATGCCTAAAGAGATTTCTCTCATTTTAAGGCTTTATAATGTTATTTTAATCCTGATTTTTGTCAATATTACATGGTTTTCTTTTTCAGTGCAGCCTGCAGTACGTATAGATAAGGTAAAAAAAGCAAGCGAGAAAAATTATCAATAATAGAGATGTTACACAACACCTAAAAACATTAAGTCGTCGGCGTAATATAGGAGCAGCCACCCTTTGTTTTATAAATATCTGTTGGTTCAGGGTCTGACGAAGTAAAAAATATTATGACCGAAATGCAACCATTTTTATTTTTTTTATTTTTTATATAATTCCAAGTCTTTGGGATGAACTGCTTTTACACAGAGATTATGAATACATAATCACATACAATACAATAGCTTTTCTGTAGAATTTTTTTTTGTGGTATATCTACTAGTTTAAATGTGGAAAACTATATATCTACTGTAGAGTACTTCGCTTTCATAATAGTATAGTTCCACTTTATTATTAGTATACCAAAATTCTCAACTATTTATCATTTATTTTATCCCAATGATAAAGGGTACTGAACGACGTCGAATAATCCAGAAAGCATTTTTTGCCTTCGTCCGGAATCGAACCTGGGACCTTTCGGTTGAAACTACTACTGCGCCAGCCAGTGTGTATATTTTATAACCATATTTTAACGTAACACTAGCAGGACAGCACTTCTCATCAATTTGTAGTTGAGCTTCTTCGAACCAGAATTGTGAAATATGGAAGTTCTTTCATCAACCGAACCTCTAAACTATGGAACACCCTATCATTTTATATGTTCCTAGTCCTACAATCATATAACTTAGAAGTTTTCTATAAGGACGAATAAATAAATATTTTAAAAATTGTCTGTAAATTTTATGTATATACAAACTCTCTATTCTGTTATATTTTCTTTTATAATTTGGTTTATGTCTTCACTATCCTTATTTTTTATATACTTTTATATTAACTTGCCAGTGTCTATTTGTAAAAAAACATTTATTTAATGTTTTAAATGGCTTAAATTCTACGCAGACAGTAAGAGTACTTATCACATTATTTTGACTTCAATTAGAAAAAAAACCAAAAGTTTTAATTGTTTCAACAAATTATCGGATGCAGAGTTAAACACAAGCGAAATATTAATTTTAAAATTGGACCACTCAGCCAGATACCATATTAAAATAGTTTCAGTAAAACAATTTTCCAATAAAGTGGAAATTTTGGAATAAAGTTTTGAAGAAACTGCAAGTGATTGCTTAACTTCGAGATTGGAAATGAACATTAGGAAAAGAACATTTTTGTTATAGAGATCAATCTAAAATCACCAAAACAAACTTATTCATATATACTTATTCATAAAAATGAAGATTATTGACATATAAGACTATATATGTACTGCATAATTCGCTTTAAATGCTTCGTCATAATTTTTACATTAATTATTTTTGAAATATAAATAAATTATCATTATTGATTGGAACCCCTTCCCTCCTACTTAAACACAGTGTTCATAAAACAACATTTTTTTTTGTGGCGGGAAATCATAATTTTCTAAAAGTAATTTTCTTTTTATTTTTTTTATCTATTTTTCTTATTATAATTTATAGTTTTCGCTTTTCAAAGAAACTAGTTTTTTTGCAAACATAAAAAAAAAACAAAAACACAATTTTCTTTCGTAATAGAAAAAAAAACAAAGTAATACAAGTTTTCACGAATAGAGAAACTTCAGCGCCATTATTTATACTAAATTACATAGTCCCATATATCCATTAAAATGCAATTTTGTAAAATGTATTGAATATACATACACACATATACATTTCTATTTGCACCTGTTGGCTCAAAAAATAAACTATATTTTATGTAGATTAAAATTTTGATTCCTTCAAATCAGGTAACTTTTGCCGGGAAAATGTGACTAAAAATTACCATTTCTCTTTTCTTTTTTCTTCCTTTTTATTTTTTTTTTTTCATTTTATATTGATATTAAAAAAAAATATAATTTTCAAAAGAATGACGGAGAAAGGAAGAATCAGAGAACGTAATTTGATAAAACATTTAAAAGTGTGATTTTGAGTGTAATTTAATTGTTAAAATTCACCCACCACCCAGTTGTACGAGTAGTATTGAATATGGCGCCACTTGACTTATTTTTGATGGTTTTCTTTAAAATCATTAAAACTATTAGAGACATACAAGACATGTGGGAAATCGAAATAATATATGAGTATGCTATAAATATAATTTATTTCTTTGATTACTCTTCATTTCCTTTAGGTTTGCAATTTTAGTTTTCATTTGAATGAAAGTAAAAAAAAAATTGTAGAATAATTTAGACATTTCGTTAGAAAATTTTTGTATATCTGTAAATAAATTATTATAAAAAATTGTTATTGGGTAGTCAAATAATATAAAATATTGTTCGGATCGGTTAGAAATCATTGAAATTCCTTCGGGGTAGGTAAGAATCAATTTTATTCTTATTATTTTCATCTTTTTTCCTTTTTTTAAAATTTGAATTGTAATTCGAAGTATTGCTTATTCTTTCTTTTTTCGTCTTCTTTTAACTTGTTACAAAATTTTGTAGTTTTATTACTACAATGTCATAAAAGAACTAAATTATTAAATTTTTGAATTAAATTAATTTCTATAGCCTTGAAATGAGAGAAATCTATTTAGGCAAAGGTAATTGGAAATAAATAAAAATAAAATAAATCCATCAACACAGAGTTTTCAGGTGTAGAAGCCCACTGTGTCTTGAATTGTAAAAGATATGCACAAAGCCAAGAATGTAACAATTAAAAAAATGTTTCCCTTGGAAGCTCAAAAATATAATTGAAGGTTGTATTTTAAATATGTGGACAATATATGATGGACATAAGATTTTGTACATATATACAGCCGCGAACTAGAATGATACCATTTTATACATACATTTTATACATATATATATGAGGATGAGAATGAAAGAAGAAGGTATTACTTAACAGGAATTGTAGAGAACACAAAATTAACATTTGACGTTTATCTGGAGCTTCTGACAGTTTTATTATGTGTGATTACATATCAACAGAATATACATTAAAGCGGAGAACATAATCCCTGTAGGTGTATCATTGATTCTACCATGCATCAACTTTTGATGGTAGAAGCAACTTGTTATAAAAGTGTTTGTTGTTCTTCAGAGAGCCAATTGTTTCAGTAAACAGAGAAAATAGAAAATTATTCGAATATATTTTTTGATGGAATGTAGAATATCATCATCATTTGTGATTTGTGTTTCCCAAAAATGCACATTTAACCAAGTAATACGTTTTTCATTAAAAAAAAAAGAAAGATTTATCGCGTAATGGAGTAGACTGTATTTAGTTCTTATTAAATGAATATGATAGCTCTGGGCTTTCTATAATTACGTTCAATTTCTGGTAGTACTTTAGGGGTGCGAGAGGGGCTGTTTTCATCATCTGTGCAAAATTACAAAGTAATTTTAATATTTTCTAAAAATAAACTGACCAAATGAAAATAAAATAATTTTTAATGTAATTTTGAGATTTATTGGGTCTAGTCTATTTCTTCAAATTTTTTTTATTTGTTATGTATTTTTATTTAATTTTCTTTTATGACATTTATGACTCCTATTCCAAAATGGACAATTCGAAATGGATATGGATTTTAATTGTTTGAATAAAAAAACAATGCTTTTTAATGGGCAATTTTCATTTATGCAAAATGACAACTCATGTATTGGAAAGTAAATGTTTACCTAAATTTATAACAAAAAATAGAAAAAAAAAACGGTTGGGATTTGGTTATGAAAATGTTCTTTTCAAGCATTAAATGGATTCCATTAAACAATAAATCTACATTTAGAATATACAACTTATATTTTAAAGCACATTATTGAACTGTTATGTAAGGAATGTAACAATTTCGTTGTATTAAATATAATCTCTTAAATGTATTAACACATTATGACTTTTCAACCAGTTATTATTAGTTCAATATTGATTCATTCTTACACCCACCGGTTCTTCTATTATCTAATGAAGAGGGAAGAAATAATAGCAACAATATTGAACCTAAAAAACAGTCTCAAACACAAAATACTAGGACACAACATGATTCTATAAAAACTTAAACTACAATATGAATTAATTGTGATGCCTGACTACATGATGAAAACAATTGATTGTCATCGTAATTTTATTGTATTAAAATCCAATAAAGAAAAAACGAAAGGATTTATACGAGGAGATTTGCTTCCAGGAGATTTATTATACTAATAATTTAAAAATTGGGGATCAAAATATGCGCTGGTATTTGAACTTAAGTTCGAGTTCAGCACTGCACTTCCTTTTAACCTACTACATATGTACTTAAGATTTCTGTATTGCAATGTATTAAAAGAACGCACAATGTTGTTACCATAAACAGAATTAAACAGACCAGCTACCTTAAAAGACTTGGCTTCACCAATTTGGCTTATAACAAATAAAAGCTTAATAAAGCTACCAGAAGAAAACAGCGCTACTACTATTATGTGGTCTTCTGGACATGAAAAAATACCAGATAATGGTGAGACAGAATTCAAACAGGTGCGGAAAGTCTATTTTCAGGACTAGAGCTGGCAGGACTAGCTCTGCACGTTCGACTTGAACACCTACCAACAACTATGTAATCCGATTGAATTGAAAAATTAAAGAAACTAATGGGAAATTTGTTAAGGACTATAGCATTTTAAAACCTGTCTTAAATTTAATATTAAACCGTTTAAACTAAGCGGATATGACAACAAAGTGAACCAACATACTGTGAGACAGTAGAGAGAGAGATAAAAAGAGAGAGACAGAGGAAATATATGACCTTTCTCTAACCTAACCTAATTATTATATGTCAGATAATTTATATTGAAATATTCTTATACCCCAATTTAAATAATAAAATCTTTAAAACGGATGTGACTTTAATTGTCTGCAGGACAATTCTCATCAATAGTATAGTAGTAATGTAACTCAATTACAATTAATTGAATGCAAGTAAGTACCAAAACTTTTATTTGCATTTTTTTTTTGCTTCAATTATGACTCCTTACTTTATTTTTTTTTTTTTTTATTTTCTCCCAAAGAAAACTCGTATTTTCCACATTCATTTTCATCAATAACCAGATTAAAATTTTGCAAAAAAAAATCTATATATAATTAATGCATTTCCTCTGAAAACAAAAAAAAAAAACAAATAAAATAGAAAAAAAATGAATGGAAATTCGAAATGAAATTGAAATCGCGCCTTAAATTATATTTTGTATATACTTTCTGTGTAATCTGGAAAATTATAGAGAAGCAACAAGAAATAAAGAAAAATAAAAAATGTTAGACACACTGACATCAAAGCAAAATCCTGTTTTCATCAATAATGCAAGTATGCCAAGTGTTTGTGTATGTGTGTAAGAAAATCACGTTCGTACAATGGTAATTACTTGAATCGTCATAACTTGATATTTATAATATAATAATTTAGAACCTGTTTACATAACTTATCATATTTATTTGTTTTCTTATACGGTGCTTCGCACATGTGACTTACAATGAATCTTAATATATTTTTAGCTTTGTCTTTCATTCATAACTTTGTTTGTACTAACAGACTTTTTGCTAATAAAAAATATTTAAAACTAATTTAGACGCCGTGGATGGCGCATTAGATAGAACACCTGCCTTTCAACCGGAAGGGCGATTCCCAAAAAATCAAAATGCCTTATGGGCTTAACTTCAGTATCTTTAGTCATTGGGATAAAATAAATGACAAAAAAGAAATAATAGGCCCATATCCGAAAAGGTCTAAAAGCTAGCCTGCAGCTATATTTATAAATAAAAATTCAATCACATTTTTTAATACTCTAATATGGATGAAGCGAAATTGGATGTGTGCGTGTTAAAGTATACAATAACCATAGGAGCATTGAGTATGGCTTTGAGGATGGAATATAAATTTAACACAATTAGTACAGCTAAATTTGGAAAATTTGATTTTTTGAATTTTCCAATCAATTGAAATAGGTGAATTAGCTTTAACGTGGTATAGTGTACCGGTTGCCCAGAGCATGTGTATTAACTTTTTAAGTGGGGAATTAAAATTTAAAAAAAAATTTATTAACTAAGTCAAGGGTGCTCAATCGATTGGTGATATTTTCTACTTCCGGAAAGGACCGGAAAAGGGTTTTTTAAGACCAAAAATCACCGAAACTGGCCGAAATCGATATTTTCAAATGGGAGGGGGTACTTTTTATGCAAATTCGGATTCTACGTCAAAGAACTTTAATAAAAAAAATTTAAATTTTAAAATAACGGCTCCTTCCCCTCTTAAAAAGCTGATACGCATGCTCTGAAACACCCGGTATACCCAACAATTGGCACAATGGATGTTTGTCGTTTAATTGCCGAAATAAAACGTAAAAAAAAAATGTTTCATTGGTTTTCCGAGCTGGTTTAGTACCCTTTGTCATTGGTATATAATAAATGACAAAAAATAATTGAGAGTATATGTAATCTGGTGACAAATTAAATAAAATGGAGCTATTCTATTTAAGAAGGCTTAGTTGCTGACAATAGTAGTAGTTTTCAACATTTAATGAGTTGATAAGCCAGTAACTTGTTAAAATAAATACTCGAATTATTGTAGATATTGTAGTGTAAAATTGCAGTACCGTACTTAATTAAGCACGAAAAGGAGATTCTACCTAAGTTACTGTCAAGACCATAAAAAACAAAAAAAAAAAAAAATCACAAATTATGAAAAAAAAAATAATTTAACAATTAGATTAGATTTACATTGTAAGTTCCTACATATTTATATATATTGATTTTTCAACATTTCTACTGATTTCAGGCTTAAAATGTTTTTCAAAGAAAATCAAAGTCATAAGTCATTTAAAGTTGCTATCGATTCAAATATTAAATAAACAGTAATTTATATTAAATATTACACGAGAATGCATTAAGACTGACTTAATCTAGAGTAGAATATTTTGTAACGCAATATAAATATATATGACGCAATGAAGACGGAACCCCCTTGAGGCTTAAAAATATCGCTATTAAGCACTTGGACGTTCTTTTGTGATTAGTATCCAAAGGTCCTTTTTGCTTATTGTGTTTGGCCAGAATATTCGGCATATTGTCCTTAGACATTTATTAATGAATACTTGTAACTTCTAGTTGATAATTTTTTATTTTAACCAAGTTTCACTGCCGTATGTCAGGATTGATTTCACACAAGACCGGAATATTCTTAGTTTAGTTGCTCTGGATATTTGGCTGTTCCTCCATATCGGTTGCAATCTTCTAAATGCTGCTCCGGCTTTCTTTAATGTATTTTCTACATCTTCTTGAACTCCACCACTAGTTGCTATTATACTTCCCAAGTAGCAGAAATTGTTCACAAATTCGATTTGTTTTTCTTTCAATCTTAGATGTTCCGTGGTGGTGTTGTTTATTCTCATCGCTTGGGTTTTTGAATTTCCAGGTTGATTTCTAGTCCAACATGTTTGGCAAGTTGTTCTGGTGTTCTGTAGCCCATATTTAGTTTGGGTGTCGCTGAATTTGTGCGAGAGAATACAGATATCATCTGCATAGTCGAGGTCTTCGAGTGGTTGAGTGAGACTACAAGTTATTCCTCTCTTTATTGAGCAGCCTTTTTTCTATGAATTCAATTTATTATAGTAAAATGCGATTTGATTTGGAAAGAGAGAAAATATTTGTCCTGGTTTTATATCAACTCTAAATACAACTCTTTTCTAACA
The DNA here is from genome assembly GCA_963942445.1 of Argyra leucocephala. Taxonomy (NCBI): domain Eukaryota; kingdom Metazoa; phylum Arthropoda; class Insecta; order Diptera; family Dolichopodidae; genus Argyra; species Argyra leucocephala. The sequence continues at coordinate 128,995,470 of OZ012679.1, forward strand.
TAACATCTTTAAGATAGTGCAAAAGCGAAATTAAAAATATATGACAAAATTAACTTACTAGTCTATTGGAAAAAAGTTAGCCCATATCTTGTTTGTATTCTGAATCCATTTGAGTACTGGCATAATGATTTCACATTTTTTTCTCATTTTTCCCATAAAATCTCAGTAGATGCGAAGTAAAATCAAAATTTTTTATAGATAGTAATTATCTGCACAACATTTTTTATTTTGATGATAAGTTAAAAGATGGGCCAACTTTTTTTAGGTATCATCTTTAAAGGATGTAGTAATGTCAGTAATATTTTGAGAAAATTATATATTAAAGAACGCCATGCATATTCTAAAGAACTTCAATTTGGGAGATTGAATTAAAGAATTTGTTATTTCATTGTCAATAACTAAAATGGATTATTAGAATTATTATAATTCTCTAAGAATCAAAAGAAGACATCAAAATCGAATACTCTTAACTGAATCAATGTCATAATATTATATTTTTTTATAAAATTATTATGCAAATATTGTTATTAACTATAATGTTTTTATTTAAAATATAAAAAGAAATAATCAATTAGACTTATTATTAAATTAGAAGCACAAAAAAGCACAATTTGAGCACAATTTGAGATTTTAGAATCTAAAAATTTGAAAACTTCAAATAAAATAACTATCAAAGAAGCTGATAAATATTTTTCAAATTGAAAAGTTGCAGTTGGAACAATTGGCCAAATTGTTAAATAGATAGCGCGCTTTTAACTTAAAACTTGCAGTACTGGCTGCATTTCCGAAAAAGTTTCTACGCAGATAAAATGAGAGCATAAATGAGTAGATATTAGCTGAGCTGCCTTTACTGATATTTGAAAAACAGTTTAACTATATGACATAAAAATATTCACTGCAAACTACCACTGCAATTTTGCAATCCATATCGGATAGTCCTATCCGGTTGCTGTTAATAGTTCTACAATTACCGTTACAAAATATTTATATTTTTTTTTCTTATACTTGTAAAATATTACAATAAATTAGAAAAATAGTCTTTAAGCGCCATTATAATAAATTACTGTTATAATAGTATATTACTAAATTTAACGCTAATTTTTTTTATTTTATTTTTATTTTTTATTTTTATTAATAATTAAAGTTAATGAGTTTTCATGAGAGATCTTGAACATGAATTTCATTTTCATAGTTAAAAATAAAAAAATACCAACCAGAAAATAAAAGAAAAATTAAAATCAGAAAAAAAATTTCTATAATACATATTTTCTACGAGAAGGAAAACAAGAAAAACTGGAAAATGAATACAAGAAAAACTAAGAAAAATATAAAAAAATAAAAATACAAAAACCTGTTATCTGTTGTTATAAAATAGATGTGTAAGCGATTTTACCGCTTTAGTTTTTTTTATTATTGTTGTTTGTTTTTTTTGTTGTGTCTAAATTGAATCCTCATGTAACATATGGATTTGATCAAGTTTTCACATAACCAATTAACGATTTGATATGATTTTTTTTGCAGGATCGGATCTGTTAATTATTGGAGTTGTAAAATTTTGTTTAAATTTGTAATTAAAAATATTAATGTTTGGCCAAGCGATTAATAATTGATGGAGGTCAAAGGATTAGTAATTGAAACATTCAATGATTCTGGTTAATTAAAGAAAATTACATAATTTAATAGCAGACAAAAATGATAAAGCATAAAGTTTAGATTCAATCTGCCTAATATAGATTAGGTATAATATCAGTTTGATATTAGCAGACAAGAAAATAAGATTATAAAATTACAAATTTCGTTAAAAATAAGAATTTAAGGTATATATTTTACATTTACTCTGAAATATAACCAAAAACTACAACAATTTGTGAAATATATCTGTTAAAATCGCTATCATCATTTTATTATTAACTTTTCCATACCCTTTAGGAGTATAGGGCTTCGACATAGCCCAAAATGTTGTGGTTCTGATATGCGATACTGTGCTTTAGTCTCAGTAATCATTATTTACAAAGCAATTGATTAGTCTGATCCTTGATTGATTAGTCTACTGATATTAATCTAATTAGTCTCACTTGCGTCGCCTATCATCTTGCCACATTGTTATTAATTGTCTTTCTTGTCATTATTATTTATTCATTTATTTGTCTACAATTAAGACTATTAGTTTTTTATATTATGCAGGTTAGGTAGGAATAATAAGTTAAGATTTAAAAAAAAACAAATTTATTATAATAGATCATCATCTTTGCCATTTTGTTTATATGGTTATGCCTCATACTAATTTCGTTAACTTCTAACTAACGGAGCAGATACCTATGTATGCAATTATGTTTTAGGCATGGAAAAAAGTAAATAACTTTTTTTGTTCAAATGTTATATGACCCAGAAGAAACAACTCTTTGTGCTCAGGAGTTGTTCGGCAGCAACCCAAACCAAATTTTTGAAATCGGTAGAAGTCGTATTTCTTTATTTGTAAGAGAGTATCTAAGTGTAAATTTTCATGCCTGTAACACAATTGGTTTTCAAAATATGCAAGAGAAGTTCTAGGAGTTGTACGGCAGCAACCTGAACCAGTCCAAATTCTTGAAATTGGTAGGAGTCGTATTTTTTATTTGTGAAAGAGTATCTAAGTGTAAATTTTCATGCCTGTAACACAATTGGTTTTCGAAATATGCAAGAGACGAGCTAGGAGTTGTTTGGCAGCAACCCGAACCTGTCATTTGATAGCTTTGTAAAGTACCGTGTCCGGTTGCTTTTTTCATCATAACTAACTGTGCAAAATTTCAGAACCCTCTCTTTAAATTTTTTAAACAAAATTATTTTTTTTCTTTTTGCATTTGGTTTTAATATTAACAAAAAAATTCCAACCTACCACGTAAACCTATAAACATATAAACAGACACTAGCAAGTTAATATAAAAGTATATAAAAATAAGAGAAGAAATAAAATTATTCAAATTATGTAACCTGTTGTATATATTACTGCCCTCAATTAGGTGACGAACCACCATGTACTTAAATGTAAAAAGTTTCTGAGTTAGATTCCATCCCGTTGCATTAAGCTCATTATATAGGATCTGGGCATGATTGAGAATTTAATTAAAAATTGAGTATTTTCAATCTCAACTCAACTAAGTGCATTCTACTTTCTAGTATGCTTTTTTTTATATTCTTGACAGTAACTTAGGTGGAATTACCTTTTCGTGCTTAATAGAGTACTGTACTGCAAGTTTATACTACAATATTTACAATATTTGGATTATTTATTTAAAATTACTGGCTACCAACTCATTAAATGTGAAAAACTCCTGCTATTGTGAGGAACTAAAGTGGGACCTGAAAGGCAGGCGCTTTATCTGCTGCGCCACCTAGCGTGTGATGTCTGTTTAAAAAAAGCGTTAGTATGCGTTAGATTAGATCTGACATGTTATCAATGCGGGCTTTAAGCTTATTGTGACATAGTTCCATTAATTGTTATCTCTTTAATGAATTTTTAATAAATTTTTTTAAAATTGGAAATAGTTTACACTAAATTTAATAAAAATGAATTGATTGATTTAATAGTAGTAAAGGTGTAGTAGTCTGAAGTAGTAAAAGTGTAGTATAGTCTTTTGCTTGCCAGTACCTTGCCTTACCAAATGTGTTGTGCTTTTTTTTTTATTTAATCACACACATACTATTCAGTTGGTTCTATTGTAGGCAAGATAGGTTCTTCTCTAAGCTGATTTATTTATATTTTGGTGTGATTTTTTAATTTAGTACATCTGATATTGTGTTTTAGTTGCAGTAATCATTATTATCACAAAGCAGTTGATTATAGTCTTCTGATGTTATTCTATACTTAGTACTACTTGCCCCACCCATCATCTGATACGAATTTCATATATCAGGGGATTTGAACATATATATATTTGCTACATTAGTTCAATGAATTTCTTAACTGCAATGTTCTTCGATTTCAAGCTAAAAGATGGCTCAATCTATGATGACTGTCAAATTGTGTTTGGAAATTCAATTTGAAAATATCAATCTGAGTTTTTGAATATTGAAGTTTTGTTTGCTATTTTAAACAACTCAACATTACAGATGTATATAATATTTTTGATAATCTTTAATTTAGTATTTTTTTTAATTTACCAAGCTATCAAAATTGCCGAATCTGTAAACTGTCACAATAATATCAGAACATAAACAAATCAAAACACCAATAAATTAATCCGCCTCTGATTCTTTTAATTGTCATAAAGTTTCACTTTTCATTAATTGATTCCTTGACTGGCAATGAAAATCATGCCTCCAATATAGTAAGCGTGTATGAATTTATAATGAATATTTTCGTGCGATCTAATCTTGTTTTTATCGTTAAGTTGTTTAATAGTTTTTTTTTTTTAGAAAAATAAAAACAAAAAAAAAAATAACAAAATAAAAAGAAAAATTTTCCTTTCTATAAAATGCAGAAATTTTCTTTAGCAAATTTTCCACTTTTGTTTTTTAATTATTACTTGTTATTTTTTTTTCTTCTATTTTTGTTTTTCTTATTTTTTTAAATTCTTTAGAAATTTCTTACCATATAAGCAGTAAATGTAGTGATAATTCAATCTGTGTCCATGATTGTTAAATTTAGTATAGATATTTTGTAAAATTGCTTGAACAAAAAGACAAAAACGCGATTTTCTTTTAATTATGTAAAAAGTAAAAAAAAAAAACAAGAAAAATAAAAAAACAAAAAACCAAAACATAAATTATATTTTTTGCTGCTGTTGTTGTTATTATTGTTTTTGTTCATTTTAAGTTGCATTGAAATTTTCAAAAAAATTTTTGAATGGTAGCCTTCAAGAAATAATGAAGATCAGCTATAAAAAAAAACAATGTTTGGGTTTGTTTTCTTTTATTTTTTTTTTCAAAACAAAAATAAAAATAAAACAACAAAGCTTGTTTTAAACAAAGTATGCACTTCTATGCTATAATTAAAAATTAAAATTCGCGTGATGATGCAGGTGATATTTCAATGATTTGTCGAAAAAATTAATGCAAAAAATTATGTGAAAAAACAACAATTTGTTCTTCTCTTTTTCTCACACTAAAGTTGTTTTTGTTGTTGTTTTTTTTTAAATTCAGTTTTCTAATCCATTGAATGAGAAAATAATTGGAAATTGAGAAATTCGATGAATACTGGGACTTTTAATAAAACAAAATATAATTTCTTTATTTGGTAGATATTTATTTTTCTTCGTTTTTGGCTTTTTATTTAGTCAGCTGAGTTTTTTATACACTATGCTGTCGCTCTGTTGTTTTTTTTCGATATTGATTTCGAAGATATTTTGTTGGTAGTTTTAATTTATCGGTTCACTGGTTGAAATGAAAACTATTGTGTTTCTACTACCACTGTGTTTCTACAACTTGTTTTTTTATTGACTACATCCAGTTTAATATTTACTTAAGTGTGGGCAAATCTTTAACATTTGAAAAGTTATAGTTTTTGTTTTTTTATACACATTACCCAAACCTAGGAAAACATTTATACAGAATTATTGTAGGTTTAGCTATGGGGGAAAGGATTAGCAGGGAAATAGGATAATAGAGGATAATTTTTTTTAGAAATAATATCGAATTAAGCAACGTAATCACAAATCAAAATATATGTACTTTGATTCGCTGAGTTGTATCGCCGTCGATAGGATGGTGGATGGATATGACAGATTTCTAGTGAGATTAAATGAAAATGAAGCCCAATATAAGAATAACATAATACTAAATAAAATCATGGAAAAAGCCAAAAAACCAAAATGGAGTTTAACCTATTTACAACAAAACCCTAGATGTGGAGTGAATCGAGTCTAATCAATCTAAAACAAAAGCAAGTATCAAGTATCATTTTACGATACAGATCCGTAAAATGATAAATTATTTATTAAAATTTGTAACTTGAAATGAAATGTTAAAATTTTGAACAGAATTTGTTTGTTAAAACATTTTTTAGCATTCCTACAACTTTTTTAATAATATTTTGTGTCTACGCTGGTTGTAAAATCGAAAACAAAACTTTTTACGTATTCATTTCAATGATCGCTACAATTAGGGAGTACAATACCGGAGCGAAAAATTAATACCGGTATTTCGGTATTGAAAAATGGAATACTGGAATCCCAGTATTCAATACCGAGACCACTACATAAGAAATAAAAACAATATAAAGAAAAAAAAACCCATTTGGTTCATTTTAAACTAAAACATTAATAAAAACTATTCATTCTTTAACATATAAAATAAAATAAGGATTACATATAGTTAAGTAGAAAAATTTAATTATTATTTTAATGATTGGAAGTATGCTCTTAAGAAACATAATGTATCAAGGCCTTCATCATTTAAGTTGGAGCGAATTTTCGTGCATATTTGTCCAGCAGCAGAAAATGCTTGCTCCGATTTGGCGCTTGTTGGACGTATTGTAAGAAGGAGATCATAAATTTTGTGGATATATATTCCCCTAGTACCTCTTTTTATAAGTTTATATTCGTGACCGACTGACCGATGTTTATTAACCCGTTCAGTAGAAATAAGCGATCCGTTCAGAACGAATCACTGAAATGAACGACATTTCCCATCACTACTTTGAAAGCGGAATGAATATGAAATTGAGTATATCGTTATTATCCAATCGCAAAATCTATTACGATTATTATTTTAAATTTTTGATAGTTATTTTAAATTTTTGCTTGAGTTCCGTAAAACTACTCAATTTTAGAAACTGGATACTTTGGTTATTTCAAAATGACTGAATTTACAAAGCCTACTTATTTAAATTAATATATTTTTTTGTGAAATATCGCGGATTAATGCTTTAATACCGGTATCGAATATCGGAAAATATTCTACCGGGATCCCGGTTTTCGAAATTCCGGGATCCCGATATTGCACACCTTAGCTAACCGACGTCTTAATGTCTATTAAAGCTACATATGACCCATCAATTCGCATCTATGGGCCTCAAAGACTGCTCTAAGCTATCTTGACAGAATATAAAAACGCGCCATTCCCCTCATAGATGATGTAAATGTTTCATCAACGCTTGTTCCACTTGGTTATCAGTGTACCGTTGGAGCACTAACTATATTTTATAGATATCTTGTGGGAGTGGGCACAAGCTCGGAAGAACTAAAATCACTACTTCCACCTTTTCAGCAATTCCGTCGAGGAACACGAGAGGCTGCAAATGCCCACTCCTACACTGTAGAATACCAAAATGGTACAAGATTGATTATGGAAATTCGTTTATATAGATGTATATAGATGTATAGAATGTGGAATCGAATTCCACTACATTTACAATGTGAGAATCAATAACATAGTTTGCAACTCCCCGTCGAACCTTTCTCTTAATTCTTTCGTTTTTTCTTCTCTCTATCTATCCCGTTTTTTTTCTTTTTCAAAAGCCAACTGTACGAACGTAGAAAGATTTCTCTGACTAAAATTTTGGCTAATAATATATAAAAAAAAAAAGCCAAAAGCTGAATATCTCGGCTATTTAAAATTTCTGAGTCAATATTCATTTTGTTTCTTATCTCAATTTCAAATTAATATAGAACGCCGTGTATGTAATATTTTTAAAGTAGGCTTTTTTTAAATCATTTCTGTTAGTGTTTTATTTCTGTCTAGTTTTTTCTATTTTGTATTGCATTTTGAATCTGAATTGTAAACCTTTGCTGCAATTCATTTTCAACTTGTTGGGTTGGGTTCGAATAAAAATGAATTTCCATTTGGACAAAATCTAATTTGGACACATTTATTGATAAAACATAAACAAATACAATTACCTGACAATTGGTAAAAGAAAATGTATTCATCAAATCAGGAAGCAAATCATTTAAATTTCATATAATCTAATACAACTTACCTTAATATGATCAAATGATAAGTTTGACTTATTTTTAAGTGATTTCGAAATTTTGTCACTTACCTGAAAACAAAAAAAGAAAATAATTTATTAAAATTTTTTATCAATGAGTAAAAGTTAACAGTAAACTAATATAAACACGACGAAACGAAATGGTGGCTGCGTCATTTTTCGCTATTTCGAGCCAAATGGAAGAAGAAGTAACATACAATTTATTGTGCGTACATTACTGGCGGTATTTTGTATTCGATCTACAATTTTGTAACAGTAGATATTGTGATATACAGTGGCTGTGCATCAAAAAACAAATTGATCCGAAATATAAATAAATTGGTTCAGACAGCAAGATGAAGTCAGGAAGAATTTGTCAACAATTTAAGTGATTGCTAACGTTCAAGTCAAGTCAGAATTTCCAGAAGAAGAAGAATTTTTAAAATTTGGGTTCACAGAAGAATTCTATCCTGCACCTAATATTTTTTTTGCAATTATGAATGCTTTACACAAAATGGAAATAAATTGAAAAAATTCTGCTGACAATATAACGACGAAAAATGGCATAATTTGATTACATCTTGCTTGTGTTGTGATTTGTTTAGATGTTTTTGATTATAAGAGTCTCTGCAGAGTATTAGGTGCGAAATATAAAAAAATTAGTGATATCAAATATAATCGGTAAATTGGTTTATCAAATAGAGTACTAATGTTTAAGCGAAGTATCATAAAAAGGATTTCATACCTAAGTCATTTCAAAAGCACAAGTCAGTACCAGGATAAGGGAAAAAATAAAAGGCTGGGAAATGAATCCAATGACTTAAATTCTGTAGTGTACCTTTATATTAAATTGGCTGCGGATCCATTGAAATCCGTTTTCTAATTTTGCTAAAAGTATTTTTAACTTCACTAATTTAATACTGATTATGTTCTGTTGTATGTTCATTCCTTTGTATTGGGATTTGATTGAATTCTACCCAAAAGCATTTTTGAGTTTTCGTTTATATTACTTTTTTTACACAACAGTACGTTTAATTTTTTCTTTATTTCGTTATCGTGCGTTATCTAAATATTAATTCAATTATTTTTGATATCCAGAATAGTTTTATTTGTAGGTAGCAAAATGGTCATGCATAGTAGAAATTGTGCAGTCCAATTACAGTTATTTGAGCGATACATAAATCAGTAGAGTTTATTTAATGTACAGAACATTTCAGCAATGTTAAATTTATATCAGTCTCAAACTGGTTGGGTATAACAGATGTTTGAAATCCAATGATAGTTACCGGTAGAGTTTATTAAATTTGAATTTAAGCAGCTATTTGTTTATAATTATATTAAATATAATTTATCCTATATAGTAAATAAATTTTTGGATCCATGAATTGATGGGTCATAAGAATCAATAATAATTGTTCTTAATAGCTGATTTATGACCCAACGTTGACTGTTTATAATTTTATTACATTCAGAAAAAAATGGATTAAAACATATTGCGGTTCGGGTAACGGTAACCTGTGATAAAAAAAAAATTATAACTCTTTTTCCTTTTTGAGCAGTTAAAACCGTTTTTTATGACCATTTTTAAGTGATCTTTTATCTAAAGATCTTTCTATCTAAAACGAAAATTACTCGTATATTTATGCAATACCGTTTTTTGAAATATTGTATTCAGTCCGCTTTTAGTTATTAATAAACAGTAGTGTTTATTTATATATTATTCTTTAATACTTAGTGTATTTATGTGCACCACCAGTATCCCCAACTTATTTTTACTGCAGAAAATAAATAATTTTTGGTGAGTCAAAAACCTTTAATATGGTGTTGTGGTCTACGTTTTGATCTACGACTGTGAATCTCTAAGTTCTAAGTTTCTAGGTCATATAGATCTGCAGTTGTGGGATTGATATACTGTCGATGATAGTAATGTTACACATCATCACATGGAGTAATGAAAAATTTAATTTTGAATGTTTGGTTTCCATAAAAACTTCAAAGTTTTTAATAGATAGTTGTTAATGTGTATAATAAATTTTTAAATTATTGTTTTATTATTTAAATAAAAATATCAGAATAAATTATTTTTCCTAATTTACAAAATATTCAATTAAGTCATCACAAAAATCATAGAAAATGTATGTGTGTTATAATCTTTAGTTTATATTATAAAAGATTTATTCATACACAACCACATACAAAAAATCATTTAGAATACAAAAAGGTAGCAATTTCCTATCTAGTTATCTACTTTATGCATATCTTTTATAAACGCATCTATTTATTATTATATTTTTTTGATTTTTTTTTCTCATTTTCACATTTTATGTGAACGGAATTACAATTTTTTTTTTTTTTTTAATTTATCTATACAATCATATTTGATGTATATATAAAATTTTATTTCATCTCTATATATAACTTCTACTTTATACCTATGATGAATATACATAGTTATTATATTTCTTTCTATTTCTTCTATTTAAAATACACTTTCCTACATACCTATATAAATATGTATGGATGTATTTATATATTTTTTTTTTATTTTCTTATTTACTTATTTTATTATATTTTTATTTATTTGTATTGAATATACGCATATGGTATGCAGCCTTGAAATCGTCCGATGCACTCGTGCGATTATTTTGCAATACCCTTATAATACCCGCGTCGTCCCGCGCTTGATTTGTATTATATTATTCACTCATTTTAAATATACCATATAAATATATTAAAATATCTAATATAGTTAAATTAGCGATAGCATTGTATTTTTTTTTTTTACTAAGTTTTGTAGTAAAAATAGATAGAGAAAAATCAAGTATATACGTACATAATATGTATACGCATAACTGAGTGAATTTAGAATGTGAGAGGACTGTGAGAGGATCAAGTCAAGACTCAAAGAGTCTAACTAAAATCTAAATAATATAAATTGAATATAATAAAGAGGTTTTTGATTTTGAATGAAAAGTTTTGATGTCTAGATCTTTGAGTAAAAGAGAGGAAGAGAAAAAAAATAATATAACTTAATTTCTCTTTATCTATTTTGTTTAGTTTGGTATGGTATGTTAATGTATATCGATTAGTGATAGTGTAGTGAGTGTTTAATTTTTCGCTTCTATCTTTAAGTTTTTTTTTTTTTGCATTAAAAAGTCGATTATTATATTGTGTTTATCTCTTCTCTACCTGTTACCCTCTGATTTGCCCTCCCTCATACGGTTGTACTTTTGTCAGTGGTTATTTTATTTATGTATATTGCGCTGTTAAGCAATTCTGACAATTGACATGATAAATTTGAGCGAAAAAATATATTCTCTTTTTCGTTTGTGTAAATTTTCATTTTCTGTTATTGTTGTTGATGTTTGTTTTATTTTGACATTGTTTTGCTTCAAAATTCAATTTTTGTTGCTTTTGTAATTGCACAAACCTGTGCTTAATGTTTAAACACATAATATGTGTGTATGCATGTACAAAAAAGGTTTATTGTTTAAGATGGAAAGTTTTTTTTTTAGTTGTGTTTTAAGTAAAAAGAAAAAATATTTTAAGAAATTTATATGCAAATAAATTACAGACAAAAAAACTATTTCCTGTTGAATATGGTGTTTTCCTAAAACAACAAAAATAAAAACGAAAAACATAAATGATTATTTGATGGTCATGTCATGTGATGAAGATTTTTTTTGTAATTGTAATGTTCATTTAGGAGCCTAGCTGTATTGAATATCGATGCCTTAATGGGTTAATATTTTTTTTCGTATCCTTGAAAGATGAAAATCTTCGAAAAGATTCTGAATGGTTGATTATAAGTCACTCTATATGAATATAAATTCTATTTTTTAATCGATTATGTAAAACTTTTTTTAGATTACAGTTTTTATGTAGTTCAATAGTGTCGTGAATGTAATCACAAATCTTCGAAGCAATAATTAATATTACAAGAAATACGTTTTTGGTTTATTTGAATGATCATACATTAATCAGTTCACGACAGTTACCACAACTTTATACTGCACTCGTTAATATTATTGAAATCTAATTATGTATATTATGTATGATCATCATGTAACTGTTTGTTGTATGGAAGTTTAGTATGACTGGCTAATCAAAATGAAAAGTATTCAAACTCAGATCACGATAATATTTTTTGACTGCTCCACCTGCGGTATACGGTATATATATATTATGAGTAAAACTGAAACCGATTTTCAAAATAATTGAGGCAATTAAAAAATTACAAATTTTTTTTTATTTTGCTTGTGACTATTTTTCTAGTTGACTTCCAGCTGAATTTTTTGTATTGACACAAGTACAAAAAATATGATTTAGCAAAAATTGTCATACTGAAGAGAAGTGCTGGTGGATCAGTTTCTTTAGATAAGCTACGGTTAATATTAATCTTTTGACTTCTTCAACATGTCTCTGTTTTCTTTTTTATAAGTGGAAATAGTATAGTATTTTACAGGTATTTTTTTATTTTTACTCCTCAAATTTATTTATCTTCAAAATAATTAAACATTCGTGCTATGAGTGGTATTCAAGCCCGCAAGCTCATATTTTGTAGTTAGATTACATAAGCACTAATACAAGGTCGTATATCAGTCAGCATGGGATGGTTATCTGTTTAGTTTATGTTGTGTTCTATGAAATAGCTATAGTCTTTACTTCACTTACCATACATTAATTTGTATAGCTGATTTGGCTTTAATAATTACTGTGAAAACGAATATTCTGTACTTACAAGTAAAAGTAAAGAAAAATTTATACCACAATAAAATACAAGTTTTAATTATTTTATTAATTCTAAGCAAATTTGAGATAGGAAATGCCATCAGGAAATCAGACTTGAAATACAAATAATCGAGTATCCCATTATTAGGATGTACCAAATTTTTGAATCACTACTTCTATCTTTTACAACTATCCAGAGTTTCATGGAAAACAACTCGGTACTGTCGGAAAATTAACTTCATTTTTATACTGAAGGATCTGAAAAATATGAAAAAGTAGAATATGGTCTTCGAAAATTCAAAACTGGCTTAATTAAATTTAGTGTGATGATATTGGAAACACATCTTCAAATTTTATCTTCAAACACAGTCAGACAGCAAGTAGATTATATTATTAATTGATAACCGTCAACTCAAAAACTCTGATAGATAGCCGATTTTCTGTCAAGGCAATTGCGGATCGGTTCAATATTAGTCCAGATATATATGTTGCTTACCGGCGGGTCAAAGTGACATTTTAATGAATTGTAAAGCAGTTGAACTTGCTAAAGGTGGAACAGCTTTGGGGATTTTTCCAGAAAGAAGCAACCTGAGTACACTCTAGTTACCTTTAATCTATTACTTCACATAGAATCAATCATAGAATCCAATCGTAATAGACATGTCTGCAATGTAGCAAAACTTATTTGGTACAAACTTATCCATAAACGGTCCCATAACTAAAAACAATTTAATTTTTTTCTGTTGAAGTTAGTTATTTATATAGTATAGTTTTACTCAAAATAAATTGTAATTTGTGAATCAAAATTTGAAATTATTTAGTTAGGTGGCATCAGGACTCAGAATTAAAAATATTTATTGGCGATGATTTGTTTAATTTGTTCAAGTGTAAATTTGTAAAAATATAATCGAGAAAAATATGGTTAACGGTTTATTTTGTTTTATATTCGATTGCAAAAGGCTGATTTGCTTGTCCGATGGATTGTTGCAGTTTCGTATTCGTTATATGATTCAGTTGTAAATAACATACTATCAATAACTATAGATTATTTGTCACTATATATAAGTCCAAGCTTCACTCAAATAGTCGAATGATTTTCACCTGTTTCCAGATGAAGTTTTCTATTGTAAGTGAGACCCTTTTCAATGCCAGCCAAGCGCTACAAAACTATTAAATCTTCTTTTCTAGCGCCCGACTTTTTGTTAAAAAAATCCTTGTATTCACAACGCAAATGTTCAATAGATTATTGCTCTACGTTACATATTCTGCACAGCTAATTGTTTATGCCCAGATATAGTTGTGCAAAACTCTAAATCGAACAAGATAATACTAAAATTTGGTGAAATCCTATTTGAATTTTTATTTTATTTATTTTATTTTATTTATTTAAATTTTATTTATTTAAATTTAATGTTCTACAAAAAACAATATATTGAATAAAATAAATAGAAAAGCCAATTCTCACAGCAGCACCTGTAGCAAATTGTTCCCAGTTCAGCTGAGAATATAACAATCTTCATGAATTCGGGAGATAATTGCTCCTTCAAAACTTTGAATTTTGGTGACGGATTTTGATTTGACCAATATATTATCGATTGAAAGTACGATTATTCAAAGAAGTTATTATTACTTAAATTTTGGGATTTCGAAACCTTGTGGAATAACAAGTAAAATCTCAAAGCAGTATTAATACTAAAAAAAGTACGGTACAAATATCTGAACCATTTCACAACCGATTTTCATTATTATTCTTTTAAATTATAGACACTTAAAAGGCAACGTAGCGAAACTTAATATTTTTTCAAAAAATTTTATTTTCGATTAGAAATTTTAATTTAAAATTTCATCCCATTTATAAGTTTGAATATACAAAAAATTTAATTTAAATTTAATATTTTTTTTTAATTAAATTATTACGTATGCGGTTGTCGTCTAAGATAAATCAATAAAAACAAATGTATCATATAGGCTTCAAGGATAAATTGAAACGATGGAAAGTAATTCATAATGAAATTGAGTACAATTTTTTACCAAATTTCCTCGAATTTCGAGGAGCGGGCAAATACTAGTGTCTCTTTTTATTTATCAAAGAACTTAGAATTATATAATGTTAATACAATTTTAAAGAGCCTATGTAAATGTTTTCAATTTGAAAAATTCAAAAATGTGTATGTAGGCCGTGAAATGATGAAAAGAAAAAGAAAATTAAATTTCTTAATATTTTATTTTTAAATTTAACTAAATCTATTTTTATATGACGTTTCAATTAATTGAATTTTATATGATGAGTCCTAAATTATTTCTTACTTATACCATAGTTGAGTTGCATCTGATCGAAATTATGATGAAAATATTAAAAATATAATTTTTGTTTTATTAGCCGTCTTTACAAAGTTTACTTCCGGTTTTAAAAATAAACATTTTAATTTCATTTTTGCTATTTTTATTATTATTATTGTTGTTGTTGTTGTTGTTGACATTTAAATAATAACAGCAGAAAGCGAAAAGAATTTCATAGTAATTCAAGGAAAGAAACTAAAAATATCAGAATAAGAGTATAGTAAAGCACAAAATAGTGAAAAGAATTTTCTTTTTTAACTTTTTGGATTAATGCCCAGAATTTTTAGAAATTCTTTAAAAATAACAAAAACAAAAATATAAAAAATAATAATTAAAATTATTATTAATGTTTGATTCAGGTTATAACACAATAGTCGAATGTAGTAAATTGTATTGCAAAATTTATTCAATTTTGAAATTTTTAATAAAAAAAACTATTTTTGAAATAAATCAGCAAACATTTTAAGTTTTTGTATTATTGTTTTTTTTTTTGTTTTTAATTTTCCATTTAAGAAAAAATGAAAGCAATTCTTTAGAATTTTTCATTTTTAATTTTGATTTCTAAGGATATCCTGTCAATGGAGTTGTGTATTAAGAAATTTAGAAGTGATTTAATTATTATTAATTATTGAAATTTAGAATGTTGAAATTTAATTTACGCACGTTTAATTGCCAGCAGAGCTTTTGATTTATTTTTAGTACAATGTTTATAAACTTTTATCCATGTGTTTGAAATATAATTATTGTTTCGTTCGATTTTAAATGTTAACCAAACTAACTAGAATAAATAATTGAACAAAAATTTAACAAACATCTATAGCCATAACGGGATTTGAATTCGGGACTCTCTAATTGGTAGTCGAATAACAAACCTACAACACCATATTGATCAAATGTGTGAAATGATATGTTACATGCTTGAAGTAATGGAAAAAGTAATAAAGTCTGTTATTAGATTGAGGTTGATAGATTCTAGAATACTGATGTGGCATTCTAATCCAGTATAATGACTTCAAGCTATATGCTACTGAATTCGCAATTTAAACTAAGATTCATTAATATTTCTGTAACACTTACTTTTATGTAAAGAAATGTTTTAATTCAACATATTATAATTATTAAAAATGTTTTTGAATTGAAGGAATAAGGATTTTAATCTAAGATAGTTTGAACGTTTTTGTCTGTTTCAGGCGCCTAACAAAAGTTTTTATTGTCATGTAGAAATAAACCAATCAATTCATATCATTCATCAATCTATCATCGATATCATCTATTATCTAAGCGATTTTAAGATTTCAGAGAATATCAGTAATAGGTACATAATATGAAGCTTTAACTATATTTACCAATACTTTATTTTGAAACGTTTGAATACTTTGAATATGAAGTGGTTTAGCTAATTGAATACCGTATATAGGTTTAATATTTGAATGTATGTCAATACTGTATTGTAAGTTGATATTATTGGCTTGTGACAAATCTGTTTCAAATGTCTTTTTCTGTATTTATGTTCGAATTATTTTCTTGACATATTCTTTCTCTATTTGGTTAGTCCCTAAATCCACAAAAAACAAAATGCATAATGGCTTTTGCCACAAAAAATATTTGCCATAAAGAGATTTTGAGTTGGATTCAAAATCAAAGTTCTACGCCTTTTCCAGAATATTCATATAAATTATTTTTATCCATAGCCGCTACGGATACAGCGAGGATATATCCTTTTTCTAGGATTAATTTGCCGATTTTGAATTTATGTTTTTTTTTTGTGAATTTCGGTTTGTGGATTTGCTCACTAACCCATCTCTATTTTCCTATTGGTAAAATTTATGTAATACATATTTTTGCTGATTTTTAAACTTTATCTTCCATTTTTCACATCATTCGGACATTTTGTTATTAGCTCTATGTAGGTTATTATTGTTACACCTAATTTACTATTTGCTATGATAATGGCAGTTTCATTCGCATAATGTTGATATTGTAATGATTTCTATTTGGAGAATGTCAAGATATAGGCCTAGAATGCTATAATTGGTACCCTAACTCTAGCCTAACTCTACCCTACCCTAACTCTATATCTATGATCTACCCTGGTATCCTAACCCGAAAGTTTAAGTTTTATGGGCACAAAAATTTATTTTCTTTATTGTTTGTGTCAATTTGTTTTTTTTTTTTTACCGCCACCATTGATTAGAAAAAACTAAAAATAAACTAAACTAGATACATGCTGTTAATAGAAGGGTAAAAGTCATAACTTAACACATATACATTAATAACTATACATTAATTAAAAATATTTGCAAAAGTTATGCCGAAAGTATCAAAGCTAAAAAGAACAACAGTTGTTAGTAAGTCTCATTTGTACGTACATTAAAACGTAATCGTTTTTTACAAACAACTCAACGGTTCTAAGATTAATACGATTGGATCTTTCAACCAAATAATTTGAAATTTTGTTGACTAGCGTCTTACCCGAAAGGATCTGGTGAATAAAAGAGATATTTGCAATAATCGGATGATCAGACAACGACTGTAAGTCAATGAGTTTAGGACGGTGGGAATAAGGTGGAGGTCGCAATGGATCATTCTACGAAAAGTTACTCAAAGCGAAACGTAAAAACTTTCGTTGAACCGATTCAATCTGATTAATATAAGTCAAATAAAGTGGAGACCACACTTGATTGGTATATTCAAGGGTCAGGCGTTACATATGTAACATAAATATGTTTCGTAAGGTAGGGATCAGAAAATTCTTTAGACCATCGTTTAATGAAACCTCAAGATGAATTTGCTTTGCTCACTATTTTATCATAATGTAGCTTAAAGCTCAGCTTAGGGTCAAGTGTTAACCCGAGAAATTAGATCCGAAAACCAGATTTTCAGTTTATATTAATTATATATACTCTATACGGCTCCACTAGGCTCTTTTGGGTCACTTGAATAAATGAAAAAATAAAATAAAATTTCGATTTTTTAAACTCTATAGCACTACATTTTTTTTTCTCTTCAAGTAAATCAAAATTATCTGCCACTTAGATGTCTAAAAATTATCTTGTTATTTATTTAAAGCAGATTTTGTTTTGTTTTGAAATATTGATTCAGTGGTATTTACAGTTGTCCAGTCGCATACCGGACCATAAGATTAGTGCGGAGAGTTTTGAATTATAATCAGTGTTGGAATTTCAATTGTAAGTAATCAATTGAAATTCCAACACTGATTATAATAAAACAAATAGCTACTATTATGGAATGTAGACTTGTAGTGACGACTTATTTATTTTTTCTTTCTAACAACTTTCCAGTATTGATTATTCTCATTTGTTCAAATTAAGATTTTTTTTAACGATCAATTTGATTATAGGCTTACGTGATTTACTGAAATTTATCGTTCATTTTGTATACATAAGATATTTATTTTAACACGCTAGGTGGCGCAGTAGGTAGTGTGCATGAATTTCAACGGAAAGGTCCCAGGTTCGATTTCCGATGGAGCAAAAAAATGTTTTATTGGTTTTTCGACCTGGTCTAGTACCTTTTGTCATTATGATATAATAAATGACAAAAAGATAATTGGGAGTATAATCTGGTAACAAATTAGATAAAATGAAACTATATTATATTTAAGAAGGCTTAATTCGTGACAATAGTAGTTTTCCACGTTTAATGAGTTGCAAATGATAAACAAATGCTCGAAATATTGTAGAAATTTTAGTATAAAAAGTACCAAACTTAATTAAGCGTGAATGGTTGATTTCTACCTAAGTTATTGTCAAGAGTGTAAAAAAAAAATACAGTTTGTTGAGTTCGAAATTATACTGTAATTTATATGCACAACTATTTTGGTTTCCATATGTTTACAAAAAAATTAAAAAAAAGTTCTTCGAACCATATTCATAACGTTTTCGTTAAAAAAAAATAAATCTGTAAAACAACCGAAAAAAAACCGAAATAAAAAATAAAAACAAAAAAATAAAACAATAAAATGTTTTTTTGACAGACTCAGACAAAATATTTATAACTTCCCCGTTTTTTGTCATGTGACCTTTCAAATTTGACTTGCAAACAATTTTTTCGCTTTTCTTTTAAAAACCCATTCTGGTATTACATCATCATCAGGGTTATAGAAATTTTGTGGTAAGTTTTTTAATTTTTTTTTTGTTTTGTTAGAATATTTAAATTTGGAATTTTTTTGTTTTTTTTTTTCTAAACAGAATAAATTTTGTAATTTAAATTTAAATTCAAAAGCAAAAATCGAAAAAACCAGGAAACAATAATAAGAAATTTGAGAACGGTGTACAATGTGGTACTAACAACCTAAACAGTTTAAAATAATAAACAACGTTAAGCACGCTGGCTGATGCAGTAGGTACAGCGCATGCATTTAAACCAAAAATGTCCGAGATCCCCAATGAAAGTAAAATTCTTTTCAAAAGGTTTTACGACCTGGTCCAGTACCCTGTGTGTCATTAAGATAAAACAAATGACATTAAAAAAATAATGCCACATCTTGAAAGGAAAAATGGCCTGCAAAATTTACCTAATTTGTATATAAATAAGTAAATAAATAAAAGATCCTTAATTTAGGCATTATATATATATTTAATTCAATTTAAATGAGCTTTGACAAAAAATTTAAAGAGGCTACTATAAATATTAAAATGATCCCTGATGCAATCAAACAATGAAAATAGACATGAAAAGAAAATACTGTGAGAAATATTTGGACCAAAATCGCTGTGCAACAATATCAAAGAAGAACGTTACTTACAGCTAAGAGTGATAATAAAAACAAAGTGAAATTAATTAAAGCAAGAAGCTTAGACTATCAGTAAGAAATTTAGTCAGACAATCGTTAATACCATAAACGTTATAAATGTTGAGGTTCGACAAAGCTAATAAATCAAGGTTTCTTTGGTTTGACAAAATATATCAGTTCAAAGCTTCTGACTGGAAACACGAAGCTGTAATGTAAATGTATATAACACTCATACTCCTATTTTTTCGTAATTTCGATCAAGGGTACTACTTAATACAAGTGAGTATGTAATTGATGCCTTCAAGAAGAAAATTCTTCTTCGAATATTATGGGGGTGAAACAACGATTGTATTTGGAGGGGAAAATATATTTTAAACTTAATGACTTGTGCAAAAATTATACTTCGTATAAATTGGTCTCGTACAAATTGATCGTATTGTAGAAAATATTTCAACCAAACGAAACGAAAATATTTAATTTTTTAGTTCACGAAATATCGACTGGCAGGAAACAATTTCAATCAACAAAATAAGTAAGTATTACTATATAGATGTTTAAGTCGTAGAAATTATATTATTCTGTTTTCTAAACCAAATTAAATTTTGTTAATAGGGTGAAAGCTTTTATTTAGAAACGAAGTGGCTCAAAAATGGAGTCATTGCAATAATAAAAGCCCAGTTGGTGACAGTTAAACAAAAAAAAAAAATAGAATACAAATAAGAAAACTGTAAATCACTAAATTAAACTGACACTGTAAATTGTAAAATTAAAATATAAATTAAAGGAGTACTAAATGTTTTAATAGAAAATAATGTCATTTCTCCTAGATTTTAGAACAATGATATCAAACTACTATTCAGGTTCAAAAATTATGAAACAATAATATAAAGTTAATATATAGAATAAAGTGAATTAAATAATTGTAGTAAAATTAATTTTCTGCGACTTTACCTTTCTCTTTCAAATAATAGGGTGCCACTTTTATAACTGATGATGATTCTATTCAAATATCGAGCCTTTGTTACACTTAACTTTAGAGATTGGAAATTGATTTTATAAAGATACATAAATACATAGTATTTGAATAAAGTCAACAATTGATATAAAAAATTATAACTGGAAAATACTAAAAACAGAAAATTATATAAGTAACAAAAAAAAAAAAACAAAAACAAAATAATATAACATAACGCAAATTACGCATATGATGAAGTTATCCTTGAACGCTCCAAGACTTTGAAAAAAAAAAAAAAAAATAAAATGAAGTGAAAAACAATTCAGTGCAAAAAAAAATTCTAATTCTAAACGAATCTAAATAATCATTCATATTGTAATGTACATACGTTAAAAGTTATTGTAATGGTGGGGCTTTATTTAATAAATATAAAATATAAAAAAAATGTATGTATTATGTATGTATATAAATTAACACTGTGAGTAAAAAAAAAATTATTCTATTTATTTAGAAAACCTGTAAATTTGTACTGCACTGCCTCTCAATTATTTTTTTTATATATCTCCTCTATATCAATTATACAACACCATCTTATATATTATTATACGCATTATTTACGCTACGTTGCATCGATTTTTATTACGTTACTGATGTATTCTTATTTGTTAGAATTTAATAAGAAGCTTTTTAGACATACTAATATTATAGATTGTCGCCGACACTCATATATATATTTTTTTTTTCACTTTATTTTTTTTTTATTTTTGTTTTGTTTTTGTCCTCCTAGTTAACCTCGAACTCATGAATTGACCGAATTCAAAAACGCATTTTTGTCGTGCAAAAAAGAAAAACTATTAAATAATCATCGTCACTATATACTTATAAATGCTAACTTAAATATACTATGTATATTATATGTATATATACAATTATAATGTAAAAAGCTTTGAAATTATTTTTATTTTTCTGTGTTAATTTTTCTATCGTTGCTTTTGTGTAGATTATTTTAAAAGAAAATTGAATTCATAGATGGCAGTTCAACAAATCATTTGATATTTTCTCCTTCAAAATTATAATGCAAAAAAACAACGTGATAAACAAATGCGAAAAATAAAAACAACAACAAAAACACAAATTTTTTTATTTCTCTTCAAGTCAGTAGTTTTACTGCAAAGTAAAAAAAATAATTAAAAATTTTTCTAACACGGTCGATTTTAAAACTATGTACTTTAAAAGTGTTAAGAGTATTAAGAACTAATACATCACATGCACATTTTAGTTCTTCCTTAATATTTCCGCCTCCTTCTTCTACCTTCATTTTTATTAAAGGACTGTACTATAATATTATTTTCAATTTTAATTTCCTCCTCAATCATAATCGTATTAAGTTGGAATCGCCGTAAAATAATGTGATAACATTTTCAGTTTTTTGTTCTTCCATTTGTGTCGCGTGCATGTATGTCAAGTTCGTAAAATATTCGGGGACAAAAATATACCATCATCTGGAAATAAAAACGTTTCATCGTCTCTTATCTGTGAGACTACACTCTCCAGTTGCGCTCACGTACTTCACCTTCTTTATTCGATGCTTGCTTCGACTAAGACTATCATGTTTCTGTCGGTCTTCCGATATGACGTGTATACAATGAAAATTCGATATATTTAATTTGTTGTTGATATTGTTGTTAAGTCCGCTCAGAGTATGTCCAAACGCCGTATTTGTTTTTAATTTGTTTTTTGCCACAGCGTTCTATTGAAAACGGTGTATCGTCAATATGAAAAATCTTCAAATCACCAACTGGAGAGATTCTGCTCGTGACCGAAGTCAGTGGAGGACAATTTTGCGTCAGGCCCAGGACATTCAAGGTCTGTAGCGCCCAACAAGTAAGTAAGCAAGTAAGTATCATCAACAAATGTTTAGAATACGCTGGAGTCATTGGAGTATTGTTGGCTGAAACTTTATATGTTTCGTTGGATGAAAGAAGAAAAAACTGATTTTAGTTTAAGCTGTACTGACTTTAAGCCTGCACTTTTTCTAGTATTGTACATTTTTTAGTATAAATCATTTAAACCTCTATTCGTATTTGGCAATAAACACACATCGTCTGAGTACATATTTTAAGTCACTGATACGGTCGAAAAGACGTAACTGGATACTATTTCTCTCATTTACATCCACAGTAGTAGTCATTGTCCTATCCATTACTCGTTACGTTTTACTCTCGGACACTCCTCGAAGAAATTTGGCACATGTATCTTTGTAAGATTTTCTAATTGTGGCTATGTTTTTTCTGGAATATTTCAATTCACTTTATTTACACTAACCATATATGATTCCTTATATTTTTTACGAATTATATATATTTTTGTAAACCAAGAAAACTGCGTTATTTCCACCGTACAGTCTTGTATCCGAACAGATATGAATTGAGGGAAGCCGAAAAGATGGAAAAGAAAACAATTAAATTGAAGTGTTGAATTAATTTCACTATATATGAATTTTTGAATCACACGCTCGTGGTCAGGAATCAAATTACACCTGAAAACATTATTGAAAAATCACCTGTCAAATACTCTTTGTGTACATTGAAATATTAAATTTAAGGCACTACAACTGCACCAACGTCAATGTAATTTTAAATTTTTTTTTTTGTATTAATTAATTTTTCGATATTAGCTTTAGTTCACTTACAAACCATACTTATTTTATTGTTTTTTTATTTTCCATTTGAAAAGTGAAAATTTAAATTTTGACAATTGATTTGACAGAAAATTTTTATGAAAAATTGCGAGAAAAATGCAAATTTTATTCATGTCGCAACGCAAAAAACTGCAATATTTCTAGTTGATGAATTTTAGTTAAATACAGAGTTCGAACATACTTTATATACGTACATTAGAACTATTTTTCATGTATAGTCTGGTATTTAGAGAAAATATAAATTATTAAATAGTTTAGTTGATAGAAACCATTGAAGGATGATGAGAATGAAAAAAATATATAATTGAATTGAATTGAATTCTCAAAGAAAAATTTAAGTTCGAACAAAAATTAATTGAAAACAAATGCGTTGCCTAACAAATATTTGGCAGTGGGCAGACAAAAACAATATTCGTAAAATTTACATTCGTAGAGTAAAATTTTTGTATAATAGTGAAAATACTCGAACATTTACCTTTTAGTTTTACTGATATGCTTATCATACACGTATTATAATAATAATATCATACACGTATGATAAGCATATCAGTAAAATTAAAAGGAAAATATTCGACTATTTTCACTATTATTAGGGACAAGTAAAGTTGTTTATATACATATATATTATTTCGTCTTCTATTAAATACATTAGATTTACCTAAACTTTTCGATTCTTGTTTCTACATTCTAGTGTTATTAAATTTTCAAATATTGTTTTTGTTTTATTATAAAATAATTGAAAATTTTTGTTTTATACAGTTTTTGAGCATACTTCAAACATATGCTTAAACGTTTTTTCATTTCGGATTCCAATACTCACCATTTCATCATTTAAGCCATTATTCGATATTAAGCTTTTGACCATATACACCATCATTTTATATTGATATAATAGTAGACAAATATTCCTAATTATTTATATTTATATTATTTTATTTTATTCCTATTATTTTATAATTACATTATACCTTGTAGATAAATGCATTGTATATTGATTAACTTAAATTGAGATGGTGTAATTTTAGTATGATATGATTAGATATTGTGAATTGTGATACTAAGAGAAGAGTTATTGTATACTGTAATGTTATAATGATAGGGTATGGTGTTATATGATATTAGAATATTTTGTATGGTATTGTTAATGTAGTATGCTATATGATATGGTATGATATGAATGTCATTACTTTTTGTAGCATTCAATATAGTATTGTAGGTAGGTTCTATTTTATGGTATTGTTTAAGATGGAATGATATTGTGTAGTATTGTAGTCTGCTATTATATGATAATGTATATAGTATTACTAGAAGAAACTCCAGGGTAAATACCCGACCGAGCTAAAAAAAAATAAATTTTTCTGTGAAACGACACTATAAAATAATTTTTAACAGGCACATTTGGCATGTTAAAAGTATCTGACAACAATATATAGAATAGTAATATTAATTGCAAACCACAAAAATGTAAAAAATGTTCAAAGTTTTAAGTTTGATTCAAAAGTAAATCGAACTCACAAAATTTCTTATATTAACATAACGGTTTAACCAACTCAACTAACATTCGATTAAAATTGTTTCAACAAAATCGAGACATAAAATAAAAATTTATTGTTTGATTGAAAACTACGAAAAGTGTGTCTTCACTAATTCTTGTGTATTATAATATTGATATAGATACATAGATATTATTTGTATTGTTACATAATATGTGTACATTCTATTAAATATTATTGATGGTGATATTATGTGAGACAAAATTTATTATTAAATCTAAATTTGAGGAAAATATACCTTGTTAACAAAAATTGTCATAATTACATTTCAGATTTTTATCAAATTATAATCAGCTTCATTTTTTGTTTGACATATTTATAGTACCTTAGGTATACATATAAAACAAAATGTTGTAAGCTTTCGTCTACTAATAGATGTTGGATATACATTTGACAGTTAAAAATATTTAAGTTTGATTCGGATTTAGCTATAATTAGCACAAGTATTACAATTAAAACTTTAAATACTAAGTTATATACATATACTTGAAATTAAAAAATCATGTAGAGTAAGTGATTATTATAACTTAAATTCTCCTAGGTCAAATAGAAGCAAAAAAATGTTCTAAATCAAATTTCGATTGAGAGAAACAAACAGTAGAATAGTTTTAATTGCAAATTCTATAAACATCTAGTTTTACTAAAGAATATAGAGTTTTATGTTAAAATTTCTGTTTGACCAACAAAATCTGAATATATATATCACCCTGTATATTATATATTTTGCAATACATACAATAAATTATTAATATCTTTATTTTATAGTCGTATATAGTAATTTTGCATTTAATTTAACATTTTTTATTTTTTTTTTTTGTTTAATAAATTAATTCATTAATTTTTGATGAGAATATAAATAAATATAATCGTAAGTATAGTGTTAAACTATTTACTACTTGTTGGTTGAAGTTTAGTTATTTTTGTTAGTTGATTGGTTATTTTATTTGATATGTTTGATATGTTCGGTTGTTATATTCTACTTCAATTGACTGATTTAATTTGCAATAAAAATATTTTAAATAAAAAAAAAAAAAAAAAATAAAAAAGGCTATATAGAATTAAATAAAGAACAAAAATATAAATAACTAGCAACAACAATAATGACAACAACAAAATTGAACATGTCAAGTATGGCCTAGACCTAGAAAAATAATATAAAATAAAAAATTAAAATAGCAAATCTCTATCAGAGAATTAATAAGACACAATTGACGTTCTATACAGTTGCTGGTTTGCTTTATTTTTTTTGTATTTTAACTGCATTAACATATATGTAGCAGCAAATTGTCATAATGTTTATTTTTTACTTTTTATTTTTTTATTTTATTAATGTTTTTATTAATTATTTAAGTCTTGTATTATATTTATGTACTATGAATATAGAATTATTTTTTATATAGTTACATAATAGTATGTACATGTACATATATTTAATTTTGTTATGTTGTGGGTAATTGTTCTTTTTGTTTTTATTTTCGATAATTGAGACTGATATCTATTTTTATGCAATTATTATTGTTGTTTTTGTTTTGTTATTTTATTTGAGTCGATTATGTGGCGGCGCAGGAACATAAATGGAAATTTATGTCTATATTTTTATTTTCTAATAATTATATATAAAATTTACTAATAGTTATGTTTAGAATTTCGAATTAAATTTTTGTATTTTAATGTTCGTCATTTACACTTTAATTTTTATGTAAGATATTATTTTATTGTTGTTTTAATTAAACATAAATTGTATTTAAGTAATAAAATTAATTTTATTTTATTTATACAAAATTAATATGTAATTATTTAAACAATTTTTGGGGAAAAAAAAATTCAAAAAAAATAAATGTGAATTCTGTAGAAAAATTAGATTCTCATCAACATCAGAATAAGCCAACTTCTAATCAGATTTCCTTTTAATGTGTACAGGGTGGTGGCGTACAGTACAGCTAAATGGACAATAGGAAGTCATGCAGTCAAGCTATGAATTTTTTTCTATTCTAATTGTAGTGGTTATAACGATGAAGTTGTTCAATTTTATTCAGACTTCGAACTCTAAGTAAACTATCTCCCGAGGTTACAGCTTTCACAATCGACCTTAAAAATTCCTCCAAAATTTACAGTAAATAGTTTTTTTTGTCTATATAATTATTTTTCTAGAAGTATTGTGGCATTAAAATTGGTTTATTCTTCAACAAAAGTGTTATGGAATTCAGTATTAATTAAGATTTGTTGACTGTAATTGAATAAAATTCGTATACAAACAAAATAGGTACAATTTAAAAATAACTGCACTTCTTAAAACAAATTTCAGCTAAATATTCTGCGAATTACCCTATGATGTATACGGCTTAAAATGTTTACCTACATCTTTTTTGTTTTGACATGACTTATTTTTTATTTCTTCTTCTTTAGATTTGTTAACCTTTACTGAAGCATAGATAGGGGATGTTAAACAGCAGACATAAACATAAATATTTTATTATTATTAGTTTATATAGAAATTTTGAATTAGCAAATTTAAAAAATTCAATTAGCAAAATTTAATTAAATGCAATGATGACAAAAATCAAATATACTACAAATCATACTACAAATATATACAAGTTTAATTTACAAAAATATACATGAACCCATTATATTTTTTAAATTTACCTTAGCTTTTTGAATACAAATGTGTGTTTAAAACTAGAAAAATAAGTTTTGAAACAAAATCTACCAAAGTGCGATATATAAGACTTTTTTTTTTTTAAATGTAAATAGTATTGAAAATTATACTAAGAAGGTGTAGATATTATTTTATTTATTTGAAGTTATACTCAAACTCAAACATTAGAATAATAAATGATGTAAAAATAAAAATGAATTACTCTAGTCAGTAAATTACATGTATTAATATTTTATTAACACAATAATCAAATAACATTAAAATTACAATAAAATGTTAAAATTTTCATTATTTACATACGTTATACAATTTTCATATACATATACATCAAAATGTAACAAATAAGCTTGTCTAATAAATGATGATGATCACAATATCGGGGGTGATAGGTAATATTTTTTTTTTTTTGATTTGGTTTATCGCTATTTTTATTTTATTATTTTCTTTTAATTCTAATGACGTGTCATCAAAATGACAACAATAATAATAAGAAAAACAAAAATTACTTGAAAAATGATACACCAGAAGTAATAACATTTTGTGTAATTTATTTATTTTACATTCATACACACTTACATTTTTCTACATAAATATATAATGTAAAGTTTACATATAGAAAATTATTAGAGACACTACACCATCATCTGCTATAATAATAGTATGTACTTACATGAACTCAATTGCAATGACTATCTGGAAAATGATAGAATATTTATGTATGTGTACATATATAAATTTCGGTGTGTGTGTAGGTATAAGTGAGGAATTAAATAACTTTCGATTTCAAACAAGAAAAAAAAAATTTAATTTTTGTTTTAATAGACAACAAAAAAAAAAAAAAAAAGCTTAGAAAAAAGTAGGTCATTTACCATTTTAACATGACTGACTGTGTCTGGTGCTGCTGTTGTTATTGTTTTGTCATTAGATGCTATTGTTATTGTTGTTGTTATTGCAGTCAGTTAATTTGTTTGCATTTTGTTATTGTCGTTATAAAGCTTAAAAATTGTGCTATTTTTTTTTTTTTTTGTAATGATGAGTTTGTTTTTTATTTTTTTTTTTTTTTTTGTTTTATTTTTTTTTGTTGTTATTATTTTCTAGTGTTTGTTTGTAGAGTAGAATTTTTGTTGAATTGTTGTAAACAATTTAATGAAATTACAATTAATAAAATGAAAAAAAAAAATATTGTATATACGTATATAAATTTATTTTATTGTTATTTTTTTTATACATAATTTAATTACGTATCTGTACATGCATACTCTTACATATATTACATACTTATGTAAATATTTATGTCTCTATGTAAGGGTTTAACATTGTAAATTTTATTTTTAAGGTTATGTCGCGCGGAATAGAAGTGTATATTTATGTATGTTTGTACATTTGTAGACTATTTTTATGTAATATGTCGTTATTTATTTATAAACTTAGGAAATATGTTGACAATTTGACTTACTTTGTTCTGTTTTTCCTCATAACTGATAATTGTTATTTGATTAAATGTTTTATACATATCCACGTATATACAAAATATTTGATTGTTTAAATTAACTACTAATTGTTATTGTTATTTAAGTCTATTTCTATTTACATACAAAGTAAAGTGTTCTAGTTTTGTAAATTTTATTAGATTGTGAGAAATAAATATTTTTGAAATAAGGAAATAAATATGAAGAAATATTGAATAGTTATATACAATAGCTATGAGTTGCTTAAAATATTTACAAAACTGTTTTATATTGTAATGCTTATGGACCAAAAACCATAAATTTATATTTAGGAGCAACCTTAAGCAATGAAATACAATTACATAAGTATGTATATTGGGTCAGTGATAACAGCAGATTGACAGATGATGCAAGCCGCAGGATTAATGAAGAGACGGTTGAGATGAAAAAATAAACGTAGAGGTGTACAGGACAAAAAAAAGTCATCGAAATTGAATTGTAAAGTTTATAGGTGTAATATAGAAAAACGAAAAAAGATCAAAACTAATATGCTGCCGAAAGTCGAATCGTATGTTGTGTATCCTCTGGTGTAACACGCAGTGAATCCTATTAAGTAAAAAGTAATTTTCGTTCAAATTATCTATAATTGTTGATTCTGTCACTACGTCGTGAATATGGTAAATGGAAGGAAAAGAAAATAATATTTAATGGGTTAATTAAAAGAAAATAAATTAAAATGTTTTGATCATATTTGGATAAAATAATTTTATTGTAGATAAAGCGCTATAATTAGCTTAGCTTAGAGAGGCCAATACTAAAAAAGCAAGAAAAAAATCTTCAATTACTACTTGGTCGAGCACGATACAATAGGATTATAAGAACAATAACATATAAGATTGAACACTTAGTGTAACCAACTGAATAGGGTGCGTTTAGGATAGATGGAGATTTTAAACGCTGCCAAAATCTACTCAATAATTTAATGACAATTGAATAAGTAAGTATTTAAGTAATAGCAAGCAAAATATGACTGAGCGTAGTGGGCTTTCGAATCAGAATATAGTAGTTGATATCAGATTAGAGCTAGAAGAAAACCAAAATAAATTGCATTGGAATGAAAGTACAAATATGTATCTACTGTAAATTTTTTTGTAATTACAATTTGCAAAATACGTACTTTAAATTATATGAACTGGTGATCTCTTAATTAACACAATTTATATCTTGTGCTATTTTCTGTATTCATATTTTATGAAGTTTTTGTTATGCTTTTAGGATTTGTACTTTTAGGAGTTGATAATTTAATATTTATTTTCTAAATTAATCTGTGGAAAATAGTTTTTCTTTATTTCAATAATAAAATAATAATATAAAATAATATTTTACTAGTATTCGTCCACTCCCCGAAATTCGAAGAAGTTTCATAGAAACTCGTATACATACTCAATTACAATTAAATACTCGTATACATAACATATTATGAACTGTTTCATTGAACTGTTCCATTATTTCAATTTATCTAAGTTGTTCGAGAAACTCATACTGAAACGCCTCCGACCATTTGTGAATATAACTGATATTCAATTTCGTTTCAGAGAAAAACATTCAACTGTAAACCAGGTGCATCGTCTCGTCACTTTGATTGAGCGCGCATTCGAGGAAAAGAAATATTGTACTGCTGTATTTCTTGATGCTTCACAAGCCTTCGATAGAGTATGGCATAAAGACCTCATACAGAAAATGTGCAACACCCTTCCAGGCAACTAATGTAAATTACTGGAGTAATACATATCCAACAGAAAATTCAGAGTAGCACACGGTGAAGCAACATCCAATTTTTATCCAATATTAGCAGGCGTTCCTCAAGGCAGCGTCTTAGGACCTATCTTATACTTTTTATATACTCCGATATTCCAACAACACCAAATATTGACATGGCCGTATTTGCAAAGACAAAGAGATTTGGAAGACAGTCCAAGCTGAACATGTACTCCAAGATTCAAATATATAGTATAATTAAGCCCATTTGGACTTATGGCTGGCAGCTGGGGGTTGCACTAAGAAATCTAACTTATTAATTATACAGCGCTGTCAAAATAAATTCCTTAGAACTATAAAAACGCATACGATTCGGTATGATTCAAAACGGTATGATTCAAATGATGATATCCACAGAAATGTTAACGTAAAAACAATCAATGAAGTCATTAGCAACCATGCTCTGAAGCACGAACACAGATTGGTTCAACACATTAATTCAAAGTCGATTGAGATATTAAATAGAACAGAAGATATAAGAAGGCTGAAAAGGATGAAACTCCACGATTTAGTGGAATAAAATAAAAACATAGGGGAGCAGAAATACTGATTCTTGTAAACCCACACGGGTCTTGCTTTTTAAGTACTGTTTAAATGTAGTAATAATTTATTGTAATATGTATTAAGATTGTATTATAATAACATAAGAGTTTAAAAAAAAAAACAAAATTTATCCTTGGTACTATATTTTATTTTTTTATTGATTTAACTTGGACAACAACCGCATACGTAATAATTTATTTAAAAAGAAAAAAAATAAATTTAAATTCAATTCTGGTGATGGGTGAATTGCGACAATTTAATATAAATTAAAATTTTTCTATGTTAAAATGATTTATATTTGAAATTTTAAATTGAAACTTCTAAATGAAAACGAAAAAATTTTTAAAAAGTATTTTGTTTCGCTACGTGTTTTTTTAGATATCCTATGATTTGAGAAAATAATATTGAAAGGTTGTAAAATGGTTCAGATGTAAAGTTGTACAGTCGAACTCGCTTAAGAGAACATCGAAGATGATAACCAAATTTGTGCACTTAATCAAAGCAAGTTGTGCTTTTAAATGGATAAGTCCTGAAAAATTTTTTTTTAGATCAATTTTAATTATGTATAGGTGAGAATGCTATGTTGCAAATAAAAGTATGACAATACAACAATGAAACATATTTGGTACATATCATATTATGCCATTTATATTTGAATTTTTGTAGCTGTGTATTTGTACATAGTATATGTATGATATCCAACACTGCAAAAATTCAATATTTTTTTTTTCGATTTACTGATTAAATATGAATTAACTTGAAAATAGCATGTATGATGTATCCTGTGTATCTTATACTAAGACTGTCATGTAGTTCAAAAACTTAGTTATTTTTTTTGATTAGTTATTGTGGATATAAAGTTAATTTACTAAGAAAATCTGTAGAATACAATTTTATTTTAATAAACTAAATTTATAAAGGTTATATATATATATATTTTTATATAATTTTCTACAAAATTATATTCAAATTAGTAGTAAATAATAATTATAATCTATTTAAATAAATTTAAAATAAGAAAAATGCTTCCAAAAACTAATTAGGAATTTCAGTTTCTTAATGAAGTAAAACAAAAAAAAAACCAAAAACTAAAATGAGTAATAATTTCAGCAGAATAAGCGATCTTAAACGCAAATGATCTCATCATCAATAGTTTTTTTTTTTTGATTATAATGAGGTAAAATTTGATTGTAATATTAGAATTAATCTGAATTTGTATAGTAGGTACTATTAAAAAATTATTTATGTAATAATTTAATTATTTAGAAAATCGAGTCAAGTACATCAGGTTTAACAGAGATTAAGAGAAAATTGCTGAAGTAATATAGGGGGATTTATTGTGGTTTAGGAAGTCAAATAATATTAAGAATAGTGCTTGATTAAAAAAAATAAATTTAATATGTTATTTTATTAACTTAAAAACAACATGTATGGTATGTATGTTGATTATCTTATCCTTAAACTATTTGAGTAACGTATACGTATAGTCTGTAGTTTAATTTTTTACAAATAAATATTATTTTTTACATAATAAATTTAATTTTTGACTTTATCCGGTTTCAATAAATCTAACAGTGTGGCATAAAAGAGTCTATTTATTACTCAACGATAAGTTTGAATATTAAAAATACTATATGAGAATTATTCCAAGCTGTGACGTAAAATTCTATTTATCGGTTTTTGAAAGTAAAATTTTGAAATTTCTTTTATTGAGATTCCAAAATTATTTTTAGAAAACGATAAAAAAACAGTACGAAAAACGGTAAAAAAACGGTAAAAAAATAAATAAAACAGTAATTGATAAAGAATTACAGGACCTTTTAAAATTTTTAATTAAACTTATTCAATTCAACTGCTGAAAACTTAAAATTTAATTTTAAAAATAAAATTAAATTAAGAAAAATGCGTTAAAAATCTCACCTACTATTTTTCCATATATACCTAAAAAAGGTGTAATTTTTTAAATGACTTTTCAAAAAAAAATAAATAAATACGTAACAAACCAAAAGAATTGAACAGTTTTTGTCTCAAATATGCAAATTTTAATCTATTTTTTGTTTTTATTTTTTTTATTTTTATATTAAAAATTCTTAATAAACTTAACATTCAAATTTAGAAAATAGATATAACTATTTTGAAAAAAATTCAGCCAATATATTTTGAGTTCCTTGAAAATGACAAAATAGCAATAATAATAACAATAAAATAACAACAACAATTACATTAATTTTATTTTTAATGGATCGTATACACTCGTAATTGTTTGTCACCAATTTAACAGTTCTGTTAAGATTGTTATCGCAATAATGCCAAATCACGAAAAAAACAAAAATAAAAATAATCGAGAAAAAAAACAAAATGACGAATTTTTTTATTCATAATTCAAAGTATCTTAAAGTTTTTAATTTTTTCTTTTTCGATATTTTTAAAAATTGAAAATTCATTACGCAAAAATAATGGCACAGTAATGATACAAGAAACAACACATAAAATGTCATTTGAAATTTATGCAGGAAAATAGTTACAAAAAAAAAAAACAAATAAGTAAAATTAAATTAACATGAAATAACGGCCAAAATTTATGTTTTAAAATATATTGATAGTAATTGTATTGTGCTACTTAAATATTAAAAACAAAAATGTTTCGCACCATGTTAAGAACTGAAATAACAAAATTATTTTCAAAGGTGATCGAATAATATAACAAATTATTATTGGTAAAACTATTTATTGAAATCCTATCAAAATAGTGATCTTTTAAAGCCATCTCTTATAACATATTATTTTTATACCCTATTTCCTATACAAGAAATAACTCTTACTTATGAGTCCTAAACAAGGACTTATACTTATTATGCTGATGATTTGTATGTCTTCTATCAATTAAATATACATATCCTAGTACCTACTAAAAAGGCAAACATATTTGAAAAATGAATCTGCAAACTGAGGTATTAAAATTAATATTCAAAAAACTAAGGTAATGAAAATAAATACAACAAGTGAATAGTGAAAAAATAAAAGCTACTGATTGTTTTATCTACCCTTATAGTGCAATAACATCCAATTTGCAATGAATAAGGCCAAGTCAGTTTTTATCCAACTCAGAAAAATATGAAATTCCACTATTCTATCGGTATACAAGCATGAAATAAGTTTTTTTGTTTGGTTAGAAGAGTTTGCTTGTAAGGAAAAATCCATCAAACTTTATTAATAGTTATTTTCATATAATTTTTAAAATATTATATTGAATTCGAACATGGACCTACACCCAAAATGTAACCGACGATTAATAAAAAAGAAAATCAATATTCGAAATTGTGTATGAAACAGGTACATGCTGAGGAAAAACTGAGGAAAAGACTGAACTTGTGTACAAGCATCATGCATCATTGCAGAGTGAAATGTCAAACGAAAGATCTCAGGTTCGAAATTATAATCTGGTAATAACTTGAATAATTATGCTAAATTTAAGAAGGCTTAGTTCCTCAACATAGCACTATAATTGAATTTATTGAGTACCTATTTGATAAACCAGTAAATTGATAAATAAATGCTCAAAAAAACATTGTAGTATAAAATTGCAGTATCGTACATACTTAGTTAATTAAGCACGAAAAGGTGATTCTACTTAAGTTGCTTAGGTCACTACTGTCAAAAACATAAAAAAAAAAGTTGGTAGTTTGGAGAGTGAGGGAGAGTGTAAAGTGCATTGCACTGAATCATGTTCAATATCGAAGTTTGACGGAGGCTAATAACTAAAGAACATATTGGCTGTATACAAAGAGTAAGTAGAAGATGATCAAAAACTCAATACATCATTCTGTCACCCACGTTAGTATAACCTTATACTTGCCTTTTTTTGTATCTTGATTTTTCGAGTATTAATAATTAAAAACCAAAAAATTTTACTTTACCGAATATTCTGCGATTAAAAAAAAATAGAGTATCAATTTTTTTTTATCCGACAATTCAGAGAAGATGACAAAGAAGTTTTTTTAAGTATTCTTAAAAAGTAAGGCAGCAAATCAAGTTGATCAAATGAATAACAAAATTATATCGACAGCTTTAGCTAGGAAATATACTGTCGCAAATGAGGTTAGAAACAGTCTTACAAATTGGTCTGAGAAAGTTGTTGATTTCAAGTTTAGATATTTTTTTGAATTAACAAAGCAAAATTAGCAAAAACGTAGATTTTGTGAATATTGAGAAGAAAAAAAACGTGATTGTCACTCAATTGATACGAAATTTTTTTAAAACAAAATATCAATCAATTAATCTTAGATGTTCCCATTAGATACAATTTATACACCTATATTGAGTTATCGTATATGTAAAATATTACTGCAGTGCTCTTTTGAATATGTAGCAGATTAACCTGCCTATAAAATTTGTAATAAGACAAAGAAAGTTTATTAGTGTAACTAAAAGTAAAAAACTACAAAATGTGAAGATGAATGAAAAATTGACGGTAGCGCCACAAAAAAAATAATTTTTCAGTAAGAATTAAAACATGCAAAAAAAAAACACATTCCAATTGACTACCAAATTTGGATGTTATTTCATGTGAACATAAAAAACAAAAAAATAAACCAAACAATGAGCCAAAATAAGAAATAGAATTAGAAAAATATGTTAAAATTCGATTAGCATATTTCTACTTAAGGTGAAATATATTGAAAATTTTATTAAAAGATAAGACTATTCAAATTTATCTACACATACGAGTATTTACATACAATATGCATGTAAATTAAAAATTATCTACACTCTGTTACATTTGATTAAATTCTTTGATTGAATTTTCAATGAAATAAGTTGAGAAAATATTGAAAAATTTAGGTAAAAATGGTTGTTGAATTAGACTTATGGGCAAATATAATTACTATATACCTTCTAGACAAAAAACTTTAACAATTGTCAATTACCCTGTATACATGATAGCTTCAAGTATAAGCTTCAAGACAGCTTCAACATCATGAATACGCTAGTTTCTTGAAATCAGTTTCACTCAAGTCAAGCACAAAAATTTACTTACTTGACTTGATTATTTTAACCGAATACGCAGCTTGAGAATTCAAGAAGAATTCAAGTCAAGTACTCAAGCTATCATGTATACGTAGTAACTGATTACTTAAGTTCTAGTATGTATAAAAGTGTTATTTAGCTATTTTAATATCTACTAGAGGGTTTCATTTTTCGTAGTTTTAAAGTATATTCCACAGTCAACCTAGGAAATTTAAGCAAAGCTCTAGAATTAATTCAATAGTTCTCTTGTCTGATATATCTTTTTTCAGTTATCTGATGTGGTATAGTCGGATTCTATATTTAGCTGAGTAGCAGCAAATAAAATGATCGATGATCACTGGTGTCCCAAATTAAATTAAATTTGTGGAATATATTATTATGTCTCAATCCAATACTGGGTCACAAGACTAACAGAAATATTACAGGTTTTTTTTACTAATCAAAAAAATTTTTTTTTGTATTTGAAATAAATTGGGGATTATGGTGTATGGGTTACATCATTTCAAATGGTTCATAATACAATCATAAGCCATAATTATACAATAATATAATTATGTAAAAAATACAAATAATATACAAATGCTATTATCAAGAAACATAAGGGGGTGTGGCAATTTGTCAAAAGACGGTATGGCTAAAATTTACTTCATCTAAAGTTTTTTTTAGTTATTAATTTAGTTACTTCATCTAAAGCTATAACGTTATTAAGTTATAGGTACTTTGACATAAATGGAGATTTTGAAAAAAGCCGTTTAACAGTGACATTCAAAAAATTGATTAAAAATGATTAAAAAAAAGATACGGAATGAAACCGGAAACACAACACCCCAATTTATTGAAATTTTATTTTCCTGATCTGGTGGATTATTGAATTCCCAAATTTATTTTTACCTTTGGGATATATTACCCATCAGGGGACTATGCACGTCATCGAAATGTTCAAAGATTCTTCTGTCGTATATGGTAAAAGATATGAAGCTGGATTTTAATTTAAAAAAAAAATTCAAAGTTTGAAGGAGCAATGAAAAGAGTTAATTGAAACATGGATCAGTTGAGTCGGGTTAGATTAAGCAAACTTGACATAAAGTCTCCAACAAAAATCTGAAGGAAGTAAATACTGAATTTAAATATTGAGTAGTTGAGAAGGTCAACAAATACTAAACAGTTTGGAAAAATGTAGTTTATAACAGAATTATATTGATTATACTTTTGACACCCAAAATCTGTGATCAAATAATGATTCCTTTCAATTATTGGAATCTAGGACAAAATTCAGTTTAATGTAAAAAATTTCATACAATTCTAAAAAATCAACTTCATTGGAATTCAATCAAATGTAACAGAGTGTAAATAATTATATTAGAACTCTTATATATGTCTCAATACAACTTGACGATTACATTTCAAATTTCGCCCAAAAAAATCGAAAGCTAAATAATAAAACAAAAACAAAATAAAAACCTAAAACAAAAGTAGCAGACCCGGGAGGTAAACATTTAGTTTATAATTGCCGTCTGAGAGTCTGCATAAATGAAATTAATCGAAAATATATATATATAAAAAAAAAATTTCAATAATAACACCATAGTTACATACATACATATTCGTAGCTATGATGTTGGTTGGTGTTACAAGGTTTAATAGCTTCATATTCTTTCTGTCTCCTATTTTGTATGTACATATTATATTAAAGTGTGGGTCTGAGTATATATTTGTTTTTATTCTACTGTTCAAAAAACTAGTTGAATTGTTTGTAAAATAAACTTAAAAACAAACAAAATAATAATAATAAAAAAAAAAATAATTTTATTTCTTGCATAGATTGAGATTTTAAAATTTTTTCGTGCGAATACCGAAATGTCATATAGGTACGTACTTATATTGTAATAGAAGCCATATTATAAATATTTTACATATACATAACAACATTTATAGTTTAAGAGCTTATCTATTTAAATGAATTCAAATTTGACATATTAACATTTAAAAAAAAATACAAAAAAAAAACAAAAATAGCCTAATAGGAACATAAATGCAGTAAGAAAAACAACAACTACAATAACAAAAATATTAAAAATAAAATCAAATAAAGTTATTTGGGTGTAAAATTATATGAAATTTACCTTTGTTCAACTAACACTTCATTTTGAGTCACGATTTAATTGTCAAAAATTATGTTTAGTGAACAGTAATTTTTTATTTTAAATTTACAGTAATTTGTTTTATTTTTGAAACTTATTAGTAATTGTCACAATTAGTTTTGTTTTGTTTACTCTGAAATTTATTAGTTTTTCAGAAGATTAATGAAAATTGTTGGAGTTAATATAAAATGTAAAGACATGTGTTGATGGGAAGCTATTGTTTTGCATATAGATACAATATGATTCTTCATTTTATGCCTCGCTGAAGCGGTTACACATAGAAAACTTATGATGATGATGACTAAGGGACATTTTTTCATCTCTCTGTAAAACTATCAGTTAACACAAACTGACAGTAAAACTGTCGGTTTTTACAAAATTCGTTTTTACAGTAAACTTTTTACAGACAGTCGAATATTTTCTTTGAGTTTATTTTAATACAATAACTAAATGTCCTTTTTATTGTTTGGTTAAAACATCTTAAACTTTTAGATAGTGTGGGAATACTACAGTCACACGCAAAAACTGGTAGTGAATGATAAGATAATCTTTATATGAATCCTTGGATCGATTGTCTAGTTTGAAAATGAAAAAGCTGATGTCTTAGTAAACAAAGCAGAG
The DNA here is from genome assembly GCA_963942445.1 of Argyra leucocephala. NCBI lineage: Eukaryota > Metazoa > Arthropoda > Insecta > Diptera > Dolichopodidae > Argyra > Argyra leucocephala. The sequence continues at coordinate 129,034,652 of OZ012679.1, forward strand.
AGGTAGAAAATGAACGTATGATATTCACAAAAATGTATAACAAGAGCCTAACAGGTATAATTGGATATAAACCGCTATGACTAATTTCAAAAGATTTTAAGCATAATTGTCAAAAAATTTCTAATATTGCCCAAATCATCTGTCTTTGATTTTATCCTCAGCAGAAAATCGACCAGCACCTAACTAATAGATTACTTACACTTTTTCCAAAGTTTTTGTATCTTTAATTGATTTGAAAATGTATATTAATTTATATCACAGATGTCTTTCGTTTTGGTCATCATATAGGATATAAGAACGGTTAAAATTGTACGTAGTAAATTTCATGGCTTGAGATAGTAGCCATAGTAGTAAATAGTAGCAATATTAACGGCTCTATTTGGAATAAAGCCATTATTAAAATAAAACAATAGTAGCAAATAGTGTTAATTGCTTATTACTTTAATTTAATTTTTTTTAACCAGTTTACCTTTTTTTCGGTTATTGTCCTACTATTCGTATTCCTACTATTTTTTGGTGAGCATTCTTAGTTTTTACAAAAATTTGTTTTCTAGCGTTAGAGTAATTTTTTTTGTATAATTGTCGAAAATAGTCGAATATTTTCCTTTTTATTTTACCGATATGCTTATTATGTATTCTTGATGTACCATTCCATTAAATTATGACGATCTTGGGCCATTATTCTGCAGTAGATGACTTTAAATTATTTGATGTTTACCGATATTCTACAATGAAGGGTATTTTTACTACGATTTTATTTTGCTAAGTTCGGATTTGTTTAAAATTTGTTTTGTAATACGCAGTAATGAATAAAAAATAATTACTATTATAGATAAAATATATGTTCAGAACAAACCTTTTTAACGATTGCTAATGTACGACAATTTTGTTACAATTTTATTGAGTAGTATATCATAATTCATTAGGGTTTTGTAGGTTACAAAACGGTTTACTTTTTATTTTAATTCCAGTTTTAATTTTAGAGAATAAAAATAAATTTGCAGAAAAGAAAAACTGCACATATAAACTACACATGAAATTGACAGTTAATTATAAACAATTGTTATTTATTAATTCGTTTATAGGGTTGAGCAATTCGATTTGTTTTTTTTTTTAAATTAGAAAAAAAAATAAAATAAAAAATTATATAAGAGAAAAATTCTATTTTTCAAAACAGAAAATAATTTTCTACCACGACTTCTTATTTTTAAATTTTTGTTTTTGTTTTTTTTTTTAAATTTTTATATTTTTTTTTGAGCAATTGTTATGATTTGTTAAATGATTTATTTTAGTTTATTTTTTCTTTTTTTATGTATAATATATTATTTATTAAATCATTTTGAATTATTTTATCCACTTAACATGTTTGTAATCAAAATATTTTTGAAAAACTGTTGAAATAAATTGAAATCGATTATTAGAAATAAATTTTTTTTTTTTTTTTTTTAAATATATTATGTAAGAAATAAATCTTATCAATTGTTTTTTGAATTTAATTTAAAAACATATTTTTAATATGGGCTGTATATATAATGACATTAATTATTTATTGTCTTAGTTATAAAATATATCTTAAAGAATTAATGTGATAATCGATCTAGACAGGTATATCCGTTTATCGATATATTATTGATATTATGAGTATTCACGATTAAGTATTAAATTATCCTTGCATCATTCTATCATGCGGTATATAATTGGTTGCATTGCTGTCTATATATAAATATTTTAAATAATTCTAAATGTACGCAAGTTTCAACGCTTTTTGTGACTCTGCAAAAAGTACGTAATCAGTTGAAGTAAAATCAGTTGAAGTAAAATCAGTTGAAATAAATTACATTTTGTAATTAAGTTATGGAGATTCGAACTTAATCCTACAGCCTAATTTTTAACAAAAACATATGTTAAAAGTTCTGTAAAATACAATAGAAGCTAAAATACACCACGGTGAAGATGGTTAGATGAAATCGAGAACAATTGATGTTTACGCATGGAATAAAATATTCAAAAATTAATTTCATTGACTGGAAATAAAATAATTTATATTGCACAAAATTGAGTTCAGTATTTTAAGTGTTGACCTAAGCCTGATGACGGATAAGGAGAAGATACCGATTTTATATGTTCGGTAAATCTAGTTTGGAGTGTTCGTTTTGTTTTGCTAACATATACTTCATCACATCCTCCACATTGAATTCTATAAACTTCACTTTTTGTTAAAATATTATATGGCTTCGGGTGTCTTATTTTATTATTAACAAAAATATTTTTTACAGTGTAGATGTTAAAAAATACCGGTTGTATATTAGCTGCCCTAAGTAGTTTTGTTAAATATTCGGAAATGTTTTTGAAATAAGGTATTTTTCTATGATTAATTATTTCCTTATAATCGTCAATTTTTGGAGATATCAAATTAAAAATGTATTTTTCTAGATTTAGATTTTAAAATTTTGCAAACCAAGTCTTTTTATACCATTATTTCTTGCAATGTCAATTATAATACTAAGCTCCTTTCTAAATTTATCTTCAGTTAATGGTATTCTAATTAATCGGAATATTAAATTATGGAAAGATGACATTTTTGTTGACCAAGGATGATTTGATGACAGAATAACTGCATCGGAAAAAGTCTCTTTTCGATAAATGTCAAAAAACAACTTGTTGTTAGAAACATTTATGATCAAATCCAGGAAATTAATTTTTTCCCTCCATATTCCACAGTAAATTTAATGTTTTTATCCAATTTGTTCAGACATTTTTCAACAAAAATATGTAATTCTCTCAGATTCAGACCACTTCACCGATATTGACAAATTGGAATTGGTAAAGGAATTAATAGGTAGCAGAGGTTTGGATAAATATGAAATTTTTCATATTAATAAATTAAAATGAAAAAAAGCCAACTTATTAAATAACCAGTTAGAATTAACTAGCAGAGCAGAGCAGAGGTTTGGATAAATATGAAATTTTTCATATTAATAAATTAAAATTAAAAAAAGCCAACTTATTAAATAACCAGTTAGAATTAACTAATGAGAGCACGCTACTTAATAGTAATTTTTTTAAATCTTAAATCAAATTCTGTATTTTGTAAATTTTGTCGCTTACAACATGTCAATCTTAGTTAATATAAAAATCATATGTGTGTTTTTTAAGAAATGTATAATTTTACTAGTAATTTACTAGTGACTATTTTTTATACTGGTATATATAATATTGTTCTATAAAAATAAAAAATATAAATTGATGATTGTTTACCTACTGTTATAAAATAGTATATTAATGCCAAATTGAATATGTATTTTTCTGAGTTACATTTATTTTTCATCTTGTAAATTTAAATTTTATTGTATTTCTTTAGTCTTGATAATGTCTTAGAAGGACGAAACATGTCGGCTCGAATTTTATTTTTATTTTTATGAAAATGTTAAAATAATATAAAATATATAAGAAAATTTTAATAATTTCTTAATCAGTGAAATAATAACTAGTGTTTTATTTACTTTAATAAATTTTTTATTAATTTCTAAAAACAATGTTTCACCAAGTACCAAACAAAAAGTTTTTAGATTTTTTAATGTTTTAGTTACCTAATTATTTAATGAGAAGATTTTTTTTTAATTTAATTCAATTTTTTATATTATTTCGGATGTTTTATACTTTACTTACGTAGATAGGTGCATATAGCTATATATATTTATCAACATTATATTTAAATTTTTAAATTAACGAATTCATAAAAGAATAAAAATTTAAATTCATTGAATAATAGATTGGAACCTAACTTCTTCATTTAATCAACTGGGCTAGTTTTAAATTTTTATTTTACTATATTTAATATTTTTATAAATTTTTAAGTCAAGTCTTAAATATTTTATGTAAATTAGCTTTTGGTTTTGATGAAAAAAAGCCTTTTGTTATTATTATTATTAAAATAATTTTAATTGTCACGATTTTTGAAGAATTCACGAGCTAATAACATTTAATGTTCCTTCCCTATAAAATAATAAATTTCCTGACACGTGATCTTTGGGAAATTCGAAAAAGATTCGAATATAATAAAAAAAAATAGTAGAATATTAAAATTTTAGTAAAAATCTACAAAAAATAATTAATATCTTTGATTGTCTTCAAATAAAAAAGCAATAATTGGTTATCAATTGATTTTGATTTTGAGGGTGCTAGCGCATGAAGGAGTACTCTATAATATACAAAGATAGTATCCCTCGATAAAAGCATGATGGTTCTTCAAGTAATTTTAAAATTTATTGAAATTAAAAATGTTATTCGAAAATCTTAATTTTATACAAATAACTACTGTCATTTAGTTTTGGTAACGGGAATGAAGAAAGCTGAGAAAGGAGAAAATTAAAAGCTGTTATGGGAAAAAACATTTGCCAAATACATATTTTGCTTTGGCAATGTACTGTAAAATTATACACCGATACCTCTTCCATTGTATAATTTCAAACACAGACGGAGTCCAAGTCTCAAAATAAAGGAAAAAAAATTGTAAATACTTTGTAGTATATGTGGATCAAAAATTAATCAGTTGCAACATTTTTTGTTTTAATCATGCAGTTTTTCTTCTTCTACTTTATTGATCCAACAAATCCGTTCAAGTTAAACATTGGGTTACGGTACATCATCTTCCAGCCTTTTTTATTTTTTTTGTCTTTAAGGACAGTCTTATAATAACGAACTGAATATACTTTATTTACTTTATCATCGTTTTCATGACATCCTCACCTTCATCAATCTGGTGATCTTTCCTCTTTAAGAGAACATTTGTTCATTTCCGAGTGAAAAATATATCTTTACAAAAGGAAAATAAAAGTAACATATTTTGGACACGTGATGCGGTGTAAAGAGTGGGAGCTTTTGAAACTTATCGTGCAACGCAAAATAGAGGAGAGAAGAAGAATTGTCAGAAAAAGCTCGTAACATCAAGAACTGAACGGGCTTATTAGTGAATTCACCTAGTATGTAGCAGTGGACCGAAATGAATATAAAATAATTTTAACCAGTATATAACATCTAACACATATGACCGCTAGCATCCAGTAGTGGATAGCCGCCAAAGAAAGAGACAATAAAAAAAAAGGTTAAGCCTATATTCTTAAACAGTAAGACCGAATATATATAATACAGTTAGTAGGATAATTTAATCGCTAGATATAGGATCTTGTAATGTTCCACAATGCCAAAACCCCATATTATCTTAATAAATTAATTTTAGTGAATAGTTTGTTGCTTTATTCATATAACGGAAAAATTTCATTTGGTAGGGAATAGTTAGTGCCAAATCGCCGTTCAGACTTATTGTCATTGGTGATTTTCAACCTCAGGGAAGGACAGCAAATCGGTTTTTTAAGACCAAAAATCGCCGAAATTGGCCAAAATCGAGATTTTCAAATGGGAAGAGGTATTTTTTATGCAAATTCGGATTTTACAACAAATAATTTTTTTTTGTTTACTCATTATTTTTCTTTAAAATTCATAAAAATAAAACAAAAATCCTCCATATTTTCCTTTCGTAAACCAAAATTAATAATAATAATTTTATTTTCATATTAGCATATTTTTTTATCTCAGTTTTGGGTACCTACAAAGTTTAAAAAATAAACAAAAAAACCAAAAAAAAATTATTTTACTCAATTTTCTTGTTTTTTGACGTAGAATCCGAATTTTCATAAAAAAATACCCTCTCCCATTTGAAAACTTCGGCGATTTTTGATCTTAAAACACCGATTTGCAGTTGAAATCGGCAGACCGATCGGAAGTTGGAAATATCACCAATCGATGAGTACCATCGATTATATCTCGAATAACGGCTCCTTTCTCTTTTAAAAAGCTGATACGCATGCTCTGGAACACCCTGTATATTCCAAGCCTGTAGATACTTAGAATTGGTACTTTTCAAATATCTTCCAGCTTATCAAGAAGCACTATTTTGTAATGCGCTTAGATAACGTGTTTTCGTTTTGAGGGATTTTAAGGATCAGAAGAATCGATAAAATAAAAATTTTAAACTCTGGACTACTTCTAACACTTAATAGAAGATATGCTTAGAACATTCAATAAGGCTTGCGAGCAAAAGTATGTCAATTATTATAAAATTAGGAAATCGTTTCGAATAGTAGGAAATGAACAAAAAAAAAATAGTAAAAAAAAAGAACCGTTTACCAAAACCACTTACAATACAACATGTAAAACACAATATTATTACGGTACAGGTTATGGACTCATTTCCTTCAATTACAAAAAAGAAAAAAAATATTTTTTTACTCCCCGTTTGAGTGATAATCATTTCATAAATTTATTTTTTCGTTTTTTCAAATTAAATTCTTCCAAAAATTACTAAATTCCGACATTTGAAAATAATTTTTTTGCTTTTTTTTGCAACATCTGCAACACTTGTATAATTTTGTTAAAAACAATTTGCCAGTAAAACTTCAACGAACAGCAAAGCAACAAACCCAAAAAACAAAAAAAAAATTAATTCAAATGTTTTACATGATTACGGAATGACGGTACGGAACGACGCGACGCTGATTTTAAGCATATGCAAATCTTAATATGAATTTTTCTCTCTCACTCTTTCTTTCACTAATTTGTTCATTTGAATATTAGTAGTATTTAACTAAATATAATATGTTTCATACGAGTATGTGTGTAATAAAAAGTTTCGAAAATCAACATTTTCTGTTGTTTCTTCTGTTGTTTTTCTCAATTTTTTTTTATTTGTTTATTCGCATGGCTTCATAAATTCTATTCAAAGATTAGTGTAAAAGATACTTTATTAATGTACATAAATACCTATTTCATGAAATAATTTCAACACCCACTTTATTTCCTGTCTGCGTTAAATTGTTGCTGTTTTATGGTTTTTTTTTCTTCGAGATTCTGTGAGATTTTTACCCATTACCAGCACCTTAAAATTGTCAGATATTCAATGTATGTTGTATACATGTATTACACAGAAGAAAACAAAATAAAATGTTTATATCAATTTTGGTTTTCTTTAAAGATCCTCTTTAAAGATATGGTGATCCAAGGGTTAACGTGTAGGTGTAAATATGCACTATTCTATTGATAAAGTCAAATGTAAATTATAGTATCGTATTCGTATTAAGTAATGCAGTCGATCGCTATCGAATATATCGCTTATTTTATTCAAATTTTTGGTCGAAGAACTAAATATATTTGAAGCTGGTCTGTACTCATCGAGTACATTTTCATGTCGATTGGAAAATAATTGGTTAGTAGAGGTAAAGGTAATTAAAGTAGAGGCCAACTCGATATAGTATATTAGTAATGTCATCAGTCTACTATACCATAATTCTAAGGCCTAGCTTTCATTTCCAATAATGCTTTGAAATTAATTTAAAATAAAATTTTATTATCACTTAAAATAAAATGGATATGATCTACATATTAAAAATCTAAAATCAAAAACTTTCAGCTTTCACACTTTTTAAATCAAGCTGATGCAAAAGCTTAATACAGCTAGTTGTAGAAAACAGAGTTACTCTTATGTGAATTCTTTGGCGTGAAGGAATACAACGTAATAAGGAAGCAGATATTCTTGAAAAAATATGAGCGAAGAGTCAATAATTAGGATCAGAGTCAAGTATTGCTACCTACAAAGAATTGTTTCCAAGTGGGAAACTAGAGATACTTTAGGATAGTGGCTAAGGAGACTTACGGAGTCTAAAGCTTATTTCAAACTCAACAATATTGACCGATTAAAGCAGGTATTCAAAGAAACAAGATCCAATATCAGAACACAGGTAGATTAGATTAGATAAAAAAAATATAAACTTTTAAAATTTTAATTGATTTTTTAACTTTGACAGCTGCACTGAGCTTGTTTTTCAAATTTTGACAGCTCCCTTGAGCTTGTTTTATATACTTTCATCTTTTTACATTTTTTTCAGGATTTTTAATATGTCAAAACTCTTTTGGATAAAAAATATAAACTTTTAAAAATGATTTTTTAAATTTGCCAGCTGCACTGAACTTCTTTTTAAAATTTTGACAGCTCCCTTGAGCTTGTTTTTATATATTTTCATCTTTTTACATTTTTTTCAGGAGTGATTTTTGGTATGTCAAAACTTCACGGTGGGCAGATATCTGTCGTATAGTCAATTTTAAATATTTGAAGTTTTGCTTAAGGTTATAGGGAGGGAGTAACATTAAGTGCAATACATATTATTTCGTTCATCATCAACGTAAATAATTTAACTGGAATACCTCAGGTTCGTTGTGTTTTATGTAAGTATACTTACTTAAATTATCAAAATTTAATTTTGTATCAGGGAGCACCAAACAATGAACCAAACCTAATCTATAGTATTTACTATTACCTAACCTTATCTAGATAAATACATATTTTTCAATCTCATATTAACTCTAATACCCTCAATTCTACATTCCTAAACAAAAAAAAATAAAAATATTTCTAAGTAAAATTTTCGCAAAAATAAAACAAAACAAAAAAAAACAACTAAATCAACTCCTAAAAAGGTGAATCTCATAGTAAAATTGTTGCTTAATTAATATTTGATACCCACGATTTAAGGCATAAAATAAAAACAAAAACAAAAAAAAACAAAAAAAAAACAAAATAAAAAAAAGACTACTCGAAATAAATAATATGTACCTAGGTTTGGGAACTAAGTACCACAAACTACACCAACAAATTTTATTTTTGAAGTTTAAAATTTATTCGTGCAACAAATATTTTACAATATTTTTCCAAATCCTCATAAATACTGTTAAGTTTTTTTTTTGTGCTTTTTGAATCCATTTACATGGATTTTGAGTCTGCGAAAACAATTCGAAAATTAAAAGAAAACATAAAGAAAAAAAAATAGAAAATTTTCAAGACTCTTTAACTTTTCAAAATATCCTACCATAAAATCAAACATAAATATTAATGACAAGTTGGATATTGTAAAGACCAGGGACGTCAAAAGAATATAAAATTAAGGAGAGTAAATAGATTTCTTTAATTAGGTTTATGATTTGAAAACTGAATGTATGTGTACTTTTTTTTCAATAGTGGAATCAGTAAAGAGCATTTAAATATTTACGTATTCAATCAGGATATTCAGAATTACAAGATTAATTGATAACGAAATAACTTGTAAAACTTTTTAATTTTTTTTTTATTAACCAACAGTAAGCAATATGGATTTTAAAAAAACTCAAACACTCAAGCTGCATTATTCGATAACAGAACTTAATATGCGGAATGTATATGCAACTGTGAAGAGCAACTTAATGGACATTAATTCTGGAGTTATTCAGGGTAGTTCATTAGGCCCAACTTTGTTCTCATGTTACTTAATGTTGTTCTATGCGAGAAGCCATTCATGTTTGCGGATGATTTAGCTATAATATATTATACAGATTGGTGACAACCTTACCAATCTGCAAACTCTATAACCCTCGACATGATGATTATAGAGTCATGGTTGAGTAAACATAAACTTACCCTAAACCTTAACAAAACCAAATATATTATCTTCAGAGATAATACATACGATGTGTTTCAGATTAAACTGAATAATTGGAATGTATCTTCAATACAAAAATCTAGGAGTTATAGTGGATAGTAAATTGAGTTGGATTCCTCAAATTTAAGAACAAATATTGAAAGGAAGGAAAATTGCAGGAATATTTCAATTAATTAGCAGGCGAGTGTCAAGTCACGTAAAAAAGTCGGTGTATTACAGTATGTTTCATAGCGTCATCAAATATGCTATACAAGTTTGGGGAAGTAGTTTTAATAAATATTTAAATGATCTGCAAGTAATTAAAAATAAAACGATAAAAAACCTTTTTGGGAACAAGAGAAGATGTCCTACCAAACATATACATATAGTACTCACAACATCTTGCCAATTAAGTTGATGATTGAATCCAAATTAGTTACTCATGTTTATTTGATGGTAACAGAAAATATAAATTCAAACACATTAGCGTGAAAAAACAATGAATACCATGGGTACACAACAAGATCAGCAGGAAATATCAAAATAATATCTAATATCAATATATATCTTATCTTTGTTTTATTAATGTTTAATATTGAATTATTTTAAATTATACCCTTGACAGACTATACTTCATTATGAAGTTCAACTTAATTATGAAGTAAAGTTTAATGAAGTGGTGACAGATTAGTTACTTAATTATTACCAGAGACTATTTACGTTTTTTTATATTATTTTATAAACAATAAAAATGAAAAATAAAAAAGTTATTTTGAATTTTAGCTTGTTAAATTATTTAAGATTACTTCAACAATATAAAAAAAATACAATTAAACTTAAGAGAAAACATTTTTATCATTTATTAAAAAATTTTTTGTAGGCAAAAAAGAATAAATTTTTTTGGAAATATTCTTTGTGTGAAAAAATCCAATGGAAGGCAAATGTTAATATAAATAAAAAAAAATTTTAAATACTCTATACTACACGTTGATTGGTTGGTTTAATACGTGGTCATTGAAATCAACTTTCTAAACACTTAGGCCTCTCCGATGAATAATTAGGCCCTGATAAGATTATTTTGTATCAGAATCATAACTCAAAATAGTGTAATGAAGTTTTTTTTAGGATAGAATATTATCCTTTTGAAAATTAGATGTTGCCCCGGATGGTCTTTAGGCATTTTATTATGTATCTATATTATAATGAAAGTTTATTTTCAATTATATTCAATTATTTTTCATTATTTTTATTTTTTCAAAAATAACACTATCACCTTTACCAATTGACCAAAATAAAATAGGAAAATGATATTCGAATTATAATTCAAAACAAAATATTAAAATGTCAATTCTAATTGTTATATTTAGAATTTCAATAAAAATTTATGTAGATTTTACTTCATTAATGAACTTCATTATGAAGCAGATTTTCTTCATAATGAAGTATTTTAGTCCAATGAAGTATAGTCTGTCAAGGGTATTAGTGAATCTTGCTGGTACTGTTATTGTTTTGTTTTTCTATTATCCTACACTATTTACATTGAATTATATTAGTGTTTTGTATATTTTGAATTTTAGTTTACACTGATCTATTTTATTAGAATATATTATACACTCTGTATGAGCAATTGAACTCATTTGAGAATTCTTAAATAAATAAATAAACAATTCAAATTCAGCTAAAATCTGTCTTACATGGATTACGGAAACTATTTTAAAGTTACTAAAACATTATTGACAGCTTGAGAGCCATACCACCGTTTACGTGTTATTTGTTAGGATTCACTCTCATATTTAAAAAGTAATAGAGTTTTACATTCCGGTAGTATTTATAGCCGCTTCAGTGATATAATTTAAAAATACCAGAACATAACAGAAATAAGTAAAGATAGAGAATTAATATTTCTTTTGATAATGTGAACGTAATGTAGTAATCGATAAACTATAAAATCGAATACATCTGGAGTATTGAATATCTCTATATGAACCTAATTGATATTTGATGAGTAACATTGATGAATACCTGTGGATGTTAATATCTTTCAAACATATTACTTTATTCCGAAGACACTTGCATTTTTTTACATTTTGTTTTACAGAGTGATCAGTGAACATTATCATATCAGTTATCCAGTGATATGATTCTACTCTTTGTAGAATCATTCTATCACATATTACTTATTCTTGCAGAGACATTAAGACTTTGAAACATTCAAATATTCAGATTTGTCTTTTTGTCGGGATCATTATAATCATCATATCCATATTTCCAAATAAAATTATTTTATAACGGTAATTCCCCCGAAAATAGTAAAATTGAGGTGTATGTAGATTTTGGCAGATGACGGGTATATGCGTCGTCAATCATTCCGTAAATATCACTATATTAGAATTTACCTTCATAGAATTAGTATTTTCACACTGTCTTAGTTTGAAATTTTACAACGGAGGTCATTAAAACAAAAACCTTAGACTTTCTTGTCATTTACATTTCAGTATATAATGCAACTGAGGTTCATGAACTACTGAACTTCATCATCAAAGTAATATAATCCACACTCATTTACTTTTACTCTTTCAAATAATAGAATTAGAGCTCTACTAAACTATCCTTGAATACCAAAATAATAGTGACACTGATAAAGTTACTTCACCTCTAATAAAATTAAACAGAGAATTAAATGAAATAAAATGAAAGATGAAGTAAATATAAAAAATAAAGTAACACAACAAAAAAATAAAATAAAATGAAATACATACAGTGGCGCAACAGACTAACATTCTGTTAATTTTACCACACCATCTCCATACATTTGTACATTTATATACTTTTTTAAGGTTCGTTACTACTGTAATCGTTTCATTTTAATCACTGTTATGCTGCCATGATCTTATAATGTTAATACTAACGAAATGATAATGATGATGATGATGATATTGGCTGGCTGGCGGTACTACAGAATTAGGTTTTGATCAGTTTAAAACAAAAAGAAAAAAAGAAAAATAGTGGTGTGTAGTTTATATGGAAGAGACCTTGAAAATACCAAGTGAGATAAAAAAAAGCAATAACAACAACATCAAAATGTATTCACTTATATTTTATACAAGAATGCTACAACAAAATGAATGCGAACCTCTTCCGTTTACGAGTTATGACGACGACAAGTTTTGTTTTGCAATTTGCATCTATTTTTAGTTTAAAAATTTTTCTATTTTTTGCTTTCTTTTTTTTTTCTTCAAAATTATATAGACATACTACCATACCACTAGATTCAAAGAGGCGGTTAAATAATTTTTTTTGCGGTTCTCTTTAAAATATTTTTCTATTTTTCTATTTTTTTTGTTTGTTGTTTTTTTTTTTTTGTAACTATAAAATACGTATACAATTAATGGGAACCACGATTGTAAAATTTACAATCAAGATTTGAAAATGATTTTCTGGTAAGGTTTATTTGCAACAGGGACTGAAGAAGAATTTGTAATTTCTTGGTAAAATGTTGAATGTATTGCAAGTAATTTCTGTTGAAAGTTTTTAAGTTTTTGTGAATTGATTATTTTGAAATTTTCTTGGGCAGTTCGTAGAAGGTTCAATTTCATAAATTTCAGTTTCGCATAATGTGTTCCAAAAGTGTTTTCGTCTTTGGATCTTTTTTTGTGTTTTTTTTTTATAAATAGCAGCTATGCGCTGGTATAGGATGCTTTTAATACTTACGTACCTCTAAGCTGGAATAGGGAAGGTACGGGAAGAATGAAAATTTGACGCAAGTTAAAAGTAAATTGAAGTAAAAAATGGTTAATGTTTGTTTTGACTTTCTACAGATTATTGCTTGTTGTAAAGTTATTGTTTGACTGTAAAACTTGTCTGGGAGGATCTGATTCTACATTCGTCAGTCCTCGAACCAGCAGCATGAATTTTCTGAGAGATTTCCACTGTGACGGAGTGGATATTTAGCACTCCTCTTGTTTGGCATTGGAACTGTTGTTGGAAAAAAAGAGGAGTTTTGGAAATTTTGATAATCAAAGTATTTTAATTTTAAATTTTTTTGTTGAATATTGGAACAATCTGTGTTAATCTGTGTTAATTGTGTGCAATTGTAGAGACTAATCGTCTCATGTATATTGAAATTAAATAAATTGAAATAAATTGAAATTGAAAATTGAAATTGAAAGTACTCCCACTGTACGGCGAGGTTCAAGAGAAAGAAGGTATACTTAAGGATTAAGGAAGAAGTTATATTTGGGTCGCCTAATACACGATTTGGGCGGTTTTAAACGTGGTCAAGGTAGATTAAAACTGAAATCGAAACGCCACAAATGTGTGAATAATATTTCGTCTGAAGTCGTATAAATGTTTTATAGATATTAAAGAGTTTCAGAGGTGAGAAGAAATTTTTCAATCGACTTAAAACACTTGGAACTTATCAAAAATATGCTCATTTCAAGTACTTTTTTGATTTATGTGGGATGTGAATCAAATTTTTGGATGAGATGAGGGGACTAGATATAAAAAGTCTTGGACTAGATTTGAAGAATGCCTAAACTTTAGGTGGAGTATATTCTGAATTAAATTGTCACGATATTTGATTTAAAATTTCAATGTAACGATTGTTGTATACGCTACTATGTCTCGATTCTAGAATTCATTCACATCGTAAGCTCTTCGTTGATTTACAAAATCCCGAAAAAAACATTGTAATAATATCTTGAGACTATTATATTTGTTTTTAAAATATTTATAGTGTATTTGAAAATATACAGTTATTCTTTTTGTCTATGATTTAGGTGTGACATATAGAAAATGATTCCATTGAGCCAGTTCTAAATTCTTAATAGAGCATTGAATTATAGGTTGTTTTATTTTCGTGGATTACATGTTTTGCATAAATTTTGTTTGTTTTGATTTCGATGGTTTTGATTTGAATGCAGTTCAATTCTAGTGTTGTACTTTCTGCTGTTGTTGTTGATATTGTTTAGGCAGTTTTTAGACAACTGATTAAGTTTTGTTTGCTCGGACGAACGTTTTATGAAAACCGGACGTATAAACGATGATATATGAACGTTATGTCATCCTGCGATTTAAATAGATATGTACGTCAGTATTTTACATGTTTCAGTTGCGGCAGTATAACGTTATTGAGGATAATAAATTCACAAATGTATTTCTTCTGATTGTGAAGGTAATATAAACTGATTTACTTTCATTTTCCTTCATTTTCAATGTTTTCACTGAAAACTCTGTCAGAAACATATTTTTAAAGCTACATATTAAGGGTGAAATAAGTCAACTTAATGCAAAGGAATCTAAAATTATCCTTGAAAATTTAAATTTATTTTTTTCTATATGAGCGAATTTATGAGCGAATAAAAACAATCATCGATTCAAATTTCAAATCGAATTTACCAAAAGATTATTTTTAATTTTTTTCATTCTCACATAAATGTAGGTCTCAATAATCAACTACAAATATAGGAATATCTATCAATTATTAATTTGGTGGTTAAACGATGGAATTTATAAAATAATTTTCATAGTGATTGAAATATCCGATTACAAATTATCACACTGTCATTATTGGTTTCCATTAAATAATAAACGTTTGAAAATTGAAAAATGCCTACTACTAGTATATTAGACTTGGCTTGGAATATTTTGTAATGAATTATAATGGGATATTTTTGATAAAATTGAAAAGTTGATTAGATTTTTGATGAGATAATCTTTTCTTCAGTATTGTCCTATTCGGCAGGCATCAGTTAGTCTAATATAGGTATTACAAAATGTAATAGTTTATTTAACTGATGTGTTGTTAAAAGTGACTTGCTTGAAACGCTAAAACACCAGCGATGTGCTCATATTAAAAAATAAAACCATTGGCCATCGTTTAGTCTTCCTTTTGCACGTGTATGTTCTTACAATTTGTCTAGTCAACTCAACTCCGCTTTCAGTTAAATTGTAATCCAATATGATGTTGGGTTTATTTGAACCAGAGTCAACACCTTCATCATTATGCAAAATTGATAGTAACAAGACGTTCTTATTTGGGTTTGGAATGTAGCTTACCAATGTAACAACAGTGCACCAATGCACAGAGCAAATGTTAAAATTGTTCAGTTCAAGGCAATTTTCACATTTAAATGTTTTCATAGTATTAAAATTTTTACAGTGAATGTAGTTCAATTTTTAAATTTGAATAGAGAGTGCTAACATTTTTCGTTGGTTAACAGTTAAGCAGACAGATTATTTCAGTCAATATTAAGATTAAGATACGATACGTGTTATCATAGAAAGATATTGGAATAATAAGTACTTAAGAATTAAATATCCATATTATGTTAAATGAAAAATACAATCAGCTATCTCAATCTATTTAAGAAGGCTTCGTTCCTGACAATAGTGGTAGTTTTCCACATTTAATGAGTTGATAAGCCAGTAATTTGATAAGTAAATACTCGAAATATTGTATGTATTGTAGTGTAAAATTGCAGTACCGCACTTAATTAAGCACAAAAAGGTGATTCAACCTAAGTTACTGTCCAGAACATAAAAAAAAAAAAAAAAATGTACATTGTAATATGACGTTTTTTCTGTAAGTTGCACGAGATTGCTGTGTAGATTATCATTAGTTTGGTTTTGTTTACATGTATCAACAATCCTAAGTATGTTACGTATTCGCTTAGTGATTTCAGTTTGTTTAATTTTCAGCTTTATATTAAAAGCCATTGAACAGAGTGATTAATGTGTTAAAGTATTTAATATGATGTATTATTTATCATCCTGATTGAAATCTGTAGGTTGTTTAATATTGAATAACTTCTCAATAAAACCAAATTCATTTAGAAATGATTTTTTAAGATGTAGAATTTTGTATGAGTTTGTGTTTGCGTTGTTTACACCGTACCTACATTTTCATAAACAACCATCGTACATTTTTGACATAATTAACAAAATCAGAATTAACGAAATCGTCCTAAATGAGGTTTTGCATCGTTGGATTTGTCATAACAATAATAATAACAATAACAACAAAAAGTAAAATTAAATAATAAATAAACCAAAACTACAATTTCCAAAAAAAAACACTGATTCAAGACAGTCATTTAAGACAATTTTTAGATTCTTTTTTTAATTTAATAGTAGTTCTTGATTTGAACACAGTTAATACGATTGCTGAAGCCTGTAAAGTTAATGTATACATTTTAGATATGTTCCCAAAATGGTTTAGCAACAATTTTTTGCTTACCAATGTTACTTTTGCGATATCATAATTTTCATCTACAAGAAATATTTTTTATTTGGCTTATGTGTTAATGACAGAACTCTCGGTGATGTTCGTAAGAACTACTTGCCAAAAGTTCTAACGAAGACAAATTTTGAACTATATCTAATATTCGATATGTATTAATATAATATAGCATTGTTGGAAAACCGCTACACTTGCACCAAAGAGATTGTCATTGTGATAGAACGGAACCTATCTCACCGTAAAAATATAATCTACTCCGGCAATAATGATCATATTTAGATTTTAAGAAATTCATACTCTAATTAATTATGAAATGTGTTTAATAACTTATGGTATTCTGCTTTTAAGAGTTACTATATTCGCCAACAAAAACAAAATTTATCCCATGTCACACTTTGATTTGTACAATTTTGTAAATTCAACAAATTGTGATACTCAATTCATTTAAATTTAATTCAAAATTTTAAAAACCAATTTAGACTAATAAATATTATCCGATATTAAGAGTTACCATATTTGGTACAAAACATAACAATAATAAAAGTAAAATTAAATAATAAATAAACCAAAACTACAATTTACAAAAAAAAAAACACTGAGTCAAGACAGTCATTTAAGACCATTTTTAGATTTTTTTAATACTATTATAAAATAAAGTACGGTGTGATGTGATGTTAATTGGTGATTAATTTTTCATTTCTCAAGAGATGAAGAAAACATAGTATTATTTTTCTGCACAGAGAAGAGAAGATTGAGAAATAAAAATCTACAACATTACAATAATAAAAAAAAAAACAAACAAAAATAACAACAACTACCAAAAAAATAGTAAACACGAAGATATTATCATCATTTGACGTTTTTATTTTACCGCTAAAAAACCAAAAAAATTGTGTATTCGTTTTTTTTTTGTTAGCTTATGAGAATACCGTTGTTTTATTTTGAATTTTTTTATTATAATTTTTTTTTACTTTATTTTTATTTTGAATTGTTAATTTTACAATAGCGGACGTTGCCAATTGTAGACGAATTAAAAATTTGTTAATGAGATTCATTATAGAAATATTAACTGTCAAAATTGAAAAATAAAAACTAATAATACGAAAATGTATATACAGGGTGATTCATATCAATCAGTGTAAAAATTTGTTTTGATGAGAAATTATTGAGATGTATAAAATTGTTAGAATATGTCGTTTTATTTTTATAGCACTGAAGAATCAATGTTAATTTTTGGGAACCGACATGGCAGGCAGGACAATAATAATTATGATTCAATCAATGCCCCAATAATATGAACAACACTCGAACTACTTGTACATAATTTTCGCCACTAGTCAGTATAATTGGTATAGTTTAGTGTAAAAGCTCTTTATTGAATAATAGGCGTTTAATGTGCAAGCAAAAATAATCGTAATCAAAGCATAACGCAGTCACAATTTCAAGGTTGTTGCGAAAATTCAGAAATCAGAATAAATTTCATTCCAAAATTAAAATGTTATTGCGCCAGTAGGCATATCCTAACGTAAAATAGGTAGATAGATACACATGTATAATAAGCAAATCAGTAAACGTCTATATATATATTTAACATTTTATTCCAATGTAGGTTTTGACCAACACAGAATAATGCATATGTAGCTCAAAACTTAAAATAATACCTTTTGGTCATCAATCCATATGATGTTTTTGGAATTGAGTTATAGTAGCACTCAGGCCGGTATTCTAAATATCTTACAGGTGCTTTGTTCATCATTAGACAGTTAAATACCAAATTTTATACATTCGATGCAGGAAAGCTCAATATGTTTAATAAATTTACGATTCTCAACAAAAAACAAAATGTAAATCTATGATACAAAACCTTAATCTTGATACCGACAATATATTATTGAAATATTTGATATTTTTGTTTATATATATAGGCCTTAGAAGTTCTAATACCGAGCACAAATTATAAAATGACTCTTAGAATGAGCAAAGCTATGTTATGGCTTTTATAATAGAATCGAACGAAGCACAGCAACGGAAAGAATTTAGTTCTATTGAAAACTTTAATAAACACAACCCTATGAAATGCACACGATCACCCAAACAACGGATAATCTAAGCATTCTTCATTCTCCATTATGTATTATTGAGCCCTAATGTTTTGAAAGAAAAATTATAAGAACAATAATAAGCTCAATAATAGAGAATGAAGAATAAACTTTAATGGTGAGCTTAATGGTGAACTATGCGATATATACGTTAGTGTAGTAATGTGTGTAACAACATCTTCAATGGGCTGGTTTCGTCTAAAGAATGCAAAATATCATCAAAAAGGTACTCGTATGGGGAAAATAAGAAAAACAAAACCTGCGAAAAACTCAATGGAAAGAACGACGTCATAGAATACTAAATACATACTATGACGTCTGAAAACTGAAGATTCAAGTCAGGTGTAGTGGAAGAGATTATTACTGGACCCCAAGAGTTTATATCACCAATTGTAGCAGTATAAGCGAAAAGAGAAAAATACACAAATGAAAAACTTCTGAAATATCCCTGTACAAGTAGTTGGGCTTAATTGAATAGTGTTACTGTTTTAAAGGGAAAATTAAGTAGTATAAACAATTTACTTAAAATTTCATACTGCAGCACAATTTAATAATATAATATGTTATTTACGAAACTAGAGTTAAAGATCTCAATGGAAGATTTGGGCAATATATTTAGAAAAAAAAAACAAAACAAACTAAAACAAAAAAAAAATCAAAATACACACACAAAAAATTCAAAATTAAATACCCAAATAATAATATTAAGATTGTGCTAAAGAGTTAAATACAAAATGGAATGAATGAGTGAGATAGAATAGATAGAGAAAAATCAAACACATTATATATATGCATACATATATATTTTTTCTATTTTATTTTCTAAAATAGTGAAGTTACAAAATTTTGTTATTTGACTTGAAAGTTAGTTTTTTTATTGCTGTTGTTTTTTTTTTTTTTTGGCAATTTTACCTTGACTTTTTCGATGAACTTTAAATGGAACAAGTTAGTGTTTGTTGTTTTTATTATTATGTTAGACTCATAAAAAAAAAATCTTTATTATTAAAAAAAAAAAAAAGAAAAAAAAATGTTTTTTAATTTTGATTGCAGAAATGCAGAAATAATTTTAATTTTTTGGGGTTTTTTTTGTTGTTGTTTTGGTTGTTTTTTTTTTTTTTATTATTAAATAGGATGGTTGGTTTAGTTGGATGACTTATTTGGTAATTGGAAAATTTAATTAATCAAGATAGATACTATTGCTGAAGAAAATTTTTGAAAAATAGTGAGAAATCTTAAACAACGGTTGTTTTCTGTTTTTTTTTTTTTTATTTTAATTGTTTTGTATTTTTTGTCTATTGAAAGGGCAAATCTTTAGGCTCATTGATTTTATTTTAAATAAATGCGTATCCATAAATTTGAAATGGATATTTTTATTTTTATTATTTTTTGTTGATTTTTGTAATTTTTTTAAAGAGAGAGAGGGAGAGAGAGAATACTATGTTAGATATAGTTACTATGTTAGTTGTAATTTTGCATAGTGTATAAAGTTTGAAGGTTATTATTACAAAAGTTTAAATGAGAATTAAGATATTTGTTGTGTGACCGTGATAATAAATATTATAAGAAATGTCGTTGATCCCAAAAAATACCTAAATTTTGTGTTTTATTTTTGTTTTGGAAAATATCTAGAAATTTCTTAAGTTTTTCTGAGTTATTAAAATTTTATAAGAAATTTTATTTTGTATTTTTTGTGTTGAGTTGATAGTTACCAAAACAATTCAGAAAAAGTGAAATTCTATCGAACAGTCAGTCTGCTTCTAGTTTTTTCTAAAATATTTGAAATGCTCTTAGGAAAAAGAATAAACAAGGTGTTAATTAAATAAAATTTTTACCAAATTATCAGTTCTGATTTCGGCAGAAGAACGCTATCGAAGAATAATGGATTAAATAAACTTATTCATAGAAATAGTATTTTTACAATTCATAAAATGTGGTATGTGAGTCTCTTTTTCAAATTAGAATAAACAATCTTCTCACCATTAATTACAATTTACAAAAATATTATATAAATAGCCGTGAATTCACTATTTTCTATGATTTCTCTACTAACATGGTGCATGGTGCATACGTTAATAGAGCATAGTTTAGTTTAGTAATAATTTTTTTTTCTCCTAACTCCTCTTGCGAGCATAGGGCTTCTACTTGGCATTTCCATCGTAGTCGATTTCTAGCTGCTACTATGGTATCATCGTTTCTATTTCCAAGGCAATGTCTAATTTCATTTTTAATCTATTTATACTGTCTAAGTAGGGGATTGGCCTACTGTAGAAGATCACTTTGATAACTCTATCTGCGCCTACGAGGTAAGATGACGTCATATTTTTGCAAGTTGTCACTGCAACTTTATCCATCTTTGCTGTTAAGATGCCTGATGTTACTATGTTTACTGGGTACGTCCTGTCACATACAATTGTGTAATTATTATTAGTGATTGTTCAATATTTATTTATTGCGTTGTATGAGATATATGAATATTGATATAGATATTGATATAGGTAATATTTTTAGTTATAAGGTATTAATTATTAATTATTTTTTATTGATTTTATAAATTATATATATAATATTTTGCTATTTTCTTTAGTTATATTTTATACCCCCCAAGGGAATCGAACCCGTGACTACCACATCGTAATTGAAACACATTTTTGTGCTTCAACCGATTAGGACTCGGAAGGGAGTAACAATTATATTAAAAAACAGTTTTAGAATTTTGCTTTTGTCTAATTTACGTACACGTTTGGGATGTTTGGTTTAAATATATACTTGTATACGAAAATAAGAATGAAATTAAATAAATATTTCTATTCGTAATCGTTTCTTTGATATGAAATCTACACAGCAAACCAACAAAATATTTGCATATCGACAGTTAAATTATTAGGTTGCGGCGGAGGTTTTGACTTATAGATCGTAGATTGTAGACTGTTCGCTATATCCCCGCAGTCAGAAGTTAGCTTATTGTGGTTAGCTCTAGGTAGTCTTTGATCCTTAACGATACCTGATTTTATGACCACACTCAGAATATTCTTCAATGGTATGCTGTATAGTTCCCATTGTTCGGGGAACACTTTCCACAAGTGGCGAAGTCTGCTATATGAACGAGCCCTTCGCATTCATAGACCAGATGTTCAATAGATTCTTCCTTTATTTCAAATACCTATTCCCCATAAATTGTTTAGGTTTCGGCTTTAAAATATCTTCAAAGATTAATAAACTAACATTTTCGAATTATGGGATAAAACATATTAGGACTGATGAAGCTGGATATAATTTTAGATAATTTTAAAAGCAATGATGAAAAAAATGGAAGTTTTTGGGTTGTAACGCTGTATATTGCCCGTTGAATAGACCAAGACCAAAGTAAGAACTGTAAATGTTTTTCGTAGAATGATTAAAAAATTAAAAGTTGTGAAAACGATATAAAAACTATCTTATTAATATAGAGAAGAATAATAAATTGAATTACTGAAGTACATTCCAGAAGAACACCAGGCAGAAGATGAATATCATAGTTTAGCGACCGTACAGTTAGTACAGCGACCAATAACACTATAATGACAACCATGATCGTTAATACGTTTGGATTATGTGAGCAATTACGTATGGATCATTGGATCAATATTTTTGGAGTATTGAACTTTGAATATGTATTATGAATTGGAGTATTGAACTTTTTTTCTACCTATCCCAAATAAATTGGAAGTTATTGTCTTTAGTGTACGAATAAGCATTTCTAATGAAAAATAAATAATGCAAAAATAATACAAATAATTTTTTTTTACAGGTGAAATGAAATTAACAGAAGTTGTGAATAAATGCTTCAAAAATCGCATATACATAACAGGCAATATACAATCATAATAATTTGACAGAGTCAATGATTGAAAGAGTATATAATGAAATATGTATGAATGCAAATATGAAAATTAGTACGATCTTAGAAATATGTATCAATTTTATTGCCAAAAATATCATTCGTAACGATCTAAAAAAAAGACTATACAGCTTTTCAATTTGAAAATTTACTTTACTGTTCCCAGTTTGGGATAAAAAGTATATACAATCCAAAATTAAGTTTTTGAATCTTTTGAATGTTAATTTTGTCTATAAAACTGGATAATATCTGGACTATAGTTTAGTTAAATATTTTCCTTTATTTGATTTATTCTATGTCTTAAACAGTGGTTTACATCAATTAAAAGAATATTGAAACAATAGCAATGTAATAAATTTATCTTTTGTCTCTTCTATCAATTCTACATGATGGACGTTCCACAGAGTACCAGTACCACAGAGTACCAGTAATTTTTTGCCAAAAAACAATATAAGTCCATAAATGTAAAACTCTAGCTGCTTCTTCTTTAAAAATATTATAACTTAATTTCATTTTTGTAATGATAACACATAATGTATAACAAAACCCTCTATCCGACAGAAATGCAGTTGCATCGGAAATATGCGGAGGAAACATAACAACAAAATCCTGAAATAATATTTCGAATGGATTTCTCAGAGTATATGTCGCGTACAAAAGACCGAAGAAAATTTATTTAGTTGAAGCAAGCACCACACAAAGAACGTCAACCGCAGATAGGAAACAATGGAAGGACTTTAAGTCCGCCTTATGCTTGGGTATGCAAGACAATGATGATGATGAACTTCTCTATAAAATTGGTCGGTCAAAAAAGTACGTGTTGACTTATACTGTAATGTTGAAAATAGAAATTAATTTAAATTAAAAAAAATTTAATTCCAGTTTTTTCTTCCTCGTGAAAAACTAATTTTTGTTTCTTATACTCTTTTGAAGTCGTCCGCATAGAACTCATCTTTGATATAATATTGCCGAATCAAAAAAATATCATTGCATTGAATAAAATTAAATTATCTGTGAGACAATGAAATTTTTGGAAGATGAAAATTGTTCATTTGATATTATCAAAACTTTAAGTGCTAAAATAATATTTTAGCAATGTGAAGTATCTCCTTATTTAGTTAATTATAATTCAGGAAAAAATTCAAGGTAGATGAAATAAAAAAATGTTTTGGTGAAAAAAACACCACAGAATAGAGTATGAATTGGTCAAGAGAACTGAAAAAAATTGGTTTGATGCCAACATGATTGTCAATATCCTCTTGACCGTTTACGTTTCCTTGACTATCGCTTGAACGTTTGAGTTACTTTAAGTATCGCCTTGAGTGTTTGCATTGCCTTGCGTTTCTTTCGCCTAGCGCCTTGAACGTTGTTGTCTTCATAAAATGTTGGCTTAACAGTCATGGATAGCCAACCAAAGAAAAAAATGCTTGTGTTATTTTCGAATTAAATGAAACTATAGGAGTTTAAACAATGATAGATCTTAATTAACTTTTTTAATTAATCTATTTACTAAATAACATTTTTGCACTATTCTGATATTGAATCAAAACTATATTTAACTCATACCGTTTTATTTCTCTTTAGACGTTGACACTTTATAATAAATTTTGAAATAAAATATTTTTCATTGCGGTTCCAAGAAAATAAATAAAATATGATCTGAGAAATGACATGTCATTTTTATATGATGTAATTTTAGATTTTTATCAAATATATAAAGACCTACCATTATTTATTTTTCTAATTATTTCTTAATCAATTAATAAAATAAAAAACTTTTTTTTCAGTTCCCAAATTATTTGCATAAAATTTAATTATTTTTATTTTTTTATTTCAATTACATTTGGTTAAAAAATATCAAGGTTATAAAGTAGATGTTGAAACCACCCGCAACAAATTTCTTTTAAGTTGCCTATTTTTTTAAAAGTACAATCCTAATAAAATTTTGTTTTTTATTTTGATTTTTTTTTGCAGTAATTTAACTCTAAAACTCATTGTAATAAAATCTAAAAATCCATAAAAAGAATTAAGACTTCCAATGCGAAAAGTAAAACCAGAAAAGTAAAATTATTTCTAATAAAATTTAAGTAAAAACAAAAAAAAAAATTAATGACCTGGCAACTCTACGATATATTAATGAATTATACATACTATAAAAATACGGAATCAATTTTTTTTTAACGTTTTTAGTCTACTTTGAATCTTTAAGTAATTTATGAGAAATTAAGTTTTATTGGATTTTAATTTTTTAGCCGGACTTTAATTTGGGCCGGACTAGAGGTCAAAATCTGAATTTATCCTACTGACCCTATATTGCAATATCTATATCATTATTATTTGATAATTTAGATTCTTGCATTCATTTGTGCTGTCTTTCTTCAAAGTGTTATATGTAAAATGTTTAGATTAAATTAATTTTTTTGTTGTATCCTATTGCAGATATAATTTTGATCTTTAAATTGAATGTCAATAAACTGAAGAATGTTGAAAGACTATTTTCGAATAAAAACAACAAATTTTTATGAAAAAGAAATCAATCATTCCAGTGCAGGACACATTAATTGTACAGAAAATTTTTAAAACTGTGACACTGAAACGGAATTTAAGAATATTCGAATTCACCATCAGTATAAATGCAACATGAAAAAAAAAAAATTTACGATTCTGAGCAAATACTCTGTTTAGAATCACAATTTCTATGCCAAACACCTCTAATGACAGTGCTTAATTTGCAATGACTGTAATTTAAATTGTGACCAATCAATAATAATAATAACCTATTTTTATACATTATAAATTACAAATCAAATTTGTAATACTCTTCAAAAATTCAACAAAAACAAAACTAGTCTAGAGAAATTAAAATTAAATTTTCGAAAACTTGAAATACAATTAAAGATCGTTTTAATGGTTTTTCGTCTGTTATTATTATTATATTGTTTGCATTGTTGTTGTTGCTAGTGCTGCTGTTATATGAGGTGAACAACATTTTGAAGGGCAAACAAAAATTTTTATTATTCTAATTTTTTGTTTTTCAGTTTTCATGTTATTTTTTAACAAATTTTTTTTTCTACTTAATTTTTTAAAAAATTATGAAATTTCAATAATAAAAAAAAAACAAAACAAACAAACAAAATCAAAATAAAATAAAACAAAAATATTTAAAACAAAAACTGCTAATAGAATATTCAATAATTTATGCAAAATGAGACAACAAAAACAACAGAAAATCGACAACAAAAATTTGATGATGCACAAAAATGTCAAATTATTAATAATATGTTAACATCACAGCTCATGAATGTCATAAGTCATCACAATATGCATAAAGAGTGGCTCAAATTAATTCAAAGAAATGAATTAAAAACAAAAAAAAAAACACATGTATGGGAAATTTGTCACCGTTGTAGTAACTACCTATAATGTAAAAATAATCCAAAGTAGATTTTTATAATTGTAGTAGAACATTAATCAGTAGGAGTTAAAAAAATATACCATCCAATAAAGCAAGGAAGCCGGGGTTCAAATTATGTGAGAAATAAATTTTGTTAGATTTAATATATAGAAGATAGTTGACGAGGAGATAATAGCTTCAGTAGACTAATAAAATATATAAAAATTATGTATTAATTATTTGACACTAACAACTATTAATTCATTACGAAACAAGTCTATTTCGTACTGTAGAACGCAATTAAATAGACTGAGACAATAATATTTGGGTGTTAATGCTCAAATGAAAATGATCAAAATAATGAATTTTTTTCTATTTCTTCTATAATACTTAAAATGCATATTACTTAATTATTTTCACTCTCAGATATTCTCCCCTTTATTCTGTTTATCTCTTAAGTATATTACACTTTTAAATTAATTAATAAATTAATTAATTCGGGTTTGAAGTTTGAAAGTTGTGAAATATACTGTTGATCGATGAATGAATTTCATCAAGGTTCATCTCTTAACTATGAGAGTTTAAAAGATTGTTGCTGCACCTTATTTCTAATCTTATCAAATCTCACAAACGATGGAATTCCGACTACGATGCATTACGAAGGGTAAAAAACAAAAAAATATGTATAAATAATTACTAGTAACTGAAGGCAGGAAATCCATGTCTGAAACTGAGCCTCGTAACCATTAATACAACGTCTATATTTCGTCGTTGAAAGAGCTGGCAAAAGTGTTTGTTCTGGCAATGCTAATAAAAATCTAACTATCCAATAAGTTACCGTATTTGTCAATATGATTTAAATATCAAAGGTTAACTAATTGAAAGTCAAACATTTCATGACAAAAAAGAAAAAGCGACAACGAACAATCTGCCTCGAACATAGAATCGCAATCGAATCACGGCGAATCGTTCTCAACTTTTACCAGTATAGTAAATAATTGTATTTTAAAGTAGCGTATATTTCATTTGGTGTCAAGCGGAATACTTACATAACCAAATCGTATATAAGTTAAATTTTCTTATTTAATTTTGATAAAAGTTTAAGAAAAATACGTTTAATTTTTTAACAATTTTATTAAAGACAGGATTTGGACGTTCTTTAACAAAGTTAGAAATTTGACTTAAAAATAATTCTAAATTTTACAAGTATTTATACTAAAAATATCTTTACAAAAATCAATATAGTTTGGAATTTATTACAACATAATTTTAATAATTAAAAACATAATTAATTACAAAATAATCTTTCGATAAAGAAAAGTGTTAATTTGCAAATTTTATTTATAACAAAGAATTCTATATACGAAAGGAAGTGATTACTAATTGTAATTAATATTTAATGTTTCCTTATTACGAAATATTTTGATTGATTACAACTGTGTATATCATCAATAAAAAGTAATAATAATTTAATTAATAAAATTTTAATTAATTTAATCATTTAATCAATAATGGTAAAAAATAGTTGAATATCTTAAATAAAATATGAAATATGATGACTTACGCATATAATACCTTCGATTATAGGGTAAAAGCAAATTTCGGAACATGGAATGTTAGACCATCAGGCGCTAAATTTGTTTGCTGATGTCACATTAATGTAGTTACAGCACAATAATAATGATGAATCCTTTAACTAATTATGAACATATATTATTATTTGGATATAATATTTGTTTTGACTCAATAAACCTACAAACAATAGATTAGAGTCATCAAAGAATAAGAAAATGGACAAGAATATGATGTAGATGTCAAGGGAAGCTTTACACAGATGATTAATTGAAAAAAAAAAAACTTCGCAAAGACAAATATATGGTTTGTATTTTTGTGATAATTATGCAGGTTAATAAAAATAAATTAATTGAATATAATAATATACCATACTAAAGTGGTGTAGTCAAATCAAAAAGTTTGCTGTGTTACAAATAGCAGTTGGTTAAATTTTAAAAAGTTCGTTGCCGCAATCTAAATTTTAATCCATTACAATAAAAATAATAACATTAATAATAATAAAAGTAAATTAATAAATAAATAACCATACACAAAATTTTGCCGAAAATAAAAAGTAAGGGTATAATCCCTCTCCACCAATTTGGATTTCAAACAGCCCATAGTACTATTGACCAGGTTCATCGAATTGCAGCACATATCAGAAAAGATTTTGAAAATAAAAAATTTTGTTCTGCCTTATTTCTCGACGTGTCACAGGTTTTTGACAAAGTCTGGCAAGAAGGGCTAATATATAAAATACAAAAACAGTTACCTCCTGAGATTCACCGGCTATTAATATCATATCTCTCCAACAGACGCTTCAAAGTTATGAATTTGAAATAAATGCCGGAGTGCCACAAGGTAGCGTTCTTGGTCCACTTTTGCACTTAATCTATACATCTGACTTGCCGGAAAGTGGTCATCTAGTAAACTCCACATTTGCAGATGACACTGCAATCTTAATCTGTCACACAAACCCTCAGGTTGCATCCAGAGATTTACAAGAACACGTGCATAAAATTGAAAACTGGTTGAAGAAGTGGAAAATGAAAATAAATGAAAGCAAATGTATCCATGTAACATTTACACTCAAAAAAAGGTCCTGTCCACAGATAAACATTAATGGATTACCTGTACAGCAAGCAAATTATATTAAATATCTCGGAGTACATCTTGATAGAAGGCTGACTTGGAAAAACATATTTCAAGTAAAATAGAAAAACTCAAAATAAAGCTAATGACTTTATACTGGTTAATTGGTAAACACTCAAAACTAAAATTGGACTATAAATTACTGATATATAATTCCTTGCTAAAACCCATCTGGTCATATGGGTGCCAACTATGGAGAAGTACTTCGAACTCAAATATGGAGATAATACAAATAATGCAATTAAAAGTTCTAAGAGTTATAATAAATGCCCCTTGGTATGTGAAAAATAGAAACTTGCATAAAGACTTAAACATACCAACAGTAAAAGAACTACAAAAGGTCACAAACAACTATGCGACCAGACTGTCATGTCATCTAAATTCATTGGCAAGAAACCTACTGAACATCCCAACTATTAGCAGACTAAAAAAGAAGACTAGTTGTCCAGCAGAAAAATAAGTTGTCTTACCTTTAAAGTAAGAAAATCCGTACACCAACTCTTATTTTAGTACATCCCTTAAGGATTCTATTTTTTTTTTATCTTTTAAAACTTATTGTAATTTTCAAATACAAAGAAAGATTCAATAAATTCATAGACGGAAAAAAAAAATAAATAAATAGACGAACTGACACATTTTACAAAAATTTAGCACATTTAACAAAATTTTTAAATAAAAATTTAAATTATGTAACACACATACACATATTTCAAATTTTTGTAAATATTATTTTTTGTTTTTAGCTTTTGATTTAATTTTTTTGTGTTTTTATATTTTTAGAAGACTTAAAAAAAATGCACTTGTATGTGTTTAAAAGGCTAAAAAGTGAAGTTTAATAATAATATGAGTTTAGGTCAGTAATACAATTTTGTATATTACGTGATATCAAATTTTTTGGCAAAATTACCTGGTTGGTTCGTTTTTGTTTTGGTGCTTTCGAAATTTTTTTTTTTTTTTAATTTTTTTAAGTTCAACGATCTGTTAAAATGAAAAAGGTTAAATTTTTCAAGATTAGTTTCAATACATACCATTTATTGCTAAACTTATTACGTTATGATTATTATTATTACTTTTTTTTTGTATTAAGTGAATTAGAAAATGAGATTTGAAATGCAAACACTCCAGCAGCTGGATGGGTGATTATTAGAAAGACAATAAAAAAAAAAAAAAAAAAAAAAATAGTCGAAAAAATTGTAATAAACCTTGTTGGGTCGTTGAGCCTACGATATCTAAGTGTTTATTTAAATACATGTGCGTGCGTGTGTTGTAAAAGGTAGTAATATTACAAAATTTTATATAAAACTTTTATATATAGGTTTAATGATCATTAATCAGATGTCTAAATTTATAGATGTCTGAATGTATTTGTATAAATATACTTTATTTAATAATTTATTATTTGATTGTAAATTGATGAGATCTATTACAAATTACAATCGTATATTGATGACAACTTTTTTTTTGTTTATGTTTTTGGTACAAATTAATAAATAATTAATATTATTATACAGGCTTTATTGGACATATTGGTGATTACGTGACATGAATCGTATTACAATGAATTGTTTTAAGAGTGACGTCTTCTGCTTCTACCTCTTTAATAAAAACTCTAAGGCCAATTAAGCTTAGTATGCTGAGGCAGTCACTTCTTTGTAAGTTGTTATTATGTCTTAAGGCTCAACCATAATGGACTTAAGTGGCTTTAACTAATGTCAAAACTAAACGAAAAACTAGCTACAGTTTTGTAATTTGTCTAAGTTACCCATAATAGACTTTAGCTAACTTAAGATTTTGACTATTGTTAAATTGAAAATGTACGTAGATAAACTGAAGTTTTGTTAAATATAAATTGTATTTTGTTTGTTATTTTTAATTTTGTTTTTCATATATGCATATTTAAAATTTTATTAATAATCGAATTTTATTTTCAGTGTTATTTTAAATATATTTTAATTAATGTTTTTTTTATTTTTTTTCCTTTTATTATTATTATGTATAATTAATTTGTTATAAAGTATGTAAATTATTAAATAATTAAATTATTTTATTATATATCACAAATTTTTAATAAGTAATAACAGTTCACAAATCAAATGTCAAATTTCCGTATAGAATGTGTGAATCAAATCGCACTGTCTTTAAGCCAGCTAAAGTTAACGAAAACTTGACGGAATTCTCAGATATTCCTATTATGGGTGCACAATACAATTTACATGTAATCGTACATTTCCATAAGTTGGCTTAAGCAAATTCGCACTTTCTTTAAGTCAGCTAAAGTTAACGAAAACTTTACGGAATTCTCAGATATTCCTAACCAAATACACCATAATTCACACTTTTGCTTTTTCTTTCACATAAAATATACTAAAATTGAAATTATATAAAAAGATTACTATGGTTTCTGCGCAGGAATGATATGTAAAATGGGGAACCCTTCTAGATTTTTTATAACCAGTTTCGAAAAAACGATTATAGAAATAACCCGGAGATTTTAAAACATAGAGCCATAAAAATAATGATTTATTTTCTACTCTTTTCTTTTCAAACAGTGGTCTCTACAGAGATCTTCAAATAAAAATTGTGGGATGTGACAAAGAATGGATGAAAAAGTCATACACAAAGACTTATGGAAAATACAAATATGGAGGAAATCCAGTTCCTCGACAACCAAAATATTTTAAGACCCATAAAAAAGTTTTTAAAGGTCGCCTTATTATCGTAAAAGAAAAGCATCGTTTGAAGACGTGTGGCTTAAACTTGCTATGCTCAAAGTCGAATTTCATTATATTTTATAAATGATTTGCTCCAAACCACTTTCAATCCAATACAGCTTTGCAGACGACAGCACCCTAGTAGCCTCCTACGATTTTCTTAAAAAATCTGAAGCGACATACACCGCTGTGTCAACCAAAAGAGACATCATGGCCAGTTCCCTCAGCCATGATTTGGTCGCAATAGCTAATTGGGGCTTAAAAATCAGAGTCGAGTTTAACACTTCTGAAACTCAGAGCTGTACAATCTCCCGAAAAATTTCCCTCTTTGATCCTACTCTTTTGTTTCAGGAAGATAAACTTCAGCGGTTTGAAAGCTTAAGCATATCAGGTATGCACCTTAATCGAAAAATGATCTGGAATGATCATATATTTGATGTTGCAAAAAATGCAGCCAAATGTTTAGGTTTTTTTAGCCGCTGCAAGGCTTACTTCTCCCCCTGTGACCTCTTGAAAAGCTATAAAGCTTTCATACGACCCAAAATGGAGTACAATTTTCACATATGGGCTGGCGCCTCTAGTATTGCGTTAAAACATTTGGATAAAGTCCAAAAATGGGCTATTCGTCTAATCAATGACCCAAATGTGACAGCCTATCTTGCTCCTCTTGGACATCGTCGTATAGCCGGAGCTCTCTCACTTTTTTATAGATATCTCGTAGGCATCGGCACATGCTCAGTGGAAATTAAATCTATATTACCTCCACTTAAGCGTTTCCCCCGCGAAACACGAAGGGCAGCATGTGCTCATCCCTACACCATTGAAATCCCTAGATGGAAAAAGACAAATTATGGAAATTCGTTTATAACTTCAACATCCCGAATGTGGAATCAAATTCCATCTTATGTGTTCCCAAAACATGACAAATTTTATATTTATGACCTAAACATATTCAAGACGAACATTAACACCTTCGTTCGTAATTGTCCTCTTTCCCTTTTACCATCCTCCTTTCCAAATTTCCCTTTCCCACCCTAGCCAAACGTACCAAACGGTATAAAACGTCCCCACCTAGTGTTTTGGCTATGTATACAAAAAAAAAAAAATGGAGCTTATTGTGTCTTTTAGAAGGTTGCTACTTGTAGAAAAACACTCACAATTTCAAATTTAGTTGAGCATAATTTTATCCAACTTAATTAATTAATATCCATCTTGATGAAAGACTTGCATGGCTTTCATTAAAGATAAATCTTTTATATTTAGCAGTTATTTGACATGATCAAATTCAAAGCTATGATGGAAATCTCTACATTAGTACAGAATCAAGTGTCCGTTGTAACAAATTAGGTGAACAACTTTAATTAACTTAAGTAAGGTAGAAATTTTTGCAGAAAATAAATAAGAAAATGATACTTCAAAAATAAATTGCCATCAGAATGACTAGACAACAATACAAAACACAAAGAAAATAGCTGCGCGGTCACCAATACCTTGCTTTGATTCTCCAAGATAAGTATTATATTGGAAGAACAAATAAGCTAAATA
Organism: Argyra leucocephala; assembly: GCA_963942445.1. Lineage (NCBI taxonomy): Eukaryota > Metazoa > Arthropoda > Insecta > Diptera > Dolichopodidae > Argyra > Argyra leucocephala. Next base: position 129,067,730 of record OZ012679.1, read on the forward strand.
CAATCATTAATTTTAGTTTAGTTTTCTTTGCAGAGTGCTTGCAGATATTCCAATACATCGCTGGTATGACACGTCTTGTAGAGCCATAGCGATCCTTTATACAACTTGAACGTAAACTTTAATTTTATCTATTCTGCCAGTAGATCCGCTGATGATGACAAAAATCTGTAATATCTTCTGGATATTCAAAGAGAAATCTTCTGGATAATCAAAGGTAGACCTGGGTATTCAAAGAGAATATTCTTAACTGTTTGCAGATCCTACAGTAATCACTAACAAGTCTCAGTGTAATTGCGTGATTGTTAAACAAACAATGATCACCAATTTTCCTTTTTTTAAGCTGAAGCGTTAAAATCGGTTTATCAAGTTCTTGCCACAACTATTTGAAAGTTTTACAGAACCTAGTTTTATGGCAGTCACAATTAACCTGTCTTATGGAAACCGCGTCAAGAAACTTATTTTATTGGTATATGGTTTCATTAGCTGAGCTATTGCTGAGCGGTTAAAGCAAGTGGAACCGATACCTCATTTGTGTATGTATTAGAATGTCGAGAAATATTCTACTGAGATCTTCGCTGTAATAGCGCACTAATAGCGACTTGATATTTTATAAAAGCATTTTAATGATTTTATTCCCGCTTGATAATGACAGCCACTATTATGTAAAATAAATAATAAATGATAATAAAAACAAAAAAGCGTCCTCTTACTAGAGATTCGTTAATGTCCTACGCCCACGCTAAAAGGATCATTGCACGCGGAGCGCATCCGTCAATCAGTCTGGAATTCTTCCAATCTAAAACTTACAGGAGTGCGGGTATACCTTTGCCACTCGTAAACATTTATTTGACAAATCTACACCTCCGACATGTATTCACTGTCCAGAACTCAATGTTCCTCAAATAACACAATTATATCTCAGTTCACATTCACCCCATTACAAGCCCTACAATTCCATATCACTACACACATAATTCTCATAAAAAACATAATACTACATCATAACATCTGGGAAACTTATCATTACCAATTTTTCTAATAATCTACTAACATATTACTACTATAAATATTACTTGGTAGGAATAAGTCCTACCAACCATTTACATTCATTAATACTATTATTTATAAATTCATAATACTAATACTATTGTTTACTTACTATTTGCTGGAATAATATTTATTATTATTCTGTAGTGAATGGTAAGTTTATCTATATATACTTTATTTTTATACTATTTAAGACTAAGCACTCAAATACACAAATACACAATTTTTATAATATTATATTGTAAATTAATGTAAAAATTTGTTTTTATTTCAAATATAATTGTCCGTAGCCGAAATTTGGTCTATTGATAACGTAATTCTACAGCATGGACCAGCCAGTCATTACTTCTGTTTTTTCCATCATATTTTTAATCTTCACAAACCCATTGGCTACCGTACCGTGTTTATCAAGATTTTATGGAGAGGGGTTAAAAACAACTAATTGAAAGAACACAACAGAATCGTAAATATAGTACGATTGACCAAGATGTAAAGAATAAACTGAAATGAAACCAGGACCAATAAAATGTTGCGAAAAGACAAATAATTATAAGAGTAAGCTGCAAATATATTTTTTTCTAATTTTTTCTAAAAAAAATTTCTACTTCATTTTAGAGTTATTTTACATATCCATTATGTTGTACAATATCTGCTATTAAACTGTCGGTTAACGGGTAAAATTATTTTCTATTTCCATCAATTACAGAAAAAGGGATGATCACGATCAAATTATCAGAAAAGTTCTGTAGTTCCTCATTTCCTGCATGTACACAATATTCTAATACAACAATTGAACATCACTTCTTTATTAAAACTTAAAACCGTTTGTCATCATTAATTTGGATAAACCTCAAATCGGTTATTTTAAGTAAGGTACTTCTACAACTCAATTAATTCCTCTAATATTGGTATGTTGATAGGCACGGAAGGACAAAATAAGACAAAATGTTTAAATTGTATTTGATTAATTTCCACCTTCATATCCAAGTAGACAACTATTTCGTGTTGTTTTTTTTTTTTTTAGGTTTTTTGGATACCAGACCATACCCAAAAAATTTAAAAACATAATTTTGAATAGTTACAAGACCCGTCGAATTATTTTTTTTATATTTTTTTTTTACTGGTTAACAAGAAAAAAACGTGACTACTGGTCCTAGTTAAGAGAATTGATGGAAATTGTTAGCAACTTTATATACATATATACATATATATTTATACTCATTTAGAATCTTAAATATTGTACGTCCTTCTTAACTATTGAATATGCGTATTCGAGTATTAATTGAAAAAAAAAATAACAAAAAAAAAAAACAAAAAAATTAATTTAAAATTTGCTGAATTCATGTGTCATGCGTCGTTTTCTTTATTCGATGCAAACGTTATAGCGATTAGATATTCGTGATGTTTTAATTTTTTTTTGTTTAGTAAAAATAATTTTGTTGTTGTTTTTTTGTTTTAATGTATAGGAATTTATTTGTTCTTATGAAAAAAACATTATTTAGAAAAAACAAAAATAGAATAATTTTTTCTGTAGAATGAGTTAAACATTTTGTTAGAAGTTTTTGACACTTTGTCTGAAATGTTCTGCTTCATTGTTAATAAATATGTATTATGTATGGTTAACTAACGAGCTTGTAGTATTGTAATGTAATTGGAAATATTTACAGGTGTATGATGTATTTCATACCGTTATGGCGCAGTAGTTGTATCATTTGACTCCTAATCAGCAAATCCGGTTTTCGAATTCTTCTAGGGTTCATCAGTTAGTTTTATAATTCTAACAACCTATATTACAGGTATATTGTTGCCTTTGATTACATTGTAAAAGAGTGACTGACATTCATCCGTTGCTATCACAATACCATATTAAAATAAATCGAAAGATTACCAATTAATTTTCCATATTAAAAGAAATTCCACGATTCACGATTGAGCTCTTGTATTGATCTTAAGATATATAAAATAAATAACTAGCGGTTATTTCCTATCTTATCAAACATACATTACTACCGCAATCAAGTAAACCTCTTTGCAAAGAATTTAAGCTTATTGTAAATAATATACTCACAGCTTCGATAATTGTCTACACGGACTAGTCACCGACTCTTTTTTGCTTATTAAACAAATGGTAACCAGTATATCCACACTCAATGGGAAAGGGCAAAAAAGCAATCAGAGCTTTCAATCGCAAATGGTCCAATAGACCTGAGTGTAATATAGCCAAATTTATCTGGCCCATACTGGATCATAACGGTTTCTTAATCGACTAATAATAGTATAAGATTAGCTATCAGTTTATAGGAAAATATGCCAGAAGGCTTGAGTTTCACTCAAATGATGCTACAGAATCCGCAAAGTTGAAAAAGAATCAATCCTACGCCTTATTGGCTCCTGCTTCATAATAACTAATAAAAAAAAACGAATCTAGAAGTATACTTCCATTCTTATACTCCTTCTATACTGGTACACGGGTAGGATCCGCGCATAGAATAGAGATTCTGCGATATCACATCGTGATAGTATACCCATGATAGTTTATCCATTAGTGTTCTAAGATTTTTCTCATTAAGCTAAATTTTCAGGGTGTTTCTGCTATCGGTTTCCGGCCATCTCTCTGGTAGTTTTACAGGATTTTATTTTAAGATTACCTTCATAATCATCATCTTATAGCGCTACAACTCTGGGTGATATTTGGCCTTCATCACTATGCTCCTCCAAAAAGGTCGATCTTGTGCCGCTTACCTCCAATTTGGGATTTGTAGAGTTTTAGCATTGTTTTTCACATTGTCTGCCCATCTGCTTCTTGGTCTCCCTCTATCACGGCTACTATCGGGCTTTCTATTCGGCACCACTGCTTGCTTTCGACTTTCGTGCATTCGACTTACGTGGCCAGCCCATCTTAGCCTTTGCAAACCGTACAATGCCCTCACTATCGATCATACTGTTGAGCTAGCTGTTGCTTCTGATTACATATTCTCCATTCTGTAATCTTTTTGAACCGAGTATTTTTCGGAGAATTTTTTTTCAAATATGCGCGGGCTATTCTCCTCGGCTACGTGCACTGTCCATACCTCGCACCCATACGTCACTATGGGTTGAATGATAGTTTTATATATCGTCATTTTGGCCTTTCTTGATAGTAGTTTTTATTGAAGCAACTTTCTGTTTGCGTAGTAGCATCTATTCCCGGCCTGAATTCTATTATGAATACAACATTGCATACTATTGTCACTTCTTATTGTTGCTCCGAGGTATTTAAAGCTTGTAACTCCTTCAAAGTTGTACTCTCCGATTGCTATATTCTGATTACTTTTTATTTGTTCATTTCTTGAAATTTTTAGATATTTTGTCTTGTCTTTGTTGATTTTTAAGCCTACTTTAAATACTTACAAGTACTTCTGCCATATATCAGTAATTTTTTATGCCATGATTACTATGCCATCCGCATATGCTACTATTTGGGTTGTCATATTGAATACATAAGTCATATATTCATATTGATTACCTTATCTTCTGTAAATTCTACAAGAATAATTTCACTAAAATGAAATAAGATCCTTCAGTGCTTAATACTAAGGAATTTTAGCCGACTTTCCGAAAAGTTTGCCAAGTAAAGTGATCGGGTCAAATTAACTTACAATTCTAGTATCTATTTTATTTTTGATTTTTTTGTTTAGTTTTGTGAGTCAATTTAATATTAGTCATCTTTTTTTTATTGTTAAGCATTATTTAAATATTAAAAGCGAAGAAACAGATCTGGAAATTGAATTTTTTTTGAAATACATAACAATCGATTGCAGTTCTACCACTTCAATATTTTAAGTGTTGCCATATTTAAAAAAAAAATTATTTGCTTACAAAGTTATTGAAAACAATAAATTCATTATAGGCAATCCATTTAACGAAATCAATTTTTATTTTTTTATTTTTATTTAGTTTTAGCGGTGGCGTCGGCTAATAAACCACAAACGCTTTGAAGTCAATCGTTGTATACGCAATGTTTAAAGTAATTACATTTTAATAAGAGTTGAAAGGAAATGTTCCACGGCTCTTATTATAAACAAAACAAAAAATAAAATAAAAGAGAAATAAGCAAAACAAAAAAAGAAAAATAAATTACAGTGACAAGTTTTGAAAAAGTATTTTTTATATCACGACATACGACGTGTGAGCGTATTCTTTGTACAAATAAAATAACGCTTTCAAATATAAAATAATGTGTGCTATATAGATTCAGGTATATTTGGTAAAGTGAATTATTCTGAATATTAAATAATTTTGATTTATAAATAAGGAGTTAGTATTTTTTCTCCATTTTTTAGTTTTAAAATATTAATTGAATTATTGCGTTCGCGATCAAATCAAATCAAAAAATAATTTCGGAGTTTTATTTTTTAGTTTGTTTTATTGCATATTGAATGAATACCACAATTATCCTGGTAAAAGAGAATCTGATATTTGACACTAATTATTTACAAATTACTGTAAGAATAGTTCACAAGTAAAATTAACAACAGGTGATTTGAAAGAATTATAAATAAGGTTGGATTTGTGGCTTTTGTTAAATATTTATTTAAAATGATTTGATAAAAAAAATAAACAAAAGATCAAAAAAATTTTTTATTTAACAATTCTATTTTGTATCGTGATTGATATTACAATCAGCGTGAATAGTCTTCTTCTATACAATTTAATTTTTTTTATTCTGTTTATTTTTTAATAATTGGCCATTAAAAATTTCTCTTTGTGGTATTCTTTTGCTTGTATGTCATTTGAATTCAAACCAATTTTTCGCTTCAACCACTATCTCCAAAAAAATTGACGTAACACTAATGTAAACCGTTTTTATAACACATTTTTATCCCATACGATTTCCGGTATCAGGAATAAACAAAATTGAACCTCGTCTGATTTGAAATAGAAAAGCTTGTAGAAAATTTTAGAAGCTGATACCAAAGTTCTGCTGATTTGAAATTAAGCTATACATACATAAACCAATATATTTTGGTACAGATGTGAGAGGTGGATCTTCAGAAAAGAAATTTTTTAGTAAAAATTCCAGTTCAGATGTCAAATTGTAACAGATAGAGGATTCCTTACAACCTAAAACTGTATAATTTATATGACGAATCTGAAATTTATATGGTAATAAAATAATGAAAAATTGAATCAGGTATGTGTGAGTAATGTCTGAGCACGATATTTCAAAAGATCAATTATTCAAAACAAACGATCATTGGAAATACCATGAGAAAAACGTTGAATTGTTGACAAAGTATGAAATTCGGTATTAGATTTAATAAATTGAAAAATGGGGTTCGAACCAAGAAAATTGATGTTCATAGTATAGTCAGTAAAAGTTCCATTCCCGTCAATGAAGAAGTATAGACATATAATAATATCTATTAATTATTTATTTACAAATCTGAAAGCAAGTTGATTCTGAAAATGTATATTATAGTTAAGAGGAAATAAAGAATGGCAGAGGAAATATTTTTAATATTATTTTAATTACTTAAGTATATGTAATTTATATTTTTTTCAAATTGACTCATCAATCATATTTACTTGTACAACATCTTCATTATCAGCTCTTCAAAAAAAATTTCATTTTTTTGTGAACACATTTACCTGAAAAGAACAAAAATTAATTTATTAAAAATATTTTTAGTTATAGTTATGAATTGTAAAATAATTTAAATATAATTTTAAAAGAAATTTGTATTTTCATTTTCAAATTAAATTAAAGAAATTGGGTGTAAAAATAGAAGCCAAAGAAATTTTTCAAAGCTCCGAAGAGTAGCACAATAACTTATATGTTATAACACTATATATATATGATAACCTATTATTATATCAAAATCTTATACCTATATAAAGTTGTATTGTGTGGATTCCTAAAGTCATCAGTACAAGTTAGTTTTTCAAAATATATATTTAATATTTTTCTTACCTAAGTAAAGGACAATGAGAAAATTAAAATTAAGGTTTGTATAAATATTCAAAAATGAATGCCGTCGTGTTCCTAAAAAAAATGTATGTGTATTGCAATTAATTTTTGTTTTTTGATTTTTCATAAAAAAAAATTAGTAACAAAATTTTCTGTTCCTTGAAGATAAGAAATTCTCCAACCCAACTAAATAATCTCCTTTAAAAGTTTAGCTATACGATATTGCAGTTGTCTTCTCCCTTCTACTACTATTTACTTCTATCTTAATCTCAGTCACTTTCTATTGAGTGCATAATTTGGATTACATTCAAGAACCAATCTTGCCTTCCCATTTTATTTCATTCTCTGCCATCCTCAAAACACATTCCAGTCAGCGTAACGGTGCTTTATTTGCTTGAATACGTTGATCGTTATATCTTTATTTGTTTGATCATCATCTGCTCATCATGCATCATCAGTGTAGTATTACTGATCATCATCTGCTTTCAAATTAACACCAATTCTTTTATTATTTTTAACCCTTATCCGGAAATTGAATTGGTACCCTTTACAAGGAAAGTATGGGTCAAATTGACCCAATGTAAATATTAAACAAAAATTATGTTAATAATTGCACAAGCACTTTTATTTTCAAATTTAATAAATTGAAATTAAAATTTTTGTAATTTTTTTTAATTAAAAAGATGAAAATTTTATCTTTTAAAAAGGTGGTATTCATAAGATTTTGGTTTTATATTTTAAAAACAAATTTACTACAATTATCACATCTTGGTGATATTTTATTTACATTTGATGCGGACGTAAAAAGCATAGTGATCTTTTTAATTGATTCACAAGTGCAGAAATGGGTGTTTAGATTCCCTTGAATGCTGTATATGCTGTACAACTTTCCGATGGTCCCTCTTTGCGATATATGGTGTTATTAGTGAACAACCAAGTTTTGCGAAGTACAATTTATATTTTTAATTTAAATATCACGTTGGCGGTAGTTGGATCAAAAATGCTGGAAAACAAAACAATCGCCCAGCGATATATTTTGTGTTTAGACGTGCATACAAGTATGTTAAATTTCCTTTCTGATTCGCCATTTTAATTATAATTATTTTCATATTGTTTGTAAAGTTAAATCAAACGAACTTTTTATATGACAAATAAAGCCAAAAACTTTATTTGTGGGGCTTATCGAAAATGATCGGATTCTTCTTATGCAGAAAAAAGATTAGCTTGCAATATAACAGAACGAGCTTTAGAAATTAATACAATAAACCCATCGTTTATCATAACTGTTTGTTCATTACCAATCAGAGCTTGAGCTACAAATAGATATATTTTTTGAATTAAAAGGATCGTCTTGTATTTCTTCGTCATTAGATAACGATTCATCATCACTCGAATCCTCAAGCAACTCTTCAAGGTCTTTTTTTTTTGTTTTGTTTTTCCCCTATTACTCCGCGTGGGAGCATAGGGCTTCGATGGTGAACCGCCATTCCTCTCAGTTGAGTACTGCTTCATTAATATCGTCCTAGGTATAATTATTGATTGTTAATTCTTGATCAATTGTGCGTTTCCATGTGTTGTATGGTCTGCCGGGTCTCCTTTGTCCTTGTGGATTCCACTTTAGAGCTCTTCTTGCTATATAACTTTCTGATTTCCTTAGTGTATGACCTATCCATTTACATTTTTTCCTATTTATCTGTCTGTTCTTCTCCAGTTATTATACATAAACCTTCGTTGCTAATTCTTGCCGGTCAGAATATTTTGCATATAATTCTCAAGCACTTGTTGATGAATACTTGTAGCTTCTGTTTATTCTGACCGAAGTGAGCCATGTTTCACTGCCATATATTAATGTTGACTTAACACATGCTCTGAATATTGTTAGCTTTTGATATAGTTGCCGCCATATCTTCATTAGGCTCCCAAATGTTCTTCTTGCCTTATTTGCACAGGTGTTGACATCTTCTGTAGTACCTCCTCTTGATGTCATGATGCTCCCCAGGTAGTTGAATTCTTCTATGTATTCTATCTGTTGTCCACTCACTGTTATTGGCTCACTATTACTATTCTTTGTCCTCATTGACTTGGTTTTCTCGATATTTAAATCCAGTAGGTCATCTTCAAGGTCTACTTTGATTTAAATATTTTTAAATTTTTATAATTTTGCTAACTAATTTTATCGAATTCTAAATCTCTTGTCTCACTTCTTTTTCTTTTATTTGGAAAATTAATAGTTTTAAAATTACTGTAACTTTTTTACTTTTTATAATTTCAATTTTTAAGATTCTCCCATGTGATGCCAATTTTTATTGCAAAAATTTTTTTTTTATGCATGCATTGCCCTCTACTTTTGATGTAATAAAAATTCTAAAGCGCATAATTCCGTTTTTATAACCATTTTTTTTTGGTTTTTTTGTTTTTTTTTGTTTTGGAATTATTTGAATTTAAAAATAGAAAAAAGGACTTCTTTGGGAAAACAATTTTTCTGTAATAAAGCTTTGCATTGCATGAATGTGTGGGTAAGTAAAAATATTTAATTTTAATTTTGTTGTATTAGTTTAAATGTGGATGAAGCGCAATTAATTTCTAAGAATTCTCCTTTTTTATTAATGTAGAAGAAGTAATGGAAGATTTTAACGGTGTTGTTTTATTTTCTGTTTTGTATGTTGTAATTGAAGTTCTAGAAAGATTTGTGTACTCTATTGTGTTGAATGAGAGCTTTTGTTTGTTTTAAATCTATTCATTTTGAATTTATTTATGACGAAATTCTAATTCGTTTAAGTAATTTATAATTTATTTGATAGTTTCGTTTTCTTATTGAATAATTTTATAAGAGGAAATCTCTTTAAGACCTAAAATTGAATGAAAATTTATAAATGGACTTTAATTAAACTTATTTTTGATTTAAATCAGTTTTTCGGTTGAAAATTGATGAAAAAAAATTACTCGAAAAGCATCACCCGTTTAAATTTATGACGTAAATAAATGACAGAGCTGTACTTAATATATGAAAAAGTAATTCAATCTGAGTTAGTGACAATAACATTAAAAAAAATTAACCAATTTATTACCATTTTCTTACGTTAGCAGTTATTGTTTATATTTCTGATCCGAGACTGATACTAGGTATTCAAAGTAAGATTGATTGACTTGATTGACCTATTTAATATGAAAAAATAATAATTTACAAACAGAGATGCAATAAGTTTGCATTTGAGAAGATTGTGCAGATATGTACTAAAACAATATCTTTTTAAAAGTATACTTGATTAAATAAGAACAGGTGAATTGTCAATACAACGACAATAGAAAACTTTAACTGTAAATATTCTCATTAACAGTAACCACAACTGTATGTAGTAATAATTTTAACTATAAATGGTATAATATTGATTGTAAAAAATAAAACCTGTTCAGATTCTTTAATAAAGGACTGATAATCAACTAAATTTTTAACAAAACTGAAATCATATTTGAAAATTCAAATATTTAGCGACTATTATAGTCACGACTATTTATAGTCACGACACTTAGAGCGACCAACTAAGTTTTAATTAACTATTTAGATCCTGAGACATTAATATGAAGACGTAAAGTTGAAACTATAATTTAAAAAACTATAATTAACTATAAACTAACTAAAAAAAAAAAACTGAAGTAGTGCAATGATGCAAAAAGGTTTAAACGAATAGGACTTTTTAGATAAAATTGATTTTCCTTAAAAAAAAATTGGATAATAATTTTACATCAAATTTCTTTTGTATTTTAATTGAAAATCTATTTTTATGCTGGTGAGTCTTAACTCCGACGCGGATATACACTTTTTCAAGTTCTTGAATTAAACTGTTCATGACAGATAATATGTTGCACTATACATTTTGGTCTAAAACCACATACGGTTGCATATACGACCAGTGCATGGTCTATAGCAAGGAAGAAAACATAAACCTTTACAGAACAATAATATGAGTCTCATTAAAGGCTTTGCTTTTTCGATATACATATAAATATAAATATATATATAGATGTAAATCTACCAAACAATTGAATATGAACTAATAGATATAATAATTAAATTTTAAATTCGATAAAATAATACGATAAGTGATTAATGATGCAAGTTACTCTGTTTCTAGTATTTTTGTTTCTATTAATCTCGTAACAGAGTATTATCTAACATATTTCAGTATAAAGAGGCGGTATCGAGTTTTTTAATTGACAGAAAATAAATGTTCGAAAAATTATTTAAGAATTTAAGTAAGAGTTGGTAGCAGGATTGTAATTTCACTGCAGTGATTATACTTATTGTAGCATTTTAATTCTAGAAGAAAATATTTCTAAATTTCCAGAACACTCTTGATCAGTGATTACCAGACGATAAATAGTATAAAAATCATTTGAATTTAAAAATAAATTAAAATATTGATTGCAATATTATCAAAAATACATTTAATATTATTAATGCTATAGTAATACATCTTGATTTTATAGATTTTTGGTTATTCATAGAATAAAAATACGATCATAGTAATTAATTTAAATAATTTATATATCATTATACTTTAGTTAAGTTTGTATTGAATATCAAACAACACCCCTCCCAGCGATTCAATTTGTGTATTTTACAATAAAAGAAGAAATTTTCAATTTTCGTTTGTTGTTTTTTCCTCTTTAATCCTTACGACCATATAATAAAAACAATAATGAAAATAAAAAAAAATCTTTGATATTATTAATAAAATTCTAGACTATCATTTATTTATTTTTTTTTCCCAAATATTATGTATATGCAAGGATATAAAACGAAAAAAAATATCCTTGAACTTGAAAATAAAATCTCGTTAGGCGGTTCACATTTCATTTTGATTATTTTTTGTTTTGATTTTTTTTTGTTTTGTTTTGTTTTGGTTGCCTCTAGTCATTTTATAAGTCTGCCTATTATTTTCCATATTAATCTATATTGTCCTTAAACAAAATATGTACAACAACTAAATTTTAACAAAAACTTACAATACACATATACATATACATGCATTAATACATATCTATTTATCTTAGTATTACAAATTCAATATACAAAGCAAAGGAAAAACAAAAACAATTTGTCGATGTATAATATTGAAAAGCTTTTTTGAAAGGAGCTTTCAAGCAACCTTGATTCAATGACGACGACGGACTTGAGGTTAAAAACCCTACTTTCACTAATGCGACACTAAACTAACAAAAACAAAAAAGAAAAGAAAAATAATAACAATAAAAACAAGATATACTAATATGTAACTGTATATTATAAACTACATACTAACATACTCCCAGACGTTCTATAATCCTTTTTGCATGTAAAGTAATTTTTTTGTTTGTTTTTTTGTTTTATTTTTTTTTTTAAATATTTATCTATGGAATGGTACATAAAAAGGATTTCATACATAGTAATCATGAAGCTAGGTGAATATTTAAAAGCGTGGAAGAAAATCTATAAATATGCATTATATATATATATATATATATATATATATATGTATTTATAAAATATTCTATTATAAGGATAATATCCTTTCCGACATTTGTTAAAATAAAAAAAAAAATAAAAAAAAGTTTTATACGTTTCAAAAACTGATTACTCTGAAGCTTAAAATAGTGTAAAAGAGACAAAGGAAAATTTTCAATGGAAGAGAAATGAAAAACAAACAGAGAAAGAGAGAGAGAGAGAGTGACAATGAGAGTGAGAGAATGAAAATAAAAATTGTTTTTTATATTACAATATTTTATTTTTTTTTTGTGTTTTTGTGTTTTGTTTACAAAAAAAAGGAAAACAAAATTTTAAACAAAATAAACGAAATCCGAATTCTAGGTTCTCAGCAATAATTTTATTTATTGTATTGTAACAGGAATGGTTCAAATTAAAATTCTGTCCAGGATTTAATTTAAACAATGAATTATATTTTAATAGGCTGAAGCTTACGTTTTCGGAGGGGAAATGTAATGTTTAAATGTACATTAAAATCTAGGTAGGTAAGTTTACTGAATTCTACTGAACCTTCTACTTAAAAGAAAGAGGAAAATTTTAATTTCTTTTAACAAATCAATGCGAACTAAAAGTTAAAAATGAAATGGTTATTGTATCGAATAACAATTCGCCAATTGTAAATTTTATACGCTTTAAATTAGTTTTACAAGTAATAAAAACAATAATTTGATGAAAGTTTAATGGTAAAATATATATTTAAAAATGAAGGTAGAATAGGTGTCAAGATGAAAAAATTGTAATGACTGCGGACTGAAAAAACCAAAATTGGCGAATTGATCAGGGTGTCATAGGATAGAAGAATATTTAAATAGGCAGACCATCAAATAATAACTGTAAATTTAATTGTGGATTGGATATCTGAAATTGAATAGTAGGAGAAACTATTTACTAGAGAAAATAATATCGTAGATATAGTTTAGCAATAATAACCAATTATCTCTTCCAAAACTCATTTTATATATTGTGATCGGCTCACCAAAACTCAATAAATTTTTGCTCAATTTATTTGATAACATCACGAATAATTGCAATGCCATTATTTTACGATTGATTATATTTGACCTTGACTTATTGACTGCCTGTTCAATAGTTCTATTTATATATACAAAAATACTATTATATAAAAATCTATAATTAACACAAATCTAGAATATTTTAACGGTAATATTTAAATATAGTAAAATATTCGTAACAGTATTTTACATATACAAAAAAAAATATCAGCTACTGAATGTTTTCACCAGCGACAGATTGTATACATTTCAAATATCCGTACTCAACACAGTATCATTCAAAATTATACAGAAAAACCCTGTAAAATTGAAAAATATATTCAGTCACGTGCTTACTTTATTTGGATTGAAGCAGCAAAATTCCACTCAAGGAAGATCTTTCTTAAACTTCAAAATGGCAAATTTTTCTAATTAGAGGTTATTTACAGATTTTCTTGATTAGTTATGAGTCTAAAATCGTCCTTTAAAATTAAATATGCACAAGAAATTAGCAACATCCACGATTTTTTGCAAATTTCTAGTTTACAATAGTAATTCTTAAAGTTACTTATGTCAAATGTCAAGTTTTTAATTGCAGTTAAAACCTACTAGTAGCTAAAATATTCTCTGATAACTAATAAGGTGCCCAAAATATAATGGACCAATACGAAAAAATAAAACCTACTAGTATTTGCCTGCTCGTCGAAATTCCAGGAAGTTTGATACCTACTCAATTTCATTCTGAATTATTTTTTATCATTTCAATTTATTCTTATATATTTTTTTAAATTGATTTATTTTAGACAACAACCGCATACGTATAATAATTTAATAAAAAAGAAAATTTAATTCTGGCGCTGGGTGAGTTGCGGCAATTAGATAAATTAAAATTGTTGTATGTTAAAATGATTTATATTTGAAATTTTAAATTGATTTTATATTGAATATTTTGTTTCGCTACGTCTCCTTTTAAATATCTATCACTTAAAAGAATAATAATGAAAATCGTTTGTGAAATGGTTCAGATATTTGTCCCGTACTTTTTCAATTTGCAGATTAAATGTAATGATTTTGAGTGCGCTCACTATAATTATATGTAATTCCATCACACAATACTATGATAAGCAAATTAGTAGACTATGGTTAGCAAGGTAGTTTTAATATTCTATTTATAAAATGAAAAAATAGAAAATAAAACAAAGTTGTTTTTTTGGTTGGTTAGATGGCATATATATAAGTGCTAAATGGATGGCAATATTATTATGGAAGTCACATTTTAAAATTGTGGTAATTATTAGAATTATTATTAGTATGATTTTAAGTTAGATTCTGTTATTGCAATGACCAGCTACAATGAGAAGAAAACAGTGTGGTGTAATTCAAAAACTGTGGCTCAAAAATTTAAAATTTTCTGAAAAATGTCTGAACTGAGGTCATCGCAATCAAACAAAACTCGTGAAAAATTAAAATTCGTGAAAAAAATAATCTAAATGTTTGATATGGTTAAAAAATAAAATCCATAACAGGACCATATAGTGTTCTTAAGCGAAATCTGATGACAACCCCTGAAAACATTTTGTTCTAATTTGTTCTTAGATGTTTCATATAGTATCAAAAAATTATCTTATAATATAGAAGACATACAAATATATATATTTACTGGAAATCTAAATTTAGACATAATATATATTATGTATATACTTATATACATAAATACTTAAAACATTTTTTCACAGCACATATTATCATCAATGTATTAGTAATAAAAGAAAAATGAAAAAGAAAAAAACAAAATATATTTTTTATTTTTGGGAAGTCCTTGAAGCAGTTCTTTAAGGTCAAGGATATAAAATGATAAACTGATAAAGCGTTCAATACGAATTTTCATGTACGAAAACAAGTGATAGACATCATTATATCAATATATGCACATACACACATTTATGTACGCAATACACGTATAATATGAAAGTACGCAATTAAAAAGAAAAGGAAAAAAAAAAACTTGAACAATATCACAACATAGCTTATATGGTATAACAACAAGTATGCATGGATACGAAAAAGGATATGACATGATTTGATTTTTCATGACACCATACTTCAGATGAAATAAACAGAAAATTCAATAAATAGAAAACAAAAAAAAAAAACCAAACAAACAAAAGTAACGAAATATTTTCGCTTTATATTTTAATATCCTGGAAAAATTGTCGAGTATAAATTACAAATACAACAATAATAACGGTAGAAATAGTAAGAATGAAAAAAAAAAAAAATTCCTAAAAGTATACTAAAAATAACGGAATATTTTTTCTAATATTTTTTTTATTATTTTTTCTTATAAAGTATCAAGTTTGTAAATGAGGTTTGATGAGTGGGTTCTGGTTGAATGGGAAGTTTGTATATGATGTGAGTTAGAATGATATATCACGTTATACTTTGAAGTTCTGTGTGTATGTTTATTTTATGTTGTCAAAAAATTAGGAGCTAAACCCAGTAATATTTCTATTTAGATTAATGAGTGTTGTCAGCTTCAGGGTGAAAATGATTAACGTGGGTTAATATTATAAAGAAAACATTTAACAAATGTATTGGATCCCAGTCAATACTATCGTAATTTAAAATATCTTAGTAAGAAGAAATTAGTTGAAAATGTAGTTTTTGTGTATTAATTAGTACCAGATTTTAGATACTTGATGGGTAAGCAATACCGAATTAATTTTCGCACCACTGCGGAAATAAAAATTTAAGAATTATTTTATTTTTTAACCGTGATGAAATTATTGAGGTAGAATAGAGTATTAATTTTCGATTTTCATAAGTATATAGTTATTTACCCAGTTGATCTACTAAAATGGCACATTTTAATATTTGATGTTTTGAGAAGTGTTATTGGAATCTTACGTAGGCCGATTTTTCCACAATTTCGCATAGTTATAAATTGAATGTTTCTAAAAACTGGTCGAGTAACCTGTTATATGTTACCACTGCTACAAAAAAAAAACCTATAAACGAGAATGGACCTGACATTTTAAAAATTAAAAATTAAAGGAGGTATGATGTGCTCTGCACCTCTGATTTCAAGTCAAATTTGAAAACCAAAAAAAAAAATTTAAGAATACTAGAGAGTGTATTATGAGAGAACATTTCGAATTTGCTTAAGTACCTCGTTTCTGTTTTTTAAATTGTGCTTAACTATTTGAATAAAAATATATCATTTATCGGGCTGTAGACGCTTGACACGCAAAAAAAATATAATTTCATGCAAAATAACTGCAATTAAATCTTACAAATTTTACCGTTCAACGAATTTATATATAATACGCATTTAGTACCTATTTAGATACCAATTAAGAAGCACCCATTCTCCCATAACAGAATATATTAATTTTTTTAATTGAAGTAAATCAGTAAATGTGTAGGAGCCACTTTAATTCTACTTTATTTATTTTTACTATACAAATGTTGTATGCACAATTTGTACATACATAAATGTATTGTTTTATTTTTATTTAAAAGTAACCAATTTACTCATAGCTCTAGTTCTAAACCATAATATAAAGTAAACAAAAATATTTTTGTTACGACTAACATGTTACATATACTAATAGTATCCTAACTGTAGTAGGAGGGGAGATTATGGGCATACAATAAAATATATGGTTTAACAATCTTAAGTGGTTTCTAGTTACAAAACACACTAAAAAAAAAAAGTAAAAAAAAAAACAAAACCAAGCCAACAAAGAAAATTAAAATAAAATAAAAATAAAAACAAAAATAAATTTTAAAGAAAACAATTGATATCCAAGCGAATCGAGTTCAAGGGAGGATAAAAAGGATTATTTCGTGCTCATAAAGTATGCAAAATTATATAAAGAAAATCAGTAAAATTGAAATAGAAAGAGAAGTAGAACACGACGAAGAGAAGAAAAAGAAGATGAAAAAAAAACTAAAAACAATACGATTAAAAATGTCGGCTTTTCATAATATTAGCATATTTCTGGGATTATAAAGTTTTCCTTTCATTCAAAAAAAAAAAAAAAAAAAAATTATCGATTTTCTAAATTCGATTTAAAAATAACGGCAACAATAATTAAAATACGTCTACGTTCTGATTTTATACCAAAAATTATATTTTGATATTAAAAATAAAGTAGTGGTTTCGGTAAGGTGGATCTCACTGTCTGTAGCAACCCACAGCTGGTTTTCTTTTCATTCTGAATTTTATTTAATCAAATTCACATTTATAAGCGATTTGTATTGCTTTCGGAAGATGCATTAAAATTTTATATTAAAAAAATAAGTCCTAATATACTTGACGCAACAATTGAAATTGAACCTTGAACTCTTCGTGTATCAAAAACTGCCACCTCCAATAAGAAAATCCGAATAATGAACTTTTTACTTCGTCTATGGAGTCCTCGGGAGTTTTCAAAGCTTTTCCACCGATTATCTAAATTCGAGTCTGCTTTTAATAAACGTCGTACTTCGTTTCGTAAGTCCTCCGAAGTTTTAAAATCTTTCTCATTGATAGTCTACCTTCAGGTCTATTTTTAGTACATGTCGTACTTCATCTACAAAGTAATCCGGACACAGTTTTCTCATTAGTCAATCGTATACCTTCAGATCTGCTTTTAAATAAACGTCGTACGGCCAAATATATTTTTTCAAACTTTACTACCACAGTGGTTCAGATTGCTCATATAAATTATACAAATTATTGTCGTAACGAACTCTCCGGCACTTATGCATAGGGTTTTAATATTCTTGTAATTTTTTGCTTTCAAAGGGTTGTTTTTCTTTTTTTTATCATGATGCAATAGCTTAAGTAGTGCATAAATTGGCAACAGAGTCTTCCGTTTAAGTAGAACGTAGTTGAATGTGACGAAAAATTTGCACTGTTTAACTGTGTTGAATTGTCGAAAATGCACATCATAGCGGTATATTTTTATATCTAATTAATTTTTTAGAAAATTCAACACTTTTGAAACATTTTCATTTCAAAATTTTTGTTTCTTTGTGAAATTTGGTGAAAATTTCTGGAACTGTCATCCCATTATAATAAATTTATTTAAATTTTATATAAAAGTCTATATGACTCTATAATAAATTTCACTTGATTTACTATAGTTTAATAATAAAATGTTTATTAAAAAAATTTTATACAATTATAATTTTTTTAATAAAAATAAACAGAAGACACCTATAATAACGGAAAACAGGACATAATATACGTCAAGTTCTTGTTAAATGGTTTTGTTAATGGGTAGTCCGAGTTTCAAATTAAGGAAAAACCGAGAAAACAATAGCAGTTGAGCATGAAATTAATATCAAAACTTCAACCATTAATAACACTTGAAAATAATACAAAAAAGAATGATGTCCCAAAACTTAATGAAATATGATTAATACAACAACACAATACAAAGAAATTTTATAATAATTTAATTTTTTCGTTTTAAATTTTTTCTTTTAATATTATCATTGTAGAAGTGATGCTGCAAATATTCAACAACCGGTACGCTAAATATATTAAAAATATCTCTAGTTTTGATAAATATAATATAGTTCATCAATTAAATAAGCGAAATACAAATTGGCAGAGCCATCACATATTAAAGGTGGACGTGGTCCGTAAAGGTGTCTTTAAGTAAGGTCAAGGACTTTGTTTTTTAACTCAAATTGGCGTTACTAAAATGATGTTGACAAATGTTTAATTTTTTTTTTATGTACTTGACAGTAGCTTAGGTAGAATCACCTTTTCGTGATTAATTACAACTACAATATTTTTTCGAGATAGATACTACAATATTTTTTCGATAAACGTGAAAAAACTACTAATATTTTCAGGAACTAAGCCTTATTAAATAGAATAGCTGAATTTTTATTTAAGTTGTTACCAGATTATACTCTTAATCCTTGTTTGTCATTTATTTTATACTAATAACAAAGGGTACTGGACCAGGTCAAAAAAGGTAGAATATTTTAGTTTGCTTCATCACGAATCGAACCTGAGACCTTTCGATTGAAAGACAGGTGCTCTACCTACTGTGCTACCCAGCGCAATTCTTTAAATTTATTTAAAACCTTCCCAAATGGTATCAAGGGTTCCTTGATTAATTAACTATTAATTTCTTTGCGCTGGCTGATTGGTTCTAGTATCGAGCATAAACGAATAATATTTCAAAAGCAAACAAACAATAATAACGAACGGGCATCGAGTTGTAAAATAAAAATATCGTCTTAGTACTGCAAAACCAATAAAATTTAAAACAAAAATTGCAAGGGGAAAATACCCAGTAAGACGAAATTCCCAAAAACAAAATCGTGAAAAGCAAAGTTCTCAAAGATAAAATTACCAAAACTTTGTTTTGTGTAGTCCATATTGGATAAAAAGAAAAGAAATATTTTCATTGGAAATTTTGTCTTTGTGGCTTTTGTCTGTGGGGTATTTATCTTATTTATTTTGGGATGCAGATTTGGAAGGGAGATTCGGTATCCAACCCCATAGTACTGATTCAATTTCCATAAACAACAAAACTAGTTACGTCCATCTTCCCACCTCTCTATTTATCAGGAGAATATAAGGAAGATATATGGACAAAAACCTCACCAAGGTATTGGAGAACATTGATGATGATTATGATCAGGTAAAAATTTTATTTGAATACAAATATGAAGTGCGTGATAGTCGTGCGGTCGTTCAAAATCGCCCATGAACAGTTTTGCTTGTAAAAAATTTTGTGTTTGAATTACGCGAATTCTTTTCATCTTTTCACATATCTTCACATCTTTTGAACTACAAAAGGAAGAACATAAAAAAACGTGTCCGGTAACGAATTTAACATACAAATATTGATATTGAAGGAAGATTTGAAACTGAGTTTTTTTTTTGCAAAGAAATGGTGGTATATAATTGTTTTAGTAATGAAATGCAAGCCATTTTCCGGTGATTCCAAATAATAGATCGTTCAGAAGAAGAAGAAGAAAATAAGTCAATAATTTTGATTCATCGTTCCACACGCTCCATTAATATATTTGAGTTAAACCGGTTTGGTCGTTATAGTGATTACAGCGGTTACAGCGGTTCCAAGACTATATATACCATGTATGGCCCTATCTAAGTCTAATACTTAGATAAAATAAATAGTTTAAACTTTTAAGGTACATCCTACGATACTGAATTATAAAACACATACGGTTCATAATAATAGTTTATTCTTCATTTAACTTTAGGCTAAAATACCAAATTCATTATTTAAACATTATCTTTGGATCGCACTCGTTGATATATATTAGTAAACGTAAGTTAAGAGTTTTATATAATAATAATTGCAATACTTCGTGAGACGTATTTGAGATATCGAGATATGAGGTAATGCAGAAGAAGTTTTGAGACTGGAGCTTCTAATTATTGGGACGATACATATTAGTGTTATTTTGATAATGTAAGTACTTTTAGTGTAATTCCATTTGGCTATTATATAGGTTAATTACGGTAATGCATTACATTCCATTTGGCTATTATATAGGTTAATTTTGGTAATGCATTACCAAATTTAATTAGTCTCTGGTATTATTTTTTGCCTTCTTTATTATCGTTCTTCTTTTCCGACCAATAACTCTGTTCATGGTATAGTGAGATTAAAAATTATTTTGGTCAGGTTTTTGACATGTTGTTACCAAATAGATTATTTTTATGCCATAGGTGTAAATTCTGCAGCAAGTTTTCTTATGAAAAGCTGTTTTTAATAAGTCCAATGCGTGGTAGAATTGGCCCTTTTACTCCTGATTATATTTTCTAATAATTTACCTGAAATGAGCTCAAAATATCTCCGATAGAATTAATTAATTTTTACCGTACCCAACTACGAATAACCCCTATTGGTATATGAACTATGAGAAAACTTTCATTTTCATTAAGTCTAGTCGCAGAATTTTGCACATTTTTATTTTGTTTATATTAAAAAAAAAAACGAGAACAAAGCGAAACAAAAAATTATGACGATGGAAAGTAAAAAAAAAAAAACATTCATTGACTGGATTGCTACTTTGTTTTTTATTCTTCTCTGCTTTTTTATTGTTTTTGTCTCTTTTTCAGGATAATGAATCCTTTTTAGAAAATTATATTATTATACATATACATATATATTAAAAAATAAAATAAATATTCTGATATCTAGTTTGAAAGTTTCAAATAAAGACAGTTATTTAAGAATATTAAGAGACTTTTTTCTACACTCGAAATACATGAAATGCTTATGACCATTATTTACAATAGTTTCCCGTTAAATACGTATACGTGTTTGTTGTACCATGGTGCCATTGAGTGTTAAATGCGCATTTGATTATTATTTTTTTGGGTGTGTATAAAAATTAAAAAAAAAAAGTTTACTCGATATCTTTTCATATATTTGTAAATAATAAAGAAATAAGGATGTTATGTGTTTTATGGTTAAAGTGAATTTTCACTAAATTGGATTAAAAAATGAAAATAAAAAATAAAAATGTTAATTATATGCACACGTTCTTTGTTTTCCTTTGTGTATATATCCATCGGAATAATGAACTCCAACATTTTATTATTTTTTAATTCTATTTCAAATTCTATTTTAATTGGCTTTTAATAATTTTTTTGTTGAATTTAATTTTCGTGTATTATATTCGTATATAGACAAAAGAATGTCCTGGTTACATAACATTTGAACCGAATATCAAAGTTCAATATTTGTCTTTCACAATAAAATTAATTTTTATAATTCATAACTTATAATTATACTTAGATAAATTAATTGTTATTGATGTGATATGATGCTCTAACAGTTGGTGCTCTAAGAGTTGATCAACATTACTAAACATACGAATTTGGAGAGCGCAAGTTGCGGGAGTACAAAGTCGTGGAGGCATTATACAGAGATCACCAAGGTTCGATTAAGGGTATAGAACCAACGGAGCGGAAAATGAAAAAGTGTTATTTTGGTCACCCGGATATGTAACAAAATCAAAAGAAGGATTAAGATTGAAATTATATAGAAATTTTGCTAAGAAAATTTTCAGCTCATTCCATCTTGAACAAACCCATTCGCCAAATTTGATATAATCAAAAATTTTGTATGATTCTGTAACCTCTTCACCTCTATTTGATTACGACGCTATAGCTCGCAAAAGATATAAATACTTGCAGGAATACAAATCGCCTGATTCTGAAATTGACATCAAAGCAATAATAGTGTATATGAAAGACATAAACCTACAATTCTGGGATAAACGAAGAAGTACATTTGATTAAAAAAAAAAAACTAGCTTCACACCACATCCATAAAGAAAAGAAAAATGGAGCAATAATTCCGTTAACTTAAAAACTGCCACATTTGATTTGATAGAAATTTTGAAAGCTTAAAGTGTTGAATATTTAGTTAAGACTTGTTTGAGGGGTATGATTATCCCATTTGGTATTAAGTGGTTTAAATGCCCCCTTTGTAATAAAGATAAATTTCTAATTAGATGTAAATATTCACTCAAATTACTTAAGTCCTGGAAAATTTTATTAGTTTTAAAAAAAAAATACTGCAATTTGTCCATATGAATATCAAAGTAATATTGGGTTTAGAGTGTTCCGTTTAGGCACAGGGTGTGGAAAAAATGAAAAAATTAATTTTTTTTTATTTGGTTTAACTTCGAATTTTTTTTTTCCTGACAGATCGTCGTCTGAATATTGTTTTTCCCCATACGCCAAATTGTTGTTTCAAGATAATCGCAACTTAAATTTTTTTTTGGTAAAAGATTTAACATTTTTGTACACATACTGCGGATCGTCATATTTCATTATAATTTATTTTTCATAAACTATTTTGTCACTATTAGATCAAATTTTGAATAATGATTATTTCCAGACTTTTCCAATTTTACCTAAGTTGTTATGCCACCTTTTGAATGTTATACTATTTATATAAATTTCTAAGCTATAACTCAGAAGAAAATTAGTCTACAATATTGTGTGTTTGGCTTAGTTCGTACTATATATATGTAATATATATATACGCTTTTGTATAATCCTGTTTTTCTATAATATTTGTGGTTGCTGTAACAAAAAAGATGTCGTCGATGTACCTAGAGTTTATATATTCATTCAACGATATGGTTTTTCTTAAATTTTTTCCGAATATTGTCGGGTTCAGGTTCATATTTCAAAAATTTTCATAAATAGTTAAATAAATATATGTATATATATAAGTTTTCCTCTAGGATCCACTGTTAAAAATAGATATATAAATAAATATATATATTTGTATGCATATTTTTTTTAAATTTATTTCACTATACT
This sequence comes from Argyra leucocephala, assembly GCA_963942445.1. Taxonomy (NCBI): domain Eukaryota; kingdom Metazoa; phylum Arthropoda; class Insecta; order Diptera; family Dolichopodidae; genus Argyra; species Argyra leucocephala. Next base: position 129,091,570 of record OZ012679.1, read on the forward strand.
ATAGTGTTTCTATAATATGATAATTTATCTCTTAACAATTGATTAATTAACTCTTATGCTAATTATTGCTAAATAATTAAAAGCAATAAATATAGAATTAAAATTTCAGTTTCAGAACAACAGTTGGGCTTTGTCGTTTTGTCGTGCAAACACATTACCTTCGCAGCCGTTGTTTATATTACATTATATAAGCTACATCTTTTGATGAATCGGTAGTGATTTTTCAGTGAATTAGATACAAATAAATTTCTATCAGAGATCAAGTGATTGTTGATTACTAATTCCACACACTCGCATACTTGGGATAGGATAGTTTAGAAAGTTTAACACAAATTTATTTGACAAGCATTAATTCGTTATTATAGCGATTAAATGAATCACAATTATAAGTTAGAGTAAATTAGACACGAAAGATTTAAATTCAGGTTATAGTTATGGGTGACATCCAAAATTCAGTATAAAAAGTTTTGATTCCCTTTAAATATAGTATTTACTATCGTTAAAAGCTGTTATAACCTACAATTTGGTAATAAACTTATTTTTCCCTTGAAAATATATGCTAACGTTTAATTTATTTGGTTCTGGTAACTTTATCTATAACATGTATACAAAATGTAGTCTATTTTTTTTGCTACACATTCTGCTCTTATTTTACGATCCCACTGCGTATTTTAAGCATTTTGGAATAGCGTACACAGTTTTTGTTAGAGCTTTTATTATACATTTTCGAAGTCATATATTTATATATATGTAAATTTTACGGTTTCACTATATTTTGGAAGAAATAATGCCAAATTTAAAATAAAAAATAAAACGCAAAGCTTTGCATGGATTGCATGGATGGAATAGATCTGTCTAATCCACCGCTAAATTTAGCTAATAAAACCTATTTTTAAATCCATCTTTGGAACCCATCTATGTTATATTTCAGAAAAGGAGGAACTAGGGTTATGAAATACTAAAATAAATCTTAATGTCTTAATGTTCAATTTTCTATAGGTGGGTGGACAATATTGAAAACGATGTCACTATAATATGGGCAATGCTGAAAATTTCAATATCAAGCACTTGTTGTGAAGTGTCGGTTTTCAGTAATTATATGAGAAGTGTCAGCAGAAATTCTTAAAAAAAGGTATTTTGATTATCAGTTTGTCAGAAAACTACTGATAAATTGTGATTACTGAATTTTGAGTGTCAGTAAAAGTCAGTTTTTCCGACATTTTCAAGCAAATTTTTTTTAATTGTAAATTTTATAATACTTTAATTTAAATAAATACTTCTTTTCTAAAAAACTTAAAAAAAACTATAAATTTAAAATTTTAACTGTTAAAAAAACGTAAATTTCCTCAGCATTCACAATAGAACAAACTTTTGTGAGTATCACTTCATAATACCAAATAAAATCTCAACTGTTTCTCAGTTGTCAGTCGGCAGTTGACTTCGCAATAAGGCCCTATTTATAAACGAAAAATCTAAGTATACGAAAAATTCACTCCGAATTCTTGTTATCACAATGATAACAAACATAATTGGTTTTAAACTTTTACATGTACAATAAATTACTAAATTTGTTGTTCGAATTCGCTCTGTTGAAATAAATGAAAAAAAATTTAAGATCAAAACTTAAAAGAGGTATTTGAAAAAAAATTTTGTTTAACAATATACAATTTCAAGGTTAATACATATAGATATTATGTTATTGAATGGAAACAAATAATATTCAAGGATATTCAATCATTTCATCCTTATTGCAAAGAAAAAAACCAAAAGTTTTGCTTTTATTTGTTCAAAAATTTCTTTAATTTGTTTTTAAAAATTACTTTGATAATTATTTGAATAAATTATGCCGTTGATCAATAAATTAAACTCAAAATCCTTAGGGCATTTTTAAACAATTTAAAAGAAATTAATAACAATAATCTAAAAACAAAAATAAGAAAACAAAAAATTTAACGGAAAAATTAAATTCTTGAATTCTTATTCGATATTATACTTACTTTTGGTAATACCTTGACTTAAGCTATTTTTCTCTTTCAATAAATCTTAAAAATACTTTAACTAGCAAAAAAAAACAAAAAAACAATTTTTTTTTTTAAAAAATAAACAAATAAACATTTTTTCAAAAATGTTTTTGTTATTCTTTTTTTTTTATTTAGATTTTACATTTTTTAGCAGAGTACGACTTTTCCGTTCGTGAAAATACATAAAAAAAAATACAAATACAAACACATAAACAAATGAAGTCTTCCCGCGTGTATGATTCTCAACAAAAGAATTAAAACAAAATATTTTTTCTATTTATGGAAATTTTTCCTCGATTATTACAAAAAAAAAAAAGAAAAAAAACAAATATGGAAGAAAATTTTCATAAAAATTGATTTAATTCTGTATGAAGAAAACAAAAATGTATTAAGCAAAAAAAAAAAAAATATTTTTGCTAAAAATTCGCCAGCGGATGAATAAATTTCATTGTTCAAAAAAGTTAGAAATAAAGTTAAACAATTTTATTGTAAATTGAATTGCCTATATTGTATTTTTAATTATCGGACTTATTAGTAAGGGCGTAAAAGAAGAAATATTTTCTTCAAGATAATGACCCCACCTTGGCCCACTTTGGGTAACCAGCAAATCCACTGTTTTGTGATAGCAAAAAATGATGAGACAACAGAATAAGCAATCTAGGACATTAATACGCTGCTCAACATCCAACTTACATATAAAGGCTTAATACTTTCAAGTAGAATGTAAATTCTTCATTCAAAAATTAGCTTTCTCTATGTATACTATATTTAAAATTGTAAATTGTACACACTGTAGCTAACCACTTTACTGAACATCAATTGTAAGTTTCTGTTATTTCTATTATTGTAATTTCTATAGTATGTGACAGATGTATCTAATATAATAAAACGTATTAATCCTGTTGCCAACGTGACATTGCTACAACAAAATAAAATAAAAAAAAACAAACAAAATACGTAAAAAAAATTTTTCTGCTCTGTTGCGTTTGTTTGTGTGCCTATCTTATTATAAACAAAAAAAAAATAAACAAAAAAGCAATACAAAACGTAAACCAAATTTCGTTAAAATGTACTTAGTGTGTATGCATAATGAAAATAATTCTAATTGTGACATATATGTAGATATGTCTGTATATTTCAGAATTGATTTTGAAATTATGTACAGTATAATATATTACATTAATTATTTATTGTATATGTACATTTTGCTTACAAACTGTACAAACCAATTAAATTTAATTTTATTTTTACTTCATATGCTTCATATAGAGAAGTTGCTATTATAAATAATGTGTGTGTTATATATTTTATTCTTTTTAAGTTTTCAATCTATGAATTGTAAATATGATCACGTTTATGTTAATGAGCATATTTATATTAATTATTTTATATGAATAAGTTGTTGTTATTGTAAATGCTGTATGAAGTTGTGAATAGTCTGGATTAATTTTAATTTTTTTTCACAGGTTTTTAATCAAAATAATTTTTCAAAAAACGAAGTTTCATAATTCATTCTCGAATGAAAACAGGACTAATATAACTAACCGGGAATAGAATAAAATTTATTTGAAATTTTCTTTACTATAAGAACTTAATTTTTATGGTATGAACTTTTGTCCAAAAACAATCTTTATCTTTTGGTGGAAAGCTCATAATTCTAGGTACAGATTTCTACCAAACATTACTCATTTTACCCCATAAAAGCCAATCAGATGTTATAAACTCTTGTGTAAAATTCATCAACCTTTTACCTAACTTTGTGCAGTTAAAGTTAACCCAAAATATTAGATCTATAGATCCAGCCATAAGTGATTGGCTAATTAAGCTGGGAGATGGTGATCTAACGAATGACCAAAGTTTGCCATAACTAATCGAAGTTCCTTCGAATATAATTTGCAATAATGGTATCGCAAAAGAAATTTTTCGAGATAGTCTAAATTTGGATAATTTTGCTAAATATTCAAAAAAGGGAATACTTTGCCCAAAAATTCTGATATTGATAGAATTAACGAACAAATTTTAAACTTAGAGGGAAATGTAATAACTTATCTTAGTACCAATTCTATTGATGATTGCGGTGAAAATTATGCAGTGCATTATCCTGTAGAGTTTTTAAACGGTTACTGTCCAAATGGAATGCCTCCACATAAACTTAATTCGAAAATTGGTAGTATAATAATACTACTGATAAACCTAAATACAAAACGCAGCCTCTGCAATGAGACTCGATTAGCTGTAAAAGCGTTAAAATACCATTTAGTAATTACGGAAGTCCTAATTGGCACAGCTATAGGTGAAACTGGTGAATCTGTTGTTTCTAAAATAGATTTAGCTCCAACGACTACAGAATTTTCAACGCCATTTATCGTTAGACGTCGACAATACCCTGGGGAATTTGGCATTTTCTATGATCATACATAAGTCACAAGGTCAAAAATTGGGAAAAGTAGAAGTAGTAGTTTATTTGCCTGAATCAGTTTTTAGCCATGTGCAAATATATGTTGCAATTTCCAGAGTACGGTGGTGATATTCAAATAAAAGTTACTGAGGGAAGAGAGCAAGGCCAATTAATTTAACATTTCAATAAATTACAATATACAAAAAATGTTGTATATAAAGAGGTTTTGACATTTAATAACTAGAGAAAAAATGGTAAAATTCTGCCATTGTCAACGGTGTTTTATGTCGGACATAGTTCTGGAATTCTATTCTTCCTGCTTCAATCAACGCATAATTGTTTAGTTTGACGATACTGCCATTATCGGAGTATAAACTTTAACTAACTTTAAATATAATAATTTTAATAACAGACAAAATTTAACAAATGAAAAATGTAAATATCACTCTAATGCTAAACGACAATATTTTTCTAAAAACTGTAGATATCAATTTTGCAGATACTCAAACTAAAAATTGTGGGGCTGTTACTAAACCACCTTCTAATTAAAAAATACATACGTAACTTGTACAAATGAAAGATCTGAACATTTGCTAGTACAGAATCGAGCTTCACCTTTGCAATGAAAAATGAACAACGGGGTACGGGATTATTCTCAGAAAATTCTAAGTATAAAAAATCAATAAAAAAAATCAAATTAATAATTTTGTTTTCAAATTGAATTCACTTTTTTTTTTGTAAATTGTCATCTAAATTTAGCTTTATGGAATTTTCAGTATGTAAAGTAACTTTAGCATTGAAAACCATAAGGAAAAGATAGTTAAATAAAAAATTTCGAAAATAGAAAGTTCGACGAAAGTGAACAAATAAATTAGGAAGTTAGATGTTACCAACGGAAGTTGTTCTTAGGCATCACTATTAATATGCGGTTCAATTTCTACAACATAATCTGGATTTTCACCAAATATTGTACAAAATTTATATTTAATAAAGAAATAAAAATTATGTTAACCCAGTTGAGTGGGTAGAGATAGCCAATTAAAATTTTGTTTTGTGAAGCTCAGTTTGTAATTAAACTAATTTGAGACAAATAATTTTGCTAGATCAACTTAGCTGAATTTTTACACTTAATCTAATTGTTTTCAAATTAATTAACATAGTCAGTCAACTACTTCTTAAGTGTTTAGTTTCTCTATTTATGTTTTCTGTTCTTTCTACTCGATTTGGGAACAAAATGCTTCAAAACAGATTTTAATTGAAACAGAATTAATATTTTTTTATATAATTCCAGGTCTATGGGATGAACATCTAACTGCATTTACACAGAGATTTGATTTACACAATTACATACAACTGTTTTTTATTTAGAATTTTTATGATATATCTACTAACTTAATAGTGGATAACTATATCTATTGTAGAGTAACTTCGCATAGTACTATTTTTTATCATTTATTTTATCTCAATTAAAATAGGGTACTGGACCAGGTCGAAAACCTATGAAGCACAATTTTTTACCTTCGTCGGGAATCAAATCTGGCATGTTTAGGTTGAGAGACAGGCACTCTACTGCGTCACCCATGACTCATCATGTAAATGTGAATATGACAGTAATTACACTACAAATAGAAAAAAGTCGGATCGGTCACCGCTGAATCTGGAACAAAAGCTTAAATTTGTAATCTAAGAGCATAGTCTTTACAGATTTTAACAACTTGATTCCAAGTTTGTTACTAACCAGAATTTTTTATTTTAAATTTTTATCATTGGAAGCATTTGTGGTTCTCTGAGTGTTTTATATGGTTCATAGGTACAATTCTATTAAGACGTTTTTGATTTGTTTGTTTTTAAATGGAAAATACTTAAAATAAAAGAAACATTTTCATCTTGAAATTTAAAATATGACGTCTCCTAATTTTTTTTTCAATAAGTTTTAAATTTTTGCTGAAAAAGAAAATCTTTTAATAACAACAAGAACAAGAACAACAATAACACAATTTCATCTTCAGGCTATTTTTCTATTGAAAATGAAAAATATTTTATGAAACTTACGTGAAAAAATAAAAAAGACTTAATGAAGAGGATCAACCTTTAAAGGCTAAATTTAGTTTGCTTTTGGTTATTTTTATGAATTCAATTTGTTCCTACCAAAAACCGGATAAGTTTATAAAAGAAAAACGCCAAAAAACAAAAGAGGAAAAGTAATAAAAAATATTTTCAATAGAATTTAAAAGAAAATCCTTCATGATATCCTTCAAAAGATTTCATTAGATAACAAAAAACATTCTTGGAATTATTTTTTGAAATGTTTTTTGTTTGTTTTTATCAAATCACCCTCAAATAAAGATAAAGAAATTCGGAAGCCAAACGTATTTTATTCATTTCGTAATTTTCATAATCGTAAATTGAAATTTATGCATCCCTTTATATACGGCAGAAAAAAATTGTAATTTTTGTAAATTTATGGTTTTGAGGTGCTCTGAGAAATCCGTTTCTGGATTAAAAATACATGAGGAATTCAAATCACAATGAAATGAGGATTAATGTGTACCGGTAGAAGAATAATGTGCGCACGCATTGGATGGCGCAGTATGCATGTATGTGAAGGTGTCCAAGTTCGATTCCCGATGAAGCAAAAAATGCTTTATGGATTTTTCGACCTGGTCCAGTACCCTTTGCCATTGCGATAAAATAAATGACAAAAAATAATTGAGAGTATATAATTTGGTAACAAATTATATAAAACGGAAGACTTAGGTCTGGACCTAATAAATATAAATCATTTTCATAAATTTTATAGAAAATCCTTTCATTACGATATGTATTTCAAGATTGCATAATATTGCAATTAAAATGGGCAAAATTAACTTGCTGATATCTTTGAAGCCGTATATGAAGAAAGAACAGTATATCAAAATATACCCCTCCGGCGCATAGAAAACGTTCGTTAACCACAAATTCACAAACTCTTTTATATTATGGCAAAAAGCGAACCAAAATTAAATAGACGTGGAAAATTCGACAGAGGAAATGACATTGGATTCATTCGCCAAAATAATGTGTCGAATGGAGTCCTCAGGTACACGTTGCCTGGGAAGGCCGAAAAAAACACGGAGAATAACAGTTTTAGCTGAAACAAGTATCCAGCAAAAATCCTGGATAGGAGACGATAGAAGGATTTTATTTCTGCCCTTTGCCACACGAATATCGTTACAGTGATGATGATGTTTTTCGTAGGAGATCCACATTGATGCGTTAACGTGTGTATTCAAGGAAGGTCATATTTCTGTGTATTATATACTAAATATATATCTTTAACTACACTTTGAGTTCATTTTTATATAATTTCATATTTCTGTATATTTGCATCTCAGTGCATTTTAGAACATTCACATTAAACAGTACTTAATCCATAATTTGTTATAGATTGCCAATAAAATTGTTTTTCGAATGAATCCGATTTTTCTGTGTTCGTTCTATTTGGTGTCTTATTTTCGTAGCGAAATACTTCACTTGTGCATTAAACTCATGTATCAAAACTACACCTGCGGTAGAATGAAAGCGGAAGGTATAATGGGCCGAAGGTCTAAGTGATCTTGGTTTCTTATATTCACTCTATACATAAACCAACCAAACCTGCGGTATACAAAATGTGAAAAAACCTTCATTTCAAATCATTTCAATATTTTGTTATTGTTTTGCACACTTAAATCTATTCATATTAGAAAATTTATTATGTGACTTTTAAGCAAAAATAAATTTCACAAGGTATTATAAGTGAATATTCATAAGTCCAAATTTTGTATGAGAAGTGGTATTTCACCTACGGGAAATAAAATTTTTCTTAAATTATTATTTTATTTTCTTTATTATGATAATTATTTTTAAAATGTCATTTTGTGTTAATGTTGGTAGCGTGGGTCATTTTGTAATTACTTTCCGTCTAGAACATTTTTTTTTTATTTTTTTTTTTTAATTGTTTTCGTTTTTATTATTTAGAAAAACTAAAATTAATGCACAATGAACTTTCGACATGTTTGTTATGTTTGCTATGAAGGAAAAGTTTTTGTGTATATAAAGGAAGGTTGGTTGATACATGTGTATATGTATACCTATTAATAAATTAATGGATTTTTTGGATGATTAAATATATTTATGCTGAATTTGCTTTTATAATCAATATCCATAAAGTATCTACTAATCAGTTCCATTGGACATAATACTTCTTCAATAATCTTTTTATTTAATTTTTAAAAAAACTAAACTATAAAGTAAACTTAAATAGCGTATTATAAGTTTCAAAATGGCATCGTAGGTAAGGTGAAGAACTTTTTTTTAAAGTGAATTCAATAAACTACGACCTAAAAATATATTTTAAAATAATTCTTACGAATTATTGTAGTCTAATTTACTCAATATTATTAAATATTATGTGATATAAAAAAAATTTGACCTATTTAGTTCCAGACCAATTTCAGATCTTTAAGTAAAGACAATCCGTCTAAAATCGATAATAATAAAAACTACATTTAATCAAGCCCAAAACCTGTAAATGTTTGACATACTAACAGCTAAACAAATCAAACCATTGTTTTTAAGGATAATAAAACTGTTTTCATAAGATTTAAATATTTCAAAGTTAAGACATAGAATCAGAATATATTACCGTAATTCATCATAATATGTAATGTAACTAATTATATTACAGTAATATCTGGATCGATAAAAACTCTTGGCAAAATTTATGAAGGTAAAGTAAACAAGACAAGTTCAAACAAAATACAGTGATAAAATGTTACATGTAAACTTTAAAGAAGTCCGTGTTCAAATGCTTCAAGATACATACCGTAATAGTTATATTCATTCAACAATTAGTGAGAGAGTACAAGAATCACAAAACTGTTCCTACGCATACAAAATACTTTTAAAATTCAATATATATATATTAAAAAGGGTAAATAAATTTAAAATATTTAATACAACAGGTTTTAATCTTTAATTGTCAGGCATGAACGATGACAAATAAGGAAAATATGAGTAAAAAATATTTGATCACAAAATAAATGGCAATGGTCAATAGCAAATTAGATTAAACAAGGAACTAAAAACATTAAAAGGAAGACGAAAACATTGTGAATTTTTTTAAAGACTTAAATAGGTATGGGATGGGCATATAGTGAGAAGATTTGTACAATACGGGGGAAAAATTGATGAACAATATTTAGATGAAAAATTGGATTGGATGAATAGAAAACAGTAACGCAAGATGAGTTATACTTACGGACAACTACGCAAGCAATATTAGACTAACGTAAAAATAAAGACTGCTGGAGCACAAAAGATAGTAATGTTGACAAATGTAGTACTGAAATTTTATATCAAATTTTACCGTTCCCAAAACCATCCCCCCCTCCCCGTTCTAGCCATCAGTACAATCTACACCTGAATACCTCAATACCCCACTATTAAGTTCTATATGGTTCTATAATATTTGATTACAATATTTTTGTATACATAGTAAAATAAAATAAATGTAAATGTGGTTATTGATTCACAGCAATCTAAATGGAATATCAATTATTTTGATGTTTATAATTATATTATGTTTTTTCTTCGATTTGATGTCAGAATTATTTAAAAATTTCAACTTATACAAAGTTCAATTCATTATATACTTATTTTCAATTAAATTTTATTTTATATACCAATTGCTTAGTAAATTTTATATTATTTTGTTGCTCCCACAATAATCCAATAAGAATTCTCATTATATTGTAACAAAAAGCAAAAAGAAAAAAAACTAAAATTAAAGACACATACAAATACAAGTTGTATATAAAATTCACCTTCCTATGTCCTTAAATTTAGAAAACAAGAAAATAATATAGCAAAAAATAAAAAAAAACAAAAAATAATAAAATGAGCACAAAGAAAAGAAATCTTTAATTTTACACAAAACAGACAATTGGTAATTTTGTGTTGGTTTTGTTGTTTTTATTTAAATATTTGCCCTTCTAAATAATATTTTAAAAACGAGCTTCTTGTTTTATTTACTGTTTTTTTTTTCCTTTTCTAGTACTAAATTTTTAAAATTTATGCATATTACAAAACATGAACAGAAAAATAAAGTGAAAAAAATGACGTCCTGACTTTAGCCATTCCATAAATTTCAACAGGATCAACTAAAATACTTAGATGTAGTATATATATATGTATATAAATGTATAAATATTATAATGTAAAATAAAATAATATAAAATATAAATTTACTAAAATAACAACATAAAAAAAATAAAAAACAAAATATATTTTAGTTAGTAGATTAAAGATTTTTCTACTTACACGTTCTTGCAGATATTTATATATAAAATTTTTTATTTTTTATGTGAATTTACAGGACAATCTCGATATTTGCATCGAATTTGAATAATAATAATAATCAAGATTATTTTTAGGGATTGTTTCGTTTGTCATAACACTATTAGAACTCATCAGTAAGTATTTATATTATTAGACTACCTATATAACTCCTATTTTCATTTTGATTGATTTTATAACTTATTAGAAGATGCCAATAGTACATCTGTGAGTTATAAAAATCGACCAAATGACCATGGAAATTTTAATATTTCCCACTTAAAAAAATTTATAATTACATAAATTTATTTTATATTTTTAAATAATCAAGAACTATATACTGGTTGCTTGATGGTTTTGAAATATGATTCTAATAAGATATATTAACCGTTTAATGACCACGCTTTATTTTCTTATCATTGCAAATAACAAAGTAGAAATATTTTTACGTATAGTAGATACGTTATTTAAATTTATTAGATTATTATTTAGATTTAGACAAAGATTTAGACTAATCCATAACTATTACGAAAGAACCCATTAAATATAAAATATCCATCAACAATCAAATTTTAAGAGAAGTGCTCAATTTAAAATATCTGGGCGTAAATATTACCAGCTCTCGAAACACGGAAACAGAAATAAAAACTCAAGCAGGAAAAGCCGCAACAATTTAACAAATATGTACATACTAATAGAAAACAAAAACTGTATTCGGTTCACACTAACATACGCTTTTGAGACAATTGCGGACACATCTAAATCAAAACAGAAATTGCGAGCTATAGAAATGCTAACTCTGAAGCAAATATGTGAATACACATTAAGAAATAAGAGACGTAGTAACGAAATCAGGGTCGAATGTAATATTCATGATATTGTCCATTGGAGTCGAAATACAAATAGACGACAAAACATGGAGATACAACGTAAATAGAACGGAAAAACGTCGACTGGCGAAGGAAGCAATAAATGACCAAAACAATACCAAACGTCGACCAGCAGGAAGACCTTTCAAAAGAGAATATAATTGCTGCACATTGTCATCATAAAGAATGAAATATTTATTTGGTAAAAACAGACACTAAATGCATCATAATTAAAGATGAAGAAGAAGAAAAATGTATTAGGAAAAACTGAAGAGTATTTTTATTAATGTTAATATGAAAATCAATTATTTTTTTTTTTTATTAATTTATTTATTTATTTACAAACTAAGAAAGGCTTTTAACAATAATTTTTGATTTTAAATATAATAAAAAATTAAATTGAGAAATAAAAGATTTTTAATCTACAATTTAAAATGTTTTTATATATGTACAATTAAAAAAAAATATATACAATAATAAGGAACAAGTTACTATACGAATTAGTATACAATAATCATTTAGAAACTATAATTCATACACACTCTGAAGAATGTTTAGTGGCCCGGTTCATTAAAAAAGTATTATTTATGTTTGAAAGTGATTCGTGACATGGAGGGTGAAAAAAAATTAAAAACGGATTACTATTGTAATCCGCCATTTTATGTTGGTGTGGATGATGTGAATTTTCATGTATGGTGACGTCACTGGTTGTAGACTCTCTTTTTATTTTGTATTCCAAATTATAGATATTTCACTTTATTGTTGGGTCCAAGAAATTTAATGTTCCATTGCATTCGATTTCTGCAGTGAATTGAAAAATTTTCACTTGCTCGCATTTATATGTGTTTATTCAGATTGTTGATTTGCCTAGTTGTTCCGTTAAGGATTATGCATGTATCATTCACATATTTACAATAGAACATGATTTTATCTTGTCAGTAGGTTTTTTGTTTTATTAAATATATAAATATTTTCGAAATGGTTTAAGTAAATGTCAGATAATAACCCGGACAATGGTGAACCCATTGCTAATTTATTTGTTTGCGCATAGAATTTATTGTTGTATGTGAAGTAGTTTTACGATAGTATTTTCAATAGTAGTTTTTCTATGTCATTGGTCCGTTGTTGACTGAGTTCTTACTGTCTTTCAATAAATGGACTATTATTGTCTTAAATAAATTTTTACTGTTTCATTTAATGGTATATATTTCTGTACATGTTAGTCACATCAATAGAAGCCAGTTTGTAATTAGGTTTTATTTCTATGTCATTTATTTTGTGATTGGATTCGTATGAATTTTTTATGCTGTGGCTATTTTCTATGTTATTCTAATAAATTAAAAATATGATTATTAGAATAATAAATAAATTAAAAATATGATTTTATGCTCATAATGTATAGGTGAATGCCAAGTTTTTCATTTACGAGTACGCCGAGATCCGTAATACTATGCACCCTCTCCAGGGATGTATTATCAATTGTGTAATTGTTGAGAAGAGTATACCGTTTTGTGGAATTTTTCAGTAAGTAAATATTAGCTTCCACCTCAGCTTATTTAATTATACCTCATTAATTAACAAATGATATTCTCAAATAATTTTTTTCAAAATTTTCAACAGGAGGACTCGTAGCAGAAATTGAAAAATCATTTATCCTTTTCATTTTTTATTGGGAAATATTAGTGTTTCGACATAGTTCAGATATTGTGATTCTGAGACTGTTTCAGTAGTCACAATTTTCACAAAATAATTAATTAGTCTACTGGTGTTGTTCAGCTTAGTGTCGTTTGCACCACCTATTTACTAGTAGAAAAGGTAAATTTTATCTTCCATCGATGTCGTTAGATTACAATTTTCTGTCATTTTACCAAAGCATTTTTTTCAAATCTCATCAATGAAAATAATACAAAAATCATGGTAAAAACTGAATACCAATACAAAACTTAAGCATTGAAGATTGCAATATTCAAATTTGCCACATTCCTCATTTATTTTGGAACAAATCTTTCAGAAGATAGAAACAAAATTGACGAAATGTATGAACATTTTAAAAAATTCTTTTGTCGCTTTGTAAAAAGATGGAATACAAAAATATCTGTTACAAAAATGAGTTATAAGGTAGTTTAAGTGACAAACCCGAAACTTCGATGATGGTAAAAATTAATAAATTTAATTGGGATAGGTGTGGGCTAATTAAGGAAGATGCAAAATTTCCATAGACAATTATATAATTACTCTAATAACCTCGTCATAATTAGTTAAATACACAAATCAACAAGCACTTGAAAAAATAAAGTCAGACTAAAGAAACAAAAAGAAAAAAGTGCAGAATCAAGCAAAGTTGCAGCTAATTTTCGCTATCTGCGAGAAAAATATGAAGAAACAAGTATATTTCTGCAGAAAGTTGGATGCGAAGTAACAATATATGATGTACCTCCAATATTAATGCATGTGACAACAACTAACAAAAAGAAACACAGTACTACATAAATAAAAACAGCAACACAAAGACAAGGTAATAATATGCTGAACCCACTTTAAACACTGTAACTGAAATGTTCCTAGAAATATCTTCAGTCGAGTCGAAAAATAAGATCGTGAAATTATACTAGACAAGAAACAAATCGGAAAACTTAAAGAAACTTTTATGAATTATAGCCTCATACAACCAATAATAATCAATTAATCAAGAGCTACGACAAATCATCATTAAAACAGGCAAAAAAACTGACTAAAAAAAATAAAGAAACGTGCTAAAATTTTACTTTTCGAAAAAGAGCGAATTATTTCATTAATTTTACCAAGACGAATTGAAACGCACATATCGTATATATTGACACTTCCCTGTACCAATATTCATTTCATCTAATTTATATATTTTCCATTTAAGTTTTTAGTTTCTCTTCTATTTATTCATTGTAGCTTTTTTCTTGATCCTTTTAAAAAGTTTTCATCATTGAAAAAGCCATTGGCTGCTTTATAATACACTTAGAATAAAATTTCGTATCATGCAATATCCTTTAGGGAATGAAGTGCAATAAATTCATCTTTTATATATATTTTTTTTTTGTTTGTGTTTTGGTATTTGTGTAAGTGGAGTTGTTGAAAAAAAAAACATGAAATAGAAAATTATTAAAGGGAGAAAACATGAAAAACCACAGCGGAAAAGGAACAAAAAATAAAAAAATAAAAAAAAATATTTTTCTAGTCCTCAAAGGATAAAATAAAAACTTTAAAGTTCCTTTCGGTTGTTGCTGTTGCTTGTTTTATTTTTTTTATTATTATTATTTATTTTTGTGATATTTTATATTAAAAATTCAAATATGAAATAATATGCAAAATTAAATTGAAAATGTTATCGTATTGCATGACATTTTTATTACCGTGCATATTTTCTGGCTCATTTCTTTACCAAAAGACGTAATAGAATTGGGTATACGAATGAGGAATGAGAGAGAAATGGTAGAGAGGTGATAGAGTTTAAGTATAATGGCGTGAAGTTTTAAAATTATGAAAAAAGTGAATGGACTGACAACGTAATCATTGTTTCCGTAAAGGAATTCCAATTAGGTATTATTAGGTTCTAGTTCTAAAAATTCCTATTTTATTATAAAAAAAAAATTAAATTTCTTTGTTTTTCCAGTGAATATTGTTCTACCTTATTTGAATTAGTAATATCTAAAATTTTTATGAGATGGTTAGTAATGCAATGTTATAATTTTTAAATTCCTTATTAAGTGTTAATTTCAGTTGTATTCAACCCTGATGGTTTTAAGGGATTATGATGATGATGATTATGATAGTATGCTATAATCAAAATTGGAAATAACAACTAAGGATATCAACAATGTGAAAGAGACTATTATTGGTGGCACACACCTAACCTAAACGTATATAGTGCCATAGAAGGCTAATAATAATAAGAATAAGCAAAAGTAGAAATTTTTCATCAGTTTCGAGAAGTGTTAAAATTATTGTAATGATGATCGAATAGTAGAAATAACAATTAAACAGTTAGTTTTAAAGTTTAAACAAACATACGTATTCATCGTTACCAAAACACTAGGTCACATATGTATACGAAGCTATTTCCTAAAGAAACATTTTATTAGAATTTTTTATCCTTTTGTCTTCCAATCCGCAATGTGCTTTTCTTTTTAATCAAGTAACTAAGAGATAGTTCGTAATACAAAAACCGGCTTGTGTAGATATAATTTATTTCAAATTTATATTAATTTGCTTTTTTTAATACAGACCAAAATAATGGGATAAAAATTCTACTGCCTTTGCAGAAATTAAACCATTTAAAAATGAAAAAAAAGGATAATAAACAAAATTAGAATACAATAGAATAGAATAGAATAGTAAGAACAGAATAGAATAGAGTAGAATAGAATAGTATAGAATAGAATAGAATAGAATAGAATAGAATAGAATAGAATAGAATAGAAAAGAATAGAATAGAATAGAATAGAATATAATAGAATAGAATAGAATATAATAGAATAGAATAGAATAGAATAGAATAGAATAGAATAGAATAGAATAGAATAGAATAGAATAGAATAAAATAAAATAAAATAAAATAAAATAAAATTAGAATAAAATAAAATAGAACAGAATAGAAGAGTTAGTATATAAAAATTTATAGACAGTTTAAAAGATATTTATTTACCCGTCTCTTGAATTATGGTACCATTTTCATGTTATCCATCTTTGAGAAGTAATTCTTTCACTTTCCTTTTAACTCAATAATCAACTCTTGGGTATATCTGCCTTTTTTTCTTAATTTTCAGTCATTATGTTTACAACTTGATGTTTTCGTTTTTCTATTTTAATTAAGTTATCCTATTAATGAATTTACTCCTATGTCTTTGAAACTTTAACTAGAGGAAATTAGATCTTCACTATTCGTGGACTAGGTCGTAGAAATAGTGCTCTCCTCAGGGAAGATTCATTTATTTATTTTAACAGTTGATCCTACAGATAAATCTACAGATCAACTTTATATGTCCTTTTCTCTGTCTCTTTTCGGCTTCCGAGACCACATGAGGGAAGATATCAATAAGATATTATTTGACAATAAAGAACCATTCGAGAAAAAAAATACATCATTGAATAGAGAATTCTAAAAAATTTAAAAACTTGAGAGATAGAACGTTGAGGAGGACTTGAACGAATAAAGAAGCAGATTTTCAATTTTCATACTTGAAGAGTAGTAAATTCAGTTAACTGTAGGAAGCTCTTTAAAAGTTATAGTAACTAACCCTAGTGTAGTTATAACAAGAAGAAGAGGCGAAATGCGTACCGGTTCAATGAAGTACGTTTGCTAGGTTTGACCTTGAAAACTTATCATCTTTATTCCAGAAAATATAAAGTCTTTAAATTTAATTGATTAACAAACCTAGCATATTTTGTCGTAGATCACACAAAAATACGTTTGTTTATTTCATTTACTGAAGTCATTCTATCTATTTGTAACATTTTAAGTCTTGTTATAAGAATTAATCATTAATTCAATTTAGGACTAGTTGGCCTAAGGACTTAATTTATATCATGCATGTACTCTACTGAAAAGATTGCACGAAATTGAAAACTAAATGTTCTTTTAATTCAACAAAAACTATAAGTTATGATAAAAAGTCATTAAACTAACTCTAATGGTCCTATATAAATTTACTAGGAAAATTTTATTTGCAGATTAGGCGGTAGATTTGAAATGTTGCTACAGATAAATTGTATGAAGTGCAACACATTCTGTTATTTTATATGCTTGTAGAATTTTTTGAATATCAGAATGAATATAACCTCTGTGAGAACTTAACGATTTTGCTGCAGTCCTAACAAAAATTATAAATATAGAGACAAAAACACTTTAAAAAAATCCAACGATCGACACGTATCACATTTATGAAAAATTCATAGTATGATAAAATTTCAATAAATTTGAAACAAAAATTTTTTTCTACATGAACAGACTATAACAGGCTATTAAATATTAAAAATTTATTCATTTCGAGCAGAGAGTATTAAATAAATTCTCAGTAACAGGTTGCACATATAGTCATTATAGTTAATTTTAAATTTCATTGTTTAACTTTAGGCAAACAACATTTTTTTTTTTCAATTTTCGTTGTCTCGTCATTGTTTAAGTAATTAAAATACAAATATGAACACTTACCAATGTAATTGGATCAATTTTTATTTCCTTTAGGTGTCAAACAGAAGTCTGAAAGCACAAAATGTATTACATTACAGTGTAATGCTCTGCTATTAGCTACTCTATATCAATTTACCTACATGCAATTTTTAAATATTTTTTTAGTCTAGTATCGGTTTAGGCTATTTACTCGTAGATAATAAAAATATTTTAATGAATTATTTCATATCAATTAAATTGCAGATTTTAAAAAAAATTGTTGTAAGTTGTTTTATTATATATATACATAGGTTTGATTGTATACAACAAAAATTGCCTGAGTTTGAACCAGTTTTACAATAAATTAAGTTAATTACACATTATTCTATCTAGCAGCTAGTCATGTGTATGAATTTAAGTCATTCAAACAGTAAACATTTTTGTATTCCTGAAAGTGTTTTTTTTCTTAATCTGCCAGGAATACCCTGAAGTTAAATTTTAACTATAAGCTCAATCAAGCTTCATGTTGTAATATTTTTAAAACAACTTAGGTCATATAGTAAAAAGACCCGTTTCCTAGTATTTTAATAAATTTTTAGAGATATTTTAACTTTGCTTGTATGGGGGCTGGCTTAAAGATTTACAGTTGGAGAGGTAAGTTAATGTTAAACTTCTGATAAAATATATAAGATATTAACTTTAATTACAGTAGTGTATAATTTAACACTACTGAAACTCATTAGTAGGTATTGTAGTCTAGGGCGACCTATACAGTTCCTAACTTCATTCTGATTAATTTCATTATTTAGTAAAATTATGTCGATTTCGAGAACTTAGACTGCTGCCATACAACTCCTATCACCCATCAGGAATATTTCAATATACAATTGTGTCACAGACCGAAAATGTATAGTTGATCTATCAAAAATAAACAAAAACGTATTTTACAGGTTTCAAAGGTTTTGGCTGGTTTGAGTAAGTATAATACAACTCCTAAAATATAGGACGAACATTTTCAAAGCCAAAAGTGTTTCAGACTTGAAGCTCACGTACTCTTTTGAAAATGAACCATCAAGTCTTTTACCGTTTTCCAAAATTCTGACTGGTATGAGTACCTGACATACAACTGCCCTCCCAGCACCCATCAAAAACTGAAATTTTTAAATACATGCATATTTGTAATTATGCACCTTCTCAAAAATAAGAAAACATATTTCTTACTGTTTTTCAAAATGTGGACTGTTTTGGAACAGGTATACTATACCATACACTATAAGACGAAGATGAAATAAGTCGTCGTGAAATTGGAATGCTAAGAATAGCATCAACTTTTGATTATAAGTGAAAGCTTGATCTAAGTATTTATTTTAGAATTTGATCTAAGACATATTATTTCAATAATTTATTCCTGCTGATGCTCAGACTATACCGGGTGTTCCAGAGCATGCATATCAGCTTTTTATAAGAAGCCGTTATTTTAAAATTTAAAATAAAATTATTAACAAAATCGAGGGTTTGCTCTATCGATTAGTGATATTTTCATCTTCCGCGAAGTACCGGAAAAGGGTTTTTTAAGCTAAAAATTCGCCGAAAATTAACGAAATCGAGATTTTCAAATGGAAAGGTATACTTTTTTATTCAAATTGGGACTCAAAAAATAAGAAACTTTTGTAAAGTAATTTTTTTTTTTTAAACTATGTACGTAGGTACCCAAAACTAAGATAAAAAAATATGATAGTATGAAAATCAATTTTGTTTATAAAAATGATTATTATCAATTTAGTTTACCAAAGGAAAATATGGAGGATTTTTGTTTTACTTTTATTAATTTTAAAGAAAAATAATGCGAAAAGAAAAAAAAAAATCGTTTAACAATCGTTTTTTGTTTTTTTGTCATAGAATACGAATTTGCATAAAAAAGTACCCCTTCCCATTTGAAAATCTCGATTTCGGCCAATTTCGGCCAAAGTTGAGCTTAAAAAACTCTTTTCTAGTCCTTCCCGGAAGTTGAAAATATCACCAATCGATAGAACACCCTCGATTTAGTCATGAAAATATTTTTTAAATTTTAAAATAACGGCCCTCTTCCCTCTTAAAAATCGAATACACATGCTATGGAACACCGGGTATATCTTCACTCTTTGCAAAGCATCAATCTTATAAAAATTGTTCAAACAAATTATTATGCCAAAAAACTTTAAAAAATTTTAAATTAATTTTATAAAAATAATTTTGTAATAACATAAAACTAACACCATATTGGTTTAAAAATTTTAAACTACTCCTTCAGATTATTTTTCTTGTTTTTATGATCATAAACGCCATCTGATTCCAAAAAAAAAAATGTTTTTATTCAACTTCATTATTATAAAACTTAATTCATTTTGCCTTAATGCAATAATATAATATACTACTCCTTTAAAAAAAAAAAAAAAAAAAAACAATTTATTCCACTACATTAACGTGAAAAAATGTCACTTCTTCATATCGTTTATATACAAGTATTCATCTATGTATGACGATATTTTATATATGTCTAATATATACCGAATATGAATGAGTGTACGTGCATTCATTCATTTTCATATTATACACCATGCAAGTGAACATTGGCTTTTATTATTCCAGTCCTTCCTTTCATTTTATGACTCATAATAATCACAATAATAAAAAAAAAAAATACAAATGAAAAACTATTTAAAATTATTTCTGGAGGGTGTGTTTCAAATTTACGCTCACCCAAATGAAAGCAATCCAAATTATGTATACCTATCTCTAATAAAATATAATGTCATAAATTTATGAATTTTTCTGGGATTTTTCTATAAAGAAATAAATTGAAAAATTTCAAATTGACACTTTTAATGACATTTTCTATTCAGTTATGTAATTTCTCTTAAAATTTAACGGTTTTTATCAGCGCTAGACAGTAATTTTATCATTAAATAATTTCTTTTATTTTTTTATTTTTATTTAACGATTTTAACGATTGCAATTTTTACATCTTTCAAATTACATCATTGCATTGCATTGATATGTTCTTTAATTTATTAAGGATGGCCTACTTATTTTTGACAGTTGTTGTAATTGAAATTTATTTTTTTTTTTATGTCGAAATTAAAAATTAAATATGTTTTACTTTGTTTCATCATACTGTATTTTTTAATTTAAAATTAAACACAGAGTAATTAATTGGTTTCTAGGTCCCATGTTGAACCAATATAAAAAAAAGAGTCCTAGTAAAATCCAAAAAAAGAACCTTTCTGGTTAAAAACAATAGAGATTTTTAGTTTTGCCATCAAGCTATTACGGGTGTCAAATATCTAATTAGAGAGATTAATTTGTTTCCTTCGAAGATGTTCTAACTTTCCAAAAAAATGAATAAACACAAATCGAATGGTCCATTGTGTGTTTGCAAAGAAGTCTACAATTAAATTGTTCTTCGTACTTCTAATTAAGCCATTCCAGCTAATATAATTGAGATGGAGGATCCTTTGCACTTGTGACTAAAATATTTGGGGTTAATCATAGGGCGTACCAGAACTGAAACCAACGTTCCTAGTCTCTCTTTCTGACCTTCCAATTTCTTGTGATACTTATTTTTCATATAATACCAATGGTTCTCAATTATATTAATATCAGGACTCTAAGGTGGATAATATAACACACTTTGTCCAATAAACTTCAAAAACGATTTAATAATAGCAGCCTCTTGTGTATCGGTGATATCTTGTTGTAGCACAATATTTGAGTTTATCAAATAGTCATCAAGGAATAACACTTTATATAATGATAGAGATCAAGGTAATGTGATTTTGATGTGACTTTTTTCGGTAGTATAGGGTATTTTTCGTAATAAGGAAATAGCTCCTCAAACAATTATCAATCAATCTAATACCGCTTCTTTTTATTTTCAATACTGTGAATACCATCTAGTGAAAATAAAGATTCATCTGTCCACAGAATGTTTTGCCAAAATACAGGAGGCTCATCTATATGTTTTTTAGCAAATTTTTATATAAGGCGCTTATTTTTTCACAGAAATATATGGCTTTTTTTGTGCAGAATATTGTTTCCCCTTTTTGTCGATGTTTACTTTTATTATAGTTTTTCAGGACCTGTTTCATAGTTATCCTAGGATTCATTTTAATAGCTCCTATTATTTGTGCATCTTTTTCTTTGTTGTCTTACGTTTTCGGCCTCCATCTTCAATATTTCGGACAGGTTCACTATATTTTTCTTTCATGACATGATATCAAATAGTTATCTATGAACATGATCTTTTCGTGACAGTTCTGGAATAGAAACTCCGCAGGTAATCTCAGCTACATTTGCCGTTTACAATTGCAACCTATGCTTTTTAGCCATTTTGTGGTGACTTTGGCAATTAACAAGAAACTAGAATCAACTGAAACGTTTACTATAGAACATTTAATCTATTTTGCTTCAAAATCATTTTAAAAAATTAATGCACTGCCTTAGAAGATAAAGCGAACACGTGCACAAATAATTTATGGGATTTTCTTTTTACCTTTTTTGCTAGTCACATACCCTGCTTTTGGTAATGTCGTATGTGCTGCAACTGTAAAAAATCAACTGTCATCACGCTTTCGATTACGCAGTTGATTACGATCGTCATGCTTTCGGTTATGTAAAAAGGCAGTCAAATTTCAGATTTTAAAAAAAATTAAATAAAAACGAAAAATACACACAAGACAAAATAAATCACAACTCACAAATCAAAAATTTATGTTCGGTAATATCAACGACACGACGTCAAAAGTATACATTTGTTGATTTGACAGTTGATCGGTCGCATCAAATGTTAATTGATTGATTGTCAATTCAGCATTAGCGAAAGCAGGGCTAATCGAATGATTTTTTTTATTTTTGTACACTTTCGAGTTTTGTCCAATTTTTTTTGTGTGAAGTACGAAATTGGTCTATGCAGAAATAATCTTTGAGACGACTGTATATTGGCCAAAATAAAGGTTAGAAACATCTTTATACTTTAATATCATTGGTTCAGAAAAAGTGAAGAGGCAGGATGAGATGATATGGATGAGATTTGCTCATTTTACAGTTGATATTCACTTTCAAATTTCGTAAATCGGACATGTAAGAACTGTGCCGTCTTTGAAATGTCTGAACTGTGTCGTCTTGGAATAAATTCTACATGCTTTTAAAATAATCGAATTTCCATATCCAGTATTAGAGTAACGATTTCACATTTACCAGGCTCAGTTATGTAATAATTAGGATCTCTTAAAAGATCTCCAAAGAGAAAAAAAAAGTTAAATAGTGCACTGTTACGTAACATTCACAATAAAAATAATGGATAAAGCTGGTAAAATTAGCATGAGTAAATTAACAGCTGAAATTCAAGTTTGCGCTTACCACAGAGCGTATAAAAAAATATATTCTAATATACTTTTATTTTAATTTACGTCAATCAAATGAAGGCGGTGAAAATTAACCCTACTTACAATGGAATGGAATGGTATTTAAGCAAACGTCGTTATAAAAGCGATATATAAAGTTCAAAGCTGTAAGCAAAGCTGTACAAAGTTCAATAATTAGAGCCGTATATATGAAAATGAGACCGGCTGATCTGACAAATACTTCACTTAAGTCATTAACAAATATTTGAAAATCAAAAACGATCTGAAACAAATAATTAAAGAAACTTATTGCAGAGGAACTAAAACTAAAGCAGATTTTTTCTGCTAAAATTTTTTTTCTCCCAGATAGAAGACAATAATTTGTAGTTCTATCTAGAAAAGTTGAAAAATATTAGATAATATAATCCAAATGAATAACATATGTAGTATCTACATACAAAATGTAGTCAAACACCAAATATGAAACATATTCCATGACTACAATATAGAAATATGATTTTTTATTTTTTTTAACTCCTTGCTTAGGAATGAACCAATTTCTATCAAAAAAAACAAACACAATAAATTTTTTTATTACAATTGAAAAACAACGAAAAATAATAATTCGCAACTGTAATGAGCGTCTGGATGCGTTTGCGTATAGATAAAACAATAAAAATAAAGTTGCAAAATAGAAAATTTTCATTTGGAATTGCAAGATTTGGAATTTAAAATCATTTCCGAAACCTAAAGAAAGTGAAAGTTTAATGACATCATCAAAAATCATTACATTTTCCAGGAATGGAATATGTATTTAGATTTTGAGTATAATCCTAATAATGAGAAAGAAAAAATAAAAACAAATTTGGTTTAATAATTTTCTGTGGGTTCACTCAAACAAAGAAAATGTCATTTTATTTTATTCAATTATATTTTCTTAGCACAATTTCTACTTATGAATACTATTGGATTAAAATTCATGATGAATGAATGTTACTTTTAAAAATGTATCATAATTATATCATCACTAGAATTTTAAGCTTTGTAGAAAATGTCTTTTTCGAAAGGCATAATAAATTTGAGAGAGCGGTTCCAACAAAATTCGAATTAGATACAACCAACGTGTTACACAATTAAATCAATTAAAGCAACAATAGTTGTACTCTTCCAGCTTCATCTGTAGGATCACTGATAAAATAAATAAATAAGAAAAATTTTATCAAGCCGTAGGAAGAACAAAAAAAAATTAAGCAAGACACTTAAAAGCTGCGAAAAACAAGTAAACTTGTTGCAGATACCATAAATCAAACAAGAGAAAGGTTTAAATTGTGGAAGTTAAAAGAATTTGGGATTGGATTATAAGTGTTGAATTTAAATCCGGCAATTTTTCCAATAAAATTGTTACAGACTATAGGAGATGATATATGTAAATCAAATAAGAAAAGACTATAGGTTGTGAATGCAAATTTAAAACCAATAAAAATTAGCTTTTGCTGTATTAAGGTAGTAACCGTTGTAAGAGAAGGTATATTTCATTAAGAGTACTAAAAAAAAAACATTAGAATTGGCTTTGAAAATTTATTTTTGTTTCCCTTTTTTATAGTAAATTTATTACTTTTGGTTGCCACTATTTACAATTATGGAATTCATAAATTAGATTTGAAAAATTTAAATTTTCCCCCTATAAGTCATGACATGGAAATGCAAACTTTGATAAAAAGAAATATGATATAAAGAACAAGAAAACAGAGTTCTGCAACATTATATTTTCTTTATTTAATCCTACAGAGCTATCTTATCCTCCAGTAACCCCAATGAATCATCTGAAAGCTAAAATATAAAATTAATAATAATTTTATTTTAAACTATCATCATTCTTATAAATTTTTAAACTTTCAACAGAATTTAATACAATACGTGTTCTTAATGATTGTCCCAAAAGGAACGAAATTAAATGCACTATTGTGTATGTATGTATATTCAATTCAATAGAATTAGCGTGACTTGATTAATCATATAAAGGCAAAGACATGTTCATGTCAATAATTTTACAAATTCTATATTTACAAACGTACATCGTTATACACTAGTATACATACATACACACATAAATATTATTATGACAAGAAAAAAAACAAAACAAAGTAAATATTTCAACTCATCCTGTAAAATAATCATCGTCATCAACATCACAATCATCATCATCATCACTAATATAGTCGTCATTATTATCATCAACACAAACAATCATTATCATCATTGTGTTGCTATCATTTGAAATTTTAGAAGCATTTTAAATATAATATGTATATGGACTCTGCAAAAAAGGTGGAAGACCCCATTTAACGGTAACAGTATTTTATAGTTAAAATTGTTTTTCTTTTGTTTTTCTTACTTTTTCGTATTATACATTGATCCTTTAATAATGCAAAGCTTTTTAAACGGTAAGCGGAAAATTAAAAAAGCTAAAAGCAAAAAAAAAATATATAAAAAAAACAACATTGGTATTGCACAAATAAAAGAAAGACATCCAGAACAAAAAATTAAAATTAGAAAAAAAATACGAATAGTTATGGTTTAAATCCTTGCGCTATCCTTAACTACTATTGTTAATATTCTTATTATTATTTGTTATAAGAATGAAAAGAATAATCGTAATACAGTCAGTGTAGAAATTTTTTTCTAAAAAACAGAATTAAAAACTTCGGCTCCGGTATTTGCGTTTAACAATTTAAAAAAAAAAAAACATTTCGTATTTTCAAGGAGCTCAAAGTAAAGTGCAACAAAACAATTTGTCAACATGATTTTATATAAGCCTTTACATAAGCATCAATAAAAGCGAAACGTTAAAAAACCAATAGCACCAACAATCTAAGAACTATGATAAAAACGTAACCAGTGTAATTATGTCTGCAAATAGTTTTGATTTGAAGTAAAATAAAATGCACATTTACAAAACCAGTTATTAGTTTTGAAAGCTCATTTGAGCCTACAAAGCTTTTCCAAGTCAATTTAATCAAGAGTTGTGAGAGTCTACAGTAAAATTTTTTCACTTTTGTTAAACAAAATATAATTTTTAAGTTCTTATTAAGAAAAATAACGTAAAACTTCTCTTTTCTAAATTCTCTGAAATGCTTCTCTGAGCATAAAACTAATTTTGTAGCACCATAGAAAATCATAGAAGTACAAATACTTTAATTAATACTGTTGAGTTTTGTAACGCAAAATTTTGTAGTGCAATATTATTACTTTAAGCGTTTCAAGCTTACTATAATGTTACTATTAATTTTGAATAAATAAAAATTTGAGAGAGTCTAAAACTTCATATACTTATTGAAAGTAAATTCGAAGTAAGTAATTTTGTACGAAAGTAATAATTTCAACCTAAGCATCCAAATAAAAAAAAAAACAATATTTTTGCAATACGAACTCACTGAAAATTACAGCCCCTCTCACAACTCACTGAATTAAAAGTCAATATGCGGTCCCTTATATGTATATATTATGTATATTGCTTATAGAAACTGTGATGGCTAATTCAAACAGTCTTGAAATTTTCAAAAGGAAATACTCTGATAAATGACGGTTTGGTTCGTTCTGACAATCTGTTTCGTTATTCGAAAAAAAAACAAAATCCACGACTTATGCACCGATATTAAGTTAGTAAAGTGGTTAAAATTACAATATTAAAATTTCTTTCATTGTTTAGATAATTAGTTGAAATTACAATACCTTCGATAAATAAATTCTTACTGTATTGATGAAGTTATATTAAACTGAAAGAGGTAAAGTATGAAAGGTAGAGTAGTGATTATAATATGAATTAGTTACAAACCGTATAGCACTTGAAACTTTACATTAATACCAACTGATAAGTATATAAAACATTTACGCAATATCTCACTATTTGCTATCACACTAGTGGTGCACCGCTTAGTATAGAAAGAGAAGAGTTTTGGATGGAATTAAATTTTAGTCGAGATTACAGACTCATCAGAAAAAGTAATTTTAAATAACTACAAATAATGTTAAAAAAAACTTCTAAATTTGTGAATTACAGTTTTTGTATTGAGAATTTGATTAGATTTTGTCTAACTAGGATTTGTTTTATTATACCGAATTATCTCGACCGAATTTTATTTTACTAATTTCTTCATAATGTAATGTCTTTATTTTGTTTTTTTAATTGATTCTAAATTACTTCACTACGTTTTCGAAACTCAAATGAGATGCTTTTGAAAATTTTATTGCCATTAATTTACTAGGAACGTGAAACAAAGTCTCTTGTAGGAAATCAGAAGATTTCAGAAAAACATTTGTTTTACATTAAGGCTAGGCGCAGACATGTAATTTGTAGTTGTACAGCTGTTTGATTGTACATTTATGTTCCATGTGTGAGCGCATTCATATAAACTAGTATAACACAAATGTGCAATCAAATAGTTGTAAAATTAAAAATTGTCTGCGTCTAGCTTTACTATTTAGCATGGCACTATCTGACTATCTGCACAAAAAATACACTACGTATTTGTAGTACAGTAAAACATCTATTAACTTGTTTAGACGATACAATTAAATTACCTTCAATTTATACAGTCTAATACAAATATACCGAGTGTTCCAGAGCATGCGTATAAGCTTTTTAAGAAGGAGGGAGCCCTAAAAAAAAAATTACTTAACAAAAGTTTCTTTTTTTTTTGTCGTAGAATCCGAATTTGCAAAAACGATACCCTTTTCCATTTGAAAATTTCAATTTCGGCCAATTTCGGCAATTTTTGGTCTTAAAAAGCCTTTTTCCGGTCCTTCCCGGAAGTTGAAAATATTAACAATCGATAGAGCACCCTCGTTTTAGTTGATATCATTTTTTTTAAATTTTAAAGTAACAGCTCCTTCTCCTCTTGAAAAGCTGATACGTATGCTTAGGAACACCCGGTATATATATTGGTAGGATCTATAGTTAAGCTTACCTTGTTCTCTTTAAAATTGTTTCAAGACAAAACTATTTATGCCTCGGAACGGCTTCTACTGCTTACACATTCACTTACATACATATTAACTGCTTATACTGCTCAATGGAGTACACTAGTATAGGTACTGTTTACTGTTTACAGTCCATTTGTGTTGGGTTCTTATAATATCTATAATTATAATAGACAAGCATTTAAGGACTTGCACCAGTAGACACCTTTGCATTTTATCTCGCTTCTCCTTAATGAACTATTAATATATAAAGAATCTGTATATAAAACAATAGTGCTCAGACAGTTGAAAACATTCTAATCATATTGTTTAACTATTCCCAAATACAATATGCATATAATATGTGAGATGAGTTCTTATTAAAATAAAAACAAAACCAAAAAAATCAGTTATTATTATTACTTGCAATGAACCTATATGTAAATTGTACATATGTCAAATAAAAATAAAAAAACAAATATATCTAAAGTAACAAATATAAAAATAACAAAAAAAAAAAATCACTTGAATTCTTCATTTTTTATTTTTGTAAGTAACTATTTTTATTAAAAATATGTATATGTAGGTACCTACATCTTAATTACAAAAATATTTATTTTTAATAATTTTACCAACTAAATGACACTTACTATATGGAATATATCGGAAACGAAACAGTATATTGGGGAGATGTATTTATGTGTCATAAATAAAACTTACTAACCTCAAAACTTTTTATTAAACATGAGTGGTTTCTGCTTTATCGCGAGAAATCTATAGCAGCACGTAAATTACCATTCTTTTAAAAACTTTAAATTTGACTTCAACTTGAATTATAATTACTCAACAGGGGCCCCTAGTAATTCATTTATAATTTTATTTAAAATTTATTTTATATATTATAATTATATCAATATAATTTAATTTATATCGAACACATATGAATTCAAAAGTAACCTTCGTTTCGATACTAATTTCGCAATAATTTGATTCTCACCAACTTTTTTAGGCCTTAGGTTTTAGAAATATTTAATAGTTTGCTATTATTCAAAAAAGCGTTTTGTATTAATATTTTTATAACTCACTGTTACCACACATACATAATTTTTGGTCATTTAAGTAAAAATTATTATGTCGCCCCATTAGATTATTATCCTAAACACAAAAAAAAAAAAAAACAAAAAAAAAATCATAAAAATTTAAAAACACAATGAAAAAGGGCAAATATCTCATTTTGAGGTTAAAACACATATGAACAAAATGTGAGAATGTGTTTAATTTATCTTAAAAAAATTTTTTTTGAAAGCTTAAAGGATATATTCGAGATTGCTTATATGACTTTTATTTTTTGTTTTTCATTTTTCAGATTGTCTTGACAGCTTAATTTTCAAAGGAAGAAACAAAATAAAAGTAACGAAAACAAACAATTTTTCAACAAAAAATGCATTGTTTAGGTTTTAGACTGATTTTAAGTGAACCAGCTTAGTAATAAAATAGGGGTTGTGTTGGTGTAATGGTTTATTCCAATGATTTGTACCTAAAAGCAGTCAAAAAATTGTATTCTGGTCTTAATAACAAATTATTTTCAAATGCTACGAATGTGTTATGTCATGGTTATTATATCATTATTCTATTGGCAACTTTCTATTTTAAATATGTCTTTTAAAGTTGAAAATAAATAAAAAAAATTTATTATTAAATAAATGTTTAATCAGAAATAAAAGCAAAAAATTGTCAAAGTTATTTGAAGGTTAAACATTAATATAATAGAAAATGTATTTTAAAGGGATTTCCTTTTAAAATTTTCACGTTTTTGTCAATTTTTCTTTCGAAATATTTAATTTTTTTTGGAATATACTGAAAATATCTCTAAGATACATGTGTACTTTACATTATATATCATATAGTACACCATATATATACTTAACATGTGGTCTGTAATTGGAAAAGACTCGTAGCAGACTTCGCCATCTTTCGCCGATCAATGTAAGCTACACAGTATACTGCTGAAGAATATCCTGAGTATGATAACTAATTTAGGCATCCTTAAAGACTCAGAAGCTTAATTGCATTGATACGGATTAATAAGATAAAACTATTTGAAGCTGCGGTGATAAAGAAGCAAAACTCTCCCACCCGTAATATATTTAAATCTATTTTAACCCTATAATTGCTAAAGTACAATTACAAATACATTAAAAAAATCACAAATAGTAAAATACAAAATTATATAAATAGGAAAATATATATCGCTTTTTTTTGAAGATACAAAGAGTAATCTGAAAATCTGAGGAAGTAAAGTTTAAAGTCTAGTTTTGGAGAGCATTATAGTGTTCTTAAGCAATGTCTCCGTTTCTATATAGTTACTAAATCACACGTACAATGTTATAGACCAACAACCGACATGGAAAATCAATTATTTTTTCATTTAAGGTGAATTCCAAAGAATATTTTTGAATTTGATTCATCATATATCAAACTGAACGTTATGAAGCAAAGTAGGAATTTTCTGTAACAATCTGTTAAATATTACATGTCTATTAAAAACGAAAACAACGGTGTGCAGTGCTGATATGGAGTTACAACTTGGATTCATTTCGAAAATGTACAAAAAATTTACAGGATGCAAAGTCACAAAGCGATACGGATTTAGTTGTGTTAGGTTTAATTTAAACATCAGTCAGTCAGGACAGACTCTGGTAGAGCAATGCACTCTCCTCCAACTTCTCTAATCTTGACTAAAATATGTAGTGCGATATTCTGGGATAAGCAGACCTCTTAGGCTTTTATCTTTATGATATAGTTATAAAATCTCTGAATTGTAAATGACTATATTTGTATTGAATATGTACCATTTTGATTATATCTGATTTTCAGTTGTAAAACTATTTACCCAATTCCTTTTTTATTAGATCAAAAATAAAAAGGTTGTAAGCTCTTTTTATGGTATTAATCAATTCAAAAAAATATAGAAATTTGTTAATACAATCAAATTGTAAATTAAATACGGTTGCACATCCATTGACAATTTTTTCTGAACTAAAAATTTAGAAAATAATAAAATAATTCTAACCAAAACGATGACATCAAAACTTATTGAGATTAAATTCTAAAGCTTTATAATAACCAATTTTCATTTAATTTACATTTAACTAAAATATATACATAGAACGTGATATTAAAAATAGGGCGTAGTTTAGACTTTCAATACAATAAAAGTATGAATACAATATGGAAACACCAAAATGAAATGCCAAAAGTGAACGAAGCAAGCACGTGAATTTGAAAAAAATGTACATATACAAAAACAAAGCGAAACACATTTATGTGCGTAGTTTAAGATATCTTTTGCACGTGAACAAACACAATACCTACATTTAAAAAGTAAAACATATAGAAATATAAGTATTTGAAAAAAAACAAAAGAATGGGTCTACTTGAAGATCTAGACCACATCGTGGAAATGATATTCAAAAAAGAAACAAAAAATTCAAAATCATATTTATTATTTTCGGATATTGAAGATAGAAAAATAAATTAATTTTTACTGGATTATTATCGTGGAGAAATATACCACGTGTTTCAGAGCATGTGTATAAGTTTTTAAAGAGGAGAGAAATTCATTAAGTTAAAAATATCAGAAGGACCACCCTCGATTTAATTAACAAGATTTATTTTAAACTTTTGAAATAACGACTGCTTCCGCTCTTAAAAAACGGACACGCATGTTCTAGCACATCCGTGATAAGCTAATTTTCATTAAGCTATGAGGAACGGGTTAGCGAGCAAATCCTCAAATCGAAATCAACAAAAAAAAAATCCACAAAAAGAATCCATTAAATTGTGGCAAATTAATCCTGGAAAATGGAGATATCGTCGCTGTAACCAACAGCAGCTATGCATAAAAATAATTTATATAATTATTCTGCAAAAGGCGTAGAACTTTGATTTTGAATCCAACTCATAACTCAAAATTTCGCATAAAATACCGTACATAATAAAGTGCAATGCGTGAAAGCAACAACAGTGATCGTTTTTTGTGAATTTTTTTGTTGTGGCAAAAGCCATTATGGATTTGATTTTTTGGGGATTTAGGGACTAACTCATGAGGAACGAGTGTGTTTGCTGTTCGTTCAAAACTTAACCATGAATGGTTTAAAAACAAATTTTTTAAGTTATATTATATTTGTAATCTACCGAGACACTTATGGGTTAAATTCAACCAAGTCAGAGCTGGTCACTGTCACGTTATCATATAATCTATGTATATAAACTTAAATGCATGTATGTATGAAACATATTAAACAATTTCAACCACATTTCACAGGCTGTTTTTTGTTATGTGGAGTACGTGATATGTCGCTTTCCATTTTGGTAACCCCTTTCGTTCAGTATAATTTTAATGGTTTTACCGATTGGCTTCAAACTTAGAAGCCAATAGAAGCCGTAGAAACCGTTTTTTTTAGTTTAGAAGCTCATTGATTGATTGGTAGTGAGTTATGTGCTAATTTTCCAAGGAAACATGAAAAATATTTTTTTTTGGTAAATTCTGTTGACCCATTACGTCACGTCGACTTAAGGTGTTTTTTTTAAATGCCTTTATTTGAACTCCATTACTGTCAAAATTAAGTAATGAATACTGGCCATGCTACAAAGCGTAGGGGGATCCTGAGGGAAATGTTGTATCGGCGTAGGACCTAATGACCATATCCCAAGGATAGCTGGAATTGCTAGCCTTCCAAAAATATATATCTTTAGTGGCTCTTATCCTTTCTATCCTATCCTATCTTTTCCTATCTTATCCTTTAAGGACAAAAAGGGCATTTGAAAGCATCTTTGTTGTTTTGACGTTTTCATATAAAAACCAGTATATCTGTTGATCTATTAGATATTCAGTTATATATTCTAGAAAGATAACGAAGCTTGGAGCATATTTTGACTCATATTTGATGATGATTGGTGCTGCCGTTATGGAGATATTGCAGTTCAAAGTAAAAAATTTTGGAACAAAAAATCGATCTTTATTTGCTTTCTTCAAAATCCGAATACCTTATGAATTTACCTAAAACCCTTCCAATGTTTTTATAATGTTGAAAAGGTATATTTTTTTTCTATAACTCATACATACATACTTTATGTCTACGTCGAATAGTTTAGAAGGCAATTATATTAAAAAAAATTGTTTTTTTTTTACCGTTTTTGTATATAAGACTGGGCACGTGCCTTTTACGAAATAACAATCTTCCTTCTTGGCTACGGTAAATGCCGATGAAGTCATCAGTTTTCCAACAGAATTCCTAAAGTACCTTAATATTTAGATTACTAAAAGACAAACATCAAATAATATTTTTCTTTTTAAATTAAAAAACAAAAAAAAATAAGAACCGGAATATTGCTGGATGACCAGAAAAAATAAAAAACAAAAAATTGCCAAACTAAGAAAATTTGCTGAATAGTTGTGTAATTTATGAATCACAATTTCATAATTGCCAATAAAGTAAAATTACTTAAAATAAATTTTAATTTGATTTTTTTTAATTAAAATAAAAAAAGTTATGCAAAATATTATTTTCACAAAGTCAACATTCAAACTTCTGTACGATCTTTTACAATGAAATCAGTTCTTCCTCAAATATTGTTTTTATGTCATTTCAGTCTGAATAAACAAATTTCTTATACCTCTTGCCCCTCCTTATCCCATTCAAATTTAAATTCTTATATTGTAATCAAAAATTTATCATTCTACACGACTCTCATTTTACTACACTAGTATACTACACTTTATGTCTAATCGATAAAATTCTCATCCTAGACAAATATTTTGTATACTAGTATTTGTGTTTTATTATTAAAATGCACCTATAGTCAGACTAAAAAAAGGATATCAAAATTATAGCTTTATACATATACATACATATATGTACAAAGAATATTTTCATTTGTGCTCATTTTTGTTCTACTACACTTTCCATATTACAAGAAAAAAACAAGAAAAAATAATAAATAAATAAATATTTAGTCTTGTGACCTTGGGACGTCCTCTAAATAAAAGTACTATCAAAACTTTTTGTTTTGTATCTAAACGTTTCACATATATAACATGTGTTGTATATATATATCCATGAATATAAATTTAAATTTAATAGAAAATTCGTGGAAATTCGTAAAGCCCAAAACAAAAAAAAACAAAAACTTATAGGAGCCTAGCTACAAACTTTTAGAAAATAAAAATGTTTTTAAAAAATTGTCAAAATGAGTGGGTAAATGTGAACTGAGGCGAAAAGGAAGTAAAATCGTAATGTAAAAATTTAAAAATTTAATGGGTGTGCCTGGTTTTTTTAATTTTATAAGAATTCATCATAACGAATATTTATGTATAATTCAATATTAGATAAAAATTCACATTGAAGTGGCAAGAGAGCAAGAGTATATAAAAGGTTCGCATGTACAAAAATGCTCTTACTAACAGAGATATTTGCGTTTATTTGAGATCACGTTTCGTGAAATGCTATGTATGGTGAATATTGTATGCTGCGGAAGCATGGTCGCTGAAAATTGAGTATATATGAACAGATTGGAGGTATTTGAGATGTGGGTTTATCGCAGAATATTCAAAATATTTTGGAGCCAAAGAGTATAAAATTAGAGAACTACTACAAATAAAGTAAAGAGCCTGAAAACGGCTTGCATGCGTCGATAATAACATAAGTCTTGCATCGATTGAAGTAAAAACTGCTACAGTTGAATGTTCAAGAGAAGGTTGAGGGTCGACGAGGAGCTGTGTGGAAAAAATTGTTGTGGTTGCATAACATAGGGAATTGGGCGCAGAATAAGCACAGTTGGGGAACAGGTACATGTAGCATTGAACATATCTCAATTTAAATAAATAGCTGACAACATCATATATAACTAGCAAAACATATCATAACGTTAAGCTAACATTCAAAGGTGGATAGACAGAAAATGAAGAACGATATCAATTTATTAAGGACTTTTATTTTAACTTGATAAATTCGTTTGAGCCTGCATCAAATCATTTAATGGGTGTTGTCAAATTCACTATATTAAAATCGATTCATATACTTAAAGATTTGAACTCCAAAATCTGATTTCAATCTGAGTTTAATATAAATTAGGACTTTCATCAAAAAGCGTTTTGGATTAAGAATGAAAATAGTCTTAACGTAGTGTTACTATAACTAAGTAATGCAGAACATCAGTTAGAGTTCATAAAAGGAACCGTTGAAAAAAAAATGTTGAACAAAAAAATTTCGAAACGAAAAAAATGTTAAAAAATAGGTTTTTGAAAAAGAAAATGTCGAAAAGAAAATGCCGAAAAAAAACTTCGACATTTTTTTTTAAAGTAGTATTTTTAGAGATTTTATCACAAATCAGCTTTTATCATTAACGAAATATGTACATAAACAATAAAATAAATTCAAGAATAATGTTAACCGGGGGTTTGGGGTGACAACCTACACTGTTATAAGTGCTTTTTTATGGATATAAAAATAGCTAGATGGAATCAAAGAGTATGATTCAAAATAAGCCAATAAAAATATTACAGGTTATTCGCTTTTTCTAGAATATTCAAGAATATTATATATGCAAGTGCATATGCAAGATCCTTAACTAGGAGATACTTTAACATTGGATTCAAAATTAGGATATTCTCTTTTTCTAGAAAATGTATATAAAAGTATATGCAAGATTATCAGTTAGGAGGGTTTTTATTGTTGGTTACAAAATCAGGGTTATTCGCCTTTTATAAATCCTTTTTATATGCTTATACGCAAATTTGTGGAGTTATTTAATTATGAAAATAAAAATGTTAAATTTTTAAATATTTAAATATTTTTTGTGTTTTGTAGTCTTATGAAAAACGAATTTTCCCTTATTCACAATATTTACCTAAATCATTTCGCAGGATATAAAAAAAGGGATATCTCCTTTTTCCAGAATATTTACGTAAATTATTTTTATGCGTATAGCCGCTGTTGGGTACAAAAAAGGATTTATAATTTTTTCCAGAATATATACCTAATTTCTGGGATATTGGACCTCTCCAATAATGTCTCTAAGTCGTCTTAATTATGTATGGCAAGTTTGGGAAAAACCTTTTTTCAAGGCTCAAATCCAAATGGAAAAGAATGTTGAAATGTTGAGATTTTGATCTATTTGGGTTTGAAATGTTTGGATTTTGATGTTTTTGGATTTTAAAATTTGGCTTTCAACGCAGATCCAGAAATTTCATAATTTCTGTCAATAATAATGGAAAGTAGTTTCGTACAATTTCTGAAATTTTTATGAAATATTTTTGAAAATTTGCAGTGTCCTAATTAATAATGGTTAGGGTCGTGTGAAACTATATAAATAATGTTAAAATAAAAATTATTTTAAATCTACATACGTGTATAATTTTATTTCAACATTTTTTTTTCCACATTTTTTTATTCAACATATTTAATTCGACATTTTGTTTTTAAACAAATCGACTCACATCCGTTCATAAAACGTAGTAATTAGAGATCGATTCAAATGTTGTCTAAAATATAGTTATTGTTCAATAAAGCATATTTCTGGGTTAAAATACTTCTATATACAAATAAAATTGTAGAATCAAAGCTGATAAAAATCATCACGAAATTTCCAAATCGCTTGTTCATTTAAAAAAATTGTGTTTTTGTTGTTGTTCAATAATATTGTAGATATCAATTAAATCGTGTTTATCTGTGTGAATACTAACTACATTAATATAACAATCGAATATGTTTGAATTCTGAATGATGAATTAATAATGATATTTTAGGCAGTTCTTATTTTCAACATGATTGCAGAGTATTCAACACAGCTTGTAGAAAATACAAATAAAGATTCTAAAAGTATAGAAAGTTTTGGTTTTTAGAAAAAAATAAAGTGAATTGATTTTCAAAACCTTGTTAGATTTTTTTTGAGATTACGTACAATACTTTAAGCAATACTCAAAAATTAGCCTTAAACGATTTATGATGATTTTAAAACAATCATACATACCACAAATAAATAATTATATATACGTACTTATCTGTGATACTACGTGTTATTGGAAATAGTATATTTTGTAACGATTTGTATGAAAAATTATACTAAAATTGTATATTCAAGATGTTATACAATGTAATAGATAGTTCAATCAATTATAAGATGACTAATATACATTTGGATAAAAATTACATCACTCATCCTTACAATAACTACAATATATCAGCATTTTTCCCCTAAATAACACTTAATTATCACTTTTACGTCTTGAAATAAGCACAAATAAAATAAAAATAATGATAATTGATAGACTGAGTGATAGTCAACGTAACACTCGGTTATTTGCAAATAAGCTGCCAGAGATCAAAAACAAAAAAAAACATTGGCAATAGCAAAATTTCAAACGACAAAACTAAAAAAAATGGGAATGAAGATAAGTAAAAATACGAAAATAAAGCTCTTATATGTATTCCGAATGTTGACAGGTAGAAAAAGTAAAGTTTTGACTTACATACAGTTACGTTTTAAACAATCTGAATGTGAAGTGTAGAGTTATAAAAAAAATCAATTAGTCAACATAACATATTTGACATATCTCAGGTACATTTTCAGACCATCGGAAAACATTGAAAAATTGGAAGTTGAAGGTATAGAATTAATGAAAGAAGGTTCCATACGTTGAGCAAACCAACAGTTTCTATAGGGAAGAACCGCAGCAGAGTCAAAACATATTGTCATAAGACCTATAGACACACAGTAAATCAAAAACGCGCACGTAGACATTTTTCGGTCGATTTAGAACTAGAACGTAAAAAATTTTACGTTATAGAAAAGGCAAAACAAATAAAAACATTGTTAGTACGCATTGTTACATTGTT
The DNA here is from genome assembly GCA_963942445.1 of Argyra leucocephala. Lineage (NCBI taxonomy): Eukaryota > Metazoa > Arthropoda > Insecta > Diptera > Dolichopodidae > Argyra > Argyra leucocephala. The sequence goes on from OZ012679.1 coordinate 129,129,593, forward strand.
ACTGAATAAGGTGAAAATGGAAGGAGGAGAATATCCTAATAAAAATAACATAGTAACAATTATTTTTAATTTATTATTTTAACTTTAGATCTCTGGTATATATAGTGTCTTATTCAATTCTGATTTTTTTTGTTGTTGAGAAAAATTCTAAACAAATATAATTATATTCATGGCCTTGAAATGAAAATGAAAAACATTAACCTGTAAGACACCTATTTACATTACACATATATATGTACAATTTATTACTTGATTGAATTTTTTGTTTTTTATTCTAAATAAATTATTAAGGACATTTGTAGCAGATGTAGTATTTTTATGATCAAGGCAAAATTATAATTATATTCCTATTATTATTAAATTTCTATAGATTTAATATAGAAGGCGCTCTATTTGTTATGTTTAAAAACAAAATTCATCAAATTGCTTGATTCTGGTGTTTAAAGGCTATTATATGTTACCTAAGATCCAATCATTCTTTGTTGAACCTAAGTTAATTTGAACTTAACACTAATGACATGCCTTCAATGGCAAAACAGTTTGAAGATGGAGAAGACTTTATCTATGACATATTCTGGTGTAACCTTAAAACACACATTAATATTAATCCCCATATGGACATGAACCCAATTTTTTTTACCTAGTTCACATGGAATCTTGACGTTGAAATTGAAGATTTCTCCCCATAACTGAAATATATCCAGATGGGCGTTTTATTTTCTACTATGATATAATATGTTGAATTTGCAATCATCCATTCATATTTCTGTATTTAGTTATTGAATCTATAGTATTGAAAGTATTAGATAAATATATGTATATTTAATAAATAATTGTGGATCAGTCAGTCTTCATGGCATCAACGCTTATTTCTAGTCTTGAATAAACGAAAAATGTAACCAATTGTTACAAACAAAATTTCGTATTTTGAAATTGTAGTTGTATTTGTTAACCTATAAAAGGATTTGATATTATTCGGTTATTGCAGTATTTATCTCTACTCACTGTAACATTTGATTAGGACCTATAGTCAATGAAAGAGATATTTATAAATATAATTTATTATTGAAAATAAAACCAAAAAACAAAATGAACAACTAATCTTAGTCTTCAATTTTTCTAGCAATATCAGCTGTTAATTTTGCACCCTTACCACTACCATTTTCTGCTAAAATAAATTTTATATCTATATTTGAAGTTGCCTTATAATAATATGTAGCTTAAAACTCTAAAAATCGTTTATATTTCAAGCTTCGAAATCTTATTATTGCATTGGATTGATTTGAAAGACTCTTTCATTAGTAAAAAATTGGAGAATCAGGGTGAGTGGAGCAAAATCAACACATATCAAATTTATACTAAAGAGAAAAAGTTGTCCGACGGTTGTACTTAATAACGAAGTAGTACCTCAAAAAGAGGCTGTAAATTTATTTGTGTAATTTATTATTTGGGTATGCACTTGGACAGGAGGAGACTCACATAGAGAATTCATATCCATAACAAAAGAGAGCAACTGGGCTTGAAGCTAAGCAAATTGTATTGGATGATAGGCCGCAACTCACTGTTGCCACTGTAAGACAAGCTACTGATTTATAAATCTGTCTTGATATGAATCTACGGAATCCAACTGTGGGGAGTAGCAAGCAATTCAAATATCACAATATTACAGCGTTTACAGTACAAAGCTATTAAGATTGATAGTTGGCACGTCTTGGTTTGTCAATAATGATGTCATACATCGTGTTTTGCAGGTGAGAACCATTAACAAGAAGATTAGAAGTATAAGCAAAAAGTACCAGATAAGATAAGCTGCACATACAAACAGACTGGCAAGCAGCTGGTTGAATGCAAGTGATATAAGTCACCTTAAGCGTCCTAGCTTCCTGCAGCTACCCAATAGACAATAGGAACAATAAAATGGGGGTCCAGAAACAGAATGGAGTATAATATTGGCATCATGGATGGTTGACCACTGGGTTATCTTATCCGCTAGTCAGTGCAATTTACCTGCATAAAAATGTCATACAAACTACTGAATGTCTCCTTCAGACACAGATTGTAATGTTTCTATGGAAGGAAGGCTCTAATATATCAGGGCCGGCATGATTTATGTCTTTATCCCTTTATGCCTTTTGTGTTTTAATTACTGTTGAGAGTTATCCTTTTACCTTCTTATCTAATTATACACACTTTTCTATTGGTCATTCTTTACGACAAAATATTTTACAAATGGTGTTGGCAATTAATCAGTATGAAATAAAAAGTATTCAAATTAAAAAAATCAAATCAAATTGAAGTTGTTTACAGTTAATCCAATTTAAAAACTAAAATACCTTTTAAAATCACTATCAAATCTTCCATTTGTTTAACTTAAATGTATTGTAGAAATTTTTTTTTTCTCAAGTCTATTCAAGACTTATCAAGAAATTGCAATTTTTCAACAGACAATTCAATTTCATTATCGATTAAAATTTTATTTTTTATTTCAAGCTATCTTTCAAAAGGATATCACATTTTATTTAATTTTTAAACAAATGCGTGCCGTGAAAATAAACAATCATGCATGTTGAATGTAAAGTACTTTTTTTTTTTTTGTTATCTTTCCTTCCTAAAAACCAAGTATTAAAAAAATCAAGTATTATGCTAAATATGTCGCCTGCTGCTTACTCAGCTTTTGTGAAGCCAACGAACTACTAAGTCAGTTATATTCTTGTACGCAGTTACCAAAAAAAAAAAATTTCCTTTACATTTCATAGAAAGTTCCAGTAAAATGAGTTGTCAGTATAGTTGTCGTTTTTCCAGAAAATACACAAAAACAAAAAATTAAATGCGAGCAAAACGAAAAAGCAGTAAAAGTAAAACAAATAAACTTTACTTTTCTAAGTTTTCTTTTTGTTTTGACAGGAAAAATTATTCTTTTCTTCTTTGTTAAAAATTTTCCAATACTCATACCCAATGAAATCCTTTTTTTTGATAATTTAATTTTCATTTAAAAGTTTGTTCATGTTCTCTGTAAGATGTTTGGTTTGAAAACTGCGCAAATAAATTTTGTTTATTACTTATTTATCATAAAAGGCAATTGTCGGATCCGTTAAAAACCGACTTTATATATATATATATATGAAGTTATGAAATATATCTTCAATCAGCCCTCAATCCAATTAATAGTTTTGCAAATGGCAGTACTCTGGTAGCATCCTTTGATTTTCTTCGCAAATCTATACTACAACTGCTGAAGTTAGCAACAGAAGTCAAATAATGGTTATGGGATGATTTAATAAAAATTGCTGACCAAGGTGAAACAAACAGAGTTCAGTTTAAATCATCTAAGACTGTCTAACTTCACGTAAACTGCTAAAATTTGAACCAAATCTCTTTTTCCAAGATGTTACTTACTTTACAAAACGCAGATAGTGTAAATATTTTAGGTATTCGTGTAAATCCAAAAATGACTTGAAATAATCATATTTTTGACATGGGAAAGAAGTATCAAAGTTTTTGGGATACTTGAGTCGATGTAAAGTTTTTTTTTCACCTACGATACTTCTTAATATCTATAAATCATTTATACGACTCAGTATGGAATCCTAACGCTTCTCTTTTAGTCTTAGGTTGCTTTGAACGCGTTCAAATTCACGCAGTTGGTCTAATTGACGACCCAACTGTTATTTAGTGCTTATCTTCCCTTAGCCATCGTTGTATAGAACCATTGTCTGCTATAGATATAGATACTTCGTATAGGTGTGGACAAATACTAACATATACATTTGAAGTTATTGATTCTGTTTAAATTAACTACTTATGATGCCGTATGCTTATTTATCTGCTCGTTGGATATTTTTTTTTCATTTGATTATTTGAAAAGTTTTTTTCATTTTGACATTTTGATTTAAAATTGAAGGGCTCTCTAAACTGCAATCAAGTTTTCTACTTTCCTGTTTGACTTCGTAGACTGGAATATATATATTTTTCAATATAGGTAAATCCTAATTTACGAATAATATTCCGTAATTGAAACATAAATTATTACAATAGAAATATCAAAAATTTAAACTATAAGCGCCTATTATTGAAAACGGCGTTTTAATCGGACTACATGATGATGTAATAATACATGAACAAATTGAAGAAATGTAAAGAACATTACAAAGGGTATTTTTAATTTAATTAATTAAGAGTAGTAAAAACAATTGTTTGAAAATAAGTATAATATGATTAAAAATTATTTAACTTTTAGGTTTATAAATATTTTTTGACTAAACAAAAATTCGTTTGAATATTTTTTAAAAATTGAATTTGATTTTCATAAAATCCCCTATACCATTGCTCGAACTTGTTATTCATTTAAAAATGTAAAACTTCACTTTAAATAAAAAAGAACAAACATTTGATATTTCGAAATAATTTTGATATAAAATAAAAATAAATAATCAAATATTTAATATATTTAATTTAGTTTTTTTATATCCATTTTATAAAACGCACTAAATTAATGGTGGGTGTGAAATGCTATAATTTGCATGAAGCTCGTTTTTATAACGTTTTCAATAATACCAATTTTACAAAATCGAAGGAATATCCGAGCCGCGATCGAAACGCCGTTTTCAATATAAAGCACTACAGTTATTTTTACAATAATAATAATAAAAAGCAACCCGTTTCAAGTGCGAAAATAAACAAATTAAATATATAAAGTTAAAAATCGAATACTTTGCAAAGGTTTGAATCAGAAATTTATTGGGGGGAGGTATCGAACAAAATTTTAGTATAGTTTGATGGCTTAAGCAATAAATATAAGAAACAATGCAGTGAAATAAATATTATCTTCTTTTAATAAAAGTCATTATCATTCCCATTCGGGTACTAAATTACTATGACACAATACTCTACACTTAAAATATTACCGGTTATAATATTCGTGATACTATATCATTCTTGCATTAAACAACAATTTTATTTATCATATATATAGATATATGATAAACTACTTTAATTTTATTTGCTATTTATTTTATTTACGTAGCTTTAAGAGTTCGAATAGAAACACTAAACACTATCTAAACAGTATTATAAACGTAATTAGAATTGTGATAATACGTTATCTACTAAATTTTAATAATATAAATATAAAATAATGTCGTCAAGACTGACTGCGTGCTTATTTTTAAAACTAAGAAAAAAATATAAATATTACATATATATGTATATATATATGTATGGATATGTATAAATATAAAAGTGAAATGTGAGAAGGTTGTTCCTGTCCAGACTTGTATAATAGTTTTGACAATTTTGAAAAATTATTATAGATTTTGTTTATTATATTGTTTTCTTTTTCTTTTTGTTGGTTTTTGGTAAGTTAATATCAAAACAATTTCAAAGTCATATTTAGGAAGTGTGAAAAGAAGTTGGGATTGGAATAAAAAAAAAAACAAAAAATAACTAAAAATAGTCTTACCTAATTAATTTTAATTTAGAAATAGAAAAAAATAATTTTTTTTTTTTTGATGTGGTGCAAGTGAAGAAGAAAATTTTAAGTAAATAATTAAAATAACCGGAGACGTAATTGATAACATCACATAATAAGTTGGTTCTTTTGGATGAGTTTGGAAGGTTCTTATGCATGTCAAAATCTGAAGTCAATACTCAATAAAAGACGAAGATGTTGTTTTTATCAAGATTTAAGATGCGATGAAGTGACTAGGTGATGTAAGCTTTAAGATTTGAATTTGTGAACCACGTTTAGTACATCAGATGGTAATAATCGTAAATTTTTAGAATTAAAAAGAGCACAATCCCAGGACAAAAAACAATAGTTGACGTTTTAAGAATTGAACTTAATAAAGATAGTAAATGGCAAAAATTGTTGTTGATGGTTAACTAGTTGATTTCATGGAAGATGTTTGAGAGTAGTTTAGCTATAAAATATTCTTAATTTCATAAGGCAACATAAACTAATTTTGAATTTAAAAAATAACACAATTTCATTGAAAATGTGGCATTGCTTTGAAAAAGTGATCAATTGAAATATTGTATGGAGTGGTATATGTAAACGCAATCTTTTCAGATCTATTGTATTTCCCCGTTTATTATCTTAGAATTTCTGGCTTATGCCCATAAGCCAGTTTGATCCATAAGCCAATTGCTGGCCATGCCTATAAACCATTATGGTATAAGCCATTATAAATAATGGCTTATGATGAACGCTATTATTACTTGGATGTAAATTTCAGAAGCAAGCAATATTTATACCTGGAAATGGCGTCAAAAACAATGGCGTCGTAAACAAATAGAATGGGCAGAATTTGTTTATTAAATGGAACATGATCAGTGTTTTGGCATTGGATCTAGTCTCCTATGGATTACCTGATTTAATCGGTGAATACTGATTTTAAAATATACTTCTATAGAAAATAAAAAAAAAAATAACGAATCGCGATTAACTAACGACGGTTAAATCTCATTAAAATTTTAATTTTTAATTTAATATTGAAAATTGTTTTCCATCTCTTTCTCAATCAATCGAACTCTTATCGAAATAAGTCAAAGGAATGTAATTAAAAATTAATTAAAGAAAATATTTTCTTAGTGAAATACGAAAAATACAAGAAGTTCTGTTGTTGTCTAAGCGACTCAAATACAACTCTTTTCAGGTCTAAATATACTTGTACATATCACCATTCAATAATACACACCTACTATTTTTCTCCTTAATTCTTCTTGATCTCTTGCTACAATTTTTCAGATCTACTGTCTGCATCTATTTTCTGTCTTTTTTTTTCTTTTCTTATATTTTATTTTCATATTTACGAAAACGGAATTAAGAATTTCCAGGACATATTAAATGAATATATGTACACATAAACTCATACATACAAATGAATTTATATCAACAGAAAAAATTTCGTGTGTGTACAAAATTTATAAAAAAAAAAAATAAGTCTTATTTTCACAGGGGGTATAAAATTATAAAAAAGAAAAACCAAAAAAAAAAAATAAGTGGGAAGAGGAAAACCTATAAAGACGATAATAAAAGAAATAAAGGAACCGAACAAAAACAGAAACAAAACTTGTAAAAAATTTGGAATGATTTTGAATGAAGGCATTTTACAAGAGACATACAAAAATAGCAAGAACAACAACAATAAGAAGTAAAATTGTGGAGAGCACATAAAAAAACATTTTTATTTTTCTTTTTGTCATCATTTGGAAAACGAGCGTACAAAACGAAAAAGTGAAACGAACTTTTCATAATATAACCTTGAAATGAAAAAAAAAAATTCAAAAACGAAAAAAAAAGCTTTCCTAAGAGACCAAACCGACAGCACGCATTTGACGAGTTAAATGAACTCAGCTGCTGAAGAATAGAATAGAGAAAGATTTTGTTGTTGTTTTTTTTTTTATTTTTTTATTAATTGATTAAGGATCATTTTTTTTGCTTTTTTTTTTTGGCATGTTCAGGCACAAATTATCCTCATTTTGGGAAATTTTTTTGAATTGAAAATTAAAAAATAAAAATAGTTGATTACGTCTCTTTGCAAAAACCAAAATATGATGCTGAAAATATTTTTTTTTTTCGTTTTTTTTTTTGGGTTATTTTTTTCTTTTTAACAATTACTATATACAATTTATACAATTTGACGGAGAATAGTGGTTTAGAATGCTGGAAAGCTGTTTGGTGGTTTTGGAGGAGACAAATGATTTCATTTGTTTATACATTATTTAATTAATGCAAAGTCGAACATTTTGAGCAAATTTACCGCTTTTATGTATTTTTAGGGATGCAGAATATTTATGTTGTAATGTAGAGTGAAACAGCGAGATAACCCAGAATAGGAAATAAATTGTTGATGTTGTTTCATACACGCGACGCGGGAAAAATAAAGTCTGATTTGGTTCAAGTTTATGTTGTCCTGAAAGAATTTTTATTTATTTTTATTTTTATTTGTAGTTCTTAAATGCTAAGTTATATATTGTATCATGCCTATTAAATCTGGTCCTACTAAACTAATGTTATCTGCACTTCTTGTAGAATAATTATGAACATAATATTGTTAGTATTGTGCTGGACATTTGTATTAATATTTACGATAACCATCAAGTGTGTTTGGGTTACCAATTTACTTTTGATGAGCAGATCAATTGGTACAATATTATGTTTTATATGTATTACATTACTTGGCGTTCTTTGAGAATAGCCATATAGATTGTATGAGCTTAATACTTTTGTTGAAAGTGTTTCCCCATTTTTGTATTGAATACATAACAGTACAGTGAAACATACTGTAGATCAGTGGCCTTTTCATTTTTAAAGGAACTCTTCTATTATTTTTGCTGGATTCTATTAATTGCAGGACAATGAAGAAAGTACACGACGAAAATGAACATTAGAGAACTTTTACATTAGAGAGTTTTTCCACTTTTAATTTGTTTCTTTTCACGGTAATTAAAAATTTTACTCAACCGTACAGAATCTATAGATACCATAGTTAGCTAGTTTTATAGAGGGGTAAGATAGTTTACAGATTTTATCTAACTGTAGAAAAAATGTATTAAGTATTCAAATAAACTAATTAGTTAGTTAAAATACGAAAGAGGGGGACGTTACTATTAAATCTAGTGCTCATAATATTTATTTATACTTAAAGTATTAATAAAGCGCTTAATTGGTTATTTTCAATTGAATTGTGTTCAATATTGAAAAAATAGTGAAACCAATATTTCACTTAAGTAGAAATGAAATCAGAATGAAATTATTCTTCATGAGTATGGTATAATATACAAATATGTTGAGATTCGCAGTCGCAAGCACTGATGCGAAGTTGCAATTTGAAAAACAATAAGAGTAGTGCTTAGCCTTTATATAAATAAAGACTTTTTCTGGTGATTTTAATTGACATGAAATAATTGTAATGCTTTCACTGATACTCTCCAGGGATATTTATCGCATTGTTAGGGAAGTTTTAAAGAAGCGCTCAATTTTTATTAATAGTTCTTTTGTACAAATATCCTTCTCGTCCATTGAAAAACAATATTCAAATGAAAATTTTAACCCGAAAGGAAATTGTTAAAATCGTTAGCAAAAATTATTCCATGTCAAAAAATGTGTAAAAATTTTTTACTATGCTGTATTTTTTACACATATTCTAAATTTTAACGTATGCCAGTTATCATCAGTTTTAAAAATGTGTAACAAATCATAAACTTATTAAATAGTCGAATAAACTGGTTTCGTTTTCCAATGAAAAAATTCAATGTAGAAGAAATATATTTCAATGTAGAAAAATTTGAAGAAAACCCTGATAACAAACGAATCAGTTTGATTATTCAGTTGGGTTTTGAAAAAATTTTAGGTAGCAGAAGAAAATAACAAGCTAAAAATAAGGACTAATTTATAGAGAAATATTATATAGCATACTGAACATATTTTATGGGCTTTATAAATGAAATAACTTAAAATAAAAAATTATTTCGCAATTAAATTTTAAATATTGATCGTTTTCACTTCCCATACCTTTATTAACAGATTTGTCTCAATTGTGGAACACACCTCTAGTGCATTTAATTTATTATGGAAGTGCGTAATTTTCCAATTTGGAAAAATAATTTACCATTACCTGATATTGCTTAAGCTGAACTATAGGGTCAAATAAATGAATAATCCGGAAACGGGAATTTATTTTCAGTTCTTTAGGAGTTTTGGAGCTTTTACGACTTTTTTTAAATTTGTAAATACTTTCGTTGACTGTTATTTTTGTAACAGTAAACCAAATAGACATTGTTGCTACGTATACGTCAAAATAACATTATTTTATAAGGTTGATAATATGTACTCTCAAAATCATGAAAAATAAAGAAAATTGTCTGGGATAAAAATTTTAAGAAAACTTTGATAACAAACGAATCAGTTTGTTTATTCAGGTCAGACAGTGAAAAATTATTAATTGATTTATTAGACATTTATCATCATTAAAGAACTCAAATGATTTTATTTTTTTTTTCACTTCCCTCCGAAGTATAGAGTTTAAACATCACCCTCTTCCCCATCCAGTCCAGTGCATAAGAAGAATTCTAAAAAAGAAATTAGCAATTATCGTCCCATCGCCAAGCTTTCCTCTATTCCCAAATTGTTTGAACTAATAAAAAAAAAAAATAAAATAAACATAATTTAGATATTTGGATATTAAATATTCTTGGACTATGACTTTAGTTTTCAATCATGATTATTTTTACAAAATCAACTATTTATAGTTTGTAGCCCTACTTAGTGTCGCTTGCATCAGCTAATGTTTAGTAGAAGGCACGAGTTTTATAACTCAAGAGATTTCAGCTTGTGCTTGTCGTATCGTTATATTGCATTTTTCTGCCATACGACTGATTAGACTATAAATAGAGAGATACAAAACACATTTTACAAAAGATTAAATATGTAAAATAGTCTTTTTGATAAGATAGAGAGTAATTATTACTTTCTAGTTTCTGTGGTGGGACTAATATTTTACAATTAAATTAATTTATTTGTTAAAATTATCCTCCATCTCTTGAGTAATAATACAACAATGAGCATCGAAAACTTGCATATTAAAGCCAAACATTTTCACTTAAGTTTTCTTTGATGTAAGAAAAATCAACAACCAAACAATTGTATTCTTAGTCTAATGGTTTAGTATAGGTCTTCTAATAAGATTTGAATTGCTTTGTGATTTCAACTAAGCGGTATAGGCTTTCATGATATTTAAAGATAGAAAATAATTTCACAACATAGAAATTTGACTGTGAAAGTGGTTTGCTTAATCATCATCATCATTTTCTGAGAATTCTGAGACAAAATCGCATAGAATGATTTGATTTAATGTCACTTCACTTTTTTTTTTAATTTATAAGCAGCACCATAGTCAACCAATATTATTTGTAGGTCACACTATACGTCTCAGAGGTAGTGTCATATACGTTTAAAAAGGTACTATCACCTTTTTTGTAATGTTTTAAATTGTCTATGCTAATTAAGTGCAAATGATCAGTGAAAACAAACGTATTGAAAATAACAATTAAATTGCCTAGAGCCAATTAAAACTTTTCGAAAAAAAAAGATACCCAAAGATAATCAAGGTTGGTGCGGTTCCATGTGTGGTATTAATATTTTTTTTATTTAGAAACGAACTTTAAGCAATAAAATTCTAATTTGTTAATAAATATTCAAAAAAATAAAATAAAAAAGTTTTTTAATCTCATATCTTGGATCGTTTAGATTGAGAGGAGACATAAAAATTATTTCAGTTAAATTTTAGGAGAAAGTTTTGCATATAAAATTTTCTAGACACGATTAAAAAGATAATTTTTTTTTTTCTTTTTTTATGTTGTTGATTTTTTTTTGTTTTGTGTCAACAAATAAGCCTTATAACATATATATACTCTGGCTGAAATTTATGTAAAATGATTATAGATATCAAAAGATAAACAGACACAAATTTTGTAATGGTGCAGTGTTGATGTCAAAAAAAAATAAAAATAAAGAAAGATAAAAAAGGACTCAACTTATGTTGATGGTATAAATGAGTAAACAAACTTTCCCGTCTGAATTACATAAATTTGTTTTGTATTTTATTTTCACATATACAACAGTCTGTGTTAAAAAAAAATAAATATTGTAATGGGAGAAAGCTAAAATTTACTTATTTACTTCTACAATAATATACTGAAATACATAGAGGGTCTTATGTTGGGTCTTGGGCCGATTAATATTATGCCTGGAATGTAGGATGATGTAAAATTAACCTAAATATCCAATTTCATTTCTGAATCTGTAATTAAATTCATATGATTTATTCATACTCTGTGATGTGGTATAAGATTACACCCTATTTCCTCAAAAAAAATATTTGACTTCTTTTGAATTTAATCTACAATTTAGTCCTGACAATCTCCTTCACTGAACTATTTTCATTGATTATAATATGATGAGTCGATTTTGAATGACTCTAATACGTTTAAAATTGGTCGAAAAAATAAAAATATTTTACTTTACAATAATATAGTGTGGAAATTATTTAACTAGGAAAATATGACAGAAGAGGGATCATTAAAACTCTCTTCGAGAAGATTTTAGTATAGATCCACGTGATTCCACTCTAAACATTTTGTTCTGCTCTAGATTATAACATCAACATTATATTTTCTATAATCAATTTTCATATGTCTTTTTTCAATACAAACTGTACATATTTGTAGAATTCTGACAAAGAACTCTGTGAAAATTTTCCTTTGTGACTTTTCTACTTTGTTTTTATTTTTATTTTGATTTTTTTTTATTTTACGTAAATCTCTTGAGGATAAAGGTATATCTTTTACTCAAAGATATTAAATGCCTGTATTATGTTTTTGCAATAAATCTGTATGGAAATATGTTTTCAGAAATTAAGAAGCATTTTGGAATAATATTTGTTCATCTGGAATTTATAAAGAATTCATTATTTTCGATTAAAACAACACAAAATTTATCTTTGACTAAAGGACTAAAATTAAAAATTAAAACAAAAAAAAAAAAAAATGGAATAAAAAATAAATTCACCGTTGCGATTAAAGTTTTTATTTTGTTTGGATTTAGTTTTTGTTTTTGTGAGTTAAAAGGTTTTAGATCTCGCCCTGGGAACCAAAGAATATATCCTTTGAATCTATATAGTCGTACAGTAAAAAAGGTAATAAGAAGATTGAAACTATATATTCAATTTTTGTTTTGATAACAAAAACAACATATTTTAGATTAAGGAAGCGACAGTCATATAATATGGAAAACAAAAAACATTAATAGCATAATATGAAGATATTTTTACAACGTGTTACAATCAGCTTGATGGTGTGCAATATAAATAATTTCAGTTCTATCTAAATTCCATGAACATTGTAACTATTTGGTCAACAGTAGATAGATAGTCTTGTATTATGTTGCTAAAAACAATTAAAAAATACATAGTTGTACCTAAAGTTTATAACATATTATTGGCATACTTGTTTTATTCTTTAACTTCTTGTGGAGCTCTGGGAAAAGTCTCTGACGAATAGTAAGAATAAAAATATTAAATATATTTCTAATTAAAGGAATTTAAAGTAGTTTGAAGAGCATACAACTCCGCAGTATATTGTGCAAGCTGTATGATAACAATATATTCATACATCTAAGCTAGGCTTAGTAATAATCAACGAATAAATATACTCCAAGATACTCCAAAAAAAAAGAAAATCTTAAGCATTTGATTATATCTTCAATGAAAAGATATTATAACATCGAACATAAAAATTACTTCAGATTTTTATCAATTATCGGTGATACTAATTCAAAGTCAGAATTAATGCTCATGAAATCATCAGTTTAGTAATTTGTTAACTTATATCTTATAAAATTCACTATTGATCGTTCAATAATTTTCTAAGAAGTATATTCTAAATACATTTACAGAAGTATTCTAAGGATTTGTCACAACAGAAAATTGTTTGTTATGCCAGGGTTTACCTATGATTAGTATTTTGTTCCGAAACAGTTTTAATAACTTTAACAGAAGTTTGAATTTATAAAACACTCATACTCCCGATTCTATTTTACGGATAAAAATCGTGGACACTACCCAAAATAAATGAAGATGCACTTGGTGTCTTTGAAAAGAAAATGTTCATTCGAATAAAACGACGATAGAAAAAGATGGTATAATGACATACTCTATGAGTTGTACAATAACGTGGACTTAACCACAAAAATTAATCTTTAGTTGAGTTCATTTAACAGTAATACAGTTCTAGATGTGATAGTAAAATATCTTACGATATTTTTTTCTTAATATTTCAATATAACTGAGCAAAAAAAGTATAAAACAATTTGATTTTACTTTCTGACAATATCAGCTTGTGAGAGAACAGTGGACACAAGTATTAAAGAGAAAATAAAAAATAATGTAAAACTTATCACCAAGGCTTAAATTAAATTTTAAAGTCAAAAGAATACAGTAGATGCTCGGGCACCTAAAGTCGGATGGATGAAAATTCAAAGAGCATTTTCGAATTCAGAACCGAAATTAGAATACGTTTGGACAGACCAAAACATATTTTAAGTATTTATCAACTTGCACTTAATCAACTTTCAAAAAACTTTCGACAAACTTTTTAATTCGTTGGCGTTTATTACCGAAATAAAAATACAAAGATCAAATAAAATCATTACGTATCTAGAAAACCATAATATTTACAACAACTATTTCATACATTTTATATGAGAAGAAATTTTGAATAAAGCTCCTGTACCAGCATGGTTCAGTTCCCATTCTTTTTTTTAATTAATATAACAAATTACAGACCAGTAGACGATGAGAGATTTACTATCACTAATTATACTCTTCCAATACCCCTTCTGTTACAAAACATATTCTCATTTATCAATAACCCTAATCGAATGATCTTACCCCACAGTAAAATGGGTACAAAAATAAATCCTAGGAGAATAGTTTTCACCCATTCCACCTACCATATGAATCATAAATGATTAGTAATCATTAAAAATTATATTATTATATTACTTGAATGTTAGTTTCAATTTCAATGCTTCTATAAACTGCTCTTAAAAATTGTCTTTGTTTCAACACCTGTCATTATCTCAATAAATCTCTCGGCGATTTTTTATATTTTCCAAAGTTATTACAGAAATAAATATTTACCAATTATAAAATTATTATTTGATTAACCTTGATCACCTTTCAAACAATTGTTGTTATCAATCAAAATTAAAAAAAAAATAACAAAAACAAATAAAATAACGATTAAATTTATTTTAGTTAAGTACTTTAACTAACACTGATGTATACTCTTTTATAACAAGTATTCTACTTGGTAGTACAAATTTTGAACAAAAATCGAAATTGCAATTATTTATTATATTTATTATTATAAAATTTAAAAATCAAAAAAAAAAAAATTTGTTTTTCGTGATAAACGGTTTTCATTAAATATTCAAGGTACCGCAGATCTTAAATTTCATATTCTTTGATTTAAAAGTTTTGGTTAACTTTTTTAAACTCAAATTAAAATCTTTAACGAAAAAGAAAGAGAACAAAATATTGTAATAAAACGCACGCAAAACTTTTAGTGATAATCATTTTTCTATTTTAATTTAAAAATCAACAAATTTATTGAAATTAACTTTCAAACGAGGTGTGTTAAGTTATTTACCGAAATTAAAAATTATGTACATATATATTATATATGTATATATAAAAATTCAAATTTAATTGAAGCCACAACAACATAATATTAGGTAGGTCTATTCGATTATTTTTACTTAGTACAATAGAAAACCTATGGTATAGTCTAATCAAAACAAATCTATCAAGAAATGTTCGAAGCCCTTGGAAGATGAAATTTGAATCTCTAACTAAGCGATGGGATTCAAGACATTGTAGTAAGATTCAAGAAAAGTCAAATGCTCCCAAAATAATAGTATATAGAAAACAAACTGCAAAAAAATACTTAAAATGTACTTCATAACGGTAAGCTGGTATTGATAATTATTAATGTCGGTTATTTTATATTTTATTAATGGTAAATATTTTTTAATGTTATTGTTATCATATTTCTATCATTTTTCATATTAAGAGTGCCCGAGACTGGTTATTAGATAATACAAACAATTTATTTTGCCCTATGTCCGGATGAAAGGGTTACAGGACAATAAAGTAGATAAAAATTTGTTGCTTTCCATTTTCATGAAGAAGTTTTTTTATTCTATTTTTAAAGAATGGTTTCTTCATTGTGTATTTTGTAGTTAAATTATATGTAATTTGACTCTTCCGATGCAAATATTTAGAAAAATTTCCAATTAAACAACAACAAAGTGAACTTGAGTCTGGACCAATCAATTGAAATATGCTGGGGGAAGAAGAGTACTACAGGGGAAATAATACTATTACCTCAGCTGAGAAACTTTGTTTTTTTAACTCTACTGTATAACCCGGGTATAAACTGCAACTTTGGTTGAAAATAATTTAAAAGAAATGCATATTCGATTATTGAAACTTATTGGTGCAGAGGTATAGTCCAGTTAACACTATTTTTTTTTTTTAATTTTTGGGTAAAATATTGTCATATTTTTCACCATAAAATAACATCAAAACCAACATACTGAGGTATGAAACTATATAAAAAATACAGATTTGTGTAAAAAATACAGTTTTCCAGTGAAGGATATAGTTTTCCAGTCCAGTAGGGAATATAGTTTGAAAAAAAGTTGAAACACAATGTCTTGTGTTTACATTCATCAAATCAAAATTTTAACATAATGTGTTGAGTTTATAAACGCCTAAATTAGGTATTCACGAGCCCTCGAATGTGCAAAGAAGGTATCGAGAATTTCTAAAAGACATTTCGTTTGACTTTCATAATAATTTGGAAAATTTAAATGTGGCAGGAAATAATCAATTGAGTGTTTTTATTTGTTTTAAAAACAAAAATAATTTTTGTTTTCGTAACTAACTGACATTTTTTAATGGGGAAAAGAAATAAACTTTCGTTTGATAAAATCAATGCTCGCTAAATTCATGCTTAAATTTTCTTTTTTAAATGCAAAACAATCATCAAATATAATATTAATTAATATGTTTGTTATATTATTATTAGTTTTTTTGTCTTATGACATTCAAAAAACAAATGTTCGTAAAATTGCAAGAAGTTTTTATTAACGTCAAATAATACATTGTATAGACATTACAAATCAAACACATGATTTTGATATTGTGATAATAAAAGTTTAACAACCCGTCTCACAATCTCGTATTTTTTGACGTTTCGAAAGTCACGGATAGTATAAGTCATAGTGAACAAAAAATAATTGAAGAACAACCATATTTTCAAAATCGTTCGAGCCGGTAGTATTTCATTAAAATTTCTCTTGTTCTAATAATATTGATTCGTTTTACTCTTTACAATAAATTTCATCATTTCAATTTCTGGTTATGAAAGTCCGGTTATGAAGAGAATAATACAATATATTACATATCTACAGAGATATTAAAGCTGGTGCATATAGCAATCAACAAAATAACGATATCTACTAAGCCAATTTTTATATCAACGCAACCACAAGTAACATTTCACAAATAAAAACCATTGTAATAGTACAATTTGTGGATGATACTATAGATTTATAACTATAATAGATAAAAACATAGAAGATGATATATATAGCTAATCCACAAAACTTAATAATTTTATACCCAAATAGTATGAATTTAAAAATAAAGTTAAATTAGGTAAAATCTACACATATAAATTTTAGTAATAGAAAAATAGAGATACATATCTCTTAGTGACATGAAATTAACTTATTATATGATACGAATACACTTGTAAAATATCTAGGTATGATAAATAAATCAATATTTGTCAAAATTCGATGAAAAGAGCATTTCGAACAAAATAAAAACTTAAACATAAATACAACGAGTTACTTAAAATTAATGATTTGTCATATTTAAGTAGTCTTAACTATGAATTGAGAGTTGTTAGTGGCTGGTTGAAGTCCCAATATATCAAGTGTTGCCTTTGCTTCTCTTTGAATTATTTTCTGCAAATTTTTTACAACGATCATTAACAAGATTCTGTTAATTATTTTCAGAAACATATTTTGTAATAATTTTAATTGGCTTTGATATAAAAAGAATACAGTACTGTCGGTAGCATTACTGAAATAGAAAAATTTGGTAATTTTTTTTCTCTTGTATAGTTATTTTATTTAACGAAAAATTGATCTATCAAGTTATTTCGGAATATTTCTATATTTAAACGCTTTAGCTATGACCGACAAGTTATCCACCCAGCTGATCTTGAAAATATTCCGAAATAACTTGACGATCAATTTTTCGTTAAATAAAATAACTGCAAGACAAAAAAAATTGCCAAATTTTACTATTCTAAGTCGTAATAGTCAACAAACAAAACGTGCCTGTAAGCTAAAGAGACTAGCCTCAGATCACAAACAATATAAATTTACTTTCGTTATATGTCCCAATGAAGAAGTTTTACAGTTATATTAAAATGTTTAACCTTTTATTTGGTGTTATTATAATTCATCATTTTCTATTTTGTATTTGAAGGGAGTTTATCACCGGCTTATGACTGAAATCTATTTTTTCTTCCCTACTCATCGCTTTGACATAAATTGCATATAATAACGGTCCAAAATTAGCGAATATAAAATACTATTCATTCAAAACGAATTCTCTTTACACTGAAATTCTGAATCATATACACCTTATTTTTGTCCATTATTTTGACTTTTATAAATTACATTTTTGTGATAAATATCAAAATAGTTTGATTTATTTTTTGATTTTTAAATTAATTTAATATTCATTTTTTCAAATAGAAAAACATAAAAAAAAACAACCCTTAAAATTTATTTAAATAATAAATTTCTATTAAATTACCCCCCGTCCGATAAACTTTAACTCCTTTTTTTCGTGTTCTTTTTTAAAATTAATCTTTGTTTTGTAAAATATGCCTAACCTAAATACATATTTTATAATAAAAGTTCATATACATTTTGTTATGTTATACAATCATATTATAATGTATATTATATATACATATTTACTTTTTAAATTATTGAAACTATTCAAAAATATTTAATATATGTAGTTAGAATAAAAAAAAAAAAACTATAATTTTCTGCCACTTTTTTTATGAATTAATTTTTTAATAAACACAATATACGTACATAACATAATACTATGTACATATGTGTACAGTTGATTATGTTCAAATTTTCAAGTGTTAACTTAATGTGTACACATAATAATGTGCATAACTTTTTATATGCACTTGTATTACAAACGCATGTTTTGAAGAGAAAATGATGTGCTGCGATTTTGTAATTTGGTCGTCCATCGGTTTCATCTATTCAATTGCCTGTCACCGGTGTAATAATCCGGTTAAAACAGTGCACTTGTTCCCAAATAAGTTAAAAAAAAAATCATTGCATCTAAAAATACCATTAAGAATGAAAACAAAATTTGTTCTGCATCATTATGTCAGTTTATAAGTAGTAGGAATAAAATTTAGTCAATAATAAAGGCATAAGCAGAATTAAAGTTGCGGTATCTGATCGTTAATGTTCAAATAAACAGAATTAATAATTAACAAATTTATATTGAGAAAGTTTTGAATGCCAAGTTAAAAACAACGTGTACATACGAAAAAAACAACTGATTTACAACTGATAATTATAAAGAAAAGAAATGTATTAGATTTAGAGCTTTGGGTAGCGGATAGGCTGCTAATCAATAATTCAGAAATTGGTACATGTACCTCAAGATAGGGAAATTTTTATAAATGTAATGGCCAACAACCAGTAATGGATATGCTTTATATATTCTTTCTCTTTCTTTCAACCACTGTCATGAGCATAATTCATGTAATAGATTATATTATAATTTTACTAACTAACATGAAAATCGTTGAATCGAGTTATCTTTGCACGATATATTGCAAACAAATCGGATCCACTATTGATAGGGTCCCCTATACTTTTATAAAATGATGGTTTAATTTCTTGATGTAATTAAGTTTTCAACAAACTGGTTGATTAGTGTAAGTAAATGTAATTTAATCATCTTCTCTGTCATGGTCAGATTCTGTTTTCATAGTTCAGTTCACCAAATTATCATGACAATTTCAGATTAGAATTTAATACAAATCACATATAGTTTACAATAATTATGTATATACAAATATTAAATTTATGTCATAAACAAAAATTACAGTGTGCGTTTGTAGTATGTAGAAAAACATGAACGTATCAACACTAAACAACTTCTATCCTAAATATAAAGGGTGGTGGTAATACTTGACCTAAGGGGCACTGACCGTTAGAAAGCCCTGCAAAATGGAATTAATTTTTAATTAAAATAATAATTAATTTAAAATTAAATTGAGTACTGAACCTTACCTAGAACCAGACCCCTAACACTATAGGTAAGCAAAATCTATAATTATAATTGACAAGCATTTAAGGTCCTGCGCAGTAGACACCTTTTTATTTTATTTCGATTCTCCTACTCCTTAATGAACTTCTAATATACATAATATATAAGATTATATATAAAACAAAAATGCGCACACAGTTGAAAATTTTGTACTCATATGATTTTATTATTCAGCAAATACATTGTGCATATGTGAGATCTTATGAAAATAATAAACAAAAGCAAACAAATCAGTTATTATATTTTACATTATGTACTTGCAAATGAATCTATGTACATATGCCAAAAAAAAAACAAAGAAACAAATTCATCTCAAATAAAAAATATAAAAACAACAAAAAAACAAATCACTTGAATTCTTCATTTTTATCTTTTTAAGTAACTGTTTCTAAATTTTGGTTATTTGTAGTAATAATATAGTTTTTATTACAATTATGTATTATGTTGGTATATATATACGTACCTCTTTAATAACAAAACTTTTTATTTTTAGTAATTTTATCACTAAATGCCACTTACTATAGGGAATATATGGGAAACGAAGCAGTATATGAGGGACGTGTATTTATGTGTGCTAAATAAAACTTACTAACCACAAAACTTTTTATTAAACACGAGAGGTTTCTGCTATATCGTGCGAAGTCTATGTCAGTACGTAAATTATTGTTTTTTTAAAAACTTTAAATTTGACTTCAACTTGAAATACAATTACTTAACAGGGGCCCCTAGTAAGTAATATAATTGACTTGCTCAATCACACAAGTTAGTTTTAACAATGAGTTTCATCCCAAATTAATTTTCTAAGACAACTAACAACAGAAATGGATCACTCAAGTTATGACGTCAAAAAGGCATAAGTAAATTCTAATTGGTTTTCCAAGCTACACTTCGATTTACATACCTAAAGTCAAATAAACACGTTTTAACATTAAATTGAATATTTGACACCCTTTACCGGACTACTGTAGACTAAGGCTTCAAACTTAAATAGTAACAAAAAGTTAATTGAAGCAAAAATGTGATTGGAAAACGACTGACGAACTTCAATCAAATAATTATGGTTTAAACACTACTGAAATAATAATTACATGATGGCAGATGACTCTCTTACTAATTGGATATTCATATCAGACTTTATGAGGAAATTTAGATCTTTTGACTTCATCATAACGAAATAATTTATACAACCCTGTTACGCTCATATACCGCAATTTTTAACGATATATTTCAATCAAAACCATGATTCGACAATTTCCTAAAAATTTATAATCTCACATAAAGTGAGTAAGATTAAAGACAGAGCAGGTAATTTAAAAAATATTTCGAAAAAATCTTATTAAAACCTACATAACACGTTTGGTTTATAAAGTAATTGGTGAAAGTTCTATATTTGTTTAGGTAACTCTTATAACGGTAATTTTTTGTTTCTTAACTAAATTTGATATAAGAATGAATACCTTATGAAGTTTACATATCTTAATGTATGATTATTGTACTGTATGATCACATTCATAAATACCATGTACATGTATGAATGAATGTTCATTATATGGAAGTAAATTTGTGCTGCCAAACTCTATTAAAATTGATGCAAAGCTTTAAATCAATTTCTGTCAGTAGATTTTTTTAATTTTTTTTTTCTCAATGTAAATATGCTACGATAAATAGATATAGGTACATACTATATAGTTAGATATCATACAATATATTTTCATTTAATATAGATAAAAAAAATTATTTATCTTTATATTATATACAAAATATGTATGAGTATATATATATATGATGAATGTGTGGAAAAATCAAAGGCCAAAATGTAGATTTTTAAAATTATATCGAAAATATTGAATAAAATAAATAAAAAGAATTAAGTAGAGTTCAATATTCAATCCTCAAAATAGCCTTGAAATTACTTTTTTAAAGAAAAAAAAAACTAAGTATTTAAAACTAGTGACAAGAGAAAAAAAATATAATACGCACCCATAGGCTGCGTTCTAATGTAAAACTAAGAAAAGAAGCAATTTAGAACAAATTTCTGCTGAATTTTGTTTTTTTTTTCTAATAGCCATGAACACAGAAAAAAGTTATTTTCAGGTAAGTTAGATTGAATTTTTATATATACATGTATATCCATATATGTATATGTAAATATAAAGTCATTAATTTAGAACATTTGAAAACTAACATGGACAACTATAACAGAAGCATATACAAGTTACCAAATTTAAACAATTCTAGAATTAGAATGCCTGTTGTTGAAATCCGCATGTGTTCTTTTCAATGGTAAAAATTCCGTTCGCCTTTATTCGGTTAATGAATTGAAATTTTAAACTTGTCACAAAATCAAAATTTGGATTTATTCTTGTATTTATTTATTTTTTATTTTAGTTTTTTTTGTTTTTATTAATTTTTTTTGGACCAAATTGATTTTAACAAATAACGAAGAAAAATATTTTGAATTTAATAAAAATTTAAGTTTTAATCAAATTAAAAAAAAATGCGCGAGTTGAAATGGAATTGTATTTGCATCTTAATATGTTCTTGATTTAACAAAAACTACTGAATATCTGCAATTATTTTTGATTACTAAAAATATATTAATTTTGTAAAATATTAATTGCAAGGTAAAACCGCATCTTAAAATCAAAAAATGGTGACTCTTTGTAAATCGTAAAACAGACAGGTAAATTTTACTGAGAGAGTAGTGTATTGAAATGGGGGAGAAAGGCTGATAATGTAACTCGTCGGCTGAGTTCTGAAAGATACCATCCATATACCATCAACTCGGTCTCGGTTCACAATAATTTAATACTTATTTTTTTATTTTACTTACAAAATTTCAAGTGCCTACGCCTTTTAGTTTATAAGTTATAAGTATTTTTGTTTTTCGAAATCGATTTCCAAACGACCCAAACCCAATTTTTTTAACAAGCTGATTTTAGTTCATGCACGTGGGCCAAATTTACCTGGATATGGGTCGTTTTATCACTAAAATTTACAAATAAATTTCAAAATTAAAAATCAGTTCATTTCATTGAGACCACATTCTCTTATAACAGTATTATAATCTAAGACAAAAACAATATAACATAAAACAATAATTCAATTATTAAAAAAAATAAAGAACTCAAAATTATTTATTATAAACCTTACCTCGGTATACCTTAACTTATAATTATTGAAGACGTACGGTTCTATTATGGCTAGAATAACCATATCTTTTTGACATCAATGATTATTCCCCCCATAATAAAAACGTACGTTTTCAATCGCAATTATTTTATTTTTAATAATGCTGTTAGACAATTTTGATCATTTGTTGGGCATATGTGTGAGGCATATGGATATGGGGAATTTCAGAAATAAACCAATTTTGACGTCAAACTTCATACAAAAATTACCCATGTCCAAAAAATTGGCATATGGATCATTTTATAATTAACAAAGTATTACAAAGATGGATATGGGTCAATCCGGAACTAAATATCTCCGAAACGGTAAAAGATAGCGAAAAACGGTTCGGGAAAATGAAAGAGCGTGCCCCAAAACTCCTAAGAATCTGTTCCTAAGTCAAAAAAAGTGAAAATGGATTATGGAGCCTTTCAGACCGCCTTTATATTTTGTAATTTGCCTTTGTATTCAACCTATGGGTAGACTCCCGTTATAATTGTTACAAAAGGTCAATAGAATATAGTGAAGAGGGCGTTTTGATTTCAATACAAAATCTGATAGTATAAATATCTTAGATTTTTTATGATAAATGATATTAAAAACCATCATTCATCGTCCACACACATACACCCACATAATATTTGAAAATACAGATCAATAGCAATTGAGCGTACTGGGCTAGAGTATGCAGTAGAGTATTGAAATATAACGAAATGCCTGATAGTATAATTCATGCAAATCAATTTCTTCAAGTAATTACAAATTTTACAAGATGGGTAAGGTTTGTATAAGGATATAAGGATTTACAAAAAAATTAGCGGAAAATTGAATATACGAAAGCTCCGATAATAAATGTATTGTGATCTGACTTAACAAGTCTCTCCTATAACTAACAATCAGATATTGTTGTGCCATACAGCAACTCAGGTATTTGAGAATGCTCTGTAATGATGAAGATGATGATGAAGAGCCTATTAGTATTAATTTTTTTAACTAAACGGCTACTCATAATTAGTTCGTATTTAATACAGATTTCGCAACAACAAAAGCAGCTGATATTCAAGTAATTTACGTGAATCAGCGATTACTTTAAACTTCAAATTGGTATTAATACCATGGAATATTACGGATATATTGGGAATTCAAAGATCATGAGCGCAGATTGAGATACAGATAAAGAAATCGAGTGCCATATAACTAGAGAGTGAAGAAAAAAGAAGGGTGTTCTGTGTTCATATTAGATTACTATACATAGTGTTATAACAACAGTGATATAAAGTCATATTGACTCTTGTACATCAAACTTTTTAGATGATCTCAGATGGAATAAAATTCTCATAATAGTTAGTGCATATTCTAGTAATGCGTTACAGTATTTGGATAATATCCTAAAGCTAAATATTTGTTTTATTAATGATATGCAAATGATTCTCCTTATCTCGAACCTCTTGAAAATCGTCGTATTATTGAAGTGTAAGGCTCAGTGTAATGTTCAGGAGAAATTAAATCTGTATTACCTCTTCTCAAGCACCTTTCTACAACCATATTCCTCCATCGATCTCCAAGAAACAAATTAGGTTATGGAAATTTGTTTATCAGCAAAAAAATTAGGAATCCTATGTGTTCGCAAAACATAAGCAATCCTTTAAATGTTTCTGTTAATAACCTGCTCAAATTTAAAACGAACGTCAACAACAAAATCCTCTTATTCCCTCATCATTCGTTTCCTGAAACGTCTCTTTCCCATATACCTCTAAATGTAATAACGAGTATAAAAGGTTACCATCTAATATTTTGGCTTTAAAAAAAATTAAATTACTTGGCAAATATCGAACGATATCGAATTAATTCATTGCATTTTTCTAATGAGGTATGTCTGACAGATTTTTATTCAAAGATAACCATTTTTTTCATATAAAAAAAACAAAAAGAAATAAGACTAACCTTGAAATAAAATATTCTAATTAAGGGAAATCCCACATGTAGAAGCATCGTATTTAATATAAATGAGTTCAAGATTTTTATATTTAATTTAAATACATAAACATACTCGTATATTATGTAATTGAATATGCAAAATAAAAATATTTGCGCACCTGAAATTTACATCTTTTCTATATGACAAGAAAAAATAATAAAAATTGGTTTTTATCTATTTTTTGGCATGAAAAAGTCTAAATTTTTGATGCGAAACAGTAAGGCAAATAAACATTTCTATTTATAAAAATTTATATTCTGCAGTGGTTAATTTCGTTACGGTTTATGAGAAGCGGGAAAAAGTGTCGAACAAACAATAAGATTCAACTATCTTGGCTTTATTATTACGTCATCAAAAAAGTGTTCACAAAGGCGATCAAAACTAAAGCAAAAAAAGCTAAATGAATTGTTGCTAGATATTTGAGATACATGATTTGAAAAAAATTGTATATACAAACTGTATATAAGCGGAAATGGTCCAGTCATTGTGTTGGGCATTCATACTCAGTCAACAAAATATATATAACTGTGTAAGACCAGTAGCGTACTTTCCAACGGAAGAAAAGTATATAAAAAGCAACAATTATTATGCTAAAATACATGGTCTTGGATATACCATTCATGTGTGAAGCAATTAAACGATACCAAAAACGATGACACAAGTAGAATATGTCGTGTAAGTGACATCAACAAATAGATTATGAAAATAAAACAATGAAATAATAGTGTCAACGTCAACCAAATAGCAGGAGAGCGAATAGCGAAAATTTCATTGAAAGAATGATCAAATTCTGCTTGGCAGATCCTTAAAAATATATTACGGATGTTAAACTTCTATCTTAAGCATTCTAGATCTGGATATTCTGAATTGAATACGAAAAATTATCTTTAATTTAAATTTTATTGTCAATTATTTGTTTGAAATATATTGAACAAACAGACTATCAAAATAAAAAAAACAACATAATTAGAATTTTAATTTATGATTTTTTCAAATCAATTTCTATCTATAATTTTCGGCCATTTCCATTTTATTTTTTATTCACATTATTATTATTACAACTGTATATTTAGCGCAGGTTCTTAGAATTATACCCAATGTAAAAGCTTACTCTACTTGTACTAGTTTAAATGTGAAGCAGCCAAAATCCCAATTATTATAAATTTTATTCAATTCAATTCATGATTTTCTAAGAACAGATTCCAATTTTTTGCTGAAATCAAAGAATTTAAAAATAATTGAAATTCAAAAAATATCCTGTGATTCAAATTTTAATTAGTGTCAATTTGAAAATGTCTAGTTTTATTCAATTTATTTTTATTTTGTTATGCTTTTTTCATTTGCAACCTTGGAAAAGACAAAATTTTATATTTTGTTTTTGCAACAAAATCAATTAACCAGCTTTGAAGGCATGTCAATATGCGGATATTTTTCTGATTTTAATAAATCATGTTAGAATTTTGAATTTGAACTTTAAAACCATATTGAAAAGCTACTAGTATGCCGTGTTACAATTTTTGTGTTTTTTAATTTTTTCTGCACATCCGTTTAAAAATTTCATTAATTTTTTTGTATAGTTGCATTCAAATTCACAACAAACAAATTAAAAAAAAAAACCAAAATAGATAAACAAAATGCAATTTGAATACTAAAAACAAAAATTCACTTGAATTGACCATTCACCACAGCGAATTGTTGTGCACGATAAATTCATTAATTCACAAAAAAAAAACAGAAAAAAATCAAATCAGTTACAGATATTGGCTGTACATGCCCACATGTTTGTAACAGATCGTAGAGTTAGATACAGAGAAAGAAAAAGAGTGAGATATAATTAAATTAGAGAATGAAGAAGAAAGGAGAGAGATCTGTTTTCATATTGTAATGCATAACTACATAGTGGTGTCATGCTCAGAAAAATTTTATTCAATTCAAGGATGAAAATTTAAAATAACAAATCGTATTGAAATACTTGCATAAAATTCTATGGAATTTATTATATAAAATAATTAGGAAGATAAGCATAGTTATGGCTGTAATGAGTAATAAAATGTTTATTTTGTTTTTTTAAAACTTTAACTCCAGCTACCTTGATTAAATTATTTATTAATTGAAGATAAAAATATTTGTGTTAAGATTTCAAGTTAAACGGCATTGAATAATCTCTAACAAAAGTATGTCAAGCTTCAATTTTTGGTTTGAAAAGAAAGTTGAAAACAAAATAGAAAATAACATCGTACATTTATCTCCTGATCATCCCTGATCTTTCATAGAAGTATCTTCGATCTTAGAATGAGCTTACATGCATTTTTGTTGTTTAGAAAACGCAAAATAAACAAAGATTTATGTATTTGTAGAGAAGCTGGAATTTTAACTTAAACGCAATGGCGCAGTTGTGGCGAAGTAGGTAGAGCGCCTGCTTTTCAACCGAAAGGTCCCAGGTTCGATTCCCAAGGGAATCGAAAAAAGGGTCATTGGGGCCCTTGAGGATCATTGGGGACCTTTTTCATTAGGACCCTTTGTCATTGGGATAAAATAAGTGACAAAAAATAATTGACAAAAAATAATTGAGAGTATAATCTGGTAAACAAATTAAATAAAATGAAACTATTCTATTTAAGAAGGCTTAGTTCCTGACAATAGCAGTAGTTTTCCACATTTAATGAGTTAAGCCAGTAATTTGATAAATAAATGCTGGAAATATTTTAGATATTGTATAGTGTAAACTTGTAGTACCGTACTTAATTAAGCATGAAAAGGTGATTCTACCAAAAACATAAAACAAAATTGTAGTTGTGATTTGTAGTTGTAACTGTCGTATAACAATTTTTCTGTTTTTCATACATAACACGGAAAAAGATAATTTAAAAAAAAAAATTTAATTTTACAAAATCTCTCAGTTATGAATGCTTTATGCAAATTCAATTTCTGCAACAGGACAATACACTCACTATAGTGCATTACAGTCTGTTTGAATATGCGTTATAATTTGTCCATAGATTTTCACAAAACACAAGATCAATTCAAGAAAATATTACAAACAAGTGATTTGGAATCGATGCATTTTCCGAGGATTTTAAAGATAGTACTAGATTGTAAAGCTACTACTTATCCATTTGCTGGCGGTGACGGGCCATTAAGATCACCATAGCCTAACGAGTAAAATTACGTTTTTATTTTCGATCCCGAGCGGATTATACATATTTTATTTTTTTTATATCTTTGAATTATTCATTTCAATAGTGAAAATGTGGACTCTCTCTTTAACTCGTTCCCGAAATTTTAGATTTAAACATTTAGATCAATAATAACAATTCAGTATTTAATTCTTTAGAGTTTTATTAGTGAAAAAACAAATTTTTGAGTCATGACAACTCAAAATTGCAAAAATCAACCTTTACAGTTAGAAAATACTTATATTAGGATCGAAATCTATTAAAACGTCTGGTTAGTGAAGAAAATAATATATGAGAAAAATTACTTTTCAAATATCGAACCAAAGTAATTTTTTTGAGAGGGTTGATAATTGTGTTTCTAAGAGGAATATTTTAGTTAAAAAATTGTGGAGTCCTAATATGACAACAAATAAATTCCATCTTCACCACATTACAAACTTTTTAAATAAAAGAAAAACATAAGATAAAATGAAAAACTTATAAACAACACTGTAACAATGTATACACAGAATTATTTACAAACTCTTGAAAATGTCCTTTAAAATTACATTGCTCTTAAAAAATAAAATTAAAACAAAATAAAACCAAAAATTTTCTTTCTAATTTTTTATTTATTGTAACAAGCAGTGACGGCAATGATGATTCTAATGTTGAAAAATTCCACAAGCAAAAAAAAAAACAAATAAATAAATATAAAAACAAAAGGAGAAGCATTTTGAAAACAGCAAAAAAAAAATAAATAATAAAAATAAAATTATGTCTGAGTTGCCATATTTTCCAAACATTGTCTGGTTTCTTAGGCGCATTATTGTTGTTTTTGAAATTTTTTCCTTTTATTTTTTGATAAATTTTCTAATTTTTTTTTGTTTTTTTTTTACTAAAGTTTTTTTCTTTTATGATATATCGTACACTAACACCCACACCCACAAATCTATAATTATTTCTAATTTTACAAAAATTATTCTCGCCTGCAAAGGACAATAGAAACCAATCATTCCTTTTATTATGGTAATGTAGCCTAACGACAATAGAAGTTTTATTTAATATGTTTTCTAAGCACTCACACTTACATATACATACATATATATTATATGTATAATAATTTATATATAAATAAAATTTGTATATAACTGTGTACTAGCTATTAATACTGTATAGAAATGATTTCCTGTCAGGTTTTTCAATTTATATAAATTTTTGGTGTAGGCAGACTTTTAACATACATCCGTAGAATCGGGTCAATATCTTTTGGCTGTATTTTCAAGGTCATTAAAAAAACAAAATATTATAAAAAAATTTCCATTTTATTTTTGTAATTATTTTTTTTTTTCGTTTTTGTTTTGTTTTTCCGTTTTATTATTTTTTTTAACTCTCTTCATTTTCTTGGTTTTTAAACGATGTTGTTCTCACAAATATTTAAAAAAATATAAGTAAATAATATTTCTTGATCCTTTACTAATACACTGAAATTAAAATATAAATTTGGGTTGTAAAATTTTGTTTTTCTTTGTCAGTTTTCAACTTTTATTTATTATTGAAAATTTTCTCTTATATTATTGAAAAAAGAAGAAAACGAAAAGAGAAAAAGAAAGAAGAGAAAATAAGAGATAGGCCACTGTTCACGATAGGCATATTAAAATAAAAATGGATTCTGGAAAAGAGAAGAAAATTAAAATTGGAATTTGTTTTGTATATATTTGTCTGTATAAAAAGAAAAAAGGAAAAGGACTAAAATGTGAATTCATGATTATTGTTATAGAACCTGATATTATACATGAACTTAAATATAGTAGTTAAAATTTGTTAAAATTTAGATAGATATTAAATGATAGTTAAAATTTGTTTTTAAAATTAAATTTTCTTTGAAAAATTTTATCGCCGGATCTATGAAATTTTTTTTTTTTTGTTCCAAAAATTCCAAATTTAAATATTTGATGACTGAATACATTTTATTATTTGATTTTTACTTGAACACATTTGTAATTTACTATTATGATAGTTTCTAACTAAAATTTAGCATTGGGTTAAATTATTTGTACTTAGATTTGGCACTGCCTCTCTAATGTAAGTTTAAGACCAAAAAAAGAATTTTTAGAATTTTATTTTGAATAAAGAAATCTTATTCCGTGTATAACAATTGTCAGATCATTAAGATTTGCAGCGATCTACAGAGACACAGAGACGTTCCTATCAAAACCTGTTTTCTTTTTTAATTTTGTTATAATATAAAAATTTTGTTATTTTTTTTTTTTTTATTAATTCTTTTTTGAATGTTTAATTTTTAGTTTATAAATTTAATTTAAGTATGATTTATTGTAACTTGCTTGAATTAAGCTCGAAAATAAATAAATAAATAAAAACTAAGCCGAGAAAATTCTCCAAAAAAGTAAAATAGAGTTTTTGGGTAAAATAGCAACAGAAACAAAGGGTATAGCAGAAGTTTGGAAGAAATATATAAACCTATTTAAAAATATTGATTTTGTGAACAACAATAGCTGATATTGAAATAAAATGCATGAAATCTACTTTCGGTAAATTTTTCACGTCCTATATCCAGTAATTAGTTAAAAAGAGAGAGAAATAGTCGTGAAATCGAACTGAAAATTACATCCGTAAAATTTTTCATTTTATGGTACGCTGCTAAAATAAAAAAAAATTTTATATTTCACCGTTAAGTAGTGGTAAATAAAATATTTATCACACTACTTTATATGCTGTAAGCTTCGGTGTATTTCGCAGAACCTATTATATAGTAAAAAAAAATTAATCGTATATTCTACAACTATTATATCCTAAATCGTAGGATAACATTGTTTCAACATTCTTAACAGATTATATTTTAAAGAGTTTCTTTGTTGACATAACTGAATTGAGTAGAAAGATGTCTATAAAATTTTGCAATTAAATATATGAGAAACAATTTTTTTTTGGTTTAAATATTTTATTTTAACAGGATCTGTCGAAAATACAGATATACAGTAAAACTTGTCTAAGTTAGCCACCAAACATTCGAAAATTTTTGTCCAACATTTGCAGTTGGCTAACTTGTAAGAATATGGAAACAAAAGCAATTAAGTTATTAACCATTTATTATATATGTAAGATTGTATGTTCATACTTTATTAACGCTATTCTGAGATGTACAAAAGAATTTTATTCAAATTGTCCATAGCATTATTTGCTAAAACAAAATCGGTTATCTCTCATCTCCTTTATTCATTTTTTCACATATTCACTTTTTGTGTTAAAATTTTTAAAAGTTTTACAATAAAAAAAAACTTCTACGGCCAGCTTTTAAAGGTATGTTATTTACAAAAAGTCAAGTAATATGAGGGTAGAAATGGAAAAGTTACAAGATATACAGGTACAACATAAAAAGGTATTTTGAACCAATTTTATATGGAATTTTTTCGTTTTGTTAAGTTCTGACCTAATTTACACGAGGGGCCAAATTCACAGGTATCGCTGTATACATTACAATACAGTTTTTTATAAAAACTAATCCAGAGACCACCAATTGATTCATCATTCACTCAATTAACATTAATCCAAGTGTAGTAACAACGTTTAATAAGTAGAGTCAGTATATTGTTAAATAAATGCTCGAAATATTGTAGATGTTGTAGTGTAAAATTGCAGTGTCATACTTAATTAAGCACAAAAAGGTGATTCTACCTAAGTTACTGTCAAAAGCGTAAAAAAAAAACATCAGGATAGGACATAACTTATAATTCCAAATTTGTTATGAACTATATTATTTATCGAATTAAAACCAGGATTAGAAAGATATCAATAAGTATTTGTATTCTTTTTTGTCCAATTCTAGATCGTACATAAAGAGATAGTATAGATCCTATACCGATGGTATGAACAATAATGGATTGAAACGGTTTGGTCAATAGAATTTAGTTACCACTGCTTCCCTGTTATACAGCTACCTTTTCGAAATTCAAGCTAATATTATTATCAAAATAATGTATTGAACTGGTTGGAAGCAGCGTTTTATAATATTAACATGTTTTTGTTATGATAACTAATTTAATTGGGAAAAACTACATTTATTTCGAATAAGAAGATTTTTTTATTGCTCTTGTTCAAACCTAATTTATTTGAAAAAAAAATGTATCCATACTCCTAGCGTTATTTAAACTACCCTTCTCCTACCTGTAGTAAAAATAATAAACCGTGCGGAGGAGCAAAATTCAATTTTAATAAATAAATATTGTGTCATAGCCACTTGCAATGTCCCACAAAAGAAAAACCTTCACAAAAGGAAAACCTTCACAGAAGCCTACTTTCTGGTCTACCTGGGAGGTCTTGCAGGTATGCAAATGTAGTGCTTCCACTGTTTTATTACTTTTAAACAGTCTCAAGTTGGTTCTGACGAATATGATCCGCGCGGAGAATCTAGATTCCATATTTTCAAAATGAATCTCCTTAGACGAAATGTGCCGACTTAGACATTCACTTCTACTAACCATATTATACTTTAATGTCCACTGAGACTTAAAAGTAATGTTCTGGGTTCTATAAAGTTTAAAAATACAATAGAACAATCTTACACATTACATTCTATGTAATTAATTACCTCTAATTTGGTATTCTTCCGTTCTACTCCTCTAATATAGTATAATCCGTTCTGATGTATAAACATTGTAATTTCTAAAAGATTTTTTCTACTAACATTAATCATTAATAAATGAAAAAAATAATAATAAAGAAAAACAAAAATATACCAATAAAAGTCTAGTCATGCTTCATACCTCAACATTCCCAAATTTTACTAATAGACCAAAAATAAAATAAAAAATAAATAATATCAATCTGTCTCACTCCTTACCTTAATTATAATTTTCTTCATATATTACTATAAAGTTTTATACTCAAACCTTAATATCCTTTTCAATATAATTTTTTTTTCATTCTCTCTCATTTTCCTTTAATTCAATTTCTCTCTTTCTCATTACATATGTCTTTATTACAGTAAAAATAAATCTCATCATCAGTTAAAAAATTAAATACTGTTCTCCTCTGTGTTATCTGAGCCTATAGAAAACTTTTCTCAAAAAAAAAATAAAAATTTGGTTTTCTCCTAAATTTGCGGAAAAACTCTTTTTTGAATTTTTCATCTTGTGTGCCATATACTATTGATTCACGTACACATACAAATAGATGAATGTATTAGTAAAATAAAAAATTGTCGGCATATATAATATAATTCATTTCTATACTTGGAGCATTTAAATGCCTATGTGTGTTATCATAAATGAGAATTTTCATATAACAAAAAACGGACAGAAATTATTGTCCTTGAACTTGTATATTGACTTATTTTCATTGTCAAGGGTACATACAAAAAAAAATAAATGCCGTAATTTATCCGAAGAGGAAAAATACAAAAAAAAAACAAAAACAATAAAAGTAGAAACACTAACGATGTAGGATGAAGCAAGATATGGAACGGGATAGGTTTTTTATTATAGGCATATTATAATGTGTTTAGATACCGGTTCCTATGATTTGGTTTTATTTTTTTTTTATTTTTTTATTTGTTGGGTTACCCACTTTCCAAAAGAATGTTTTTTTTTTGTTACTTATTTTTGTTTGCTGAATTTTTGTTAATGACAGTAATAGAAGGATGAATGTTGTCCCAACCGTGATGAAAAAGGATCTTATTATATAAAAGTTTTTTTCATCTTGTTTTTCTTAACGTTGAATAGTATGAGGTAGACATAAATAGGTACCTTGTTGTCGATATGAAACATTAACATAGAGGGTATGAAATCGAATACCTATACACACTTGCATACATTCAGTTTTATAAATATAGGGAATATATGATACCTATTATTTGTATTTTATCATATATTATGTTGATTGTCTTCTTTCACAAATATCATTTTTCACCAAAATAATCCTTGTGATCCTTGAATGTTGTTATTTTATTGGGTGGTGGTATACAATCTTGTGTTTGTCAACTAAAAATAATAATGTACCTAACGAAATAAGGAAAATTGTTCTTTTTTTGTTTTGTTGTTGTATTGGTAATAAAAAGTTAACTTTTTGATAAATTATACCTATGTCTAAAATACAAAATATAAAAAAATATAAAAAATGCAAAAAAAAAATATAACAAAAAAAAAATTTTCCAGACGGTGAATGATTTTACTGATTTTTATTTTTGTTAGTAGAAATTTTTATGGCCATATAGTTTTAAAAAGTCATTAATAGTAGCCTTATTATTTTTTTCTTGAAAATTTTAAAAGAATTTTTTTTTTTATATAAAGACTTAATAAAGTCTTCTCGTTCCTTAAATTTTACATATAGTTATTAATTTTTGTTACTTAATAAACTATACGAAATGGTTCTACAATTTTTAAAAGTTCATACAATTTTTTTCTATTGACCTTTCGATTCAAATTTACATAATCACTTAATTCCAGTTTTTCCTATCTTATGACATGCATGGTTATATTTTATGTATCATATTTCATTCAGCTTTATAAGATCAAAAGATGTGAAACAGTATAACTACAATTAATAATTTTTTAGAAATATATTGCTGACCAGAAATGAAAAAAATGTATGCTAAATAATACATCAGTATCATATTGTATAGCGCTACAGCGCTATGGCTGACCTTCGGCCTGCATCACAATACTCGTTCAAAAGGGTTATTCTTGTGCCAATTTGCCTCCAATTTGGGATTTGTAGAGCTTGGACATAATTTTGAACATTGTCTTCACATTTAGTCCTCCTTCTTTTCCACTTTCAATTTGCCTGTTTTCGAGTTCCATGCATTTTAATTACGTTTCATACATTCTATATTCCACAGCAATAAATTACATGTAATGGTGAGTCTTAGCTTTTCTTATGGTATATTCGAGTTACATTCCTTAAGCGAATAATTTGGCTCTATTTAATCAAAAGCAATTAGCCTGTGTAGCTCGAACGTTCGTTTAAACAATCTATTTGAAAACTAGATTATTAAATCTTTTTTGAGTAGGGTAAATCAACTAAGTAGCTTTTATAGTAGTGAGTTAGCATTTGTGTAATGTAGTGAGCCAAAATATAAATTCTACAATATGCATATCGAAAAAATATATTGGGGAAAAAAATGTATTTGGTGTTATTAAAAAAGTAAGTGTACTGTAATGTTGTTGAATGTTAGGAAATCACTTTCAGCTTAATAAAAGATTAGGACGATAATACGTATATTGACATGTCACTGTTTGCTTAAGAAACATACAATATAACTGGGATTCATCAATACTGATAACTGTCAAATTGGCGATGGTCTTGAGACTCAGGAGGATAG
Source organism: Argyra leucocephala (assembly GCA_963942445.1). Taxonomy (NCBI): domain Eukaryota; kingdom Metazoa; phylum Arthropoda; class Insecta; order Diptera; family Dolichopodidae; genus Argyra; species Argyra leucocephala. The sequence goes on from OZ012679.1 coordinate 129,165,254, forward strand.
GAAGCATATTATCTGTAACTGTCCAGTTCTTAGTCTGAATAAATTGAAACAAATCATGTTGACTCCAATTTTCTATAGTTTATATTTTTGTACAATTATAATTTTTCTATCCAGCTAGTCAATCCCTGGGGTCAATAGGTTTTTTTTTTTAATAACTACTCATACACTTTGTTGCAATAAATTAATTGCTATAATGCGAACAAAACAAAAACAATATAAATAAATCGAATACATGTACAAAACTAGTTGTGTATTACTAAATTGCAATTTAATATTTATTCCAACATAACATCCTGTTCTCCTTTTTTCAATGCCAATTTTAATATAACCAAACATTTAAAAAAAAAAAACCGTAAATATAGGTAAGATATACGAGTAATTTGCGTGATTTCACATGATTCTATAAAAATTACATTATAGATAATAAAAAATATTTAAAAAAAAAAGAAAACAAAAATAACAAACCAAAGTATTTTCTATTGGCGTGATAGTTACCAAATTTTTCAAATTATTGCAATACCAATATTATTTTTAATAATTTTCCTCTCCTCTGAACTCTGTATTTAATAAAAATAGTTTTCTTTTAAAAATAATATCCCCGCACATATTTTAGAATGTTTCGCACAACAGAATGCGTTCATAACAATAAAATGTCGCCTAAACGTTATTTTAAATATATGTACGTGTATAAAAATGAACTAATTGATGTCAAGGTGCACCGCTTAATTTACACACTCGACACTTTGGCATATGTGAACGCACTCCATAATTTTTTTTGTTCGTTTTTCTTTTTTTTTTAGTAAAAACATTTTACTACATACAGTATTTAATTCTTAGAAAAACTAAAATTAAAATTAAGATTGAAAAAAAACAAAAAAAACTAGGAAAAAAAAAATTAAATTGACAAATATAATGTGAGCTGAGACATCTGTAGGATATAGTTGAAAAATTTTCTATTTAATTTATTAAAACTATATACCGAATAGACGTGTATATTGAATAAAAAAGGGATTGGATACGTAATCTCGTTTTTGAAAATCCCCTTTTTTAAAATCCCCCGTATCAAAATCCCTCGTTCTTAAAATTATTTTTTTTTTGTAATTTCGGGCGCCCGAAAAAAAATAATTTTAAGAACGAGGAATTTAAAAAAAAAATAATTTAAAAAGTTAAATGAAACATAATATGTAGTATTTTTATATTATTAAGAATTTAATTAGAGTGTAGTTTTTATGAAAGACGCTAATAAAAATAAAATGAATTTAATATTGGCAATTGTCATTCATTATAATTAAAAATAGGACATACATATAACTTAAATAATTAAAAATTATAAATAATTAAGATAATCAAAATTATATATGTAATTAAAAAATGAAGGTTGAAACAGTCAAATCAAATAAGGGGAATGTCAAATTATTTGTAGATGGGTACGATTACCACTTAACTAGTAAAACTAGCAAAGCTTTTAGGTGGTCGTGTGCGCAACGCAAGTCCTTATTGTGCTCAATTATTATGGCTTATTTGCCAAATTAATACGAAAATAAAAAGTATTGCTAAAACATCTACTTCAAAGCCTTCACAAGTTATTAGAAGTAGTATAGTAGAATGTAATGAAGAATGTAGAATAGATTTACCTTCTAATTCAGCGTAGAAACAAAAAATTTCAAGACAACGATCAAATACTTTGAAATATCTACAACGATCTACAACGATATTATGATATACAACGATCAAATACTTTTTATGAACTCTGTTACACTGCTTGTCAATGGAATATAAACTTGAATCCTATACGAATTATTTCAGATTTCGAAAAAGCTAGTGTAGCTGCCCTAAACGATTTTTTTCCATCAGCTATGTATAAGGGATGTCTATTTCACTTTGGACAAATTATTTGGCGAAAAGTGCAATCTGAAGGGCTGGTCGCTAAATATGGAAATGATGAAAAATTAAGCCTACAGATTCGAATGATCAAGAGTTTAGCATTTGTCCCGGCAGAAAAAATTCCTGATTATTTTTCAGATTTATTTAAAACTCTTAATAATGACGCCAGAAAAATTGCAAATTGGTTTAAAATAAATTATATAACAGGTAATACAGGAAAATCTAAAAATCCATCCAAACCAAGATATCATCCAAATTTTTGGTCTATTGCTGATGCGAAAAAATTTCATTTCCCCAGAACACAAAATAATGCAGAAGCTTGGCACAGACGCTTGAATACCATTGTGGGCAAATCACATGTGGATATACGCAAGCTCATTTCTGAATTAACACAAGATCATGTTGTTGTTAAAACTAAGATGGCCAAAACTCGTTCGGGTGTAAAATTTTTCAAAAGCGGGAGATTTCGAAAGCAGGGGATTTTGTTACGATCCCATTAAAAATGTGATTTTTAAAAAGCGTATTACAAAACAATACATTTTAATACGATGTATTATGAAACGGGGGATTTTGGTACGGTGGATTTTTGAAAACTGAGAGATTTTCAAAACAGGGGTTTTTGAAACAGGGGATTTTGTTACGATCCCATAAAAAAGAAAGACAAAATCCACAGCTACTTGATTTAATACCATACTAAAAGATATAGATTGCAAAATACGACAGCAGAGATGATTCTGTTGCCTTCAATTTATGAAGGCTTACCCCAGATATAGAAAAATTCTAGAAGAAGAAAACAAATAATTTATTTCCAGCCAAATACATGTAAAAATTATTTTGAATGCTTCTTGTTGGGACTATACTAAAAAACAATGTCAGTTCACAAGTAGATTATAAAATTTTCATAATATTATACTATGGCTCGTTTACATCTGATAGTTAAATTTAATTCTTAGACTACATAAAGACGTGGTGGGATATGTTATAAAGTTTCCAAAGATAGCCGAGAAGCGTATAGCTACTCAATATTTATACCTAAGATAAATTTTAATGTTTCTAGCTAATACAATGTTATAAATTTTACCATAAGAAAGACAGATGACATATTTTTTTACAATATTCTTTTCAATATTCAATATAATATCATATAATGGCATACTTGCTTTATTTTTTTAATTAAGAGATTTAGTTTGTTTTAACTTGAGTCTTAGTTGTTTTTATTTACTCTTTGGGTGCTTACAAACTGCTACAAACCATGAACATTTTAGGTATGCTGAAATATTTCCCTACACTGACAGCAATTAAGATGTGGAGATCTCAAACTTTTTCACCTGAGAGAACACAATATAAATTTAATTTTCTTTGTGATGCATGACATTTCTTTAACGTTCAACTATAGAAAAATTTTTTAAAATTGTGAAATTGCTAGTCGTTAGAAGAAAATAAAATCAAAATATTGAATACTATAGTCAAGTTGACTAAAATATATTATGAATTGTAGAGTTGAACGAATTTTATGATAAGATATTAACTCACATTTTTTAAATTAATTTGTGGTAAATCCTTTCAATAAGTTTTTTGAATAAGTCTTAACAAAACAAAATGTATTAAGACCATTGACGAGCAGCCTGCAAGACAGAACTTTAATTTTTATGATGCATCAGCAACGAACACTGATCTAAATTTAAAGCGATTTCTATGGATAGTCTTACAATAAAATTAAAATTTAATATTATACTAAAAAAAAAAAAAAAAAAATTGGATAAGGTTTTTACTAAACTGTTTTCCTTTGAAAATTTAATATTAATATGAGAATGTACCATTTATTTAAAATTTAAAATGTTTCAGCTGTAAAGAGAATATCTCTAAACTCTGTAAAAAACTCAGTATTTAAAAAAAAGTAAATTGAAAGAAATAAATGAATTGAATTGAATTGAATGGAATATTATACTAGTATTCGCCACAACCTCGCAATTGAAAGATATTTTATAGTAAATCATATTCAATTTCATTATGAATTATTTTCCAAATTTTCAATTTATTCTTGGTATTATACATTTTTTTTATTGATTTATCATAGACAACAACCACATATGTAATAATTTATTTAAAGAAAAAATTAAATTGAAATTTCATTCTGGCGACGAAAAGAAAAAACTTTGTACTTTGATTAGTTGCAGCAATTTGATCAATTAGGTAGCGCCTGCCTTTCAATCGAATGGTCCTAGGTTCTATTCCCGATGAAGAAAAAAAAAATGCTTTATGGGTTTTTCGACCTGATCCAGCACCCTTTGTCATTGAGATAAAATGAATGACAAAACATAATTCAGAGTATAATCTAGTAACAAATTAAATAAATGGAGCTATTCTATTTAAGAAGGCTTAGTTCCTGACGATAGCAATATTTTTCCACATTTAATGAGTTAATAAGCTAGTAATTTGATAAATAAATACTCGAAATATTGTAGATATAGTATAAACTTGCAGTACTTATTTAATTAAAGCACGAAAAGGTGAATCTACCTAAGTTACTGTCAAGAGCATAAATAAAAAAAAAATGTTTTTATGTTAAAATATATCTTAATATATGCTTATACATGGGGTGGATTTTTAAATTGAAATTTTCAAATTGGAAATGAAAATATTTTGATTTATATTTTTTTTAAATATTTAGTTTCGCTACGTCTCCTTTTTAAATATCTATCATTTTAAATAATAATCATGCAAAACGGTTGTTAAATGGTTCAGATATTTGTAACGTACTTTTTTCAATTTGCAGATTATGATGATAATGATGATATTATGAACGAAATATTATAAGTTGCACAATATTGAACTAAGCAAAAATTCAAGCGGTTTTTTTTTTAAATTAAAAGTGCATAATAATGTGTTTATGAGCTTTTAACTTCAATCAATAAACTTAACCAATATGAATTAAAATGTGCTTTGAAATTGAATTTTTTTTTTTTCTTTTTTTGAATTCATGACGTTAGATTCGTCAGTGTCAAGCTTTTCTAATGTATACAATTTTTTTATTTATTATATACATAATAATATACGTTTTGAAAACAGTATTACCAGTAGTGTTGATTGATGTAGACAATTATATGATATTGTACAATTAAGTTTTGCAAAACACTGCTGTTTAGAATCTTGATTTCACGTCTATACTAATAATACTGCACATGAAAATTAAAAGTGAAAATTAAAGTGAATTCGGAATGTATGAAAAAATTTGATTACTATCACTTGTATGAAAAAAATATTTTTGAGTAGATTTTGACTCCCTGAAACCTAAATCGTATTTAAAAAATCAAATTAGACCTTTAGAAGGGCTCTGAAGCTAAAAAAAGGGGTAGCAAATTTTGAAAATGTTGTTTAAGCATTAATAGTTTATTTATGCCAATCATTTCAGTAAAAATACGATTTATTATAAAAAAGGTAAATAATGATTTATTGGAATTCCTTTGAATAATAATGTGTATTAATTGCATAACGATTCATTATATAGAACTTCTTCAATTTTGATGATCTTTTAAGAATTTGTAAGATCTATCTAACTACTAGGGTATACTGACAAGATTGATTTCATCGCCAGATTACAACGAGCGAATAATCACCATTGCAAAGGGTTGTTGCTATTGTTGCACACCATCTCGGGTCAAAGTTCCTATTCCGATGCACCAAAGTCTGAAATCAAATCGTATAAGTGATGATATGATGTATTTTTTCTTTTTTGTCTTTGTGAATGGACGGAAAAAAATTCATCAACATCAACATTTATAAGTGATGGAAAAATTAAGCTTATTCCAAAACATCTTACTTTAAATGGATGTAATATTTAATTTAAGTAATACAGAACACAGTATTGGAAGCTAAATGTTGACTAATAGATTTGTTTCTAAAAAGTTAAATTTCTGTTCTCAGATCAGATCAAAATTACTTTACGGGTTTCCGGAAAACTAATATCTTTATTATAAGAATAAATAAATAAGGTATAGTTAGCTTTTAAAAGTTAAATAGTTAACTTTAAAAAAAATAGTGAAGAACATCCACGTCATCAATTGCATGAACTTCACTAAAAGTGATATGAAAAGCAACATAAAACGGAGCAGCTCTGGTCGCTTCTGTTTTAAATAAATGTTTATTTGAAATGATATTATATTTGTTGAAATTTTGAAACTGCTGGAGCACAAAGATCTATTCAGAACACTAAAAAGAGTGAAACAATCTGTACAACTATTTAAGACAAATTATTTAAGATAACAAAATAAAAAGAGCTGCATCAGCGGGCTAACTCTAATTGTAACTTACAATAATACTGTATAGAAAAGTTGTTGATTAGCTAAATTAACCAGTCAATATACAAAAATAAAGTAGTATATATTATAAAATAATTGTCTACTGCATATGTAGGTAACGATATTTCAAGATGTTTGTTGAAGTAACATGTCTTCTCAATGATCAGATGGGGTGGTATTAAAATTTAATTAAAATTTTTCATGAATTTAAAGACCGAAATACTACAACGAACTAATAAATTCGGGATCAACTGATATGGATTTTGAAGCAAATTTGTTAAACTGTTTGAAGTACAGAAATCAATATTTCCTACATTTTTAAACAATTCGTTAACAGTAGGTAATCAATATTGACTACATTGAGAAAACTTAGGTAACACTTAAAAAAAAAAAATTCAAATAATTTGTTGATACGTTTGCAATTTTGTACAACGAACAAGTAGTACACATTTTCGTACAACATACATTTCGTACATGAATAAATATAACATAAATATGTATATGTATGTTTATCGTATATATTAATACTTAAATCGAGTACAATTTTTTATTTGCGTGAGCGAATAATTCGCAAAATAAATTAAATTAAGTTTTTTTGGTTTTTGTTATGATGTTTTTGTTGTTATTTCCATAACAATAAATTTAGTTGAATATTATAGATCTGTTCTCAAATGCTAATATTGTGGGAACTGAATAATTTGAATTTAACCACGTGTTAATGTGTATAATATAATGCAATGGTCATATATATAATTTAATTGTAAAAAATATATAATTACATTACATTTTAAAGGACGCCTGCTGTTTCAGGACTTATTCTATACTACAGAGTCATTGTTATATTATAGAGAGTGAAACATTTTCGATTTAAGCTATTTGAGTATATAAATGTAAATACGCTAAATCAAATATAACAAAAAAAATTTAAGGAATATTTTAAATACTTTAAAATTATTTAACTATATAGAAAACTATATACAGACATATATTTGGTAGCGCAGTTAATTGATTTAATGGTAGTCAAAATAAACATTATAATAATAATATGTCAAGGTAAAATATTCAATTTCGAATCTTGATCAGATCAACTTAAATAGTAATTAATTACTTCAAATAAATATATACAGTTTGAAATAGAATAACAGTAACAGAATTGTTTAAGATTGAATGCTGGGTGCGCAAACGAAATATATATACAGCGTAACTTCATGCAGTGAAAATGAAAATGATAAGATCAGCTGGTTGAACCCAATTAATTGGTAAAACCTAATACATAACATAATATGTGTAAGTAGAAAATTAAATCAACATAATTTAAATTTGAAATATCTATAGGCTTTGTAAAAGAGTTTGACCAAAACAATGTAAGATTTTGTCTGAAAATTATTTCAGAATTAAAGAACAAGATCGAGAACAAGAGTACGATTATAAGCAACTTGACTAAACATCTTTATTTAGATATAGTATTAATAAGTCCAAAACCTAGTACAAATCATGATGTCTAAATGTCTAAGAGCGAATATGGTTGGCATCTTGTACATATATAGCTAGTATGATAGATGGAGAGAAATATACGAATTAAAGGCTATTATTATGATCTCTTATACTGTATAGATGCAGGTTGAGCCCTGATTCTGTTTTACTGACGATTAGATATTGCTTCTAAATGCATTTTTTGACTTTTTAGTTTGCGGTATTAGACTATACTATTTTTAATACGAATTTCATCCCGTAAAGGGTTTAAGTATTTGCTCAAATATCTCTCTATTCAACTTCTTCTTTCATCTTCTCAATATGATGTTATCTTTGAAGTATTTTTTTTACAATATTCTGCATTTATAAATTGTAAATTGACAATTATTTTGTAGTAAATATTGAAAATATTTTCTTTTCCATATTAGTAGTAAACAATTAATGCTACTAAGTTGAGTGGGAAAGCTAAAAAAAAGTCATTCAAAAATATAGAATGTATAAGAGTAATCGGGAGGATGAGAGAAAATCTAACGATGTGGGTAATACATGTTCAAAGATTTATCTCTTTTAGAAGAAGATAGGTTGCACAAGAGAAACTGGAAAGTGGAATAGGAACCGTACACCAATTACCTATTTTGTGAAAATGATCATTAAAGAAACTGAAGCACAATATCTGAGCTAGGTCGACGAGTTATACTTCCTAATGAGAGTGAAAAAGATAAATGATGATGATGTACACATATGCACCCTTAAAGAGCTTTGTGCCCCCCATTTTAAACAACGTTCTTATGTCAGACATAATAATTTATAATGCCTCCGCCAATTAACAAATTTCTTACTTTGTAATGCTATTGTAAATTTTCAGATATTATCACATTTTATAAGATTTCATAAAAATAAGTAAATCCTTAATAGATCTTGTTCAATACTTCATAATACAAAAGCTCCCACTTAATTTTTGATTATCAGATATAAACACCATCAAATCAAAGTGGTTATTGTTATTAAATTCCCACCAGTATTTGAACATATTGTTATATGTTTTTTTTTTCAAATACTTTAATTTGTTCAGAACATTTTATTGTAGAGCATAACAATTCATGACTTGCAATAAACCTGATTATTTGTCAAGTAATTGTTTATAATTTAGGTAAAATTCAAATTTGCTACCAAAATATCACCCACAATGAAAACTATTACATTTAATATATACCATAAATAAAATTAAAAAACTTAACGAATTTTCTAACTTCTAGATTTATTACTTGCAAATTTTGATATTTATTTATTTATTAATTCCTATGGGTACAACGATTTTTTTTTTTGTTACTTTTGTTGGTTTATAAATGTTTCCATATTATTATACAAATATTTGCATTGTTTAATATTATTGTCTGATATAATATAATAGAATAATTTGAATATTCTGGTTGACGTAAAACATGCACTCTGATCACAATTATGTAATACTAAATTTTTAGATGACATCCAATAAAATTTAAATATATGTACCTCTGCAATAGAGTTATATACATTTAAAATTATAATTTAAAATTTATATGAACTTCTGTTGATTGAAACCTGAACCTGATATATTATATCAACTTTGATAGATTTGATATTGTAAAGTGAACTGAATTATATCGAACTATAAAGTGTTCAACTAAGTAATTGACGTAAAAGTATAATACAAGGTAATTGGGATCTGTGCAAGTTGACAAATCAAGAGTGAGGATGGATATGTATTACAGTATAAGTGATATTTTTGATAAAACATTGTTACAGGTTACAATTTTGTAAAATTGTCAATTTTTATGACAAATTTTTTTTTCATAAAATTCATAGATTTTTATTTGACAAAAATTATAAAATTACTAATTGCCAATTAAATATAATGACAACATTGTAATGTGTACAATTATTATATATAGTTTCCTGCATTTATCTGGATGTTTGACGGAACGAAACAATACATATACAAATCACTTTAGTCTGTTTTTTAACATAAAACCAATATATTTCAGTACCTAGAGTAAACGCGTTAAATATTAAAAATAATAAAAATTAAAAAAAAAATAAATTTTGCGGACATAAAAAGTAAAATATCGTCAATAACAATTTCAGATGATTTTGGGTATGAATCAAAAGCGTTCTAATAAAAAAAATTACGGTATGATAAATTAGTAAGCAAATACGTACTTTTTTTAAATTTGAATTTAAAACTTTAATGAAGAAAAGACAAAGCTAATACTTTATTTTACTCCCGTCATTTATGGCGGGTTACAAAGCTAGTTGTAAAATATTGACTAATTTATTTTATACACAATTATTTCTTGACAAACTTGTCAACGATCTTCTACAAATTTACTAAATATCGTCATTTCAACTTCGTTTCTTCGCGAACTTCGTTTGTTTATGATTGCTTCACTTTCTTGTACAACATTTAGTCGTAACCTTTGAAATTTAAAAAATATAAATATAATAAATTGATAATGATTTTAAAATCGCCTGCCAAAAATCGTTAAACAAAATTTTGTAAATTACAATATTTTATTTTCGTTTCATAAAAAAGTTGACATTAAAATTGCAATAAAAAAACATTGTAGATTTTGAAATTGTTTTAAAAAAAAATTTAAATTATTAATTACAAAAAAAATCCTTATTTTAAAATCAAAATTGCACTGAATTAAAACTTAATTAGTTATAAGTAAAATTGTAGAACCTTAAAACTGTACGAGCAATGGAGCTAGCTCATTTGAGTAAATAAATGAATAAAATAAAATAATAAAAAAAATTTGTATATTGAAATACAAAATTGGCATTTTGATCGATTAATATTTTAATTTACAAAATTTACACCTATCAAGTCTTATGAAATTGGGCACATAAGTTTTTAAAAAGTTAACAAGAAAGCCATTAGGACATAAATTTAAGTGAAAAAAGATGTAGAAAAGCACAGTATAAGGATGATTATTTAATCAATGAATTGAATTCTTCAAAATGGAAACTTTGATTCAGAGGAAAAGAAATAAAAGAATATATTTCATGGAGAAATTCATTCGAAATTTAGGAGAAATACAATTACAATAGATAATTTCTTGAACTCGTCAAAATCTCATAAATTGTTTTTAATTTGCATACCACTAATAACGGTAAAGTACAGTAAATTACAAAAACAAAAAAAAAATACTGACCATTCTTAATTTAAATTATTTGTACCAAACTTTGCACCATATTTTTTGGTGCACCACAATTAATTTACATTAATCTGAATTTGTAAAATAAATTTTGCACCATATTTTTTGTTGCACCCACAATTAATTTGCATTAATCTGAATTTGTAAAATGAGAATGAAAATTTACGATTACTCGCAATACTTTGAAAAATATTATTTCAGGTAAACGAGCATTTAAAAATTAAGATGTTAATGATATGGATAATATAAATCAACAATTTATTAGGGCAAGAAAAATTATGTCATACACAATAGTTTTTAAGACATTTAAGTTTTAATTGCTAAAATTATCTATAAATCATATATCAGACCTAAAATGGACTACAATGGGCTGGCGCAACACAAATTTCACTATTCACTAATTGACAACTCCACTGTTAATCCTTATTCCACTCAGCACACGTCGAAATATTGGAGCTCTCTCTCTCTCTGTTTTATAGATGTTGGAAATGACACAGCTTGTTCAGGGAGGCTTGAAGTGCTCATTTATACGACATGATAGCATCCAGTTGGTCCAAAACTTCTTTCGGAAATTCTTTTATCGTAAGAACGGGAAAAATATGAATAATACTTACATCTAATATATTCGCCCCCCAATAAAAACGCTCCATTACACTATACACTATTTGCAATTTTATAAAAAGAATCTCTTCAGGTTCGTCTCCAACTTACTTCCAAATTATTTTTGAATGTATACTAAGTAAATTTAATTGTATTTTAATTAATATATGAAATGTAATACCAAATTGTAAACTGTTTGAACTAAATAGTATAAATAAATAAATAAATAAAATGTTTCTTCTATCTTCTATTTTCCTCCTAATCCATTTCTTCCTTACCCGAATTTACAATAATTTTGTCCAAATTTATATGTCGTCAAAAATACAATAAAAAAATGTATTTGTACGGCATAAAAATTTAAACTTTTAAGAAAAAAACTAATAAAAATTAAATGAAGTTAAATATTGAAGAAATTACTAACACATTATAATATTTATTCTAAACTTAAACTAAAGCGATGTTTATGCTTTTGTGCCATTTGCTACGAAAAATTAGGGTAAGAAAAAAGAATGAGATAGTTTTAGAAAAGATAAGAAAGGAGACAGTTCTGCTATTAGGAAGATTACGAAAAACATCGTTAATATTCGTTCTAAATTTTTACAAATCACATAAATATAATATATCATCATCCTTATCCTACAACCCCATCAGTAGGACATAGAGCGGAAAATATATAATATATACAGTTTGTTAACATAATGGGTATGCTGATATATGCTATTGCGTAATGTTTACGTTTTTGCAACTAGAAACATAACACAAAAAGCAATCCCCAAAATGTTTTTAAGTCCCAATATTTCTGAAACCTTTGGAGTGGATGTAACGATTTCATACAAATAAAATTTACCCACTAACGAAATTCTACGCAATTGCATATAACAGTGTTCCTATTCGCACTGCACTCTGCAAAAATACATATTCGACCAAGCAACTTATGACGTTATATGACATTTGGTTTATAATTGATTTTTATTTTAGCACACAAGACGCGAAATAGTAATTGATTAGCAGCCATACAATATAAACAAAATTATAAAATTACCATATTTATCTGTCAAGTATTTTCAAAATTTCGTCTTATGGATCGATCTTATGATATAATTTGAAAAAACCTAGAAAGAGGATAAAATTTCATTCAAGTTGCAATATCATAACCCGCTTTGAAATTGAAATTAGGTTAATATCAATGTCATATACCACTATACTGCCGTATAGGAACAACACTGTATCATATCTAATTTTTTAGTTTTTGTCTAGAAAAATTCTCATTTTAACATTTTTATTTCCAAGTAGCCATTTTTTTGTATTCACAACTTTGGAATTTAGTTTAATATTACATAAAAGAAAAAATTCGGTTACAGACAGACTCTTGTTATATAATTTGATACCCAAAACAAAAACAAAAACATTAAAGTTTATTACTATACTTTATCCATTGAGTCTGCCTACAAAATACAATAAAGATAAATTAAAATATGCCAACATCACACTTCTTAAGTTTATACCAATGTAAGACAAAAGTTATTCGTTTTATTTTTGTTTTAATTTTATTTTTGAAGTTGTGTGTGTCCTGACTTTAAACTAATATAAAAATACAAAAAACGAGTAACAAAAACGAAAGAAAACTCCTATAGTTTCCCCATTCCTTATCTGAGATCCTTTTACCAGTGTACATATTGGAAGGTTTATGCCCCCAAAAGAAAGAAAAAGAAATTTTTTTTCTAATTTCCATTTTTTTTTTTTGATTTTCTACATTTATTGTCTAGACGCGTTTTTCCTTTTTGGTGAAAACAAAAAAAAAAAAAAGAACTTTTAGACAAAAATACATCAGATTCAAGGCATAAAATAAGAATGAGGCCTACAATTCTCATTTATATTCTTGCAAAAAAGCATTCACCTCAAAGTAAAAAAAAAAAAGAAAAAAAAATCAAAACAAAAATAAATGAGAAGTAGAGATGCGTCTAAATAACTTTTTACATATACATTCACATAAGTGGTAGTTATTTTTGTTTTTGTATATTTGTAAGTAAAGGATACAATTTCCAAATTTATTCCAATTTTTATTTCTTTTTTTTTTTTTGCTTTATAAAATTAGATGACTCTTTATACTAATACTCTTACAATATCAGTTTTATCAAAAGTATTATAACAGTTTATAGCTCAAAAACAAAAAAAAAACAAAAACAAAAAACAGAAAATATAAAAAAGAAAATTGAAAAGATCTAAGGATATTACCAGAAATGGCCTTCATATTACCAATAACCTTGTTTCTAGCACAGAATTGCTATCAATATTAATACCCAACTACCTACATAATATACTATATACATATACATACAAACAAGTCGTTCCAGATTTATTTGTTATTTTTATTATGTATGAAATGAAAGAGTACCGTTTTTTTGATAACGGTATTCATTTTTGTTTTTGAGAATTAAAAGATGAAAACAAAAATAAAAAATAGAAACAAAAATATTTGAAATACAGAAAACATGTCTTCTTTTGTGCTCCCTATTTTTGTATATCCTTTTTGCTGTGAAAATATTTTTTTAGGAAATTTGTGTTTTGTTGTTGTTGTTTTGTATATTAGAAAATAACATGAATTTTGTTTTCTATTTGATTTTTTTTGATTTCTAAAAAGAAAAATAATTGTCTGAGTTTGACACTTGATAATAAAAATAATTTTGAACAGTTACGAGCAAAAATAAAAACAAAACAAAATTAAAAATAAAATTAAAAAATTTAAATGAGGAGGCAATGGATTTTACTATATTTTCAAGGACATTTTTACTAGGTTAACGTGGCAAAATTAATAACCATTTTGTTTTTGTTCTTGTAAATATACATTATACTATGTTATTAATAGATCTTTGAATGTGTACAGTTTATAAATTAGTTATATTAGTTGGATACAAAGTTTGGGGTTTCATTTTCAATTAAAAATGTTTGGAAAAGCAGATTTTTCTATATTTTTTGTTTTATATTTAAATATAAAAACTCAAAATTACACTTATGTATGTTTGTGAATAAAACGTTTTTCACTCACTCTGAATCAATGGTATTGCATCACAAATCAATGATTTGTAAATTGGGGGAATTTAAAAACCGTGGTTAGAGCCTGAAGTCATCTTTTCTGATATGTGTCTGCACGTACTTCCCTATGTAGAATAGAACAATAGTGAACTAATTTAAAACTGAATGACTTCTAGAGACTGAAAAAAAGTCTGCAGAACGAGAAAAAACAAAAAAAACTACATTTTTACAATGTAACGGTGCTTTTAATTGTTCCACCGCATATTAACTTTCATATCACAGTTATAAGAATCAGACCCTGACAAACACTATAGAAATTAACATTTTCTATATTTAGTAGGGAACCTTTTACCCAAAAATGAATTCCAACGCTTGGTGGCGTATAGTAGGTTATAGCGTCTTCCCTTCAACTGAAAAGTCCCAGGTTCAATTCCCAATGAAAGCAAAATATTTTATAGGTTTTTCAACTTTGTGTAGTATCCTGTATCACTGGGATAAAATAAATGACTATTAAAAAATAACAGGGTCACATGCCAAAATGGCCAGAACGTGTGGTATAAAACGATATATAAAATAAAAATAATGAATTCCAAAAATTACTTTATTGTATCTTGTATGTTAAGAGAAATGTTGATTTAAAGTGTCTGATGTCATTTTATTTAATTATATTTTCTAACAAAATAACTTTAGTAATAAACTGAAATTTGTACGAAACGATAAACAATAGACTAATTTTTTTAATCCAGTTCTTTTACAACAGTAAATATTGAAATTCAGAAATAATTCAGATATATATATTTGTTAACTGGTTGAATATTGTAATTAAATAACTAGTAAAATTAATGTAACTAAGATCAATCTAGGTTCCCTAGGTTCAGCCAGAGTTCTCCAGCCAAATCGAATATGGAAATAATACAAAGATAGCAGTGTAAATTGATGCGTATATTAATAAATATACAATGATTCGTTCTGAATCAATTGTTATAGCAAACTTCGCATATCAACCCATATCAATTGGTATTTCATCCGAACAACCCAGCTCGAACCATAGTTGAAAAAAAAATGCAATATAAAACCAATTGGAATAATTTCAGAATCGTTGAGTTGTTCAACATTCTCTTCCACCCTACTGAATATGGCAGATTCGAACCAATCACTATAGAATGCTCCGTGAAATAAATTCTAATGCTATCTCTTTTCATCATCCAACTAAGTGTCTTTTAAGTCTTAGTCGTTATAATGTACATATAGATGAAAATAACTAACAAACTTTTTTTGTTTTATATTTGCTAGTTCGGTATAGCTTTTTAAAGTATTTTAATTTAAGTAAATAATTGTTATATATAATTTCTACCCTACGCTCACGGATGGGATTGAGCACAATAATGATGATGATGATGATGAAGTATAATTATTGACAAATGTATTCAATTATGATTTCTACTAACAGCATGTATTTGGTTTAGTTTATTTGTTTATTTTAACATTTTTTAATCAATAAGGTATTTTACTATCCCTACTGGGTTAATATTGCAACGATCAAATGCAGCAAGCTTTCTTCCAGCAATAGATGTCGGATGTGTTTACTCTAAGCATTAATCTGACCAGTAATAGTAAAAAAAAGTTAAAAAGAATTATAGTATACGATACCCATATATAGTAATAGTAGTAGGAATATGGGGCAATACGTATATGAAAAATATAAACACGTTACAGAGAATGAAAAATAAAGCGATAAATGATCAGCAACAAATGAAATGTATAAAAAATTTAATATACTGAAGTTAGAGTACCATAAAATTCTAATACAACTGGTTCAAATTTACAATATGAAGGATAATTTAATAAAATCTAATACTTCAATTGTAAGAAACAATCAAATATATGATTAGATTATGAAACTAGATTCGCTCAACACTTACGTTACTCGATGGTTACACATCTGAATGGATTAGAAGCAATAATGAGCACTGCAATTAGATCATATAATAATCTACCTGAACATGTTAAGGAAATGAATAAGCATCAGTTCAAAAAAGAATGCAAAAAAATATTAACAAAATATTTAGTTATAGCTTTTTAATTTAAACTTGGTTTTTAATTTTGTGTGAAATTGAATAATGAATTATTATTTGTATAGTAGATAATAATTATATATTGTAAATTTACAATTTTATTTTATTTTTTTTTTTGTATGAATTTTTATTGTTACTATATAAGTTTTTGATATTACAACGACATTTTTATTTTTATACGTTTACTTCGCTTTTTTATCTTGAATAAATTAATAAATACTGAATAGCATTAAATACTTAACACGATAGCTCTGATAGCTCCTCTGAGATTTAAATAAATAAATAAAATAAAATAATCGATTAACTTCCCAGTTTGAAAAAAACATGTGTGATCAATTTATCGTACGCGGTCAAAAAACACCGTATCAACACTGCAAACGTAGAAGTCATCAATGAACCACAGATCATCAATTAATATACCAGAAAACCAGATGTTTACTAAAACCTAAATCTAATAAAACCTAATAGTCATAATAACGATGAGGCATTTTTTTAATACAATTTTTGACTCTATCCTCCAGGGCAAATACAAAATGTTGATTGTTTTGCAAATTGTAACATTTTTCGTAGCACACAAATTTTCAGCCTATTTTTATTTCTTTTTTTTTACATAATTTTACTAATTCTTAATATTGTGATGTCACAAAATTGCTAGTAAAGTAAAATATTATAAATTGAAAATGATATATGAATAAAAGAATTAGTCATCAACCCATATTGTATAACAAATTTAAATTTATTAATTTTAAGTTAAAAAAAATATAAATAAATCCTGAAGATAACTAAAGATTTGTAAACTTCAAGGAAAACAGGAAAGAATATACAAAAATAAATGATTAAACTAAATATGCATATAATAATAAAACTGCCCGCCCTCCTTGTTCCAGTTATTCTTTAGGTCAACTTTTCTTTTAAAAAAATATTTCTTGAAACCAGATTTTCATTTATGTATCTCCACTCTAAACCAAAGTACCTGTTTTGTTATTCCACTTTTTTATAATTTCCATTTTAAAGTACCTACATACATATATAATTGAAATTATGTCTGGTAGTGTTGTGCACAAGTGCAGCTTTGACCTTTTTGGCATATATATATATATATATTTTTTTTATTTAATCTTGATCACCTTTTAATATATTTTATTTAATTTTTTGTTTTTTTTTTTTTGCTTATATATAGTGTTGAACAATAACTCTTAAAATATGGGTCTTGTTAACATGTCATCATTCAATAAACTACACAAAAAAAATAACTAAAAAATTTTTTTTGTTGGTATTTTTGGGTTAAAATTATATTTTTTGTGAACATGTGGTGGCCACTGCAATTATATTTTCTTTAGTTTTTTATTTTACTATTATATTCAGAGAGCGGAGCGCACATGAATTGCATTTTTGTGTTATTTTCGTTTCCTTTAAATTTTGTTTTTTGTTTTTTACTTTAAAATTTAAAAGGAATATCTTGAAAATCTTGAAACGTTATGATATTAAAATGTATACACTAATATTAAACGGTTTAAATCAAAAATAAAAACAAAATCCAATCACCGTTTCTGCCAGTTCAAAACAAATTTGGTTTATTTTATTTTGTGTGTTTTTTTTTTAATTTTTTGTTGGTTTGATGATGTTAAAGTAATCCAAGGGATATCAGATATGATCTGTGTCAAATCATATATATTGCAAGAAAGGACGCACCTCACTTTAGTTTTTTTTAAATGAACTTCTCTATACGTGTATAGTGAGTGCACCTATTATGTACATGTTAACTTAAGTGAGGATATTAACAGTTTCATATCTAGCTATTTCATGACAAAGTTTTGTAAATTGTAGAGTTCTAATGATTTAATAATAATAGTATGTTGCAATTACAAGTAGGATATATTTTGAATAATAAATTAATTTTAATGTTACCAATATTTCGCAAGAAATTTAGTTCCATTACCAGTGCTTGCGACTAATTAAAAAAAAAAATCGATTGTTAATTGCAAAATTTAAAATATCACTAAAAACAAATCTGATTATTCAAAATAATTTATAGCAGCTATTTCAATAGTTTGTAAAGGCTTATTTTGGTAAATTAAATTGCATGAAATACAAGAACAAGATTTGTAATAAATAATAACCGATTCAAACGGTAGCGATTGTAATATCGAATACATTGTGATCATTTTAAGATTTACATGTTTACCTAAGTTTTCCAGCCGAAAGATCAGAATCAAGAGAAATTTTTTTCCCTGCTTTCGATAATGACGCGCTGCAACTGTAAAAAATTCAACTATCATCACGCTTTCGGTTGTGCAGTTGTTGGCAATTATTGACGATCGTCATGCTTTCGGTTATGGAAAATGTAATTATGCTATCAAAGTACTGTTGTCTGCAAAGGGATTTGAAGGAAATCATTAATGAAATGTTATTTAATTAAAGTTGGGAAAAGAGTTGATCGTGCAGAACCCCAGTGTTTATTTGGAATTGATTTATCCATCAAGTAAGACTTGAAATGAACGATTCGTAATGAAACTATTAAGAAAACTATTTAATCAATATAAGAAAATAGATACCCAAGCCTATATCTTGGTATTTTATTAGTTATACACCATGTCATACTCAATCAAAGACTTTAGAAATATTGAGAGTTACCTAATTTTGGCTTCATGTCAAATAAAATGTAAATTGAAAAAAAATTATTGAAAAATGTTTATAAATATAGACTTTGTTTGTTCCATCCTTTATATTGAACCTTATTCTGAGAAACGATACGATTTTTTGATGCGTAGCGAAAAATATGTTGCGTAGCGAGAAATGTTATTTCTTGTAAATATTCTGCGAAGTGATAATTTGTACTTTTGGCAACGTTTCAATTTTGATGGTATTCTGAGAGACGGTTTTATATTTTAGCTGTCTTAAAAATTATTAATTACTTAATTTTTTTAATTATAGAAAAATTACAAAAGTTTTTTAGTTTTTGGAAAGTTGAAATTTCATCATAATAAAAAAATAGCAACAATTTCCGGGTCAATAACAGCAACGAAATTGTAATGCAGAATAATAAAATTTCAATAGAGCAGAGCGGTATGATGTAGTGTACATCTGACTGCTAATTAAAAGATTCTGGGTTCAAATCCCACTCAGGGATTTTAAGCTTGAAATTATATAAAAATGAAAATTGGTACTATTTTATTTCAAATGAACCTTTTTTTAATTATATTAACCTTCACGTAGTCCTTGATTTTCTTCTTAGTTTTTGCTGCACTTGACCTAACGGCCACGATATAGTTTTCACTGAGACATCAACCCTCTTCTGTTCATCTCTTCAGGGCGTTTCCGAACCTCTCGCACTTGCACTTGATACTCGCCCTAAACCTGTCAAATCGCACTTGATTTGTTGTCAAAATTTTAGTGTAGTCTCAAATACACTAAATATCGCAAAATTAAATTTATTAAAACTGAAAATAAAAAAAAATTTAGTGCGATTTGACAGGTTTAGTGCGAGTATCAAGTGCAAGTGCGAAAGGTTCGGAAACGCCCTTAATGTTCGTAAATTAAAAATATTTTCTTTCTTTTTTTATTTCTCTAAATAAATTGTTTTCAATTCAATTCAATTTTGCATTCTCTAAAATCAAAACATTTCTTTTACTTAAATAATATGGCAGGAGATTGAAGTTGTTTAATTCAGATAAGCAGTGTGCAAGATTTGACAGTAATATTCCTCAAATTTAAAAAAAAAAATTGTTTTTATGTTTGACACAAGTAAATTATTAAAATTTAAAGGTGTGGCGTAGATGACAGTAAAAAAAAAACAAACAAAAAATTTTTATTACAAGTGCAATTACATAATCGAATCATATGGAAAATAACAATAAACGCAATGAAATGAAGTAAAACAGGTGAAATAACTTTTTCTTTCGATTTCATCTTCTCATAAAATACCAAAAATAATGTAAACAGAAATTATCATATTATTGTAATGCTGCTTGAATGATTATTCATCAATGAAATTCTTGGAAAAATCATTCTTACCCGCGGATACTTGTTTTGAAAATAGTTGATTTTGTATGTAGCACACCAGTATACTCGACACGTATTTATAAATGCACACAGCAGCATACAAGTGAAATAGTTTTGTTTTATTTTTTTGTGCATTTTTGTCCTTGATTTATTTTTTTTTTTTGTATTATTGAATTCATTTCTTTTCAGTTGGAAGGAAAAGACCAATTAATAAATGTCACATTAAAATTAAATTATAGATTACGATGATGATGGCTTGAGAAGAATAAGGAATTTATAAGATCCCAATTCGAATATGTTGAAAAAAATTCACATTTTAAATACCACATTTCAACTGCTCATTAACACATTTAACTTATTTTAGGGAATGTACATATTATTGTACATATTGCTGTTTTCCGATTTCAAAATTTGATATTTCAAAAATAAACAGAGTATTAAAGATAAATTTTAACTTTTGTTTTTTTAATTTAAAAACCAAGAAGAATAACAATTTTATCAGGAAACTAATTAATATGTGTCAATTAAGTAGATGTTGTAACACGTTTTTGTATAAATTAATTGAGATTGTTTTTTTTTGTCAATTTTCGGTTCAAAAATATTGAGTTGAAAAAAACGGTTTAAAAGATATAAAAAAAAAAAGAAAAATATTGTTCAAGAAATACAAAAAAAAAATCTCTGTACCTATACTGAAAATAATTAGATATGAGAAATTAGGATAATATAAAAATATAAGAAAAGAGGAGTGACGGAATATGAAAGGACTGCATTGTGTTAAAATACTTTTGGACAAATAATTCCCAAAGAATTATGCTGTAGGCTTGGAGCTACTCAAAGGTCAGTTTTTTGACCATTTGTAAATTACATGACATCGCATCGCCGGAAGAAGTGTTTTAATTTTCAGATTAAAGGTTTTTAATTTTCGGATTAAAGGTTTTTAATCTTCGAATTCGGCTTCCACTTCTGCAGGACTGCGTGTATCTGCATCTTCGGAGTTGACTGGGCTTGGGTGCGGCGTAATTGTGTTTGTTTTCTATGTTTGTGCCATTCAGCAGGTTCTTAAAATGCTTTTTCCATGTCTCTAATATCCCTTGCATATCGGCTACCAAATTTGTTCAAACCACCTGCAGTTGTTTGGATTTTTTATAAAAGTTCCATACTTCGCCTCTGTCTCGGTTTGATTCTATATCCAAAAGTTGAGACTGTGGAGTAAACGTTTTTTGCGCCTTATTATTCTTCTTGTTTCTTCTTTTAACTCTATTCTCTTCTTGAGTTGTTCTTGTTTTATGTTGCAGCGCTTTCCTGTAGACCTAATTTTTCTGTACCGTCATTGCCAAACATTCATCGTTGTACCATGGATCCCTCATGTAAAGTGTTTCAAGACCCACGGTGTGTGTAGCAGCCATCGTGATAATGTTGGCGCATTGTTTCAATTTTTCGCTGACGGAGATATTATGTTATAGAGGTGTGCTATTGAGTGTATTGGTTATTCGCTTCGTGTACGCTATATGGCAATCTCAGGCAACTGAAGTCTTACAATGCCAAACTTTCTGTTTTGGCTGGTGCGTCCTTTCTTAACATTGGATATTTGTGCTATGATTAACCGATTTAATCAAGTAATCAAAGAGAGTAAGCTTAATGTCAGGGTACTAATATGGTTTATCACAGAGGACGGTTCATTCAACAAATAGCTGTTCACGATTGTCAAATCCAAATACAGGTAGATTTAGACTCTGATGATTGAGCTCTCATATTCTACTTGAATGCGATATCATAATTAATCGATGATACCAATAACAAGATGAAAATCGACAACATCGAGAAAAACTGTAGAAAATTAGACTAACGAAATTGGCCAACATCTACCCAAGATCGATAAATCTGTATAAATTTCTTTATCAAATCGAAGGAGTCATTAGTTCTTCTTGAAATTTTTAGTTTTTAAGAAATCTAAAGATTTATTTACTATCTATAAATCTTATGTACGATCCAAGATGAAGCATAATTCGCATCTACAAAATAACTTAAACACAGTATCTTAAACAGAAATTCTTCATTATAGCAAATGAACATCATATCATAAACACTTGCTCACTTGAATATTGTTGGAGTCTTAACTCTATTTTATTGATATTTCGTTGCAGTTGACACAGAAAGAACAAAAATCACTACTTAAGCCTCCTAAGTAATTCCGTCGCGGCACAGGAGAGGTTGCAAGTGGCTACCCCTAAATCAGAAAATCCAGAATGATTTTATTTTACGACAATAGGTTTCGATATGGGTTACTGGTGAAATAGTAGAAGCGGCATTTTTCATCTTATGTGAATGCGAAGAGCTGGCAAAAAATCGTCATTTTAAGGGTGTAGTGATCTGTGATATGTGGCTACTAATTAGATTTGGAGCTACTATTGAAACCGAACGCACTGTAATTGAAAGAAAACTTGAATATTCTACTATTATTCTACTTAGTATATTTAATTAAAATTAAAAATATTATTAATATTAAATTATAATGTTAAAAAAATAGATACTAATTTAAACACACTTACCTTTCAAATAATTTTTTTTAAATTTTAACAATTTTTAAAAACAAATAATTCCAAATAAAACACATTTTTTGTAATTTTTTTTAAATTTATTTAAATTTATTTTTTATTTAGTATCGAAGAGTTTGCTGAAACAAAAAAAAACAAGGACAAAATAAGAAAAATTTAAGGAGTTTGAATTCATCTCAAATGAACTCAACTGTAAATAAACTTCTGAGAATTTGACCATGTTGGATGACATTTTCTTAAACTTCATCTTTCAAATAAATTTACCTTAGAACCTACATAATATTGTATAAACCCAGGTATATTTGAAATGTAAGGTAGGGCTTGTATTCTTCAGGTAACGTCAACTGGGGTATTTAATATTTCCAAAGCACATATAGAAGTTGTTTAATAATATTTTTTAATATTAGATAATCATATTTTTAAGAGTGTTCAAGAGGTAATGCGGACTATTTTGATTCCTCGTTCTATTTTCAGCACCACTGCTTCATCTGTAGCACAAAAAACTTCTCAGATAATAACAATGTTTTTTAAGAAACTGTCCTCTTTCTCAAAACAATTTCTTCTTCATTTTCATACCCTTTTGTGTCAATTGGGTCATACTTCTTAGCCAAGTGTTCATTATTCAACTTTTCAGTTATTGCCTATTCTGCTACTCATCCATTTGATATTATTTTAATGTTTAATATTTACATTTTCATATTTTCTCTTTGTTTCTTCTTTTCTAATATTGATTAATTCTGAAATTAAATAGATAGAGGCTAAACGCTCTAATATACACTCCACTGATAATTTGTTGTGTTGTTTTTGTATGAGGTCGAATTTCTAAATCACCTTGCGTATTACAAATATCACATCTATCTCATATTTAGTGAAGTATACCCTTAATAAGAACTACACCCATAATTAGAGCTATACATATACCCTTAATGATCATAGAGTATTCCACGTAGAAAATTATACGTAAAAAGCGGAACGTCTACGTAAACTATCCAAAATCACCATTTTACAATCATTCATTTTTGATCTCTAGCAAAGGAAATTTATTTGATCGCCATAAAAAAGCATAAACGAAATAAAAAGATTTTGTTTTACTCTCAGGATTCGAATCAAAATTCTTCAAGTAAGTCAGTATTATTTTTAAAATTATGTAGTACTCATGTTCACAAGATTCTAAGGCTATTGTACAGAATAAGAGAACAATCGTGTTAATTGGAATTCATGACATTAAGTTAATGAACTCTTTACTAAAACCAATCAACACATTCAATTTCGAAGATCTTACAATATATTTTAATAGAATTTTTAACTCTGGAACACTCTTATTGGCAATATTATAATAATATAGCCAAGCTGATTAGACTTTTTGAACTTTCAAGTTAATTTACCTGAAAAGAAAACAAAAAATAAATTATTAAAGTAATATTTTTAAATTATTTATAGAAAAATAAAAAATTATTTCGATTTTAACACTCAAAATTTTTTTTAAATTGACCACCTTACAATTTTAACATACGGGATGGGATGTCAATTCTATTATATACAAGTAATTAAACTACCCAGAACTGTATTCAATTCTGATACAACAATAGACCTATACTAGGAATATTTCGATTATTCCACAGTACCAGATAGCAATTAAATCGCAGGGTAATATTCCATCATCCGAATTTAGATAAATATAGGAATTTTCATATTCATATTCAAACATCTCCACAGGGTATTAACAAACCCGAGCACTCAAAAATTAAATTAATTTATTTTAGTAAATCTAGTACCATTGAAAATAAGTCAATTTGTTCCTACAATTGAAATCTAAAATTGCTTTCCTACTTCAGTAATCTATTTAAAATCGTCGTAATAATTCCCTAACTATAATAACTTCTTTTGTGTTAAAATTTCAGATTGAAAATACAAAATTATTTAAATAATGTAAAGACTAATTGAACAAGCATAAGCTGTTTAAAGACATGGAGACAAAAAAAAATCAAACTAAGTAATTCACTAGCTAGGACATGTGGGAAAAAATACTTTAGTAATTTATTTATTTAATTAAATTTTTTGATAAAAAAAACACAAAATACTTTGGCGAGATACTCTATTGTTTACAATTTTTGACAAGATAAAAAATAGCTATCGCGTCTTGTCAAATGTCTAACAGAAATTACTCACGAGATTATTTTGACATTTGCCGTCGCGGCAATTTGCTATCGCGTCTGTGGTATCTAACAGAATACAAAACTATCTCTTCAGAGATATTTTCACGCGATCTTGCGAGGTGAATCTAACAGAATATGGGTGTATATTACTATTCAAATGTCATATGACAGGAATTTGTTTAAATGGAAACGTATAGTTTATTTGTATTGTACCAGTATATTACATTAATATGTCTACATGCAAAATTTTAGTTGTAACTAATATTATTGATAGAAGATTAGAAAAAAGCGTTAAGAAATTTCAAAAAATCGTTCTTCTTCGGTGTGCTTTATTCATTTCTGATATTAGTTACAATGATCTTTATTTTTATTTTATCGGCAAGTTCATAAAATGATTTTTTTAAAACTATTGAATCACTTGCGCAAATTTTACAATTCCTACGTACTTTTTGTTCTCGGTTTTTGGTTCTCATCAATTGATTTTTAACACAAGCATTTTTTTTAAAACCCGAACCACTCTCAAAAGAGAAAGAAAAAACATTTTCTCAAATGATTTTTTGATAATTTTAACAATTTGTTGCAACACCACTAACTCGACGACACTTTGTATATAGTTATATATGTACCATTATCTGAGTCGGATTTCTGATATTATACTTTCTGAACAACAACATAATTTCTGGACCACCACATCGACAACATCACATTGACAATTAGTCGAATTAGAAAACACCACATTGACAATTAGTCAAATTCAATTTGAAACATTTTTATGAATATATGACCTTTAATGAAATTATGATCGATTTCGTCAAAAAATAGTAAAAATCATGGTTTGGCAATGACAATGACCCCTAAATATATGGCAAATTATTATTTTTTTGTTATAAAGAAAAACCCGCTTAAGTTATCTAGATTTACCGGTAATTAATAAATGTTCTCATCGACCAATTTACCGGCTTTACCGAACTCGGCTTGTACCGGTACAAAAACTCTACATCTAATTCTCTCATATAATAGTATCAAAGCATCATTATTGGCAGTAATTCCAGTTTGTTTGTGACAGTTTATTGGATTAGTCATTGAATTCGACCAGCTTTGTGTATATTCAAAATTAACTAAATTTCTGTAAATACAATTAATTGTCTTTAAGTCACCCCGATAATTTGAGTTTATTTAAATAAAAGAAAAATAATTACACCATTTAAAAGTGAATTCATTCTATTGAGAAATAATAATTTTATATCATGTATTACTCACTCATATTTAATATTTTCATCATACAAATTGGATATAAATACACAAATGTCTTAATTGTTATGAATGTATTTGTAATAATATCAGTAGTGATATAAAGAATAATTATTTTGTGGTTTTTAAAAGAAGGGTTGGCATTCTTCCTGTAATAAAATTTATTCAATTTTCTTTATTCACCAAATAATAACAGCAATATGATAATAGTCGCATGTCTCTCTTATCCAATTATACATATTTGAAACCTTGGACTTGAATATATATAAAATAAAACGAAAATGAAAAATTGAATAAAGGAAGTTGAGTCTCGTTCACTCATAGAATATATCCCATTTATAAAATTTTTATTATTGATTCTTTATGATTTTATTTTATTTATTTTTTTTTCTTCTTCTGTTGCTAAACAAATAGAAGAGCGCTAAAATAGCTTGTGTCATAGCTATAAATATGATCAGAATCTTAATGAGTAGGTATATATTTTTATAATGATGATGGTAAGGTGTATTTCATGGTGTGTTTCATGTTAATTTGTATTACTTGCAATGAAAAAATAAATGAAAAGAGGATTGTTGTTGGCGTGAGGATGATTATAATTAAACGAATTTGTTTAAACAGGCGTAAATGTCAGGATATAAAATTATTTTGTAATAACAGACGAATCATTCTTAAAAGTCTTTTAGTATTTTTTTTTTTTGTCATAGCGGTTCCTGTTGTCAAAATGAAACATTTTCTTTGTTCTTTCTACTGGTTTTAATAAAATTAGATTTAAAAAAAAAAAAAAATTTGGTTTTCTAAGTCGGGATATTTTATACCGATTGATACGGAAATGAAAATTAGGAAAAGGAAGAAGGTAGAAGGGAAGGAGGACAATTACGAACGAAGATGTTAATGTTCGTCTTGAATATATTTAGGTCATAAATATAGAATTTATCATGTTTTGGGAACACATAAGATGGAATTTGGATCCACATTCGGGATGTGGAGATTATAAACGAATTTCTATAACTTGTCTTCTGTCTTAATCTACTAATTTTTGTTTTTTGTTTTAATTTTTGTTTGAAACTTCAAATTTTGTAGAGGAAATATTTGTGTATATGTTATACTCCTTGTCATGGGCTCCTAACTAATCCAATGTTATGAAGGTAATCTGTCGACAATAAATTTTACTTAAAGAAAATTTTGTTTTTGGCCGAACAATGCCTAATCTGATAAATCTAGAAAGTTCAAAAGTTCAAACTCGCTTAGCACACCTCTCTTTATTTCATTATAATGAATCTACATTAAATTGGAAAATTGTTTTGTTTTGTCTTTATTAGCGTGTGAATTAAAATTGTTTTTGTATAACAAGTTAAGTAAAAGTAGGAAATATGGTTGGCAAATATTGAGGTGCAATAAAAAAAAACCAATATAGAAATTATTCGGGTGGTTCAAATCAAGATAAATGGGAGTGAGTATTATTGGTATTGTTGAAAAAGGGCCCTTCACAAGAAGACCCCTTTAATTGAAATTTTGGCGCAGATGGATTAGAGGAATAGTTATGGCACCCAAAATAAATGATAACGGGATGTATTAATGTAGAAGTGAAAATAACAAGAAAATTGAAAAGAATTAAACAATTTCAGTTAGCCTAATAATAATTAAGTCAAAGAAGAATGACTTATTGGGAAAGATTTAACACAATAAAATTGCTCACTAGTGTTAATAGACTTTAAATTTCAGTAGAGAGAGTTTTATGGTTTAGTGTGTAAGAGTCTTACATATAGCCTATGTGTTTTAGAATACCCAATGTCTCACTAAATATTGTAATAAATTATTTTGGTACGTTCGTGTGTGTTGTAATAAGATTTTTGTAATAACAACATAAGTGGGAGAAGACTTTTCACAAATCTTATGTTGTTATGACACCAATCTTCATAATGGTCTTTTCACCGATCTTCTTGTCCATATATTGACAATATATTGATGAAAAGAATGATGAGCGATTACACACATCAATCATGCACTCATAAGTTTTTTTATCCATATTTTGACATTTTGCAGGGACATATTTGAATATAATATCTGAACTTTCCTTAAAAAGCCATTTTTTTACCTCCGCTGATTTTGACAGCAATATTGATGAGAATTTTGAAATGAGATGAAGATTGATGAGAATAGAACCACCATTAATCATTTCTCATCAATCAACGGTCAATATATTGACAATTATATGTCAATATATTGATCATTGATTGATGTGTAATAGGGGCCTTACAGTAAGAGAGTGTATTTTATTTGTGTTATATAGGAAGTTGGTATGTGGTTTCAATGAAAATGCAAAAAAAATTTCAGAAATTAAAAACAAAAATTTGCCCAATTGTCGAAATTAGTGATACTTTGATGTTAGACGTTCTTTTAAGTAAAATCTATCCGACCTCATGATTATTTTCAGAAGATATTAGCGTTTATTATAAATATAATGTTTTACATTAATATTGCAAATTTTTAAGCATGAATGATTATAAATTGTGTAATCTAAATGACATCTGCGGCTTAGCACTAATGTTTTAAATTATCTAATCGATAAATGGTGTATGTATACTGAGCTGGGGAATTTCTCCCTGCGAGTACTATTTATACTTATTTTAAAAGATAAGTCAACTAATGGACACAATCTCTAATAAGGAAGAGAATATATTGGAAACGATTGTTTTGGACCCCCTATGTAATCTAATGTTTTAACAATTTCGTATAGATATGCATGTTATTAGCTTTTCAAATTAACTAATAAAACTACCTAAAATGGAAAGCAAATATTTTGTATCAGTGTACTTCTACTTCTACGAATCTACGCAATCTACGAATACTACGCAATTTAGCCAACAACTACAATTAAAAAAAAACAAAGCCAAACAATTACAATAAGAGATTGTTTTTTATTCAGTTCAAATTTTTATCAGACGTAATCCGGTTTGATACCTTATACAGAGTTTTGGTAGCTCATATCGAATTAACCTACCATACCACTTGTGTTCGAATAAAATTTGAGAAAATAAATTATTTATCACAACTCTTAGACTAAAATTAGTTAATTTCAAAGTAGTCCTACTTCTAAAAATTGAATCATTTTATAATTCTCTACCATTTTTACTATAGTCTAGCGACAATAACAATATACGTTTCAAAATCCAAACAAATTTATAAATATTTAATTTTTATATTTTCAAATACATTACGAATTCTGCAACTCTTCTTCAATTTAAAAATAAATTTTACCTGAAAAGAAAGAAAATAAAAAAAAATTAGTTAAGTTATTTAATTTTAATTAAACATATTATTTTAAAAATATATTTGATTTATATTCCATAATTTTGAGAATTGAAAAGATTTACAACCTCATGAAACTATAACCCATTACCTATACTGGTATTAAAGAAAGCACGTAACACTTCTTGTGTTAATTTAACAAACTGGCAAGCACTTGATCTTTTAAACAGAAATTTAGTTAATTAACCTAATTCCTATTTAATTCAAAGTACCTCAAGATTCATTAAAATATCAGGTATAACAGTGACATCACAGTGACAGCGAAATAAAAGAACGTAACTTCGGACGAATCCAGTTAAATGATTAAAAATAATTCATATAAAATGTGTATAACCGACTGATGTGATATAATCGCTGTAATATATTATATAGCTACCTCTCGGTTGGAATACCACTTAGAGGGTATTCTTTGTCATTTTATAAAATAATTAATTTTTATCAAAACTTGTTTTCCAGCGTTAGAGTAAAATTTTGGTATAACAGTGAAAATAGTCGAATATTTTCCTTTTAATTTTACTGATATGCTAAACTACGACCAGTCGAGTACAAAACACTGAAGAAGTCTGCAAGTAGTAGACGAAATACGCGTATCTGTATGATAAGCATATCAGTAAAATTAAAAGGAAAATATTCGACTATTTTCACTGCTAAAATAATTAAATATTGTGAAATTTATTGCTGGAAATACAATTGGATTATCGGTAAAATAAAATTATCGAATTGGATCTTGATGAATCCTTCTTTCAGTTTTGCATAAGTCCGACATTGAATTTGTATATACGGTATATTTCATATTCTATGGTGTGGTTCAACTCATAAAATTATAAAATCAAAACAAAATTGCCACCTTCTATTCTTCACTGAAGAGTTTTCAAGCAATTGACAAAAAAACTGTGTGCTATATTCAAGAAGACCCAGTTCCAGTTACAAATTTACTAATCCATTAAATTGACCAAATTGTATACTCCAGAAGGTAATTTTACCAAGGTACTGAGAATAAAAAAAAATAATTCAAATTCAGTTTTGATTTAAACTGCAACTTAGCATTGCATTTAATGTAGGTACGTACCGATTGGATCTCAGCGATCATATATCTTAGATGTTATAGAATCATTGGCTAAAATGTCATGTCATTTATTTCCTGTCAATTCCTTTTCTGCAGTCGATTTTGCGTTCCACAATTAATTGAAGAAGTTCGTTTTTTTCAACCTGTCATCAATTTCGAATCACGAAATTTTTCTCGGTTTTATACTTGTCATAAATTTATGTTATATTAATTCTCAAAGAACTTCATCATTTGAAAAATAATCTACGCATGTACTTTTAAAGCATTTTTCTATATGAGCACATTTCAAATTGGTACTTTTCAATGAACACATTTAGCTTTTCAAGCTTTTTCATACACACATACGTCGTTTTTACGGATAAATAATTTACTTCATATAATAATAAAGACCATACGTAAGACTCTGGATGGAGACCTAATTTACTAAATACCCTTCTTCGCTATTTACTTACGAAATCTTATTTCTTGTTTATCGGTCGAATGTTCATTCAACGCATATTTATGATATTTGAAGTTGCATACAATACAATACAATATATCAATTGGAAGATTTTCGACGGTAACTGTGGCTGTTACTTATGGTGTGTCGCATCACAAACTTGGTCATAAACTTTGTTTTGTTGGCGTGGACCAAGATTTATACGATGATTAACTTTGTCAATTAAATGCTGTATTTTTTTTTTTTTTTTATATTATAGCCAAAACTAATGTTTTGATCCTTTAAGTACTTGCGTACCGTTGACTATATGAAAAAGGAAAGGATAGTTAGAAGAAAGGAAAGAAAAAGGAAAAAGAAAAGTTTTTTTAATTTCCTTTCAGTTGTAAGAAGTTTTTAATCATTGGCATATCAAATGATACTTATTAATGCTTTAACTTAACTTAAATACCTTTTAAGGAGATTCATGCATATAGATTGACTATTTTGTATGTTACATATAAAAGATAATGTGGAGGTAGTAGAGCTCCTGAACGTTTAGATAGATTTGTTCTTACGGAAACGAGGGTTTTCACAAGTCTTCCATAATTATAAATTCGTTTGGAAAACTGGTTGGTTTTTCGTCGCTGATACGATGGGTCTTCAAGGTTATGGAGGAATACGTCAAAGGAAAAGTCAGATAGACATCGGTGGATGTAGTCTACAATCTACATTGAAAAATAAAATAACGCCAAGAAAAAAATTGCTCATTAGTCTGTAGGACTATATCGCAATATAGTTAGGGTGTGGTTTAGTGGGTAAGAATCCCACACACAATGTCAAGCTACGGGGCTCATTATGTCTTTTAAAGATTCCCACCACTGCGTAATAAAAAAAAAAATATGTATATATATACAAGATGAATTTAACTTTTGAAATTGCCGGACATTTGATTATAATGAGGAGGGAATACACCTTAAATTTATTATTTTATTTGATTTTCAATTTAATTTCATTGTCAATTTAATTTAATTGTCAATTTAATTTAGTTTCTCGCAGCAACCATTTACATTTGAACATTTTTCAAATCATTTTATGTATTACTATATAAAAATGTTTAGTAAATTTGAAACATTCTATAACTTTTCTATAAGAATGAATTGAAATCCCAAACAAAATTTTCAATGAAAAATTGAGAGAATGGAGAAGTTAAAGGTATGACTATTACAAATAAACGCAGAAAAGTGTGATTCAAATCAGGAATATATTTCTGAGTTATTCAAACAATATCGAGGACTGTTGAAAGCAATCGATTTCAACTGTCCCATTTATTGAAAGCTTGAAAAACCTAAATACTAAATCCATATGGTAGTGAATGTAAACTCAAAGAGAAAACTCTTGCGCAAAATCACATTGGATGGAGGACAATTATACAAATTGGAAGATGATACATAAATTGCAACTGTTTCAAAATAAATTATTTTACATTTTTATAAGTTGTACGGTTACATAAAACTGAACTGTTACAAACTTAATTAAAACGTAATTTAATAACGTACAATTAATACTTTCGTCTCCAACAGCTTATTCAATTCATTGAGTTGGAAATCTAAACCAGATAAATAATAGTGTACAACTATTCAATTCTAATGTTAATTTTAAATATAATTTTCATTTAAGCAAAATTAAAAAATAACATTTAAAAAATTATTTTATTAATTTTTTATTATTATTATTATTATTACTATTATAAAAACTATAATTTGAAATTACTATCTAATGTTGTTTAAAATGATTTTAAGCTTACTTTAGAATTAGATAAGAAAAAGATTATTTTACCTTGGCATAATAATAACTATAATACTTAAATTTTATAAGTCCCAACTGTTAACAATTTCATTAAATTTTAAATATTCACATTATCACGATTTTCTGGGAGCTAAATAAAAAATAAAAAATTGCAGAGCTATAAAAAGTTTCCCCTAATTTTTTTTTATTTTAGTTAAAAAATGTATGTGCATACGTTCTTAAAAAATTAAATAAAATGTGCTTTTAAATATTTCAAAAATACTTTTAATTTCCTTAACATTATAGCACTTATTCGTATAAGGATTTCTTGTAAACTTTTTTTTTTTTTTTTCAAATTCAATTTAATGTTGAGACACTAAAATGCAATGAATCTCATTTGTTGATTATTTATGTCTAAAATCACATAATTATGATACACTTGCCTATTTTTTTTAAGCAGTTTATTTTTAACAAATTAACTCTTCACTCATTGCGATTTCCCCTAATGGGAATTAAAAATTTTCTTTAAAAAGGATAATATTGTGGTTTTATGTTTTATAATTGTTGAAATTGTTTTTGTTCTAAAAAAAAAATATTATGTAAAAATGGGTATTTTTGTTTATTTCTTAAAATTACTGTGAATAAGAAGTTGATCAGGGTTGTTGGGGAAGTAAAACGAATTTCGTGTTTGAGAGATATTATAATCGGTAACCTGTTGATGCAACAATTCTTTACGCAGTGAAATAGGCTTATTAGGCTTTGTTTTCTTCTTCTTGTTCCGATGGTGATACATAAAGCGAAAGTTAGCTAATAAAAACTTAAAATTAGGTAACAACTTAAATAAAACGGAACTACGCTATTTAACCAGACTTAGTTACATTATTAGTGGTAGTTTTCCATTTTGTTGATACCAGAAACATTTTATTAAATAAATAAATATTCGAAACACGTTCACGTTTTTTATGTAGTAAAAGTTGTACTGTTGTAGTACAGTATTTAATGTGGGAAGTGGTAATTCTACCTAAGTTACTGTCATAAAAATAACAAAAAAAAGTACTTGGTCATAAACTTTATGAAAATAATAAAACTACATCGGTTGAGAATGTTGAAGAAAAGGGTTTTAGTTGACTAATCGTAATTCAACCAAAATAAATGTTTAAAATTTAGCAAAAGCCTTGCGGTTATACCTACACTGAACCTAGTTTTTACATACCCATATGGATTAACACTTTTTTACACACTGTGTATCTTCCATCTATAGGAGAAATTTTTGGAGTTGAATTTAAGATCAACGTACAGTTATCCCCCGATCTACGAAGGCTCGTTTTAGGAAATTTCGAACATCATCATTGAATGAAAAATTCGCTATTACGAACAAAACTAAAAAAAAAAAATTCGTATGAAATAAAAATGGCTTAAGCGAAAATCAATTTTGCTATAAGAATCTCTGGTAAACGAACAGGAACTATGATTCACGATTACATTGGATCAAAGCTTGATGTTTTACAACGGTTCGAAACAAGTGAGAAAAATAACTAAATAAAAGCTTTAGGTCTCGCTACTTCAACTGTTTGTACAATCAAAACAATCAAGATAAAATAAGAAGTAGTGTATATAAAGAGTAATATCTTTAACGGCAAAAAGTGTTTCAAAACAAAGAAGTGTGGTGATGGAAGATATGAAACGAATGCTTAGTGTTGATAGACTATCAATCCCAACGAAATATTCAGATAAGCCCAACTGCTTATTTTTCTAAAAAAGTATTTAGTTCATCAAAGTATTCAAAAAAGTATGAACTATCATATACTGGCTTAGACGAGAGCTCATACGACACATCAGTTAAAATATAACATTTATAATTAATATTTTTTTCTTAATATGTAATATCAAATTTTCTTTTTTAATGAATAATGTAATTTTTCTATTATTTTCTAATCACACGGTTTTAAATGTTTATAAAAATAGCGTTTCGTGTAACGAACATTTTGAGCACGCACTATGTATTTTTAATACAAAGTTATACCTCTAACTTATATCTCGTTTTACAAATATTTTCAATCTCTGGAACGTATCTATTTATGTTCAATAGAATTCCATTTTAATATTGGGCTCATTTACTAATATTCGACACTTTCACAGAACGTATCCTGTTCGTAAATCGGGGGATTACTGTATTCCCTTTTTCCTTTTACAGTAAGCGACGCGATATTGAAACCTAAAACACAAAGTTAATTTTCACACAGGTCTTGCGTGTTGCAGTCTCTCTTTTATTTTTTATTAGAGGACAAATTTTCAACTAAATGAGCTGCGCCTGGGGATTACGGTCCTCGCTTCTGAAAATTTGAGACAACCCTCGAAAAAAGATTGTACTGTACTGAAATTATTTTTGTTATTTTACCGTCTGGCGGAAGGTCTAGCGTTCTATTCATCACATCCAGTTCCGATTCATCATCATATCTGAAACCAACTTAACAGCCTTTGTGACATACCTTAATTCAGGAATGAAGCCTCAAAAATCACGGATTTAGATTTCAGCTTTCCTTTTATTTGCTGTGTACGTAAATAAAAGTCGCCATATGTCCAAATGTTAAATGAACATTTTGCTAAATATTTGTTTGCCAAATAATTTTTTTCGTAAATAAAATACATAAATGTCAATTTGCGATGCAGAATTTGCCAAATATACTATACCCAGGAATTTTAGTTTTCAGTATGACCATAAAAAATTACGTATCATACATTTGTAAATTACGACAGTTAAATAAGTGAATCATATTTCTGATATGTCTTCCATACTTTTTACTTAGAGCCCGGGATTCGGCTCTATTGAAATTTGAGCAACTGGAAAGGTAGTATATGCTTGTATATTTTAAATCTGCACAATGCATTAAAAGGAATGAAATAAGTTGAAATAATGACATACGAAATTACAATCAACTTAATTTTCTACAGCCTCGGTAGACGAGTGATAAAGCACTCGAGTGCAGTAAATTTTTTCAAATGGTGAAAATTATTAAAAAATGTAAATTTCAATACAACCACATCGGTTCAAAAATAATTTAATAATTAATAAAAATATAATATAACTATAATAAAAATAATATAAAATATATAATTTACAAAAATATATACCAAATAATTAATATAATTTATTAAAAAAGACCCACATTCATTTCGAAAGGGAAAAAACCTATAAGTTGGCCTGCAGATTTGTAGGATCAAATGCTAAATAAATAAATAAATAAACTTAATTTTCTAAGCTACAACATATATTAATCAAATTCTAGAAATCTTTTGGAGTACTAAATTTTGGATTAAATATGTGGAAAATATAAACTTTATTAAAAATTAAAAATACTCCTATCAACAATATCTTATTCCAATATCATGACAAACTTCATGTAATTTCACAAAACTTCGATATATCACGTCGTAAAACGAACATTAAAATTGAAAGTATCTTGAAAAAAAGGTCTCTACTCATTTAATGTATGTACGATATACGATTATACTAATAGACAAGCACTTGATACCAGCATTATGCACTCATTAAGACCATTCAAAATATTGAGACCAACCTTTAAAAAAAAAAAAATTCACGTACCTTAATATTATTATCCTTTCCCAAAAACAAAAAAAAATCAAAAAAAAAAATAAACCCAATATAAAGTGTCCTAATCAACATCAAAACTCAATTACAACAACCGTATCTTAAGTATAAAAATAATAAAACAAATACTAAAAAAATTAAAAAGGATGCAACAAAACAATCACGAACAACATTACAAAAACAAAAATGATTAAAAGGAAAGAAATAAAATCTTTCTTTATGTTATCTTTCTAATGTTTTGTTTTCTATTTTTATAAAAAGAAGAACAAATAAACAAAAATAAAAAAAAAGAGAATTGTGTCCTTGTAAATATACTATACATGTTTAATGATTCTTTTTGATGTTTTCACTTAAAGATTCACTAAGGATTTAATAATAAACTTCTAAACACGGATATGAGTTCAAGTCATTATAAAATAAATATTTTAAAATGTGAAAAATTTATAAAATAAATTTTTACAGGAAATTTTGAATTGTTTTATAATATTTAGTAGAATTGTGATTTTCAAACAGTCAAATGATTTCTGTAACGACACATTTTAATATACATACACATATATTCATTCTTTTATATTATTTTCATGTATAATTAAGGACATTAAAAATGATTTCTTTATATTTGGGTGTAATAGTGTAAAAAGATAAACAATACACAAATAAGTAGGTAGTAGGTATATATGTAAATGTAAAGAGGAAAAATTAAAATTAAAATTTGTGCTAATAAAATATGGGCCTGGGGATTATTTTAAAAGGTAATATTAATTACCGTATACATTTAAAAATACTTTTTACATTTGAAAGTAGTTTAAAAAATGTACATGAAAGATGGTTATATAATTTGAATTTGTTAAACATTAGATTAATAGTAAATTAGGTATTCGGTACTTTGAACACAATAATATCGCGATGTGTACAGTACTCGATAGCATCAAATACTTAAAACTACTATATATGCATCTAAGATATGTGGGATAGTACTTACGGCATATCGTTTAGTTATAGTAGTCAAGTAGAATTATTCATTTATTCGGCTGCAGTAATAGCGATCAAATTTCGTACAAATTTTCGCGGCAATATTTACGGAATTTTTATATAAAGTTATAGGAATTTGCAAAAAAAACAATTCTAATAACAAATTCAGTTCCAGTCCAACTGAAGTAAGTCCTATTTTTTAACGGTTTCTTTTGATTATAAAAAAATGAAATCTAACTGAAATAACAACAAATTTCACAGAAACAATTTTTCTGATCGCTGATCAAATATTTTTTCACTGTTTAATTTTTACGTACTCATTTTACTTATATCGTTGATTGGATTAGATATTTATTTATTTGTTTACGTATAGGTATTTCTTTTTTTCTCGTAAAAGTAAATTAAGTAGATTTATCTTTTCGTACAGTACTGTAATTTTTATTACCATAAAGTTGAACGTTGGTAATGTGGTAAACCCACAGTCTGTTTACTGAAGATGACAACTTCAACGTTGTCGAAACATGTCTAATTTTTAATTTTAATTTTTAAATTTAAAAAAAAGGAAAACGTCCACAAAGACGGAAAATAATAAAAAGGAAAAATATTTCCTAATTAAAATATAAAAAAAAAAATTTTTATTTGTGGCGTGGAAAAAGAAAGTAGAAACTACTAAAATGTGTTCAAATATTTTAAGAATCAAACGTGTTACAGAGCTGAAAATTTGTACTCAGGTACTGACTCAAAAATAAACAAATACGTCTTTTACCTTTTCTCAAAATTTTGAGTGGTTCGGGCAGCTGCCATACAACTCCCAGCATCTATCACAAATATATGAAGAACCAAAAGTGTTACAGAGCTGAAAATTTGTACTCAGGTACTGCCTCAAAAATAAACAAATACGTCATTTACCGTTTCTCAAAATTTTGAGTGGTTCGGGCAGCTGCCATACAACTCCCAGCATCTATCACAAATATATGAAGAACCAAAAGTGTTACAGAGCTGAAAATTTGTACTCAGGTACTGACTCAAAAATAAACAAATACGTCTTTTACCGTTTCTCAAAATTTTAAGTAGTTCGGGCAGCTCCCACCATACAACTCCCACCATCTATCACAAATATAATGAGCAAACATATCTTTTACCGTTTTCCAATAATCTGAGTGGTTTGTAAAATAAATCATCAAATTCAGTTACAAATTCCAGGTGATATAGAGAAATATAAATCTGTTGACACTATTATCGATTTCGATGAAGAACAAGTTGTTAACTATCCCGTGGAATTTTTGAATTCATTAGAACCACCAGGTATACCACCACATATGTTACAGTTGAAAGTAGGCTCAACAGTGATGACGTTACGAAATTTAGATCCACCAAAATTGTGTAACGGAACAAAACTCTGCATAAAAAAAACTAATGGATAATGTAATTGAAGCCCCAATAATTACCGGAAAAAGCAAAGGAGAAGACGTTTTAATTCCAGGTATCCCAATAGTTCCAAGTGATATGCCATTCCAAAAGGCTTCAATTTCAATTAAGTCTGGCTTTTGCTATCACAATAAACAAATCGCAAGGTCAATCAAGGAGTGATGCATTAAATTTGGAAAATCATGGGCAGTTATATGTGGCACTTTGGAGAGTTGGAAATCCAAGTAATTTATGTATTTACACTCCAAATACTTAAACAAGAAATGTTGTGCACCAACAAGCCTTACAATAAATTGGAAAATAAATTGAAAAAACAATTAAAATAATTAATTAACAATATATTATAAATAATTATTAGTCTGTATTTAAATATTAAATTTTTTTTTTAAATAATTAATTTAAAAAACTTTACATATTTGATTCAAATATTAGTTTAAATTTTTTGTTAAAATAAAGTGAATGAATAAGATTAAATTTATATCTTTAAAAAAATATTTTAAATTAGGTATTTCTATTATAGGGACTTCGGGCAAGCAACGCGAACCGGGTACAGCTAGCAGTATATAAATTTTATTATTTTACGAAAGCAAAATTCAATTTAATATTCGTGTCCTCATCGGGATCCGAAACCATAACATTTTATGATTAACCAAAATATATTAAATATAATGAATTAATTAACACGTACTCAATGCTAGATACAGCAACTATTAGCTTTGTCAACCTTTATCTTATATCTAATATAAAAGATTAATGTTAGAGAAAAATACTTAGTTAGTTAGGCAGTTCCAAAAGGTTTATCTAGGTCATCAAATATATACTCTTCCAACCATATGAATTTCGTGCATGAAACAAGCACATTGCAATAGATACTCAGGTATTTACTATACATATACACGATCTTGCATAAAACTTTGTATTTTACCTGGACATCTAATGCTGGGTATAATGTAAATATTTTTGGCCTAAAGATTGTATGACTTAAATATGTAACTATTGTTCATTTCTTTCCAGTAAACGTTCGGCTTAATATACATATTTCGATAACGAATAATGTTTATTTAGAATTAATTATTTTATATTAGGTTTATTTTCTTAGCGGTTAAGTTGTTGTAAGTTTTATAAAAAAAAAATATTTAAAAAGGTTTTTATCGTCCATTTTTCCTTTAAATGATAAATTAGAATACACATAAATTTTAGTCAGATAGCCTAAATAATTATTAATATAGTCATTGATGTGAATGCAACAGTATCGGCCTTAAAAAATTAAAATTGTTAAAATTCTGTGAATATGTAAATTATAGGCAATAAATAAATTAATTATCATCAATGTCCTGCAACTCCATCCGTGGGGCATATGGCGGAAAATAAATTAATAGATAATAATAATTATTATTATTTAACAAATTCAATAAAGCTCAAACCGGTAGTATCATAACCCAAAAGTTATTTCATTCCGCAAAATTTTACTTCACTTCACAATTTTGCATCCCTGACTCTGAATGAGCACTTACACTAAAATTTGAAATACTATCGAGGTGGAAATTAATTGAGTGTTAAACAAATGAACGATAATAAGTTAAATTATTATTTTCAAACGTATGATAATATTTTATATACAAATATATATATATATATATATTAAAGGATTAATGTACTTTTATTAATGTTTCAGTACAGTTCTTTATAAAAAAAAAGCAAAAAGAACTAAAAAAGATAAACAGAATAACAAATTTCAATAAAAATTGCACTTATTTCATGCTGTTGTGATTTTATAAATAAGGAATTTCAAAAATCCATCAGATTTAATTATTGAAAATTGTAGCTAATTTCAAATTATTTCCTTAAAATAAAAGAATTATAAAAATAATTAAAAAATGTCTTTTAATTTACAGGATAAAATAAAAACGATAAAATGTTCCCCTTTTTTATGAAATTTTAAATATAGTCCGGTAGCTATATAACACATTGAACAAGTGGAAAAAAAATACTCCAGTTAAGTGAATCGTTGAGCCAAAATCCGAAGTTAAAAATAAGTCGAGACAAATCAGACTTCATCTTTTAAAGGTCCTGCGCCAACTATAGAGGAATATCCCTATTAAACGTTGTGTATATAAGATCCTTTCCAATATTCTGTGCGAACGATTGAAGCCCCACTGTAACACTGTGATAGGAAACTACTCTGTCCTGGTAAATCAACCACCGACCAGGTGTTCGCATTAAGGCAGATTCTGGTGAAGGCCCTCGAGTTTCAAATCGATACGCACCATCTTTTTATCGATTTTAAATCTGCCTATGACAGCATACATCGATCTGTGCTTTATGAATCAATGTCGGAATTTGGTTTCCCAGCCAAGCTTATCCGTTTTTCAAAAATTACGCAGGAAAATACCCGATATGCTGTGATGATAGGGAGGCACATTTCTGATTCATTTCGAACGTATCCCAAAATACCAAGGCACAATTATACAAAACGCTCATTCTTCCCGTGCTTCTATATGGTTCTGAATCGTAGACATTACCGAAAACAAGCATACACTTGGTATCTTTGAGAGAAAAATTCTTCGCCGCATTTATGGTCCGATGTCTGATGAACGGGTTTGAAGAAGAAGATACAATACCGAACTATGCCAGCTGTTCAACGACATGGACTTAGCCAAAAAAAAGTCAGAATTAGACGTCTTCATTGGCTAGGCCAAGTAGAGCGTATGAATGAAAATGCTCCAGGTAGGAAACTCTTCGAATCAAAGCCCCACGCGTTCGTTGGAGAGATGAAGTATTGGCAGATATGAAATAACTTCAAATCACCAACGGGAGAGATGCCGCTCTTGACCGAAGTCGATCTTCATTGTCAAGGTCTGTAGCGCTCAAAAAGTAAGCAAGTAATCTGCAACTTTTAAACTTTTTTAGCTTTGTTTTGTTTCGCTTTGCTTCTTTTCGCTATTATTTTTATTTTATCATTTATTCGATGCTATAATGACAAAGGGTATCAGGATCAAGTCGAAAAACCCATAAAATATTTTGATTTTATCAAGAAGATCTTTCTCTTGAAATGCAGGCCCTACTCCGTCACTCAGCGTGTCCTTATTTATTTATCCAAACTAATGTAACAAGATTCATCAAAACGTATCATCTGAAAATTGGACAAAATTTCACTAGATTATAATAAAATGTATTATTATAAAAATATTCCACCACAACTCAAATTTTCTCTCTCTTCTAAATAATATCAAAGCATAATTAAAATTATTTCACGTATTCAAAAAAAAAAAAACAAACTAAAAGAAAAATAATATAATTTAATAATTAGTTAAAATTACAAAATAAAATAAAAAAATTAAAATTTCCTTGAACTCTCTACTACTGAAGCGTATTATGAGTGTCCTTTCTTTTATTTCTTTTATAATAAATATACTTTTATTTTATGACATACATAATATATTTCCACCCAAATATCTCTCTATTCATTTTAGTCAAACAGAAAATATCTTTCTAAATAGATTTTTAATTTTTAATTGTTTTTGTTAAACAAATAAAAAAAAAAAATCAAAAACAAAAAAAAA
Source organism: Argyra leucocephala (assembly GCA_963942445.1). Classification (NCBI taxonomy): domain Eukaryota; kingdom Metazoa; phylum Arthropoda; class Insecta; order Diptera; family Dolichopodidae; genus Argyra; species Argyra leucocephala. The sequence goes on from OZ012679.1 coordinate 129,207,929, forward strand.
AAAGGATTTCTTTACATCTCTAAGCATTTTTTCTACATTTGAACCAGAAAACACTTTATGATCTACGCATGGTTTCACTTGTAACATATTATACACATAAATATTTCAACGATATAATAAAAATGTTTCTTAAGATACTTATTGTGTCCTTATAAGTCCTAAGGGATAAAAAATAAAAGCAAAGATAAAAAATCAAAAAATAGAAAATGTTTATGTTCCTTTTGAACGAGTTAATGAGAATGTAAATTGTTATTTTGGAGATTTTAATGATATATTAATATCTGAACATCTTGCGGTTTAATAATTTATGAAGGAAGTTAAAAGAAATTTTTATTTTTATTTAAAAAAACAAACATATGATCATAATAAAATTTTTTTTTTAAAAATTATTTCTAAATCTTTTACACATAGATTCTAAACACCTATGACTAATGTAGCTAGATATTAAAATAAAAAATAACTGTAGAATTAAAGAAATATAATACAAAATAAGTTAGTTAAACAGTTTCAAAATGGGTGTCAGTAATTGTAATATCTATTCGTTGTTGCCACAACACTGATTCATCATACCGATAGTATACAATACAAACTGTTACATATACTCTCTACCTACAACATTTTTACAATATGTCGGCTAAAACATAATGTGGACAGAGTTGATGTCCTGCAATACAAATTATTGAGCCGATCTGATCCTTTGTATTACAAACTAAGCTAGTTTTTATTCTATAAGCAAACTCGTAACATGACTTATCTACAGACATCTAAAATAGGCGTATATTTGAAATATATCCCAATAGGTTATACTCTACAGTACTTATACTCTATACGTAGTTTATTCTCATCATGTGGTTGTAATTTTAGTTCTAGTACGGTCCAACCAATCACAGAGAATATCTTCATCAATACCTTCATATATCTGACATTTATCAGTATTGACGAGTCCAACACACTTTGTGTACCTATTTATTGACCGAAAATTGATCTTTCTTTTCTATATCAAAAGTAATTTTCTATTCTTTTTAGGTTTTTATCTATTTCAGGCCATATTTCTATGCAAGCCTTACAGAGCCTAATATCTTACCACTTTTACATTATTATACCAATCGAAGTTCACTTCCATTCGGGCAATCCTATAAATATCATTATAATAACGGGTGTACGGATTATATAAAAATGCCTTAATGGGTGTACGGACTTGTATCAACTTATACTGCAGTTATCAATATCGATCCCATCTCCAACAAGGTCAAAGAAATCGTGCTCAACGACAGAAATAAGTTCAAAGAACAATGGTTTATATAGTGTATCGTTGAAAGGAAATATAACAAAAAATTGGTACAAACTTGAACATCAATATATGATATCCTCCACTTCAAAATCATTGTATTTTTGGAGCATTTACTCTGTATATTATAAAATCTTGCAACTAAAAACACTTGCTCAGATGAATTAAAAATACTAATGTTCTTCTTACACAACTCTGTTGAAGAACAGGAGAGAGAGAGAGTTTGTTTTCAAATTTTCTAGAATGTTGAACAATATTCTATTTAATATGGAATCTCTCAAAATCAAATAATCTACCCATTGTTTATATAATCTACCCACTTTTCCTATTACATAGATATCTCGTACGTTTAGGTACTTGTTCTGACGATATAAAAAACCATAATCCCACCCGTTAAGCATTTCCGCCGAAAAATATCTCAAGTGCCCACCCCTACCCAGTGTAAATTTCTAAGTGGCATATACCTACGTACAAAAGTTCAACAGCAACAAATTCATTCAAAATGCCCTACTGATCAAAGGGATATTTTTCTTTCTACAATCCTCAATTAGTCCAAGCTGTGCATTTGTGTATTAAGGTATCGTTCAAAACCTAATGTTTGTCTTTACTTAAAAAGAAAAAAAAATATATTATCTTAAAATATTGAATAAAAATATTCACTTAAAATATTTCTGTTCATGATCAATCATGTCCAATTCTGCCCAGAAAATACTGTACATTTACCTAAAAATTAATGTTGTAATATTGTTCAGTTATTTCATATAACAATCAAAATCTCCAAAACAAAAATAATAACATATCAAAGCAAAAAATGAGATGATAACACGAATGAAATTCAAAGGAACGCGAAAAAATGCGATACATTAAATTTCACCTAAAACCTCGTGACTCCTAAAGAGACACAAATTAATAATTTAGGATGTGATGATATCAAAATAATATCCATTCAGTGTCCGTTAAAAACATAAAGTGTAAGTGCTATTTTCACTAAATAAAGCCCAAAAAAATTGTACTAAAATATGACGTATATATTCATAAAAGCCATATAAGAACATTAAAAATAATTTTGCATAATTTTAGCAAAAACTTAAAAAGGATGACATAGCTCTTTACATAAAATTATGGTATCCCTTTTTGATACATTAAATACAGCCTGACGATAATAGCACCTCGCCATCTATATTTAACCTTTCTCACCTTTTTCGAGCAAATCAAACTAAATAAACTAAAATCTAGTTATCATCAATATTCATACGTGGCACACAAATGAGGATTCTTTATATTTCCCGAATTTGAATGTGGCTTTCGTATCCCAAAAGTTAAAAACTCACCGCCGACTTTACAATTTATTGATATATGGTTGAATTTAATGTATTAAACAAATGTTTAATCTAACACCCGATGCTGAGTAAATTGCTTACAGAACCTATACAAATTAGTTTGTACAATTTCATAACACAATACGACAAATAAATAAATAGTACCATCTCAAATGTGAATCTTTTAGACTATTCGAAAGAAATTTTCATACACAAAGTTGAGTTGTTACAATGTTTATGTTACGCTACCAAATTACCCAAAAACGAAAACATTTAAAATTTAAATTTATGTACCTACATTAAAAAAAAAAAAATTAAGGAAAACGGAAAACGAAATTAATTCTGGTGGTCATTACACAACCACAATAAAATAACTGTAAAATATGTGATTGTATGTTACTGAGAATATTTGCAGTTATTTTTTTGTTTTTTTTCATACGTTCATTATTATATATATATATTCATATATATATTTTTAGTTTATTTAATTTACACACCCTAACTATATTTCACTTACAATATCGTCGTATGTGGCGGTATAAAAATAAAACAAACAAAAAATATATATATATATATATATTTTTTGCAAATTGCGCTATTAAACGCAACAGGCAGGAGGCAAGCCCACATATTAATGTACGAATTTGTAATTTCCTTCTTTAAAAATACAACTTTTGATTTTGTTTGATTTTTCTTGTTATTATTATGTTATGTTTTTAGGCTTCCAAATTAAAACCGAAAAAAATTCACTTTTAATTTTTATTTTTCAATTCAATCCTTCAAGGCAATTACTTATGCCACTTACGCACTATGCAATTTTTAGTGCAGGTTTTTTTTTTCTTTTTTTTTCTGTTGTTTTTTTTTTTCTTTACTTTTTTTATTGATTATAATTGAATGTCGCGCCAAAATTCAACGAATAATAAAAGTTATGCAAGCAGAACAGTTTTATGCAGTTTTTTTTCTCTCTTGTTACTGTTGTTTTTGTTTTTATTATTTTTGTTTTAATATTGCGTGTACCGCGAAATATTTAAAGTATTTGCGTCACCAAAAAAAAAAATTATTTTTTTTTTTGTGAAATGATGGTGGTGTTGTTTTTTGTTTCCTTTTTTTTCTTGTGTTTAAATTATTGTGGTTTTTGGCCCTGTTACAATATGTTGATTAGAATGCACATGCATATAGTTTAAGTGATTTTTGTTGTTATTATTGTTGTTGTTATTTTGTATCTGTTAATCGATGTTAATATTTTACACTTCAACATTGAACTAAGAGAATCTAAATATTCATAAGAGAACATAAAATGGGTATGTATATATGTAATCAATTGTAAGTTAAAAAACAACAAATTTTTTTTTTTAGGTTGGTACAATTTTTTGAAAAATATCCAAAATGAAAAAATCTGTTAGACAAATTCTTTGAATTTCAAAATATTTCATAGATAACTAAAATGAAATAGATACTTTTATGAAAATTATTTACAAATTTATAATTTCCAAAAGATTAAAAATATTAGGTCTCATGTTGGGTCTCATATTGGGCCTCACTCCATTGTTCAAGTAACATTGATCGTTTGGTATTTACTCATAAATTTAATAAAAAATAAGCAACAAAACAAAATATTTTGGTATTGTTTTCTGATTTTACTTGTCAAAATATTGTTAACTATGGCAACAAATTTTCAATTACATGTAATAAATAATTCTGTTTTTACCCGGTCAAACAAGTGTAAAAAATATATTCGAAAAAGAAATATTATTCCAAATAACTAAAACCAGTACAAAATAAGTAAAACAAAAGGTTTTAATAAACAGCCAAAATCTGTATGTGTATTAGAGACATCTCTGTGACCTTAACTATTTCGAAGAAGATGAAATATGTAAATTTGAGTTTGTAAAGAGATATATTTCCACTATATTATTTTGAAGTTGTAATTTCCAACATTTTTCAAAATCAAAAAACGACAATTAATTAAAATACAAAAAAGTCTGCGGATAGAAAAATATACGGTATCCCCTTATTTTCTTATGCGGTGTTTAAATTTTACATTATACTACTTTTCTTATCAGTAAAAAAAAATTTATATAAAACACAACCTTATTGAAATGTAAATGGAAAAAATATTAAAATATTTAAATTTCTACTGTCTCCGGTAAGTGAGGGAACTAACTTTTTCCAACATAGAAAAGCAAATTTTCTTAATTATTCCTAGAAGAAAATAATATTCGACTTTAAATTTAAATCAAACCAATTTTTTTAAGCGTACTAAATCAAATCAAATTGTGTAAAAATTTACCCTTTAAAAACAGAATTGTGTTCACGTATGTTACTTGACAATATTTTCATTTATGTTACTTATCTAGTGAAAATGATCGTTTTCCTGTATTGGGTTTTATAATGATACTAAATTGATTGAACTTATATCAGAAAAATAAATTGGTAGCAATACCTATTCGCTACTTGACGTTGTTAGAATGATGTTTTTTATTATTAGATATTATTTGTACTGAGATGGGGTTATTCATTCCTTTTGAATCAAATATTTGAATCTGAAACATGAACACAATATACAATCGATCTCTTTTTCATAAAATTTCCAATATGTACATATTATTTCAAATTCGTTAAATTTTTGTTGAAATTCTATTAAATTTAATTATATAATTGTACTAAATTTCAATAAAACAAAAATTACCGATATTCATATTGCTATAGTTGACAATTTCAATATCACAATATTACAATATTGTCATTGCGTTTTGATTCGTCGCTATAAAAACAACTTTTTTAATGATTGCAAATTTTTAAATCTTCTTTGTGATGACAAATCAAATTTATAATTGGAATTGGAGATGATATAAAAAAAAAGAATAATTTAGAATTATTTTTTAAATAAACTGAGAATTAATTATTTTGAAAATTTAATATGGTTATTTGAATTATTTACATTTCAATCAATTTATTTAATTGTAATATTCAATTTTATTGAATTTAAATTTTAGTGTGAATTTTAAATACAAAATTTAAATTTCTATTAACTTAAAATTAAATGTTTATCCTATATGCATCACTGACAAGAGTATTGAAAATGATGATAATACAATTTCGTATTGAAAATACAATAATTTTCCGGAAAGTTCTTTGAATAAATTATGTTTGAACAGGTAGGGTTTGACAACTCTGTTATTAAAGATGTCATTATCATCAATCATTTTTAAATGTATCTCGATAAATTTATATTTCGTTGATACAGTAACAACAATTATTTCTTCTGTTGATAATTAATAACAATTGCATAACTAATCAACTATTCAAAAATGAACTTACAATTCCTTCACATATCAAAAATTTTCATTCATAATCATAAAATATAGATGTGCAGTACAATATTATGTAAAGATGCAAGAAAGTGACATCATTCACAAAGTGGAAAAATGAATATTGTTATTATAAGGTTATATAACGAGTATATACACTTTTATTAACACAGTTTCAAACTTCGAAAAACTTCGATTTTCGTCATTCAAATTTGTGAATATATACACGTGGAAATACAAAATATTAACAACATAGAATAGCTTATTGTAAAAAGATATAGTGAGTGACAAAGACAAGGAAAGTAGACATTGAAATTGAATGAATGCTTAATCAAACACAAATTCTAATTCTGATTCACTAGACACCAAATGATTAATTCTTTGACAATTTAAATTGGCAATAAAAAATTCCAAATTTTAAATTATCAATTAAAATATTATAAATTAATTGAACACAATATAATATATATAAATTAATCTTATCTTTGTTTTCATTTAGAATTTAATTAACCTGTCACCAATTGGAAACATTTGGAGTTGTCTAATTCCAAGACACAAGCCAGGGAAATTTCAAATTAGTCTATTCTAATTCAAATTCTAATTAATACATTAAAATCTGTCACAATATTAGAATTGATTATCTCATTAGGAGCACACCCTTAGAATACAATTTTAGTATAATCATATTTTAGTGACTTAAAATTAAAATGCAAAACATTTTTTAATTATAGGTCTCTCACGAGATAAAAATAATAAGGTAACTCAATTAAATTATTATTTTTGATAATCAGCTAATTTCTCATTTCGTTTGTATATAACACTGTGAAGCATTCTCGATCAATCAGAGAATAACAAAAACTACATATCATGTAAAAAGTTTGTTACACAAAGAAGTGGTATTGTTCCGGCCCACAACTGAGTGCAAAAGAACGGGTAAAATAACTCAATTATTTCAAAATTAACAAGCCTTAGGACTAGTTTTCTATTAATTCAATTAATTCAATTGAATGAAGTTTAATTTTTATTTCGTGAAGTGACCTATTTTTATATTTTTATATTAGTATTCTTAAAAATAATGAAGTACCAGAAAGTACTAGGTCTACATTCAAAACTCACAATAAACCTGAGGAATCGCATAATTCCCTAAACAATTACCTTTTAAAGAAAAAATTTCACAACAAATATCAAAATTTCAGAATAAAAAGTACAAATCATAGATTTAACAGACAAAGAGCTAAAGAGAGCTGAAATTTTTGTTACCTAAGACAATAAATAAAACGAATAAATGAATTGCCTGACAATCTTGACAAGTAATTGAACAGAATTAACATAGTGTAAACTTAAATATTTTGATATTATGGAGCGAATGCACTTTTTATATACTCTATACGTATATAAACAAAAAAATTATAGAAAAAAATTATTTTCTTTTAGATTTAGTTCAGATAAATCGATAATAATTTTTTTTTCTTGATTTTGCATAATTTATTACAGTATATTAGAACGAAACATGAGTCTTTTCAAACAGTCATTTTGTCTTTCATTTTATTTTGCTTTATTAAATTAATTTTCTAAATTCTTTATGAATAAATATTTTCAATAGTTTAACAATTGAATTAATTAAAAACTTAAGATTAATCATAAATTCATATTTTATTTTTTTCTTCAAATTCGTTTGAAAATAAATAAATAAAAAAAAAATTTGGAAATTAAAAATATTAGTGGAGAACTGGTTTAAAAACAGAATACAGTTAAAAACAATATTCTCTGAAAATAATTCTTATTTTATATGACTTATTTTTATTTCAGTACAGTTATTTGATTTAAAATATTTCGATTTTTATTTCACCGAAAACTTTGATTTCAGAATATATCAGAAGTTTGAAAGCATGAGAGATGTCTAAATATTGAAATACGAACTAAGTTATATTGCTGAAAATACTTATTTACAAAAAATAAAATAACGTAATGTTAGTTGGAAAAGAAAGAACGTGATAGGAAATAAATTTGGATATAACATAACATAACATAAAATAACATAACATAACATGACATAACATAATATAACATAACACAACATAACATAACATAACATAACATAACATAACATAACATAACATAACGGTCGTTTTCGTTTATTCATTCCGTATATTCGGAATATTCAGAATATGTCAAAAAGCGTTTTTATATTCATTCGGAATATTCCAAATATTCTGTTCTGTATTTTTTTTATTTATTCCGTATATTCCGAACGTATTCTTTTTGTTCCACCATTGAGTTGGAATAAACAGAATAAAATTACGGAATGACAGTTCACTTCTATCATTCTATACAGTAATAACAATTTGACTACCTATATTTTAATTTAATTTAAAAAATGGAAAATATTGGTTAAGTAAAAAAATGTTTTTAAAAAAAAATATAATATTATGAATAGTTGTATAAATATTAATATTTATATAAAATTAGTAGTTGTATTTATTATTCAGAAAATAAAAATTTTTAAAAGTATTTATTGTTTTTTTTTTCAAGGAATGAGTCTATATAATGGTCGTAGGGAGATATAAAATGCTTAATAAGCTTTTACAAATTTTTTTGTAACAATTATAACTATCTTAACTATATTAACTAATTTACACAAATTAAAAAATAGTAAAAACTTTTGTTCACAAAAATTAATAAATAAATAAAAAAACAAACAATGACATTGTTAATGTTAATATATTCTGTAATTCTTTTTATTCTATTCTGTTCGTTTATTCTAATTGTTCGGAATATTCTATCGAGAAGACATCAAGTATTCTATTCTTTCCATTCCTTCTTTAGAATGAATAAACGAAAACACCCAACATGATATAACATAACATAACATAACATAACATAACATAACATAACATACCATAACATAACATAACATAACATAACATAACATAACATAACATAACATAACATAACATAACATAACATAACATAACATAACATAACATAACATAACATAACATAACATAACATAACATAACATAACATAACATTACATAACATAACATAACATAACATAACATAACATAACATAACATAACATAACATAACATAACATAACATAACATAACATAACATAACATAACATAACTGACTGTCTGCGAGTATATACAAATATTTCTTATTAAGTTTGATAATTTTGCAATTACCTACATTGTAATTAGTAAAAATATAAATAAAAAAGAAATTATCACTTTACAATAACTTTGTTCACAAAATACTGTATTCAAATGGAGATGTCTACTTTAATGAGATCAATTACATACGTATTGAATTTTAATTTCGATACCTTTCATTTGTTGCGCCAAATACATTGATGGAATGTTACTAAATTTTTACTTTTTACAAAATTAATTTTGACACTCATGGCACCCAACCCTTTTATATATTTTAAAATACTTATTAGCCTTCAATTCAATATATGTTTTGTTTTTATTTGGAAAACAAGGTCTCGTGAGTAAAATGTTTTTTGAAGATTAAGAACTATTTGTTCAAAATTAAACTTTGGAATATTTTTAAAAGAAATAATGCAAAGCACGAATGTTTTAATGTTTTGCAATAAAGTTTTTCCAACTTAAAATACATTGGTAAAATAATATTAAACACTAGCATTATTTAAAAAATCGTTTTACAGTTGAAAAGCTTATTAATAATGGTGCTATCCACCTCCTATTTGAATACAATGCTATAACATGCAAAAAAATTTAAATATTGCCAGGTACACATATCCCTACCTCCTGATTCGAAAATCGGCACAACTATAGAATTCGCCAAGGATAAGGACATAGATCCACAACTGTGAAAAATTAAACGGAGAACTCACAATGAAAACACCCTTTTTTACAAAAATTAAAGTCGTACAACGAAAAATTTGTTCAACTTATTTGCCAATCTATTTTGTCTTATATGCGTAATTTCGAATTCCGCTCAGGACATGAATGTTAGATTAAAATTTTTTTTTTTATTTAATAAAAATAATATAAATTTGTTGGAAACATAATTTGGTAAAAACTTAGCTATTTTAGAAAACATACTTCCTGGCAGTAGTAGCCGTTGTAAAATTTATGATATACCACCGAAACATTGACGTTCTTGTAAAAAATTTCTATGTCTATATGCTTTGTCTTTGAAAGAAAAATTCAACTAAGAATAATCTAGATTAAATGATTTGAAATTAAGCATTAACAGTCAGTTCTAATTTCACTACATATGAAATGGTCAAATGTTTCTTCAATGTTTAATTAAAAATGTCAAATTTTGGCAAATGACAAAATAAAATGTTTTAAAAGAAATAGGAACCAACTTATGAAATGAACATTACACTAATCAAATAAAATATTATATATAAATAATCTAGTATATAATATATAGACAATATAGAGCAGAAAAATAGGTAAGCATGAGAAATACTCGAGATCATAAACATAGAACATGTAAAAACTTTCGATAAATCAGCTGATGTCAAAAAGCATACGTTAGTATGTAAGAGCTAAAATTAACATAATAATATGTTATTTTATTTATTAATTATTTATACATGGTGAATATCCGTTTTAAGTGTAAAATTTTTAAGGGGTAATTTCTTAGAGTATTTTCGGAAAAAAATGTTTATAAAATTTGACATCACTACAAAAGGGTTAAAAAAAATTAGGTTTGAATAAATATCCACTAAAGCCCCGAAGATTAATGCAAATTGAAGCCATGCGCTCTTCTAAACTTTTTTTAGAATTGTATGTACCTAGTTAACGGTCACAGTTTGATTTGATTAGTCATCAAACCCACCGTTTTCGAGTAATAGCTGCCCAGACTTAAAATTTTGGTAAACTGAAACTGGGAAAAGTTCGCTAACATTTTTTTTTATTAATTATTCGAGAAATTGAATCATCTTCTACATTTTCGGGTACCATTTTAGTAAGAATAATAAAACTGAGGGTTGAATATTGTAACAAATTAATTTTATCAGTCGAAATTAGTCAAAATTACTGAAATTATTAAATTTACTGAAATTTGGTAACCGTTAGCTATATTAATTCTAAAAATGCACAATTCATATTCAATTTGTTTATCTTGGGAGTTATAGTGGATATTTATTAAACATTATTTTTCGAAGCGAAGCATGTTTTACTATAATTTTGTACACCAATATCCTACAATAATACAATATACAAGGTAATAAAGATTCATTAAATGAACAAAATTGTGAATCACTGCTTTATGTTAATAAAAATGATTTAACTAACAATTAATTATGTAAAACATAAAATTTAATTATATAATTCCAATTTTGTTTTGTTTTTTTGTTTTATAAAAATATATTTTAATAATTTTTAATTCTTTAATTTGATTGCAAGAAAATTATTCGTTTTTAGGCATTAGTTCATAAATTTTCTTTTAAAAAGAAAAAAAAAAATAGAAAAACTATAATTAAATAAATGTTTTAATTTCTATTTCAATATAACAAGTTTTTTCATTATTTCTATATTTATTCTTTATAGTTTAAGGGTAAACTTACAAATGAATTCGTTGGAAAAACCATTATTGGAACTCCTTTTAAATAATAATTATTGAATGTTGTAATTTACGTTTGTTAAACTTTGTAAATCAAAGCATTCTCGAATTAACCATAAAAAACTTGCGTACATTAACAATTTTCTATTTAACAGATCTAAGGTGCCGTTTATTGTTTTCGGCAATTTTTATATATTAGTTATATATGTATATGTAAGTATTTAAGTCGTTTTCAAATTAAAATAATAAATAATTTATTTATTAACATTTAAATTGAAAATCTATTAAAATTCATAGGTATTTAAGCATGTTAGTATTTAAAAATGATGCTGAAATGAAATAGAAAGTATATTCAACTATTGAATAGGCTGAATTTAATCATCTATTTCAAGAATTTAGTGCAATTCATTTTTGATGTACGGAAGTCCTAAATTATTTAAAAGTGTTTTTCTTCTAGAGATAAAAATTTTTTTTTTTTTTTTTTGGCTACACTTTGAATTTTTATTCTTAGATATTTTTATTTAGTAATTAGAGCAAGGTGAATTTAATTTAATTTTGAATTTAATAAGAATTTTTTTTTTCTTTTTTCTTTTTTTTTAATTTTGAGAATTCATTTTAAGTTTTAACATTCAAAAATATTTCATTGTATTATGTGAATTTTGTTTTGTTTAGCGGAAATTACAGGTATAAAAAATAATGCTTCAAAAAAAAAATTTAAATATTTTATAAAATTTTTTATTTAATTTTAAATATGCCACTTAGGACTTGAATTCTTATAGTCAATTTGAAGTATCTTTGCATTTTTAAGTTTTAAATATATGTAGTTTAATTCTTATCTATAATATATTAATACTCTAATAATGTCTGTAAAACTTTCTAACTCGTTGAATTAAAGAAAAAAGCAGGGACGTGAACCCAGAAATTTAAATATTAAGCTTATTCAAAATATTACCTCAAAAAAATTACCGATTCCGAAATAAAAAAAATTAAAAAGTACTAATTTTTATGCACGACACTATCTTGCACATAAATTATTATTATAGAAAAACATATCCAAGTTCTGAGCCCATATAACCCAATATATGAGCCCACTGTTAAAATATATGTAAATTAAATTGAAAAGAGTTTCAATAAATATTGTGGTTAATTAAATCAAACTAACAGTCTTTTATTTACTATATCAAAAACCTATTTATGGAAAATAAAGAACTAATTCATATTAAAACAAGAAAAAAAAATTAAAAATTTGTTTATTTTTTTTTATAATAACCTTTTTATTTATACTTAAGTTTTTTTGTACTAAATGAGTTTTTTTTTTACAACTTTAAGATTATGTCTAAATGCCTATTTTTGCCTATACTATGTCTATTTCTCTGGAAATTTATTTTTATCACTTGAAAAGTTTTAACTGATACAGAATATAAAAAATATAAGAAAATATGACAAATTTTAAGCTCCACGATACCAATTTATCAGTGACGTTTAATAAAATTCACAATCGATCAGTTAAACTGATAGTTCTGATAACCACATAGGAGGTATGAAATTAGTCATAAATACTGATAAATAATACTGATAACTGACAACCACAATTGACCTGATTAAAGAATGGAAAAACTACCCTATGTATAACAAAACAAAAATGTTAGCTTAAATTGGACGATATGCTAAGAAAAATTAATTGTTTTTCGGAAATATAAAACTTTATTTTGATTAACTTATCGTGCTTAATTAAGTACGGTACTGCAATTGTAATGTGTTTATGGAATACATAATTACTTATTTATTAATTGGTATATCAACTAATTAAACGTAAAAGAACTATTTATATTATATTTTTAAAAATCCATTTTAATTAATTTGTTATCAAACTATACTCTCAATTATCCCGATGACGAAGGTTAATAGTTAATGAAATTAGTTATTATGTCAAATGAATCTAATTAGTTAATATGTCAAATGAATCTATACTCATTTACAACTCTGGGTATATTTGCATTACCTTGCCCAATTCGATTACAATAACTATAAAGATTTTCCGCATAAATAAAATAACTATACGTATGTATATATAAAATCAAAAAAATAATAATCATCTGTATAGGTCCATTATTCATCTCTTGAATTAAAACATACTATTACATATTATTTGTTAAACAAATAGAAATGTAATTTGTTAACTTACAAAATCAAAAACAAAAACTTAATAATCAGTATTAAATAATATTTCATAAATCCAAGATCATTTTGTTAAAACTTTTAAATATTATACTATCTGCTCCAGATTAAAAGATATTAACTTTATTGTGTTCTTTTCGAAACAAAAAAAAAAACAAATTAAAAAAACGTGACCTTTATATTGCTGGTTGGTTACATTAAATCTTATTACCTAATAAACAACATTAAACAGAGCATCAAAATGGCATAATTTTCCTTTATTATTATGATGTTTAATTTTTATCTAAATTGCACCAAATACCAACATGTTTGAATGTTTCACAAAAAAAAAACAAACAAATTTAAAAATTAGGTTACAACGGAAAATGTATCCAAATTTTTAGATTATTATCAACTTTAAAAATATTATTTGTTGTTTTTTTTTTTAGCAACTAAAGGCATAAAATATTTCCCACGCACCTCAACCTTAACTAATTATTATTTTAAAAAAAAAAACAAATAATAATAATAATTTTCTATTATTTAACAGGTTTCTAGTAATTTAAACTGATTTAATAGAATAATAGAATATAAATAAAACGAACTATATATATTGCAAATTGGAAATGTATATTACTTACATGGTATAATGGTTTGGTTATTGTCATCTGACAATTAATTATAAGGTCCCGGGTTGAATAATGTTTAGGGCATGAATATTTAAATGTATTCAATTGTATTATAGGAAATATGCTTTAATTTTAAATTAATTTAATATCTTTGATTCATAATAAGTATACGTAATATGCTAAAAACAAAAATCATAGAACTTAAAAACAATAAATTAATTTCGGGTGTGTAGATTAATTAGTATAAAATGTGATCTCTGTAAAATTACATGTACTTGTATATAAATGTAAATATTTGGGTAAAAAAATGAATTAAATTGAATTATAAAAAGTATTAAAATTTTATAAAATCAATTTGTTCAGAGTATAATTTTGTAATAGCTTAAATAAAACGGAACTATGCTATTTAATAGAGTCTTAATATTCCTGACAATAGTAGCAGTTTTTCATATTTAAATTAGTTTGTATATCACCATCTTATAACGCTACTGCTCTGGGTGATGCTTTAGCCTTCATCACAATACTACTTCAAAAAGGTTGACCTTGCGCCGCTTGTCTTCAGTTTGGGATTTCTACTAGGGTTTGATGGGTATCAATTTAAATATTGTCTTTACATCTGCTACTTGGTATTCTCTACCACTATTATTATCGGATAAATTAGTTTATATATTAAAAATAAATACTCGCATCGTACAACATTACTGTTTCACTTTATGTCATTAGAATTTAGTTAGTTAGATATCAACCTTTATTTATCTTAAAGTATCCAGAAACCAAGCAGAGTTTTACTATGGAAATTTTTATCGCTCTTCAAAATTAATCATATATCAAAATATATCAGAAAACCCAGAAAAATATGAGTATTTTTAGAAAGTTTAAGAAAGCATACAAAAATCTTTATAAAATTTTATTAAATTTCATGAAGTTTTTGCTATTGTTTTGGACATCAAAAATTTATTAACAGTATAAAATCATCAATCAATTACATCAATTTCAATTTCATGAAATTTAAACAAAAAAAATGTTTTTGCGAACAAACTTCATATTTTAAATTATTAAACTCAAAACTTGACTTGGCAGAATTGGATAGTTTTTTTTCTAAATATCATTGCACACCCGTGTAGACCAAAACCAAATTTAAACCAAAAACGGATTCCTAAATAAATTTGATTTCAAAATTATAATTTAGAACTTAAGCGTTCATAGTTCAATTTCAATAACTCGGACCTCAATAATATACCTGGATTTTTTTTAAATATATAAGCTTCCTTCATCAAAATTTGACATAATTTTTGTCACTTTAATTTCAATACCTAATCAGAATAATTTTTGTTCCTTCTATTAAGTTCAATTAATTTTTATATATTTTTTTATATTAGCTATTAAAATTAAAATTTCCAAATATTTATGGTAATCGAAATAAAAAAAAGCAAACAAACTAATTGCAAAAATGAACGAACTTACAATTAAAATAAATAAAAAACTTCCTTTGTAATATTATGACAAATTAAGAATTAAAATTAAATAAAAATAATATTGCAAAAATGTAAACTTTTTAATTTACTTTTTTTAGTTCCAGTTGCATTTTTTAAAGTGTTTTCCACCTTGAAAAATTTCATTGACTTTATAAATTTTTTTTAATCCTATACCTTTTATAATAATTATATGTAGTTAAATTATATTAGAAAAGTAAAACAAAAACGACAATATCGTATATACATTCATGTATATCTATATGTATGTACTCTAAACATAATTCTCATTGAAATTTAACCTTCATTATAATTTTTTAAATACATCCATACAAACATTTATGTATAATAAATAAAATTTAAACTGTCAAACATTATTGACATTTTGTTTATTTTGTTTTTTTTTTTTTATTTTTGTAAACATATTTCAAAGAGTTCCAAAATTCTCTTTTTAACTACTTGTACTAGTTAGAATAGATTCAATATATAAAATAGTCGTAAACATTTATTTTAAACGCATATTTTTAATTAATCGATATGAACATTTTTAACTTTTAATGTACTCTAAGTCACTCACGCACTAAAATAAATAAAATTAATTTTAAAAATTAGATAAAATAAAAATGATTTTTTCAGAATTTATTTTTTGTCTGTTAGGCATTCAGTTTTGATTTTTAAAGAAAAATTAAAAACAAAATTCAAATATTCTGATATGTTTTTAGTGACAGCGTTTATGTCTAATTGAAATGCAATACATACCTGCTTTATTAATCAATACATATGCATATATGGTTAGAAGGCTCATGCGGTCAGATTTTGATTTCGAAAATTGAATTAGCAGGGTAATATTACTGGCTATATTCGCTACATTGCAAAATGTTATCTTATTGATATTAAAACACTTGTATCTAGATGTAATATTGTCTCAAATGTGTTAATATGATGTTTTATCATCTAGAACCCGTCTTTTTTAAATTTATATAACAAATATGTTCTAATGCGTGAGCTTTGATCTAATAAATTTTTGTATCTCGAATTTCATAGTACTAGTTATAGCTTTTCATAGCTTATAATAAAACCGAAACAATTATTTAATAACCATTTTTCTGTAATAGATTTTCATTATGGCAGACAATACTTCAGAAGACTATTTTTAAGTAATCATAAAAACATATTATACATTGTATCTATTAACTTTTGTTTTTTGAATTTATGTTTTAGTAATATTTAATGAATTATTTTATACGAATAATTATTAAGTCTTGCTTTATGCTATAAGGGAATAAAAATAATTGAACTTTTAGACCACCACAAGTTATTGCCCTGTACATATATCTTTTTTTTAATAACAGAACCGATCGAAACATTAACCTTGCTGCCGAGAATATATTGAGGTAGTCCTTAGCTTTGCTTATTTTGGAGTATTTATATATACAAGCAGAAATAATAGAAACTCTGAAGTCACCCGTAGAATAAAAGCAGAAAGTTTATATTAAAAACCATACTATTCTGTCGCAAAAGTAATTTAATTTAAAAGAGTACAGCGATGGAAAAAAAACATTAATAATGATGATTTTTTATTATTATTATTTGAGGAGTGTTCTATGTAAACGTGACCTTTTCAAATCTATATTGTACTTTCCTGTTTGATCGTTTAAAATTAAATATCCAAGCCGCTGGCGAACGTTATTTTTGCGTTAATACCACTTTCTGAATTCGGCAATTTCTGTACCTGGAAATATTTACACCTTCTGCGAACATTGAATTGAAGGTGTAAGAGGTCCCCTTTCGGTAAGCAGAATCTTAATCTACCTGAACTTACCAATTTTTAACAGATATTTGTTAAATAGACCATCTCCTGTGACATTGGATCTGCTCTCCCTGATTACCTGATTTATTCGATTAATATTGAAAAATGGAGATTATTTATATGGCAATAAAGTATAGAGGTCACCCAATCAATGACTATATCCTACTCTGTAATTCCGAAATAAAAACCGTTAGGAAAAAAATTACCCCTATTAAAATACGGCAGCGATTAGACAATGTATAGAAAATAATAACGAATTGGCAACGATGTAATAAATACCAATAAAATGTGTAAGATGTTTATATTTGGTTCTAGTTAGTGCTGTGGGACTCTTGTGTAGAAAATGTTTCAATGTTTTACTATACATCCGGCTCTTACCAGCATCTGCCCAAATAAATATTGTGAACTTTTAGAATATATAAAAACAGAATATTGAGTCTGGAAATTTTATTGTACATATTTTCAAAATCGATATGTTATGGTTATTATTGTATGTTTGTGATAATTTTATTTTTCAACGTATATATTAGGGTACCTTGAATTTGCCAAAATGTTAGTTAATATTTTTAATTTGTATAATGTAAAACATCATAGAAATACAATACAAATACAAATACAAATTTCAATAATAAAAAATAATAATCAAAAAAAAAAATCAATATCGTAATTCGTAAATTGGAAAATTCATACTACGATAAAAAAAAATTATTTATTTTTCTAATCGAAGAATTGGAGAATTTTCGCATACCTTTAATCAGAATACACCACATATGGATAAGTAATTCTTTTTTTTTTGTTATTATTATTTTTGTATACAAAAATTAATGAGATAAATATAGGAAACATGGTGTTTGAATATTATTTAACCGTTGCAATAAAAAATTAAGTATGATTTATTGAATATGCTGCGGGCTCTCTAAGTGACAAAATTTAGTTACAGGTTATAAACTATTTTTTTATTAAATATGAACTTTTTTTTCTATAGTAATTATTAAAAATTAAATCATCAGCGATACTACGGTTGATATAGGAAAAGTCAAAATTTTCATATAAAAACAAAAATGAATTGAAGAATAAAAAAGCAATAGCTATCCTACTCTGTTATTCCGAAATAATAATTCTAAGAAAAATTAGTTTTATTAAAATAGGGCAACGTTAAGCAGTGTAGATTAAAAATATAATTGATGAATAAAAAAACATTTGAAATTAATAACTTTACTATTTTTGGGTTTTTGTTTTTGCTAAGAACATTTTTTTGTTATTATTGAAAAAAAAAATATGTACAGCTACAATGGGAGAGTTATGATATATATTTGATAAATTAAAATTTACGCATTAACTTTACTTTTACTTTGCATTTGTATGATATTATGTATATGCATTGTTTTGTCCAGTTTAAAATTGTAAATATAAATTTCGAAATGAAAATTACAAAAATTTTAACAAACACTTTACAGGGTTTTTTTCATATCTATTATTTAAAAATACAATAACGAGAATGTGTAATGAAATGTGTCAGATAATACCGTACTTTTCACAATTTAATATTAAAATTAATATTTAAAAGTTACATACTCAAAAATTATTATTCTCAGCTATTATATTATATCACAAATTATTAAGCAAATATACCTATATATTACAAAAAGTTACAACACTTAACTGCACGATCAAAAAATATTGAAACAAGTTATTTATGTTATATGGTTGTTATATTATAATATAAAATTAAGGGTTGGCAAATATGGCCTATGCTTTCTTCTTATATTTTCATTTAAAATTAAATGTTCGGTTCAACTCAACCTCAAAAATAGATTATATACATACACGAATTTGAATGACCCTTCCATTATTAATTTAAACAACTAATATGGTGAACTCCATTATTAAAAAATGTGTTTTAAGATCTTCTTTAAAATTTGAAACTATTGCACTACAAATACAAAGCTTTTCATTATATCGGTACCCAAATTTTTAATATTTGGACATGACATTTTTTGGTAAATTTTTTTTTGATATATAATTTCAAGTCAATGGAATGAACTTCCTAACTGCTTTTACATAGAGATTTGACATACACAGTGACATACAATAGCTTTTCTTTAGAGCTTTTATGGTACATCTACTAATTTTAAATGTGGAAAACTATACTTATATCAATTGTAGAGTACTTCGCCTTCATAATAGCATAGGTCGATTTTATTTTTAGCCGTAACAAAAACTCCGAACTATTTTATCCCAATGATAAATGGTACTTGACCTGGTAGAAAAATCCAGAAAGCATATTTTACCTTCGTTGGGAATCGAACCATAGACATTTCGGTTGAAAATATAAAGATAAAGATTTTTATTGTGTAAAATCATTGATTAATAATACTATAAAGATAGACATTTTCATACAACAGAAAATGTTCAGCTCACTTTTTCCATTATATATATTATCTGGGATATAATCAATGTGTTGGTGCATTTTCTATATTCAATTTGAATTTTTAAATTTTTGAGCGTTTTATACGACTTTATTCTCTAAATAATTTGTATGTGTTTAGTTTCTCTATACTGTTCTTGAATATTATTGTTTTTAACTTTTTGTTATTTGAATTTGTATAGGTAATTTGAATTTTTTTTTAATTGATAGGTACAAAAATTTCAAATTGGATAGCATTTTTATCGAGTAGTCTTTTAAGAATATTTTTTTTTTATTTTTCTCTCAATATACATTGTAATACAAGGATTTTTATAATTGTTGATATTGTGCATGTATATTATTTGTAATAATAAATTATAAAATTATAATATAATTTTATAATGTTTAGGAAACGAAAATATTTTTCTTGTTTTATTGAATAATTTTCAAAAATAAAACAATTTCAAAAAATTCAAATAATAGTGAACATTCATCCACGTAATGATTTCTAATATATATTCATACATACATATACGTATGTATAAATTTACAAATAGAATCAAATTTTTATTTTTAAAAGGCTTTCTTTTTGATTTTTTCAATATGTGGATATGTATGTACGCATGGATTTTAAAATTATAACAGAATTTAAAAATATTTGAAAAACTCATCATTAATTTTTGTAAAATTTATAAAAAATCTTAACGGTAGAGTAAATTGAAAATTATATTTAATATGCTTTTTTGTTGCAGTAAGCACACAATTTATTTTTAAGATAATTAAAGCTTGCAACGCACAATTTTACAATGGTATTTTTCAAATTCAGAGTTCTCTACTTTATCATTATTTCATAACAAGAGCATTAAATATCAATATCCAAAGGCTTGTCATGATTTACTCCAGCTTTGAAAATATATTGTTGTTGTAAATGAAATTCTTCAAATTCGTAATATATTTGTAAAAATCTTATTGTGCAGGTGGATTTGTTTAGAACTTTTAATTTTTTAAGATAATCTAACATTTTCTCTACGAACAAATATGGACAATTTTTAATAGTTGTTTGTACGTATTTTTAGTATAAATATTTGAAGAATTTAAAGAAAGACCAGCAGTGTACATATTACTCACAACAGCAGGTTTACTTTATTACTCATTATTATATGAAAAAATTAAAATTATAATTATTTTGTTTTCGTAGCTGCATATTTGCATATGTAAATAATTGAAAAGCTAAAACAGCAAAGATTTTTTGCAAAGTACTGGGACTGATATAAGTATTTCCAGTTTTGGGCAATATTTTTGATGAGCACTTTTCTCTTTGGAAACAATTTTCTTAATTATATCTCAGTTAATAATTTCATAAAATGTACCAGTTACCAAAATCATTTTTTATATAAATGAATTTAAAAAGGAAAAGAAACATCTTACAGTATAAAAAGGGATTGTATAGATGGTGTGGAAATTCAAATTTTAAAATTGTTCCCTCATTTTTCTTATAAACAAATTTTGAAATTTAAATAACACAAAAATTTGTTCAATAAGAAAAATGTACCGTAAGAGATTGGAAATGATATTTTTGATGGTTACTGATATTTTGAACATTTTGGATAGCATCTTAGAACATCGATTTGGTATAGGAATTGATTTATTCAACTTAATTGACTTACATTTCTCCAACTTCCAGATGAACGATATCCATTTGCAAAGAAATAATTATTTACAATTTAGAAACAATTTATTTATTCTTTTTTTGTTTTATTAGTTTTGAAGTGTGTCAAAAAAGCAATAGCAAATAATTCGTCGTGATTGTGTCTCTAAGCGCGAAATTTGGTTATTCGTCAATTGCCATTCGTCGTGATTGTGTTTTCAGCTTTACTCTTTCATGCGGTTCAAAACCTATTTTATACAATACGGAATTTGTGGCATTGTATAATAGTTTTGACATATAGGTACAATATGTAATATAAATCAATTGTAAAAAATTTCAGTTTTTTAACAATACGCAATTCAGAGACACTCCATTCGAATAATTTTAATACATACTGTACTATAGATCATAATAATTTTAAAAAATAAATTTAAAAAAATGTATATCTACATAATAAATATAATATACTGCAGTTACAGCCTATATACAGTATATTTTCAAAATATATTTTATACACTAAAATTTTTAATATTGAATTCACCAGCTGTTCTATATTATGCACATATAGAAGTCATGTAACATTTTAGGCCTAAAATAAATTAACTAGAGGCTATAATGTAAAGGAATACAAATAAAATGACATAAACGAAACAAAAATTTTGTTTGTTAATATTTTTTTTTAATTATTTTTTGTTTTCATAAAACAAAAACACAACAAGTTAAGCGCAATGCACTCTAACAAGGGTGTGCATATTTATATAGGATAGAATATAGGAGATTGTAACACTGAAAAATTTAATGCTCTTTTAAAAAAAAAAATATAATAAATAAATAAAAAAAATCTTTAGAATGTTCTCAATAATCAAAAATAAAAACTTGTAAACACTTTATATGAGAAGAAAAATTAGTTGAACATTCTAAATAAAAAAAAAACAAAAAAATAGTAGTAGAGAAAAAAAAATAATCATAAAAAAAAAGTGCGACATGATAACCATGACCTAAACTTTTTTATTATATTTCTATTTAATTACTAAAAACTTTATACTAAAATGCATGTGAATAATTAAAAAGAAAAAAAAAAGCCAATGGAAGATAGAGCACTTATAGCTTCAATTTTATTTTTTATTTCGAATTTTATAAGGAAATTATAATGATAGTTCATGTTTGTTTTAAAACACAGTTTTCCTATCAATAATAGTGTTGTTTATTTAATTTTGGCACAATGTAAACAATAATATTTGTTTACATGTTAAATAATAACTATAGTTGGTTAGTTTATAATATTGCTCAACCCTCCTCTCCCCCCACTCAGTGTGGTGGCCTTTTGTAGATTCATTAAGCGGTTTTAGTCCCCTTCTCACCACACTTCCTTGTCACATTCATATAGTTTTTAATAGTTTATACTTCTGAGAAGTTTTCCCACAAGTCAGACTCCTAAATTTTCATTCTTCTAGTCCTTAGAAATACAAGAAATGCAGAAATTATAAATTTCCTCTCCAAATCTTTCAATACTCTTTGTTAATATCAAAAGCACAAACCGTGCAAGAAATCTAATGTTAACTCTCTTTAATAAAGAATAACTTTCCATGAAGCTTTTGCTGGCATCCCAAACAGTCCCAATTTTATGTGTCTTTTTTCAGGCCCTGATGAACATAATTTCTATGGTTTTAAATTTGTCTAATCTCTACGTATACAGAAGTTATCTCTACGAAGTTCAATTCGTATGATGATTGTTATTCCTAGATCCATTTTTTCAAGTTCATTTACTTTGTGTCGTTACCCTTTATACTTGAATAACTGAGAATCCAACTTCATTTACAATTAGATGATGCATTTTCTACTACATTATATAAGCTCTGGAAGCGAACCTGAAAATATAGCTATAGTAATGGTATTTAATTTTTTTGTTAAATAAAAATTTGTGCCACAATATTTTACACAATTAATTCATTCAATTTCAAATTATGGTGTTTTAGAGTGCATGAGAAGCATTAAGTTGTATAATTAAGTTAAAGAATTAAGTTGTCATTCGTTCGGTTTTATCAAATTTGCCATTTTGATCGTCATAAGTGAACTAAAAGCGCACTAAAATAATTCTGTTGATTTTCTACCGGATAAAAGAAAGGTTTATTTTTATCAGGTACATTTTTTATATCATATCAATTCATAAATATTAGAAAATATTATAGAGAAAATTAATAATTCTTAAAATTTGCAGTGAAAAAGGAAAAGAACAAAAAAAAAACATAATATAAATACAGAGGTGGCCTCGATAGCTGAGTGGTAAAGCACTCGAGTGTAGTAATGTAACGACCGAAGGAGCAGGGATTCAAATCCCGTGAGAATCGAAAATTTTTTCAAATGTTGAAAATTACTGAAAATGTAATTTTAAATACAACCACATCGGTTCAAATATAATTTAATAATTAATAAAGATATAATATAACTAATGAGAAAAATAAAAGAAATATATACCAAATAATTAAAATAATTTAATAAAAAGGCTCGCAATTCGAAAGGGTAAAGGACCTATATAGTTGGCCTACAAATTTATCTGTAGGATCAACTGTTAAAAATAAATAAATAAATACATAAGAAAATTTAGAAAAAAAGATTTTTTTTTGACAATCAAATATTTTTGTTAACAAATATTTTTTAAGCTGGAGACAACCATATTTAATGTTGCTAGTTGTAACAAGGTTGTTCTATAGCTTTGGCATAACCGTACACTCTTGGGATTTTAAGTCCTGTTTCAGCTCCTACTTCTAAATTTTTGCAAGCTTCCAAAATTATGAGTTTTTTTCTTTTATAGGCAATCTTTTCTTTTAATTTATATATATTATTGCTTTTTTTTATCATTTTTTATCATTACACCTCTTCGTTTAACTACACAAAGTAATTCAAATAATACCAAAAATATAAATATATGCACAAACTAAAACGTTCGGTAAAATCAATTGATCGTAATCAAAATGTTGCAGCAGTGTTTATCTGAAAACTGACTTTATCTGAAAACTGAATCACTTTATTTGATGATTGCTTTGACAATCAGTTTCATGATACCGAACGCATGGTAAGTGCCAAATTATTAAAACAATTAATAAAATAATTTTTTTATGTACGAAAGTTTTGTCTCGCTATATACAAAGAAGTTTTTAAGACAAATAATCGAAACGCGTTCCAGCCTCTCAGCTGCACTAACAAACCCCGAATAAATACTTTAAGTTCAGATTTTTATTTTTTTAAGTTCAGATTTTATTCTTTGTTATTAGTTCAGATTTTATTCAAAACTGATTTCGTAAGCTTATTTATTATGAGAACCGATAAAATGTGGAACATGATTCCATTAAATGTGTTCCCCTCCGATAGAAATACTCCATTTTACAATTTGCAACTTTCCAAAAAGAACGTATTCTCCGTAATCCTATTTCTCTTACAATAATTTTATATAAAAAAATCCTTATAAATATAAAGGAGTGTTTGGGTAGTGTGTAAAAAAAACAAAGAAAAAAAATATAACTGCCCACATATTTTTAGATCATTGATTTTTATTCAAAATCATATAATTCCTAATACATTAAAAATGAAAGCAGATACAGTATACAGATTCACCAGAACATTTTTGCCACAATTTTGTTGGAAATCAGCATGTAATTAGTTCTACTAATAATAAGTTACCCATTATCTTCTTATTTTATTCCATATTTAATTAGTTCAATGTTTTTTATTTATACTAATATATATATATATTTTTTTTTTACTTACTTAAAAGTAAAAATATTACAAATTTTTATTATTATTTTTTAATTAATATTATTTAATTTAATTTAATCTTATTTATCGTTTAATTAATGCGTTAAGGCAACAAAGTTTCAATACCTAGTTGTCGTGTTTGAACAAAAAAAAAAAAAAAAATGCTTGCAATATTTTGTGTGATTGACCGATTTGGAGGTTTTATTCCAACGCATGATTTGTTAGATATCAAGGCTATTGTAATATGAATAAAGTAATAATAGTAACAACATAAATTATAGTAATAGAAAAATATAGTAGTAGACAGTAAATAATTAAAAAATGTATGTATATATATATATATTTAATATTAGAATAAATTTATTAAGATAATTTTTATGATATTAAAAAATTTTTATCGAATATTAAAAATCCTGGTTAAAAAACATTGAGATTTTTATTGCAAATTTTTTGTTATTTTTTTATATTTTTTTATTTTATTGATGACGTTAATAATGTTTGTGATTGGTGGTATTATAGTTTAAATAGCAAAACCAAATATACTAACCTAATTATTCAAACAAAGTCAATGTTATTAATTATTATAATTTTTAAGATATGCAGATTAAAATTAATTAATGGGGTAATTTTTAGAAATGTAAGTCAAGCATGTAATAGTGAATATTCAGAACAGAATATTTTAGAATAGCTATTATGGATAGCAAACAACCAAAAATTGACTTGATATGCAACCAAAGAAGAAAAAGAAGCATCAAAAATAAAAATAAAATTTTCTGAAATTTTTTGATACCCCTAAAACATCTATCAAATCAAGTACTGATGAAACTTAATAATGCTGCTTTTATTAATAATAATTAAAGTTGAATAATATTATGGTATTGAATATTGAACATCTAACACCATTAATTACCCCAGTTACAGTTTTAACAATTGAATTAAAATCATATTAAGTTGAAAATAAGTGAAAAAAATTAATTAAAATATTGAGAACACATTTTTATGTGATTCGAAAAAAATATTTTCTGTCACTGCTATACTATTTTCCTTAACTCTTTTCGAAGCATAAAGTCTTCCTTACTAGTAAAAAAGCATTTTCAATTTGTTGTTTTTCTTTTTGTTCGCCATCCTGTTGTTCGTCAAATTGTTATTCTTCAATTTGTTGTCCGTAATTCTTCAATTTTCAATGATCTTTAATTTATTTTATTAACGTATTGTGATGCCACCATATATTTAAATATAAAAGTTAACAGAACCAAGGCATCAAAATTGTGAAATCATTTTAAAAAATAGAAAATTTTCTATTTCGATATCGGTGCTTTAGGACAACTGTTTGTGACGGACTATAATTACATATTATTTTTGTTTGTTTCTTTTTACTGAATTTTTAACAAAAAAAAACAATATGCCTTGTTCTGTTTTAATGGCATCCCAAAAAAAACAATAAAATTACTATTTTGTATATGTATCCATTAATCGAAAACTTCAAATAATAATTTTATATGAATTATGTTTCAAATATTCGTTATTTCCTTATAATTTGTGCAGATTACTACAACAAATTATTAAAATAATTAATAAATTTTCGTTTTATTGTAGGTGGATAATTTAATTCTAAAATTAAACATGCAATTTATTTAACTTATACATATGTATTAAAAACATATATACATAAATAATATATTATTCAATTTGCAAAAATTTGCCACAACATATTTATAAAATATTATATAAATATTATAATATGTTCAGTGTGCGTGAAGTGTACCTAAGTTCGTTACAAACAAACATAATAATATTAACAACATTATTATTGTCAAAGTTGACTATCCTTTTATTTATGTGATTAATAAGATATATTTTTTATAACAGTAGAAAAAACAAATGAAAAGAAAAATAAAATAAAAAATGCTTTGTATGTGGGTGATCTGAAATCTGATCTGTGATTAGTCGTTTGACAGTAAGTTATCGTCGTGCACTTGTAAAGTAAAAATTTGTTGATAAGAATTAATACACAATGCATCACATTATGTATTTATATACAAATAAATAAATTAATAAATCATCAAAAACCTATTAAAACTTTGTTTTAAACGTCAAATTATATTTTGACAGTCACGTATCTCACGATCGTCCTATGACGTATTTTACAATATTTTAGTTAGCATTTTTAACTTTAAAAATAATCAATTCGAATATGCACAGTAAAATTTATTGTACCTGCGATGGTGTAAATTTATCTAACTAAATAAAATTATAGTAAAAACAACTATAGTTAATTTAGAAATTAAAAAATAAATTTATAATTTGATAATTTAATTTTAATTTTGTAACTAATTGAAAATTGAGTTCTCATTAAAATGCCATTAAATTTATAAAAAGATAAGTGATAACTGATTTTTGTCAATTATAAATTTATATAAATAAAATGTATTAAACATTATTATGATGATTGTTATTATTATATTATTATAATTTATAATAATAGTAATAAAATAATAACGTTTATTTCCTTAATATAAATATTTTCCTCAAACTCCAACATAGACGTTAAATAAAAATGGTACTTTTCTAAAACGTCAACAATTTGACGATCATTTTTTAATGACATTTGCATTTGATCTTATCGTCAATGCTTAGCAATTATTATTTGCATTTTAATATTTTAATTTTTATTAATTATTTTACGAGTTTCCACGTACATCTACATGCATTATATAATGAAGATATGTATGAAAATTTGTATAACGGCGTATTGGATTGGATACATATAAAACTAACTTTCAACTCTAATTTTATTTTTTAAGCAAAGATTTAGTTTTGGCATTTAAAACATTCGAACTTGAATTATGGAATAATCTAAAATTAGTCGCTAGCTCTGATTAAGGAAGTAAGTTGCTTCCGAAATATCAATATTTGTAATATAAACGATAAGTGAAAAGAAACTCAACTTTTATTCCAAAATAATGGGTTAAACACCCTAGTTGCTTTCGCAGAATTTTAACCAGTTAGTAGAATAGCAATAGAAAGTAGAATAAAATAGAATAAAAGAAAGTATAAAGGAAATAAATAAATAACATAAACGGAAAATAAGAAGAGAATAGATGAGAATTAGAAATAGAAAAGAAATAGTAACACAGGTTTACAGACAACTTAACAGAAATTGATTCACTCGTTTTTTAAAAACTTCCAAGTTGTATTTTTGGGGGAACACATGAGTGGTAGAGTGTTCCATAGTTTAGAGGTTCGGTTAACGAAAGAATTTTTGTATTTCACAGTTCTGGTTCAAAGAGGCTCTACTACAAATTTGTGGGAAAGGGCTGCTCTGCGAGTATTTCGTTGGATTAATGATATATATTGAAATATTCCATTATTGAAATATATCACTAAAAACAAATCTGATTATCAAAAACAATTCGAACTTGAGCTGAAACTTGGAGTATTTGCTTAAAGTGTTAGATATTGCTCGATAAATAAATTTTTTTCTGAGCTTTAGCTTTTAAGAGGTTATTTATTAAAAATGAAAGCGATTTGATTACAAAATACAAACACAACTGTATTTTATGATTGTAGTTATTCAGGAGATAATTTTCACGTGGTATAATCTTAAAAATATAAATTTATAAATATATCTTTTTATATCTAGCTATATAAATTTTGTAAATCGATTTGAGTCTGTCAATAAATTTCTTAACTCATCAATTCAACCAAATCTTTTAATAAAATCATAATCAACCTTATTATCACAAATTATTTCATTTTATGAGTGAGTGAAGGAAAAGCATCGACATGTGTAATTTTAAATCGACAAATAAAATGAAAATCGTTGGTAATTCGATTGTATCGATCTACATTGTGTTGAAAAAGTTTACAATTTACCTCAAACAATTGGCTTAAAAACTAATTTTTCTTTAACACGCACACGTAACAACAATATTTCGGTTAAATTGAATTTTTTTACAATTACGTATTATTAAAAATAATATCAAAAATTTATGGATCTCAAATAGGTTTGTTAATATGTATTTATTTATCTAAAAAAAACTATAGACATAACTAAAAATTAGCAAATAAAAAATGCTATAAATTTCTGTAAACTATTTCGTTCTCCTAAATATAGGCAAAATATTTTTATATTCAGAAAAGTTATCAAAAAAAGCTCAAAGATGGAAAAAACGTTAAAAAACTTTCGTTTATAAAAAAAATATTCCGTTAAATGACTCTTGAAACATTGGTGAATGAATAGCTTAATAAATTAGATAATATAATATTTTTTTTCTTTCAATTCGACTTGTAAAAGATTTTATTCTAACGAAAAAATTTATGTTGGCCTAGATATGTAATCAGATTTTTATACCACTAATAGATTAAGGAAGAAAATTTAGTATTTAAAAAATTTTAAAATTAAAACTTTTATTTTTCCAACATTAAAAAAAACTTTTTTTAATTCAACAAAAAGCTTTTTCATTTAATTCAGCAAAAATGATTTTTTTTATATGAAATGTCAAACACGTGTCTAAAAAGTAAACATATTCCATTTCCATTCTGACGTCAAGTCTTAAATGTTGCTGAATACTGACTTGACTTTGACTTGACTTGACTGTAGTGTAGAGGGTGACTGCTGAGCTGACAAAATATTTTATTTCTTTTCTTCATTAATAAAATTGTCTTCGTAGTGTCACTTTAATTTACAATTGAAAAAAAAATTTAGATTAAAATTTGTACTTTAAAGTAATTTATACGAATAATAATAAATTTATAAAATAGTTATTCATCAAGAGAATTTTCATACCAAATAATTAATATTGCAGGATAATTTTAGGAAATCTACAAAAGAAATGGTAATGGTTGATATTTTAATTAACATTTCAATTTAGTATATTACAAAAAAAAAAAAAAGTAGAAATACATATACATACATTTCTATTTACAGTTTATTTTTTATCTTAATTTTATTATATCAGATATTAAAAGTATAGAATCATAATTATTAAATTGAGATAAGAGATATTATCATCTTGCAATTAATAAAGAATAAATATAAAAAAAAAACAATAATTTAGTTCGTAATTTTAATTAAGTGGTGGCTAGATTAGGTATAAATAAAATATTCAGTAGTGTCTTAGTATAGCTTCAACTCGTTCAACTTGAAATTTCTATTAAAAATAAATAATTTATAAGTTGTGCACAATAAAAGTTTCCAATATTACCTTGAAAACAATAGTTTTTTTCGTTTTCTTATTTTCGGTTTGTAAAAATTATATAACAAAAAGTACAGAAATTTTTAATTATCGATTTGTCAATGGTAAGAAATTGATTAAATTCTAAAAATATCCAAATTTTTTTCTATTAAAAATACAATATTTTATTGCTATACAAATTTTATTGACGTGATAAAAAAGTATGAAAACAAATTTTACGTTTCAAAATATTCAAGAATTAATATTAAGATGTCTTGTATAGTGTAATTAAAGCCACCCAGCAATAAAATAATTCGAAATTAATAATTTAACTGTAATATCTATAATAAATTGTTCTTATCTTAATCAACAAGAGGATTGTTTTAAATTTTAGTGTTAATATTATTATTTTAAATAAACTTAAATATTTTCTAGATTAGTTTCTATGTCTATCTACAAACAACTTATTTGTTACGTATGTACATTTAATCAATTTGATTAAATTACTTTCATTTATCAATAACAGAAATGAAACGTAATCAAGGTAGAACACTCATCAAACGATAATCACCGAGACACAGTGGAATGCATTCTTACTTATGATATGCATTAAAATTGTAAATAGTTATAACATTCTACAAACAGTAAGATACATAATAATGGATTTTGGAACCATTGAATTAGTATATCGTGCTGAGGGAAATTCAAATTTAGTTGTATATTTGTCAAAATATAAAAAAGTTTTAAGATTACAAAAAACAGAATTGAAAAAATCTATTAAACCTAAAGATGAAAATATATTAGAAATAAATCAAATATTGGCATATATGAATATTATAAATAATTTATTTGGAATGGAATATGCTTGTAAATCCGAAATTATAACATTAACACCATTGGAATGTAATAGATTAAATGATTTATGTGCACCATTTCGACCAAATAATAGACTCGAAAAAGAAATTTTAGGGCAATCTGGACTTTTAATGTTGGATGCTACATTAATTTGTGACTTAAATTTATATAACAATATAAATATACAAAATCTGAAATTAAAAAATACTTTCGCTATTGAAATTAAACCAAAACAAGGATGGAAAATCCAAGATATACAAAATAAAATATTACTTAATTTATTCCGATTTAATGATTTGGATAAATGTCGTTATTGTTGTATGCAATATTTAAAATTAAAACAATCTAAAATAAATGAAATAAGTAAATTTTGTCCAATGGATTTATTTTCAGGAGATTTAAATAAAATGAATAAAGCTATTAATGAACTCTTTAAATGTCCACAAAATAATTTAAGAATTTTTAAAAATGGTATTCAATGTTATGGGGATTACAATGATTCATTATCATTACAAAATTTATATGATGATATATTTGAAAATAATGCAATATTTTTTAGAAAACTTATAATAGCCTGCCTTCTGAATAAGTATAAAACAAAATTAAATGATTTTGAAATTAACATTAACAATAATTTACTACCACAAGGATGTGTACTTCATACATTACTAGCTATACAAATATTAGCAAGAGATAATATTGAATTTATGATAAATGGTAAATATGAAAAAACAAAAACGTATACTTATTTACCAGCGTTAATAGCTAAAGGTAATTGTACAGCTTTAAGTGATCTTACATCAAAAGAAAAATATACATTAGGTGCCACAGCATTGGATTCTTCAATAATGATTACTTATTCTGAGATAAATAATTCATATAAAGATTTCTTCACCAACTCAAATAATATAATAGAAATAGATAATAGAATATTTGTAACACAAGTAAAAATTTTAGATATCGATCCAAAATCAGATAATCATATTCAAAAATATATTAATCAAACCAATGAAGCTTATTATGAATCGTTTTTACAGTTGACTAATGAATCAAAAAATAATAGTAAAATTAAAAATAATGTAGCTTTGAACTAAAATTAGTGAACTGATTTCAAATAGCATTTAAAAATATGTAAATCTCAATTGCAATAGACTGTTATAGGCCAGTGCATATTGAAAAAAAAAAAAAATGTATGAATTATTGTAAATATTCCAAAATGTATTTTATAAGAATTTTTTTTATATAAAATTTGTTATTCTACAAGGAAGCAAAACAAAAAAAAAAGTTAATTTTGTCATTTTATTTCAGTAAAACTTAATTACTTATGAATTTAAAAATTTGTAGTTACTTTATTTAATAAACATTAAGTGAAAACTTTAAAACATCTTTCATGTATCACTTTTTACTTATATATGTACATATATTTTTTATTTTTCAGCTTTTATAAAAAAAATAAAATAAACGATAACTTAGAAAAAGAGTTTTAACAAAAATTATCCACAAATAGCAAAAATTTTTATTTTAAAAGGAATTAATAAAAATAAATTGCATCATTATGAGTATTGGAAAACTTTTATTAAAAATTCGTCATCATGTTCAAAGCCCATTCAATTCGGCTATATTAATAATATTAATAACATTTGGGATGATATGCAGCTCATCAGGTGACATAGCACCGAATGAAGATTCAACAGGAGAAGGGAATTTGGTACACATTTTTATTTATAATATAAATTTTGTTATTCTGTTTTACAATTTAATTTTTTTTTTTTGTATTTTTAGCATACAAATTCAGATTTAGATTTAAACAGTATTTTAAATAATAATAATAACAATAATAATAACTTAGAAATGCCTCATCCTGGTGACAAGGAAAGTACAAAAGGTCCATCAACAATAATGTCTGATTTAGGATTTCTACATGCATTTGTTGCATCAATATCTGTTATATTAGTAAGTGAATTGGGCGATAAAACATTTTTTATTGCGGCAATAATGGCAATGCGTCATCCAAGATTAACAGTATTTAGTGGTGCAATATTTGCATTAGCATTAATGACAATATTATCAGCTGTATTTGGTATGGCTGCAACAATAATACCAAGAGCATATACATATTATATATCGACAGCATTATTTGCTATATTCGGTTTAAAAATGTTAAAAGAAGGGTATTATATGTCACCAACGGATGCTCAAGAAGAATTAGAAGAAGTTCAATCTGATTTACGTAAAAGAGAAGATGAGGTAAGTAATAAAAATAAAAAATCTAATAAGAAAAATATACACATACTCCTATATGTACGTTTATAATATTAAATTAAGAACTTTTGGTACTGTATATAATAATCAAGAAAACCATTTTTAATTTTTAAATATTCGTTGTGTTATTTTAACAAAATTGAAATTTATACGCATAGAAGACTTTTTAACTGAAAATGTTAATCTTTGCTTCAAAGCTTATTTTTATTTTTCTTTTTTCATAAGTGAAATTATGACAGATTTCATTTATTTTTATTTTTTATTATTAGCTTTTGACTGAGATTTGTTGCATGTAACTTTTAGTTGCTTTTAAAGAAAAATAATATACTATATAAATGTAAGATGGCTAATCACTTTAAGAAAACAAAAAAAAAATGTTTATCACTAAGGTAAATCAAGTGATAAGATAAAAATTAAATTATATATTAGAATAAGAAAGTAAAATTTAAATTTAAGCAGATACAAATTTTTTTTTATTTTTGAGCAAATATAGAAGTCACGTAGATCTATTATTTTACGTCATTTCTCTTTTTTTTTATTGAACCCTTCATCTTTTTTTATACATAATTTTTTTCTTTTATTTTTTAAATGATATATGTATTTATTAAATGTATTTATTTAACATTGTTTTTTAAAATCTAATTTCTGGGTCTAGGTTTGCAAAAAAAAAAAAAAAGTAAATAAATAAACAATAATTTTAAGTCAATGAAAATTTAAGAATATGAAATGAAAAATATCTTTTAACTATGACGATTCATACAAATTTTAAAATGGGAATCTATAAAACAAAATAAAAATGGATATATATATGTATGTATATATATGACAAGAAAACTCACAAGTTTTCCAAAAACTTTTATAAACTTTTAATTAATTTAATGTACAGCCTAAAATTTTCTATTTAATTTTAATATGTTAGTGATAATACACATTTTTTGAATTTATTAATAACACAAATTTTTAAAACTAAAAACTGTTTGAAATGCTTTGGAATTTACTTATTTCTATTATCAGAAAGTTTTTCAAAAAATATTTTTTAAAATGTTTGCAATATTTTATTTGTAAGTTTTAATGTCTTTTCTCTTTATATAATTTTATATCATAAATATACAAAACTATTTATTCACATAATATAACTGACCCTCTTCAATATTAAAATAAATGACATACAATAATAAAACAAAAAATAAACTAAAACACCACCTAACAATTTTAATTAATTAATTAAATGCCTCCTATTTATTAAACACAACAATGAACATTAAAATATCAACATGTTATATCCATTAATTATTAAAAATCAAAAAACAACAAATCGAGACTATTCTTCAACAAACATCCTTTTGTTTTTGTTTTTTTTTTCGTTTTTCAAATATCTCATCTTTTCACAGTTAATGCGAGCTACAGCAAAAAAAAATAAAGATAAAGATGATGATGAAATTCCAACTTCAAGTGATGAAGAAGAACATAATGTTATAAATAGTAATAACAATATAAATGTAAATAATAGCAAAAATAATTTAGATAATTCAATAAGTTCATCAAACTTATCACCAATTTCATCAATTGGTGAAAGAAAAACAAAATCAACATCAAATTTATTATCAAAATCAAATGCAAATGGTAATAATAACAATAATAATAACAATTTAAATTCATCAACATCAACCGATGAGGGAATTGATGTAATGGGTCCTTCTACAGCAACATCTGTATTAGGATTAAATACTAATGGTGATATTAATAATGGTGGTGTTGTAACCTTAAATGATGGTATGACTTCTACTATTAGTTCTTCTAAGGCAACTTCTGGCGGTAATATGGAATTAATTCAAAATGGAGGAGCTAAGAAGAGGGTTAGCACAACCTGTTTAACATAATTTTGCTGTTTTTCAAATTTTTACATCATTTTTTTTTTTTTTTTGTTATTTTGTTTTTACACAAAAAACTTTGTGCTGATTCTTTTTTAATGTGTAAAAGGTTTTGTTTTATATATTATTTATATTTTTGTAAATATCTTCAATTTTTTTTTTTGTTAAAAACTATTCTTTGTCTTCTTCGTTGCATCTATCTAATATACATTTATTTTGTTAATGTGGTTTGTTATGTTTTGTTAATTTTAGTTAATTTGTGTTTATAATAATTTAAAAGAAAAAAAAACATTTAATTGGAGACGAAATATTTAGTTATGTAAAAACTAATTTTCCATATTCCTAATCACAACCTACATTATTACTGTTCGTCATGTTCTTAATTAATATTTTGGCACTTTATTTAAATAATAACATTTAAAACATAAAAAAATAAAAAAAAATAAATACATGAGATTCCATAAATATAAATTCAACGATTTTTAAAAGGTTTTTTTTTATTCCAGGCTCATAATTTTATTGTGTTAAAATTTCTAAATATTTAGTTTTAAAATATAAAGAGAAATAAACTCTTTTGTATCTGTAAAAGTCTAAATTTAAAATTTTTTATAAATCATTTTTATGTTAACAATTTAATTAACTAATAACTTCTCTTAAAAGTTAGCCATACATAATATGTATAACACTCGTAGATTAATGAAATATTTACTTAAATAATAATTATTTAATTTTGATACAAATGATAATTACAAAACTATTAAATCCAAGTTTTGTGTACCCATACTAATATAATTTTATAAAATATTAGTGGTCCTAACAATGTTGTATATAATATTATAATATAATTAATAGTTTATAGTTTTGTAATGTGATTATTTTTTTTATTTATTTTTGTATTAAATAAATTTGGCTATATTTCTTTTTATCATTTTTGAAGTAATTTAAGCTTATTTTTTTTTCTTGTTAAATTTTCAATTAGATAATTTTTTAACAAAATTAGAACCATTTTTATTTCTTTATTAAATAACATCTTTTTATATATATATATATTTTTTATAGTTGGAACGTGAATCAACTACAACCGCAATGGTTACAGATCCAGAAAGTGGTGCTGTTAGAAAAGTACCCAAACGTGGTGCTTATTATTTGGCAACCAGAATTTTTATGCAAGCTTTTACAATGACTTTTTTGGCTGAATGGGGTGATCGTTCTCAATTAACTACAATTATTTTAGGAGCTAGAGAGGATGTATATGGTGTAATTGTTGGTGGTGTATTAGGTCATTCTATATGTACTGGCTTAGCTGTAATTGGTGGTCGAATGATAGCACAAAAAATTTCCGTTCGAACAGTTACTTTAGTTGGCGGTGTTGTTTTCCTATTATTTGCTGTAAGTGCTTTATTCTTTGATCCAAATGATGAATAAATCAACAAAAAAATTAATTAAAAAATTGATCATCTAAAATTCTCATTTTAACTGGGACTTAATTAAAATTTTATATTTTCTTGATCTATCATCTCATTTATAAATATATATGTATGTATGTATGTATATGAAACTTAATAAATACTATTTTGGGTATTTTATTTTGATATTCTTATTTTAATATTAATTTTAGTAAATGAAATACTTTTTATTTAAAAACAAAAATGAAAAATTGTGAAAAATAATATTTTATTGAATTTTTTTTTTTAAATAATTACGATATAAAGAAAAAGTGCAGAATTCTAAGATTTTTAAGTAGTATTATAGACCAAAAAAAATATAGTGAAATTAAAATAAAAATTTCACTACAGAATTAAAAAAAAAGTAACTGCATTTAGAATTTAAATAAAACGTAAAAATGTCCGTGGCTTAAATAGATATTTTTTTTTATTAAATAAATTATGTAAATAGATAAAGTTTTATGTATATGTTAAAAAGAATTTATTACAAATAATTACTGTCATTGACAGAAAAAAAAACAAAAAAAAAAAATTTAAATAATAAAGTGATAATTAAGCATTACAAAATTATTTTATTTTAATTGCAGCGTAATTTATTAATTTAATTATGTATTTTAGTGTTCTTCTGGTTCATAAATAAATCTTATTTTTAAGTAAAATTTATCCGATTCCAAGATTCACAATAGATATGAAAAACAATTATAAGGAAACTTAAAATTATACCACCATAACAACTAATCACTAAGTTGAAAGCAGGTTTGAATTTAAAAAAAATTGTATTGAAGTTGGGAGGGATTTATATTTGCAGTCCTTAAAAATTTGTTATACATATTTTCGAATGATGTTTTTTAGTTTTATAACCAAGTAAAAAAAGTTTCTCTAAAGTGAAAAATTTAGCTGGGCTATCTCACCGATTTTATTCCCGGAAGACTTCGTGGTTGAGTTTGGTTTTAAAGAGATTTTTATGGGTTATAGTAAATATTTTTCTCATTTGAAATAATTTTTTAAATAAACAGATTTTAATAGTTTATTAGTTAATTAAAATAATATATTTTATTTAAATCAGTTGAATTTGTTAATCCTAAATTCAGTATAAAGGTTACTTGTCATGTCATAGACGAAATTAAAAAAACTACATACAGCCACTACTAAGGACTTTAAACTTGATTTTTTCTGAGACATTTTGCAAAACATTTTCAACCATTTATACAAGATGTCTTCGATCGGATGTTATTAATTAAAAACATACATATGTATTCTTAGATTTTATATTAACAAAACGTTATTTATTCAAAAAAATAATGGTATGGGTATTATCATGGTCAAAATATCATAAAAATTTCAAACTCCCGAAAACAATTTCCTTTATGAAATTTTGGTATTTATAGAATTAAAAATTATATAATATATGTACTGTACGAGTATATTGTTACATTTTTTATTTCAAGAATAATAATATAAAATAAACATACCTTTTATATCGGGCGGTGGACGTCCATTTATCCTTGTTATCGTTGTTCCTAATGTTAAACTTTCTAAATCATTTAAACTTGTTGGTGACAATAATTTTTCAGCTAATAATGGATTTGCAGCTATTGAGTATCGATTAATTGTATTGGTATTATTATTACTATTTGTATTATTACTATTTTCATTATTACTACTATTATTGTTATTACTATTATTATTATTGTTATTATTACTATTATTACTATTATTATTATTATTATTATTATTATTATTATTATTATTATTATTATTACTACTATTACCACTATTATTATTATTATTATTGTTATTATTATTACTACTATTACTATTATTATTGGTATTGGTATTTGAAAAATTATTATTAATAATTTGTCTTTGATTTTGGTGATGCTGCTGTTGCTGTTGTTGATTTATATTATTTGAATTATTATTAGCCGTTACAGATGCCGCTAATGCTAATAGTGTTGCTGTATCAATTGAATTACTAATATTTAAATTATTATTTATAATACCATTACTTGATATAACAACAGCACTATTATTATTATTATTATTACTACTATTATCATCATTATTATTTTCATTATCATTATTATTCGTTGTTAAAAAATTTGTTGAATTTTGATTTTGATTGTTACTATTATTTGTACATGAGGCAAGAAAATTATTTTGGTTTAAAGCTTGTTGTAAATTTAAATTGTTATTATTGTCCTCTTGCTAAAATTAAAAAATATCGAAAGTAAATAAATTATTAACTATTAAAAAAAGTATTTAATTTAAAATATATGTATAGATTTGTTAAAATATGCTTAATATACATATAATATTAACCATACTTTTTAATATTTAATTGAATTTTATATAATTTTTGATTTAATTCATTTAAAACTTCATAGAAGTATTGAATAATATTGTATTTATGTTGGGGTCAACAAAACTTTAAATTTTTTTTTGTTCCTACATTGCCCAGTTTTTCAGTAATTCAGAAATAGTCAATTGTAATTCAGATGTGTAGTCTTTTGCAATTCAGAATAAATTATTATTAATTATTGGAATTCAGAGGTGAAACTATATTTTTATTCAAATACTTTTATTAAAATTAGACCGACACATAGGCGGCTTTTTAATGGCCGATTAAGAATTACTGAAAAAACTTTTTTTTGTTATTGTCAATCACCTAATTTCAGGCAATTTTTAATTGCTCAAAATAATTTATAAACTAACTAAGAGAGAGAGAAAATCATATTAAAGCAAATGTTTTCAGTAGGATTAAAACATTAATAATTAATTGATCTGAAATTCATTTAATAAAAAATGATTATTATATGAAAATTGATAGTTGGTTTCTCTTCTTTGCCAGCATCGGTATTTTATTTATTGATGATCAAAAATGATAAAAAATATAAATTGCATAATGATAGCCAAATTAAATTATATTTTTCATGATATTTTTCACTATTTAAAAAATCAAAAATATATTTCTCCTGAATATATGCAAAGTAGTATTTTCATCTGAATAATTTTTAGTGACCTTTCAATGTTGTAACGAATTTAATTTGAATATTTATTTAGTGAATAGTGAAAGAATACGAATAAAATCCAGATGAAACGCAATCAATACTTATTAATATTTAAAATATTGGCGTAGTTTTATTTTGCACTCCTTTCATTTAGTGTGAACAAGTTAATTTAATTCCTTTTATCGTATAAACATTTTATCTACCATTCTTTTCTGCTTGTTGGGTCAGATAAAATTGAAATTTTTGTATTTTTATGAATAACATCATTTCACTTATTCTGAATTAAAATTGGAAGAGATGAAATTTGTGTAATAGGAATTTCTTAAATTGAATATTTGTATGAATATTTGAATATATATATGTATGTATATGTATAGGGTCTCGTATAATTGCATCCATACATTTAAATAACGGTACATACCTTTACTTCAACGGTAAAGTCTGATAAGAAACTATCCAATTCAAATGAACTTTCTGCTAATTGTCTAAAAAGTTCATCAGAATCTGTTGTTGTTATTGGTTCTAATGAATTTATATCACAAGAGTTATTTGTTAATTCAGCATTATTTTGATTCGTGTTGTTTGCGTTGTTATTAGCGGCTTCCTACAATTAAAAAACAAAATAAATTTATTATATGATTGATGTATTAAAATAAAGTTTACACGGTTATGCTCAAAGAATTAAAAAAAAATATTTAAGAAGAAAGTATCATTGTTAAATGTTAATAATAGTTAGACAAGAACTGATATAAGAGAAAAATAAATATTTTTCACATCGAATCGGTAAACGATAATGGAAATGATAATGGAAATTATAAAAAATTGCCACAACATTGCATATATCAAGGGAGGGATTATGATACAATGATATCGGTCCGAAAAATAACAGTATTTTTTTTTTAAAATTCCAAGACCATGGAATGAACGCTCTAACTGCTTTTACGTAAACAGTAAGTAAACACTAACCTAAGGCATACACAATTATACGTAATACGTAATACGTACTAGTGTACTAATTTAAATGTTAGAAACTACATACATCTATTTCTTTTGTAGATTAAGTTAGTTTCAAATATAATTTTATAATTATTATAGTAAAGTGAAACCTGGTGAAACTATGTATACCTATGCTTTAAATAGACTTAATTCCTCAAAATAGTTTTTAAATAATATTTTTATATATCTTTTTTATATTTTTAGAGTCAGAAAAGGAAAATGGTGAAATCACATTAACAGAATGAATAAAACCATATTTGCTAAATTAGAACAACATGAAAATCACAATCAAAAGATACTACAAGAGGACAAAGAAATAACAATGGAAAAAAATGTTCAAATTGTTTTTTAGAAGATTTTTTATCATTCAATTTCATATTAAAATTGCATGTCTATCGCTGCAGTAAAACTGCACAAAAAAATTATAATTAACATATTTAGTAAATTTAAAGAAAAATAAAGCAAATTTCACTCTAAGGCACTAAAAAATAAGTTTAAGTTTATCTAAAAACTATAAGAAATAGACCAACCTTCTAAATGCATCTAATTAACAATAATTATAAAGGATTTAAGTCATAAATATGCATGTATATCGGTTAAAAAAAAAAAACAACATTTATTTAAAACAAATTAAGTATCCGAATACATAGTTCGTTCGTTCGCTCGTAAAAATTTACAGAATTACAAAAAAAAAAAAACAAAAATAAAATTACCTGTAGGCAAGTCGAAATGTCAACCATTCGTCCATCGTTATCGGGACACCATAGCAATGCGTCATCGATAAATGGCATAGCCGATAAGGCTGAGCCACTTCTTATACCTGTCGCCAATGCCAGCTTATCTTTTAATTTTTCAAAGTATAAAATAATTTCGTTTTCAATTGTAACAGTTTTTAATAGAAGTACTTAAAAAAGTACTTCTATACAATTATTGGTAAAAAAAAAAATTATTAATTAAAATAATTAATTAATATATTTTATATATTAAATTTTATATAAAATTCAACATGAGTAGCTATATAAATAATATTGTGTTATGTAAAATTTTTAACTTTAAAATACATATGTATAATTTTAAAAATTTCCAGTCTTTTATGTTTCATAAAATTTAAATTTAAATTTTTAAAATTATTTAAATTAATTGAATTGTTTTTATCAATTGTTATTATAAATGTTTTGTTTTTTTTGTTGATAAAATTTTATTAAAGGCACTATTTACAAAAGTTTTTTCTTAAATAATTAAAATTTTGATTATTAATAACAATTTAAATAATATTTTTTTATTTTTGGCTAAAAAGTTCTTGTAAATATTAAAGTTGTATAAATATTAAAAGGACGTATACGTTTAATGTGATAGGTACAAATTTTAAACATTGTTTTTATTTTTATTTTTAAATATATAATTTGAAAATAATTTATTGTAAATATATATATTATGTTATACTATATATTAAACTTTTTTAATTTTAATTTGGCAGCTTAATGATGAACACATTATTATTGTTGAAGGTTGTTGTATTAAACAGTCTGAAAATAAATAAAATAAAATAATTAAAATAAAATTAATAAAATTTTTATTTAAAAAATTAATTAAAGTTTATTATAAAATAATGAAAATTTACTTGATATTTAAATCCGTAAAACCCTACAAGGGTTTTTCTTAATTTATTATATATAATATGTGTAACCATATAATATAATTTATTATTATAATTTTTATTATAAATCTATTAAAACATAGTTTAAAAAATAAAATTTAAAAAAAAAATAATTAATTATTATGGTTTGGTCATGCTTTGAAAATTTTACCGTTAAAATAAAACCCAGCCGCACTCACTATATTTTATCATAAATCAAACTCATTTCAATTGTTGTTAGAAACGTAAAAAAAAATATTCAATTCTCTTGCACGTCAAAAATATGTAATTTATTGGCCACTGATTGTATTCTCCGTCTCCCTATTATATTTCACTTTTGAAAGTTTGTACCCTTTTAGTTTGTAGCTTAGATATTAATTGTAACCCTAATAAAATTTTTATTAATTAATATATAGATTCCTTGAATTAATTAAATCTAATTATATTGTATTTTTATCTTTGACTGATTTGGAAATACCCCAATAAGATGACGTCGGCAACTATAATATTACAAAATCTTAGTTTAAAACTAAATTTTATCCTACCCAATAAAATAAATTATGATTATAAAAAAATAATTTTAGAACGAATAACAAGTGTTATTGAAATATTTACAAATTATATGAGTAAAACAATAAAATAATAAATAAATTTAAAATAAAAAAAAAAAAAATTAAAATGAAATTGATAAAATAAAATAATTAATAAAAAATTAAGTAGTTACGGCAACACTAAATTATTTTTGTGTTTGACATCTAGAATTTTTTCAGAAAACTTTATTCAGCCATTCAGCAACTAGACATTTGTCATTTAGAAAAAGTCACAAAGTTAGTAGTCAGTCAGTTTTTTTGATTTAATTTATTATTTCAATCATAATTTTGTAAACAATTTAATATTTAAAATCTAAAGTTATAATTTAATTTATTATTACATATGTTCTTGTAAATAATTATCGGTTAATATAAATTTATTTATTGAGTATTATCCTCAAAATGAGTGACAAAGAAAAACCTTCAACTTCAAAATGTAAAGAGGTTGAAAAGACTTCAAATGCTGAAATTCCATTAAATTTAAATATATTAAGTGAAGATTTTGATCCTTATGCGGCTTTATATTCAGATAATATTAAAAATACTATGACCGGATTTAAATCATACAGTAATATTTCACAATTTGAGGTAGAGTAAATTAATATTTTGATATATATTGTATTTATTTTTGTTTTTTTTTTATTAAAACAAAAACAAATTAAAAGCTTTTTTTTTTAAATAAAAAGTTCTATTTTATAGGCAGCTTTAAAGAGAATTGGAATTCAGCAAGTAGGAAAAAAAAATCCAAAAAAAGATGAATTCGATAAAAAAAGAGACTTATCAAAGGCACAAACCGATGTGGATTCTAACAGCGCCATCCTACCTGAACGTCGTTTTAAAGAACATCAAAGTAAATTTAACTGTTTTAAATTATTTAAATTTGAAAACTATTTCATTAATTTAAATTTTTTTTATATATATTAGTGCCTGTTCAAGGAAGAGCACCTAAATCAC
Organism: Argyra leucocephala; assembly: GCA_963942445.1. Taxonomy (NCBI): domain Eukaryota; kingdom Metazoa; phylum Arthropoda; class Insecta; order Diptera; family Dolichopodidae; genus Argyra; species Argyra leucocephala. The sequence goes on from OZ012679.1 coordinate 129,252,067, forward strand.
GTCATTCTAGAAATTTATTAAAAAAAATGGAAGAATTTAAGGAAGGTCCTTTAAGTGTTTTATATAATTTATGGAAATCTGAAGAAAAAATTATTATTTATGTAAGAAAACAGCATGGTGTACGTGGTTATATATTTGGACATTTAGTTGCATTTGATAAGCATACAAATCTTTTATTAAAAAATGCATATGAAATATGGAAAAGAAGAAAATTTAAATTTAGTCCAAATGATGCTAACTTAGGTACATCAACAAATTGTTCGCAAAGATTAAAAAAATTGGGTATAATACTGCCTGATAATGAATTAAAAAGTGTTGATAGGAAATATGTTATTGTAAGAAGAAAAATTAATCAAATTGTTATACGTGGCGAGCAAGTATGTATTGCACGTCCCATGAATAGAAATGATGAAGAAAAATATAATAAATTTATTTTATAAAAATATTATTAAATTGAATGAATTAAGGAAGAACAGAAGCTTGTATCACATTTACATTTTTTGTTAAGATAAATTTTAAAAATTCTTGCAACAAATATATTTCCAAACAAAAATATGATTTCGGTTAATTTTGCTGATGATTTGATAACAATATTCATCTTACCTACAACTTATATGTAGGTACTCAGTTTTCTCAATTCAATTCCACATTTTGACTCCAACGTTGATTTAACTAATTAATACTCTTGAAGAACAAAAACGTACTTAGAAGAATTGAAACAATTCGAATTAAATTTCTATTAATCATTGATGAAATAAACATTTTGTTTCTTAGTTTATTTTTTCTTTAGTATCTTTAATTAATTAGAAATAATAGAAGGAATTGCAGATAGCAGAGAAATTGGATCTCCCAAGAACTGGATATTGGTTTATTATCTATATATGCACAACCATAGTTGATGTATGAATGAAAAACTTGAGTAACTGGGGTTGGTATTGAAATCCATAAATCAAAATCCTTAATTTCACAATCTGTAAAAATTAAAATCCATACTTACAAAATTCGTAATAAAGCCGTCCAAAATCCATTAAAAATCTTTAAAAAACCCGCGTGGAAAGCTGCTTTAAAAAAATGTGCTGTTCTTTAAACGTTCTAAAAATTAACTGCGAAAATTTATTTAAAACTTTCAAGAAAAGTAAGAGTAACATAAGGTTGTCAGAACTTCAGAAAAAATCTTTATTAGCACTTAATATGGGAAATTGTTAAAAACAGCTTGTAGGTAGAATAGCTACGAAATCCCTAATGTGAAAAGCCGACTGGACTAAATACATTTGAAAAAACATCTAGAAAAAAACAAAATTTATTTTACAAATCCCCGCTACTTATTTATTGAAACCCCGTTTTTGCAGACGGTAAACGCAGACGGCAAGCTTTTAGTAAAAAATACAAAAAAATAAACAAAATTTATTTTTGAAGTCTGTTGCTTTTAAAAATTGAAAAATTCCGAAATATGTCAGAAACAGGCGTAATAATATACAAATTATGTGGAAGTGCTGAAAATTTAATATTAAATATTCACTGCTAGGTGTCTTATTTTACGGCCCTTGTGATTTACAAATTTTGAAATTATGGATTTTGATTTTTACTGATTTTGTTATTACGGATTTAGATATTTATGGATTTTTAAATTTTTATGCAGTTTGTGTATTGCGGATTTAATTTTTATGAATTTTTGGTGTGCTCCCGAGTAACTACTATATTATTGGAAGGTCTAATATATACCTAAAACAAATGCCTCGGAGGTTTTTTTTTTTCATAAATATAGTAATGTTTTTGAATTCAAATTAAATTCGTCCTTCTGTTGGACAAATTGACCATGTTTTATAGATATTACTGTCAGGAGTGTCAGGTGTAGGTATATTACATATATACATACTCATATAAAGTAAAAATATAAGCGGATTTTTAAAACTATTTTGAGAGAAACAAGAACAAAGTATCAATCCGTGCATAATATGAATTCTTAGATTGTTTCAAATAGGCTTTGGAAATTCATTTGTTCTTAAAGACTTCCAAATATGATATAATATTGTATCTGGTTTATTCTGCATAGAAATAATTTTCCCCTGCTTTCAATTTGTAAATATTCAAGATAGGTCTTATTAAGATCATCTTAATAATTTTGTTCATAGTATTCACATCACACTAACCTAGATTATAATTTCATCAAGCACTCTTATTCTAGTCCAAAAATCAGTTTAGTAATCAAATCATTTTATAATAATAAATATTCTCGGACATGGTTTTGTGTATAAAATAAAAATTAAAAAAAATTCAATCATTATTCTACCTAGATAGATATATTAATATTATATACATATGTATGTACATGCCTTATTTGTTTGTTTTAAGCCATATATGGTACTTCATATGCATACATGCATATATATGTACAGTATATATATAAAGAATTTGGATAGACTTTGTCCTTACAACAATATAATTGTGTTCAGTAGATTTAGAACAGAATCGGACAGAACGTTTTGGACAATGACAAATTTAACTGTCAAACACTTTCGAACCACTTAGAACAGAAAAATCTACTGAACATCTTTTTTGAACTCTTTTGTTCTAATTTTTAATTACACTCATTTAATTACTCTTACTCAAATTTCTTTGTTTAACTGTCAAAAAACAACAAAAAAAGTTGCCCAAAACTGTTCTCAAAACATGAACATAACAGAACATTCTAGAACATATTACTGAACACAACAATTATAAATCAAGTTGCAAGTCAACGTCATTTTTAGTGGCCGCGCCCGGGGCTGAATTTTTCGTTAAATTTTTCTTTCAACAATTTTACTATATATCGAAATTTGACATTTATTTTTTTTTTTTAATTGGAAGTTTACATAATTTGAAGTTTTTACCTATATGTTAATTCCCCCTATTCTGGATAGAAATAATTAAAAAAAAAAACAAAATACCTTGATAAGGTACTCTTAAAAGCTGAGCTTTAAATTTTGTCTCTCAACCTTAATTAAAAAAGTCCACACAAAAGTTAAAAGATCAGCTGATTTTTGACACCTATTTAAAGTTGTATTTTCATTGACCAATATTTAAAAAGATTTGATCAGCTCTAAAAAGGGAGATAACATGAAATGACATTATTTTATATGAGAGCTCAATGTGTAAGACAAGAAAAGAAAATATCCTTTACCGAAGATATATTATTCAAAACAATTGGGAATATTTTCAAAAAATTTGATAAAGTATATTTTTAAAATATCGGGTATAGTTTCTTTATACCGGCAACACTTTTTTAACAATTTTTTGAGTAAATGTATGGTAAATAATGTATATAAAAAAAATAATTTTTTTCAACAGATGGTTTTGACGGTTGAGTTGTTGTTTTTTTGTGTATAAAATAAATTTCCCAAATAGAAATTTAGAGAATTCTTTGCAATGTTCTATTTTTTCCTTACATAAAAATTCAATAAGCTATCTCCCTTTTTAGAGTAGAGCCAATAAAATTTTTATGATTTTAAATATTGCTCAATGAAAATCCAGCTTAACTTTTAATCTTGAATACGAAATCTTTTAACTGCTCTTAAGTAGCATTTGAAAAATAAGAAACGGCTAACTTTTATGTAGAATACTATCGTCTATTCTATCGCCTATTAATCAGTAAATATTCACATCCAAAGAAACATAAAAAAGATTAACAAACACCTACAAAACGTATATAGAGGTCTAGAGGTAATAGAGGTCTGTTCTGTGTTAACTTGCAAATTTGCACAAATTTATACAAACTCCTGTATGCTTACTATGTTATTTGTATGTTCTTTACAAATTTTTGAGAAATTAAGAGAATTTACAATTAAAACGAAGAGCTCCGTCTTAAAATAAATTTTTACAAATGAAATTTCTATTTGTAAAAATTTACCGTAAAATTTTTATTGTTTCAAATGTCAAACCAATATTTTTCATTAATAAAAAGTAGTTTATCTAACCTTAAAATTTATTTTTAAAAATTAATTAAAAAAATTTCATAACCTAAAAATCACTGTTAATTTTTGACATAAAAATATTTGTAAAAATTTATGCCAAATTTGCGTATGAAGACCCACATTCCGAAAGGGAAAAGGGCCTGTAGTTGGCCTGCATATTAATCTGTAGGTCCACTGCCACTGTTAAATAAATAAATAAATAAATTTGCGTATGTTAACTTTTTTTTTTGCAAATGAGATTATTTTCACTGTTCTTGCGGAATTTTATGGTCACATGATTTTTCTTCTCATTTGCAAATAATTGCAAATAAAAGTAAACATACATACATACATACCTAATAATATGACGAATCGTTAAAAAAAATTTAATGAAAAATTAACAACTGAATATTATGAACAAAACAACATGATGAAAATATTAATTATAAAAATAACTTCTCCCAGTGACGTTCTTGATGGGTGAATACGATTTAAAAAATTTACTAAAATATTATTGAATCAGACTGGTAGTAATAAAACAAAAATAAAACTGATCTTAAGTGAATACCGTACAAACAGATTTTCAATATATGCAGAGTTCTATCGAAAGTTAAAAATTAATCCGACTAAAAAATTTCTTGTAAACTGAATACACATTCAATGAAAAATGAATGATAAGAAATTGCGCTAAACCAAACCCTGAAACTAGTATGTTATTTTTATAAAATTGGTGATAAATATGAAGATAGTATAATTTACTGGGATAATTTTTGATTTCTAAAATACTTATGTAGTACAGCAAGAAATGAATCGAAAGATGCTTAAAAAACCAGTTACGAATGTTTCTAAAATTTAAATAAACATTCATAAATTCTAAATTGAGCGTCATTACTACCAAAGTATTTTCGTACATTAAAGATTCACTAAAAGTCAATCTTTATGAATTTACTTTTAATTTCTTTTCATATGAAAACTAGTAAAATTGTAATTTACATCAACTCGAAAAGAATTTATCAAGTCAGTCGTCATACAATTCATCTATGTATTTTTTATAATACCTATAGCACATGCAGGAGTGCCGAACCATTTCGATCCAGTGAAACTAATTTCATATTACACCTTATATAACAAAAATACAATGCTTGCACAGATAATGGAGAACTAAATTAAAGTAAATCAGTGGCATACTTGTATCAATAGTTTGGAACTATGTTACAATAACACAGTCGAATTTACCATAGACATAGGCACGAACTTGCTGGCATACCCTGAAATAACACTTTAATATTAGTAACTTTGTTTTACACATACAAATCGTGAAACCAGTTTGTATATAAGACGGGGCTGGAAAAATATGAACCAAAAAAATTACAAATGCTCCCTGATTCCATCGAAATATTGATAGTCATAGATGGAACTAGAAATTAATAAAATGGTTAAGAGAAAAATTTATGGACATACAAATGTATAGAAACTTTTCCAAAATAAAATAAAATAAAAGAAAAAAATAACTCTTAAATATAGAAGGTGTTTTGTACATACATATAAGTACAACTCACAAGATCATCTTCATTTGTGAATTTATGAGTACGAATTTATTTGGTAATGTTCTGTCAGTGGTTAAGTACAAACCATAGAAAACGGTTCATAACCAATTTCTTAGGGACGTCTAAAGTGCAATTCATTTGTTTGCTAATTTAATGGCTGGATTCAATTCATGGATAATAATACACTCAACTTATATACATACAATTATAACCGAAAATTGTTCCTGGCTTTAAATAAGCTGAATGTTTAACTTCGAGCATTTTGACAATTACTTACTTACTTATAAAATGCAGTCCTTCTATTAGACCAGCCATTCTCAAAGTGGTCCGTGTGGACTCCCAAGAGGTCAATGAAATTTATTAGGGGGTCAATCATGACCAGGGGGGGTCAATAAGCCAATTATTGTTATTGAAATTATTAATTCAATCAGATTTCACATGTAAATCCGTAAACTTGGCTTAAAACGGTGGTTTAAAATTATTTAAATTTAAAAAGTTCTAGAAATTAATAATGTCTTGTGAAAAAAGAAAATGTCACCAATATTTTGAGGAATATCTAATATTTGGCTTTATTCTTCACCTTCAAACGAAACTTTACTTCTGTGTTTTATTTGTGAAAAAAACTTTCAATTAACGATAGTATGAAACAATCAAAAATGAAAGGTTACGCTGGATAAACAAGAAAATAATTTAGAGTACTTCAAAACACTCAAAAATAAATTTTTGATGCGTTCAAAGAGCGGATTTAAATCATTTTTGATAATATCAACATCCAAAAACTATATTCTTATCATATAATATTATATTAACGTATGATATCATATAATATTTCCCGTTTAGTGGCAAAAGGATGGTACTCTCATACAATTGGTGAAAATTTAATAATACCAGCAGTTAGAGATGTGATATCTAGCATAATGAAAATGAATCCAGAATCTGTCTTACAAAGTTTGCCCCTAAGTAACACTACGGATTCTCCAAATTTTGGAATTTAAAAAATATATGCGGAAATATTATCAATATCTGAACCGTTATTATTGGTTTTTCCTTCTTCTTATTTAGTTGAAGCAGTCTTCAGTGAAATTAATGGCTTGCTTAGAAAAACGAGGAAATGATTAAATATTTTTGGGCACGGAGATTTAAGAGTAAAATTAAGTAATTTCAAGCCCAATGTTGGGAAAATTGTATCAACTCGCCAACCACACCCATCACATTAATTAAAAGTAGTCGATCTAACAAAAGGCAATATCTCTATCAAAATTAAATTTGTCTATACTCACGTTCTGTTGACCATATCAACCTGTCTGAATGTAATAATTTATACAGGTGGGTAGAATCAACGTGATTTTGAAAGCGGGAATAATTAACCCCATTGTAGTTACGATTGGTAGAACAAACGAGAGATGGAAATGTATCCGATATATCCATGTTATCATCTAAACTTTCGAAAAACACAAAGTGGCTAAATTTAATTAATAACATTTTATCATTGAATCTTTCTGCATCACATACGGAATCAATATGCTTCGTATCATATTATATTGCAAGCGAAGCAGGAGCGGGAGGTTCGTTCAACTTTATGTAAATAAACAAAATTATTTTCAGAAATTGTTTCTTTCATCATAACACTACTAGAACTCATCAGTAGGTATTTATAGTATTAGACTACCTATATAACTCCTATTTTCATTTTGATTGATTTTATAACTTATTAGAAGATGTCAATAGTACATCTGTGAGTTATAAAAATCGACCAAAATTTCATTGTAAAATGTTTTAAAAAAACACAAAATAAATTTATATAAAAAACCGGGATAATATATTTAGGTCTGACTTATATGTCCTAATATGGGTTAATAAATTTAAAATTTCATTACAATCAATTTGAATCATTTTCAATAATTTTCTTAATGTAACAATTTATGTTCCTTGATAGCCAGCCTTGGCTAATGAAAACCATGAGGAACAAGATTTTGCTTTGGTGATTATGATTTTAAAGTGGTATAAGTATGTTTACTGTTTGAATTGATAGGCTTCTTCTTCAATTTGTTAGACATCTCAGCTGATTAAATTTAATTGCCTTATAGACAGCAGATTGTCCACCTTTGATTTGTGTAACAACATAGCCAAATTTTTTTTTCTTCTTTCAATTACGAATATTTTTTATACCTACATTACATACATACATTTACACTGTATATACACAATATCATCACCATTTTGAAGAGGTTTTTCACTTTTTATTACAAAATACAATAATAAAAAAAAATCCAAGTTTTTTGTGAGCGAAAAACTAGGAAAAATCATTATAGAAAATGAGCAAAAGACAAAAAAAAAAAACAAAAACAAGAAAATGAATTTATCATATTTTTGTTGTTGTTTTTGAAAAACTAGTCAAGTCAAGTGCATTCAAAACATTTTTTGTTGTTGTTGGTGATTGTAGAGGAATAATGTTAGAAAATTGGTTTCATTTTTTGGTTTCCAGTTGTGAGTTTTCTGTGGTTTGATATTGAAAAAGAAATATTGCAATATTCGAGTTCAATGACATACAATAAAACGTTAGATGGTCCGGATTTGCTTGTTGTTATTATTATTGATTATTGTTGTATTTTCTACAAGTAAATAAAAAGTGATCAAACTCTTAATTAATATCTATATTGTTAGATTGTATTATGGAAGTTTTTTTTTTTTTTTGCTTTGTTTTTTATTATTATAAGTATAGAAAGTGTAAGTAAGTAAATGTATACATGTAATGCAATAGAAAATATAAAATTGTTTTTAAAATTATTTAATAAGATTTAGAAGTTAGTTTGTAATCGTTGTAAATCAAAATATCTGGTTTGAATCTTCATAAAGAAGAAAAATAAAAAAAATATAATCATTTTAATTTCCATTTTGATTTTTGAGTACTGAAAGCTTCCACAAAAAAATGCAATTGTTTTGTACTTTGTAGTACTTTGTAAACTGGATAAACAGAAATGGATGTATATATTGATTTTATTCGTAATAATGATTAGTATTAAATATTGGTTAGAGGTTCTACAACTGGTTGTTCCACTTTCTAATATACATACATCAACTTCTTTCTTTCTTTCTTGTACATTATTAATACACTCTCTTAAGCTATGGTTAAGAGTGTAAATTTTAATATAAAAGAATCTTGTATAGTCTAATAAAATAATTCTAATTTTTTGTTTGATTGCCTAGAGACCGAATTAAACAAGGTCATTGCAATACAACGAATCTAAAATCTGCATAAATTTTCTTTCAAGAAAGTATTTCAAGCTTTTAACACAAAGTAGTAAAAGTCATTGCTACCGAAATGATTTAGTGGTTATGTCATTTAATTGCTAACCGGAAACTTCAAGGTTCAGTTCTCGGTCATGAATATTTAATTAAGTTTTTTTCTTTGCATTCTTTCATTAATGAAAAATTTAATTTAGTGAGAGTATATAATAATAGTTTAAATAAAGTGGAACAATGCCATTTTTCCATTTACGATGGGGTGTTGAATTCTGATGAATTCTATGTAGACGCGTCAGATCTATTTTGTGTTGCAGTTTACCATTTGATTGTTTAAAATTGTAGATCTTTTTTTGTCGTTGGTGCACACTCTTTTTTTTTTTTTTTGTTCTTACTCCTCTTGGTTTAGTTGTGCTGTTTTCACTTGTTCCCACGTTATATTTGTTTTTTTTTCTAGTTCTGGGGAACGCTCTTATTGAATTTAAATATCAATTTCAGAATTAAGCAATGTGTATACAACATACGTAACTGGAAATATTTATGTTCAATAAAGTTAAATAGGAGATCAGATTCATCTTCTTGTAAGCATCAGAATTTATTTCTATCTGTATTGAATTTACCAATATTGAGTAGATTTGTTGAATGGATCGCGATCTGTTGTCAGTGTTTTATTATGATGCTATTGAAAAGCGTCTAGTTTCTAATATTAGTTGTAATTCACATTTAATTAAGTTGATATGCCGAAAAATTGAAAAATAAATAAATACTCGTAAAAATACTCAAAAAAATATGTTATTATATATTATATATAGAATGTAGATGCAGTTGATCAAGTGCTTGATTTATCAGTCAGTGGTTGATATCGGCATTTATACACACTTTCTTTCTAATTCAATATTTGTCAGATAGCAGTAAATACTTGAAAGAGGCTTCAGGTGCTGTTTCTTACCACCTGACATAGCAATGTAAAGGACAGTGGGACTTTCGTCCAATAAAAACTTCTATAATTTTTGCAACATTAAAAGTATAGCCTTACAGACTAACTATAAATTTACTTTTGACTCAAAGAAACTAATATACCTTTGATTTACCAAAGTCCCAAAGCTTTCAAAAAATAAAAGGTCTTAACCTAACTCAAGATGGTCTAGTTTGTTTTAGTTGCAATATTTTGATTGTCAATTAAAAATTGAATCAAACAAGTTTTAACTGTGCAGCACATTTCATTATTTCGTTTTTTATAAATTAAATTTTCAGATCTCGATGAATATTGGCATGATGAACATACCATGAAGGTTTGAATATAATAATAATAATAATCTACCCCTCCCGTATCGCGCACGCGGGGAAACTCCATTCTCATTATTATTATTATTTAGCATATGACTAGGAGTGTCGTATACAAGGTCATCACAGTGCTTGGAAGAATAAATCTCTTCTTATTAAAAGTATAGAAAGATTTTAATAAATTAAAGTATTCAGTATGTAATACTGTGACGAGCATACACTCAATGAACTTTCGTTAATTAAACTTTAATATTTATTATTATATTTTAATTTTATTCAAAAAAGACGTGATAGCCCTTAATGAAGAATGTGTAAGTAAGGAGAGAATTGGGTCAGGAGATGCTTAAAACAAGCATGTAAAACAAAACAAAAAAAGGGGAATTAGTAAACACGATTAAGGAAATTAGTAATTAGTAATAAATTGATAAAATACTAAAAACAGAAACAAAAATAAAATCCATAAACGGAAAAAACGGTTAAAAATCTAGTAACTTTGATTTGTCTTCCAACATGTCAAGGAAAATCAAAGAACAAAAATAAATAAGCAATATGCTCACATGTCAAAAGTTGAAGCAATTTAAAATCTTCAATCAATTAAAAAGTTATATCATAGATTTAGACTATCTTCCAACATGTCAAGATAGGTTAAATCAAAATTTTACAATTGTAAATTATGCCGAAGAAGCATTAGTCAATTTATTTAGGTATAAACTAAAGAAGTAAAAAAAAAACAAGAAAAAGAAAGATGGTTGAACCATTGTCGCATTTGAATGTCGTATGCCCAAACTAGCTTTAATATTTGATTATATACTTTGATCAAAACTTTGTTATAAGTCGAGACCGCAGAATTTTTCCCCATTAACCAATATAGTTATATTTTAACTGGAGTTTTTGTTTTTTTAATTTTAACATATTCTTTTCATTTCAGCTTTTGCTTTATTCTCGTATAAAATTTCTACATCGTTGATTTTTTGTTTTCTTCATTTATTAGTAAAAACTATATAATATATAAAAAATAAATCTAAATTAACAAATAAAATTTAAATTCTCAAATTAAAAGTCAAATCAAATTAAACTATTTTTAACCTTTTTTTAAATTTTACAAAATTTCTATTTTAACTTACAATTTTTGTATAAATGAAGTTTACATGACTGGATTTAGCTTCATTTAATATAATTTTATATTTTTAGCACCATTTGGATATTTCTAATTTAATATCAAAATTATAATAGTAATTTTCTTTAATTATTTTTATTTATAAATATATTTACTTATTAAATGCATCCACCCACTGAAAAGCTTTAAAATATTATGTACTTTAAGATATTCACAATATTGCATTTTATTTGTTTTTGTTTTTGTTTGTGAAGTCATTAAGGTCGAAATTATATTTTCGAAAGAAACAAAAAAAAAAAACAAAAAATATTTTATTTAAAACTTTCTCTCCAAATCCAAAAATGATAAACTTTCTCACGACATTCAATAAAATAAAATAAATATATAATAACAAAAATAATAATAGTAATATAATATAATATATAAATAATAATAATAATAAAATATAAGATACTAATCTTGTCTATCATCCCAAAAAGTTCATTATTAGTTTCCAAAAAAAAAAAAAAAAACAAAATAAAACAAAAAAATAGAAATTGCAATGAAATAATCGTGAATTTATTAAAAATAAATATTCCAATCAAAAGGATGCGAAAATCCAACAAAAAAAAAAATTTGATGAAATATTTTTAATAATAAATTTACAATTTAAATTGTAGTTACGATTGTGTCTTGTACTGAAAATTATCACCTCATGAATTAATTAAGGTTCAATAACAAAGGATTTATTTTAATGTTCTTGAGATACGTGATAGAGATTTTCCTATCGAATTTGTAATAAATTATGTTGCAGGTCTGGCTAACCCGAACTGAGAAATTAGTCAAAATAAAAAAAATTTAAAACTGCATGAGCCGAAAAAAAAATTTACGAAATAAATTTTGTAAGTCAGATTTAATGCATTTTTTTTATTACATAATATATAAATTATAATTAATTTATAATTTATAAAAATGAAATTCTTTAAATATTTTTATGTAATATATTAAATATAAGAAAATATTATCAAATATTAAAATATTAAAAATGCATTAATGGGAAACTTGTTTCTCCATTTGCTTGGATAAATCGTCCATATCAATTTTTATTTTGGATGTGGACAATTCATAATTGATTGTGCAAATTCTTATTACCAATTGATCCACGATATTTGCTTTTAGTAAACGTAATTTTTGAGAAAAAAAATTCGAATACGATACTATCAAAAACACTTATGATTTTTGCAGCGAATTTTCTTATATTTGAATCTTAGGAATTTTGAATAAATTTTGAAATATTTTTAAAGATTATTTTGAAGTGCATTAAAGAATTTTCTAATGAATAGAATGAGTCTTGCTTCAGAAAAAGCATTGATTAATGCAAATATGGATGAAAATCAAAAATTTTACTACTATGTGTCATTGACTAAATCCTTATTAGTAAGAACATTTTTTGCTTAGAACATCTAGACTCGATTTCGAATGGTGTAAAAAAATACTGGCTAAAAGTTTGTAAGAACTTTTTTTAAGAAAAAGTTTTTTAAACTTTTAGCCAGTATTTTTTTACACCATTCGTTAAATTAAATTTGTTTTTTTTTCTCTTATTTCTTATAAATAAAACCATAATTTCATTCGCATAGAAATATAAATAAAAGTTAATCACAGTTTGAAAGAGTAGACTTGTATTATTTAAGTAAAAAATATTTCGTCAAATCTCAATATTTTTAATGTTCTTCGAAATCGAGCTTGTATTCCATTAGAAACAATTTGTTTATACTAATTAAAGCATAAGCAATGGCATATGATGGCAATGCACTGACATGGGAATAACCTTGTTTAAAAAAAAAAAATCGATACACTACCTTTCTCACCTCATAGATTTAGCAAAAATATTTTGAGATATTGTAAATGCAACTAGGAGTCGCCCAAATTAATAGAATACAGAAAAATTTTACAAATCAATGAGAATGGAAGAAAAATCAAAATCTCAAATTGAATTTTGAATTTCTTCTGAAGTTTTTAAAAGACAAGTAAATAAACTATTAACAAACTTCGTTCACTAACAAGATGCATTTCGTTCACAAGACTTCGATGAACTTCGTTCACTAACTTTTCTATGTGAAATTTTGCGGTTTTCATTTCGATGACAATTTTTGTTTACTATAGTATAGATTGTGAGCATGTTTTACTTGCTATTTTAACTATTATCACAAAATCAATCTTTAAACAATTATCCTTAACGATTTTTATGTTATTAGTTATATTTTTTTACCACTCTTCTATATTCTTTTCTTATTGAACCTCATAAAATAGATTTCGATATAAAAAACATATTAACTTGGAATTAAAGAATTGTTTTTGGTATTTGTTGACAAAATGTTAGGATATATAACCTCATACAATGCTGTATTTGGAATAGGACATGATTCAAAAGAATAAGGCTATATTGTCAGTAGTTGAAAAATTAAGAAATTAATGTTTTTCTTGAATTTCTGTAAGTTGTATTTGTATTATTTGAGTATTGTTTTATTGTGGAAATATGGAATGAAAGGATTCAAATTTGTGTAGTCTGATGGGCTATGAATAAGTTTTCGTAATAAGTTGTATGCTATTTTTAGGTTTACACTGGTTGAGTAAAGCATTTGCAGCTTCTTTTGTTGCACATTGTAATTGTTTTAGGAACAGGAAATATTGCTTTAATTTCTATTGAAAATGTATTTACAACTATGCGAGTTGTATCTATACAATAATAAGTATTTATAAAACAGAAAAACTGCTTCAACTATTCGCTGATGTTTAAGGGAAGTTAGGGATGAAGTAACATTTAGGTAATTTAGGTAGACTAACAGACGAATTGTGCAATCATTAATCTTGAGTCTTATAAATGTTTGATAGATATTAGAAAGCCTTAAAAATTACAAATAGAGCTTTAAATCGAGTTAAGCAGCAATTAAAATCCTTTGCGATATTAAAAATATGATTGTTTCAAATATTTTTTTTTCAATTTATACGCGTATGCTCAAAATGTTTTGACCATCCAAGTTTTCTAAAGTAATACAAAAACATAAATTTGATTGAAATTAGACAGTTTTGAATTAAACTCTGTACTCTATTTTGCTTTGCTTTAGTCAGTAATTTCCTAAAATAAATAATCAAATTATGATTTATTATTATTAGTTTTCTATTACCAATGTCGACAGTTGCATTAGATTTACAAAGAAAATCAAAGTACGCTACCAAAGTACTGTCATCTGCAATGTTATGAATTTTATTTAAAAATAAAAATTTTGAATAGGAAAATTGAATAAATATCAAAATATGCAAGATATTTGAAGCATTTGGTACGCCATAAAAATAAAATTCTCTTAAAATTGAAACAAGTTAAGAAGATTATTCTGATTTATACTATAGTTTTGATTGAAATGTCATAGATATTAGTAATTTGACGTTACTGAAAGTACTGAAAAGCTAAAATAAATTATGTTTCCTTCCAAAAAAGATGGCTTCCATAAGTTAGCTTAGGAAAAATTTGACAGCGTGAATTCAAATGAATTATTGTTACTTAATCCCAATTACGTTTTTTTTTTTGTAAAATAAAAAAAATCAAATAAAATACTTTAGAAAATGAAATCAACTCTGTATTGTAACGTGTATGCTCTTCTCAGTTCAGGAGTAATTTTCATAAATGAAAATATTAAATAGTAATATTCAAAATGTCTTAACTGGACGCTGGAATTGTCAAAATCATTATTATTGTCATCAACCATTACAGATATTAACAAATAACATCTTCAAGTTTCTCTGTTTTATGTATAGAATCTAACCTATATCATTTTAAGACGTTAATCCATCTGGTCGGGCTTAGTATATTAGAATAGTATGTATGAGTAACTTCTAGTATTTGTTGTTGTTCACTAGTTGACAAATATTTTCGTTAATTTATTATCACAAAAAAATTTTTAACTCTCAACATAATTTAAACAGATTTTGAAAATTTGAGGTTAGGAATTCACTCCAATTAATTAATCTTAATTTTAAATCTAAATCTATTAGATACTTAATAAACAAAATAAAATAATATGTAATTTTTATATGAACATGGAAATATGTAATATATTTAAAAATTTAAATTACTCAATTTTAAAAACTCTAATAAATATAGAAAAGCTACTGACTTTAAAAACATTCCATCAAATGAATTTTTTTTAAATAAAAATCGCGTAATGATCGTTACAATATCGGAAAGAAATCAAAAACATTTAAAAAAAAAACAAAGTTGTTTTTTTTTTTCTCTGTTATAATTATTATTGCAATTGCATGAAAATGATAGTGAAAGTATTAAAAAATTTTATAAAAAGAAAAACTTCCGAGTTTATTGGCAAAATTAAAATTGCAATTTTTTTTTTCCATTTGTTGTTGTTGTTGCTATTAATGTTAGTTCAATAACATTGAACTTCGCGGTTGATCAATTCAAATCTACTTTGTATCTTAACTCTATAATTTCTATCTCTCTATATTTATACGCTATCTATGGACAAATTAGTCAAAAAAATATACAAGTAATATATTTTGTTTTTGTAATCACGTAATGTTTTGTTACAAAAACATGAAACCATGAAAGTAAACATTTTCTTGTAATAGCATTATTTTTATTGTATTGCAGTCAGTGGTTGGCAACTGTTTCTATTTTTGAAATGTTTTAAAAAATTTTTAAATTTGTAATCTTAACTTTGTAAAAGGTTATTGTATAAAATGAAAAAAAATAAAAAAAATTGTTGGAGAGTTAAATAGGACAATGTATGTCGTTTTTTTTTATTTAAAATTTGGTTTATTTTTTTTTTTGGCAAATTTCTTTTTCAATTACATAAAAAACAATAAATTTATAATTTTGCAAATAAACTATGTATAGCAATTAATGTTAGATTAGATTAGATTTAATTTATTCCGGGAGGGATCCAGTCTCTACATCACCGCAACCACAAATGGGCTTATTGTGATAATGTTAATATTATTCTTAATTCGACCTAATTCGACCTTTTGTACATCTAGGCTTATAATCTAAATTAAATACAATAATGAAAAGTGCAATATAAAGTAATTACTTTTATTATTTTATATAGGAAAGACAAAACAAAACCTACATATGTATTATATAACGCATAAAAATTAGAATTAAAAGAAACTGAAAAAGTAAAAATTAAACATAATATGAAGGTAAAATATAAGCAATGCCTCTATATCTTCTAGCCTGGCCTCTGAGAGAGCAACTTTAAAAATGGGATCTTATTTTCATATAAATTTTTTTCTTTTGTATAGGGATCTTATTTTACTATATGAGTAACCTGTAATTATGGTATAGTGTTATTTTTGAAAAAATATTCAATATTTTATATCTAAATTGGTAAAATTTACAAAAAATACAAAAACATTTTCATTCATATTTTTCAATTTAAAAAAACAAAAAAAAATTATTATCCGACATAAAACCTACTTACTTCTATCAAGTTCTAATGAACAGAACACTGAAAATAAAACTGGTGGATAGTGGATACAGTAAAATTTTTGAGACGAAATTAAAATAGCTTGTAAATTGTTGTTGTTTATTTTTTTTATCTGAGCAAAATCTTTGATGGTGTTTGTATTAAATTTTTCAGAATATTCTTGTTTGTGATGGTTGTTTTTTCCTCAAATTTTACTTTTATTTAAAAAAATTTATACTCAAAACAAAAACAAAATTTGAAAAAAAATCGTAATTCGATATATTCCGGAAAAATCATCGTGTAACTTGGCTAGAAAATATAGAGGCATTGAAATAAGGCCTAAAAAAGCATACAAACTTAATTATAAGTATTGAATAGGTTGGCAACTAAAAACAAATCAATTAAAAACAATTCAACTAAAACTCAACGTTTGTAAGTAAAACGAAAACTTGTGTAAGAGAATTAAATGTTTAAAGTTGAAAACTGTTGATCCCAAACATTTATTGATATCCTGTTTTTGCCGGCAGGTAAATGCAGGTGGCAGATTTTAGTAATAAATCAGTTTTGTTTTTCATGTCAATTACTATCTATAGTTGAATTGTTTTTAATCAAATTAAGTTTTAGTCAAATTGTTGATAGTTGAAGTTTTGCGAAAAGGCCGTTTATGAAAAAAATTTAACGAATTTTAAAAGATATTCCTGGATATTCCAAAATATGATAATTCGAGTGATGATACAAACAATATGATAATTTGAGTCAATAATTTATTCACCATGCTTGCAGATTTCTTAATAGTTTTTCGGATGCTTTTTATCTCCTTTTTTGAATATCCGAATGATGATACTTCTAAAACACGTGAATTTTTAGTAAATATTATAATATCATAGTTAGTTGTATATTGGTAAATTATCTCCTCCATACTTTATGAGCTCAATGTAGAGCTTCATTAGATCTATTTGCTTTTCTATTTTTAAATTGTTGGCCGATTTAGCAGAATATAATTTATAGAATATGCTGTAGGCTCTAGGTGAAACATTATTAAAATTAAATAAATAGTAAAACTCTAGGTATTTTTCACAATTTTATTAAAGTCTTCTGATGACGGTGTAATAACCGAAATCGATTAAAATATTTATTTGATTTAATAGAAGTTTGTGACGCGTCGTTTCTGTTGTTCAGAATTTTTTTATTTTATTTTTCTCTATACAACTAACGAAAATATGACTACAAAGTTTGATGGTATTCGTTTACTTCTTGTTTTGCTTTGCAAGTTATATGTCATATTTTTATTTTGGGTGTCATTTGAGTCTTGGCTTAGTCTTTTAGGTATAATTGGTGAGAGGAAATATTAATAGAAAATTTTCAATTTGTAACTGATAA
This sequence comes from Argyra leucocephala, assembly GCA_963942445.1. Lineage (NCBI taxonomy): Eukaryota > Metazoa > Arthropoda > Insecta > Diptera > Dolichopodidae > Argyra > Argyra leucocephala. The sequence goes on from OZ012679.1 coordinate 129,270,023, forward strand.
AGTAATTCAAAATTGGCAGTAATGAAAGATTATATTAAATCAGGTTCAAGATTTAAAATGATCTAACTAAAGCATCGATTAATTATATAAGTAACTAAAAATTTTGTAAAAATTCTACTAGTAGAATAATTAAACAAAATTCCGGTAATTTTTTATGTTTGTCAAAGTTTTTAATTTTCGAATATTAAATCTAACATCAAAAACTCTTAGGCCCTTGTTACACATCAATCAATGATCAATCTATTGTCAACATATTGACTGTTGGTTGATGAGAAATGATTGATGGTGGTTCTATTCCCATCAATATTTCTGTCAAAATTCTCATCAATTGTATGCTGTCAAAATCAGTGGATGTAAAAAAATGGCTTTTTGGAAATGTTCAGATAAGGTTATAATATTAATTTATAAAATTCTAAAATGAACAATTTTTATATTAATTTTAATAATTATAGCAATTATTGTAAAAAAACAATTGATATATTATTCAAATGCGCAAAAAAATAATTTCTTGTTTTATATACACATTTACTTTAAAAATTCAATTTAAACTGAAGTCAAAAACATTCCTTCAGAAATTATATTTTCAACATTCACATATGTTTCGAATTATCAATATATTCAGAACACTTCCACAATATGTCCTTGAAAAATGTCAAAATATGGTAAAAAGATTAATGAGTGCATGTGTAATCGCTCATCATTCTTTTCATCACTAGATTGTCAATATATGGGCAAGCAAATTGATGAAAAGAATGATGTGTAATAGGAACCTTAATTTCATATTTCTGTAATCAATAAACTCATTGCAATCAATTTATTGACTACCCCTGATATAATAGTACAATATACTACATATGTATATGTATAATATGGTATACATATAGAGATATTTATACATAATTTTTTTAAGTAAAACTGGAAACAAGTTGTTTTTTTTTTTAATATGTTCCAGCATATTATAACATTAGTTAACAGTAATTGAATGCAATATTAATTTTATAATAATCGTTATAAATGAAAATTACTCTGAGAATTATGTATTTTTCTTATATGGAATGAGTATGTGTATTATGATCATCAACATTAACATAATCAATATTATGGATGATGATCATTATTATCATTGTTGTTCAACTTGTTCAAATAAATATACTTTATCTAAAATATAAAAACTAACAGGTGCTAAGAAAGTTTAAAATTTATTTTAATCATTGGTTTTGCTATTTTTTTTTTTTTAATTAAGCGTATCAATGGCAATGACTTTATGATTAGTGATGTATGTAATGTATATTCGAAGAAAATAAAACGCACTAAATTCAAAATTTTCACTGCAATTTACAATAAACACATTGTATATGATTATGTAATTGTTTTAAACACGTTTAACATTTCATTAAATGACATTATATAAACTATAGATATTAAAAGCATTAAACACAATAACTATATACAAGATACTAATAGAAAATTAGACAATTACAAAAAAAAAAATTGACCCGCCCCGTGTATTTAAATAAAAACACAAAAAAATAAGGATTTAGCAAGCTATCAATAATTAAAATATTTTGTAATTTTGCATCCTAGCTCTTTCAATCACATGTATAACAAGTATAGTGGGTATGGGTACTTTCTTGTACCCATCGGTAATTAAAGTTTAAATTAGCTATACTAAAAAAATATTGACAGTTATTTTGTGTTCTGCTGCAATTATTGTCCCCAATTCTAATTATTAGGCGATACATTTTCAGGTCATCATTAATTTGATATTTTAAATTAAATATCCAACTTTTTTCGTTTTAACTTATATAACAACAAAAGGATTCAACATACAATTGTACTGGCTATAATCTATACACTAATTTGAACTAAATAACAAATTAATCACTACACCGGATATTCATTCTTCTAGTATCGATTTATGGTTTAGAATCATGAATCATAACAATATACAGTGATCGCAGTATAGAAGATAAGAAAATTAAGTACAAAAGGTTTACAATTACACAAAATTCGATCAAAATGTGCAATATAAAATTGAATAGATTGCACAAATACAAGTCTCCAATCTAAAGTTTTTGTGTGTTAGAACATTTTAGGAGATTCTGTGATTCATCTCAAATGAACTACTTTAAATTAAAAATCGGCATTTTTCAATCATTGATTGTAGAAGTTTGTCTGTTTGTCCAACGTATTATATATAGCCTGCATATAAATCAATGAATAGATGATACGTACTTACTTTTGTCACTACACATTGCATATTGAATAAATGGAAGTAGAAGAAGACCTAAATTGAATTCATTACAATTTTACACAATTACTTGTATAGGGTAAATGTTTGAACCGATGTTGATTTTCTGGGACTAAAGCCGCATGTTGAAGTTACATAATATAAAATATGAAATTAGTGCATTAAGGCAAATTAAATAAATATAAATAGATTGCTAGATAAAACTTCGCGACGAAATTAGAAATATTTGGAACATTTAAGACATAGTACGAAGGACAAAAAGGCAGGAAATGAGAATAGTGAGACCACGTCAGTAGAATGAACCAAATTAAAATTATTATCACTTTTATTATTCACTACTATTTTCACTTCATAATACATGCGTGAACTAAACATAAAATATACACAAAAGAGAGAGCTGTAATCGATTACATTCGTGTACGATAGAATCGATAGCTATAGCGATATCTTTACATATTTTTGTGTGATCGATTGCGTTGGTGCTGGCTGAGAAATTAATTTTATTTTTAATATTAATTACTATCTAGTATTTATATCCTATAAACAACAGTAGTTCGCAAGATTGGTGAGCAGAAGTAATTTAGCCGGTCGATAAATATGACCAATAAAAATGGAAATAATGCTGATATTTACAATTACAAGAAGAAGAAAGTCAGACTGATATTAACCAATGTTATGTTCCATGTGGATCATAATTATTTACTAGTTGGTATACGATTTAATATCATCATTATTATCCTGTTACTCCATCAGAATGACATAAGTTGGAAAATAGTTATACCGGATGTTCCAAAGCATGCGTATCAGCTTTTTAAGAAGAGAAGGAGACGTTATTTTAAAATTAAAATAAAAAAATTATTAACTAAATCCAGTATGTTCTATCGATTGGTAATTCTTTCAATTTCCGGAAGGGATCAGAAATGGGTTTTTAAAGCTCAAAATTCGTTGAAATTGGTCGAAATCGAGATTTTCAAATGAGAAGAGGTACATTATAATACAAATTCGTATTCTACAACAACTCTGGAGCACCCGATACAGTTGGTATATAACGGATTTATATTATTTTAAAGTTGCTATAAATTATGTTTTTAGTGTTATAATTTACAATTCTACGGATTAAATACTTATTTTTACTGCAGTTTTGTTGTTTGTACAAAAATTAATTCTAGAGTATTTTATTTAAAAAGAGATGGCCAGACTAGGTATTATGTTATCTATTTTGTTCGTTATTTTGTTTTGTTTTATTACAATTAAATTCCTGTTCATAAAAATTGTATAGATATCTGAAATAGGTATCTTAAAGAAATATGTAGATATCCTGCAAAGTTATGAAATAAATGTAGTTTGACGAGACGATATTAGACAATACGATATTGTATACAAGTTGATATAAAAATGCATTACTGACATTAACTGACTGCGTAAGCAAACCCTTTTTTTTAAGCTTTGTGCTTTTACGAAGGAGAATTAAAAATATGAGGAAAAAATATTGAATTCTAAAATATTAATAAAGTAATTTACTAATTTATTGTGAAAACATATAAATATTTATTTATATTAAAACGCATAATTTTCAAATTGACAGTAGTCGATACAGATCGTGACAACCAGTAGTCAATAAAAGGCGTGAAGAAAAACAAAACGAATGTCAAAAAATAAAAAAAATAAAAAATGGGAGAAGTATGTATTTTTTAATATATATTTTTTTTTGTATATATTATATACACTTACTTACATACATTATGATTATATTAATTAAAATTAATAATATGTACATATTTCGGTTTTTTATTTTTCTTCGAAATAATAAAAAATCATTTTTATTATTGAAATGTCAATAATTTATAACTTATTTTAATTCAAAGTCAAAAACATTATCATGTGTACACATGACAAGTATTATGTTGGTTATAACTTAAGTTTTTTTTTGTTATTATTTAACTAAACTATTTTACAATTTTATATCAAGTTTACTTAAAATTATAGATTCCGGTGCAGTACAGGTTCATTATTAGTGATTGGAATAAATTAAATTAAAACGTTTTTTTTTTTTTTTTTCATTTTTAGAAAGTTAGTATACTTCCAGTATTTTTTTTTTCTTTTTGTTTGTTGAATTCCTAAAGGATTATTATAACTAACGGTGAATTAGTTATTTTCAAATTTTCTTGCAACTTTTTAACAAAAGGTGTGGTTGCAATTAAATGTCTATAATGTCAATTTTGATTTAATTTTGAAATATTGTTGTACGAACGTAATGTGAACACTTTCTTAGCTTCTTATTAATAGACATGGTTTTTACATGTTGATTACAAATCAAATATGATCCTGTAACGTATAAGTATGATATTGCACTCACAAAAGAATACTGATATAAGTCAAAAAATACAAAAACCAAGTTATAATAGCACAAAAATGTATGGTTTTATTATGTTTGCATTTTAGCTTATTGCAGTAATAATAATTAGTTATCGCCAAGCTAGAGAATAATTTTTGTCCATCTAATTTTTACCACAATAACTTCTTTGGTCCAATTGAACCAGCTTTGGCAGACACAGGTATCTCTCTATCTTTTGTATGAATTTTTTTTGATGAGAATAGAAAACCGAAATATATTGTGTCTGCAATAGTTACAAAATTTTATAAAATATATTTTAATTGTTTGATTTCTCGCGTTTTGATACTTTGAAATTAAATATACTTGCAAATTTGAAAACCCTTAATTTAAATGTGGCAGTTTAAATCTGCGATTATTAAGAAACTAGTTCTATATAATTCAGTTTATGCCACATAAATGATGTGCTACTCAATTGAAATTAATTTTATAATATTCCGGAAGCATATTGTCACAATTAACTTTACGGCAGCATTATACCCAAAATTGTCATATAGTAGTTACTATTATAGTTAGATACAAAAGTATTTCAACCTTAAATACTGCAGTGAAAAAAATTTATTAAAACTTTGATCGAAATTTTTTTGGAACTTAAAACTATGGATTGTGGTCTTCTTGCAAGGTGTTTTTCGGGGGGTGGGACATACTTTTATTACTAACGTAAGTCAGCAAACACAATTTGTTTTTTCTCTCTTTTCTTCACTCTACTTAGGAGAATAGGTTCTCCACAAAGCTGCAACAACGAACTCTGTTTTAATTGATTATGTCGTTTTTTTCAGATGATCGAATAGACCAGTCTACAATATATCCAAACATTTCTGAACCAACTTTCCAGCTGAACTAGAATCTTCCTCTTTGTCTAATATCTTTAATATTAGCACAACGGTGGAGATAAAAACATGACTTTGACTCATTTGTAAACATACCAGAAGACTTACACTCCGCTTAAATAACTTGAGCAGAATGTGTAGGAATGAGAAAATTAAGTTTTTTTTGACTGATTGGGTTATCTTTCGGGTAGTAAAATGTAATACCTCCACTGCTCTATAAAAAGCTTTAATTTGTCTAAGAGAGTAGGTTATACGTGGGATGTTTTTGATGTCGTAGTACAATAAAGAAACTTTTTGATATAAATGTGTTGGTATCTTTTGGTAGTACTGCTGCCTACCTACCTACCTCCCTATCTAGCTAGTCTATCTAGCTACCCTATTTTAGTATTTTACAACTGTACGTACGCAATTATATTGTAACAATTAATTTAATCTGTACTCATAATATTTTCATCTCAGTTTTGAATAATTAAAAATGTTTGTCAAATATCAAAAAAGAAATAAGGGCTGCCGTTTATAATTTTTTTTTTTAATTTATCGATCAAATTTAATAACTTTATTTAAAATAATAAAAACAGTTTTTCTATCGAATTCCTATCACGATTTATTTGGCTTTTTTTATTGTTTTTATTTCTCTTTTTGTAATTTTTTTAACACTTTAAACCTATTTAACACAATCATATTTTCTTAACACATACAATTATACTTTTTGTTTTTTCAATACTTCCGTGTTTTATTTAAACAATAATCAAAATACCAAAATAAAAAAAAATAAAAAAAATATTACCTGTTAAATAGAAAAATTATTAAATAAATAGAAAATATAATTGGAAAAAAATAAAAAAAAAAAATAATTAAATAAATAATAAGTAAAGGGTTCTAAGGCCAAAGACAAATTTTTTTTTTTTTATTAGTTTAACATTGAAATTTGAAGTTTATTTTAAGAGTGCAAATTCAATTTATTTTATACGCCTATAATAATAATATAGATACAACATATACTACGACATATGTAATACGGTAATACATAATAAGACGTATAAGTATTAAAAATTTATATGAAATGGCAATGATAATGACAATGACAACAGTTATAGGTATACAAATATACATGTTTTAACAGATAACTTTACATAGCTAAAAAAAAAAAAATTAGTTTTCATAGTCGCGAAATCGTGAAAATTTTTAATCGTTCTATAAATACTGTTTAATACATAGGTATATGTAATGTAATCATATCAGTGCTGCCAGATTGGAAAATTTGAAATAGTTTTTTTTGGTACTTGCCTAGTACTTGTCTAGTACGAGTAGCTTCTAAACTTTCCAATATGGAACAACAACATTTTGATGCAAAACATTTAATTTTCGTAGCATGTCTAATCTTTATAGTTTTTGTCTCAAATATAGTGGATGTTCCAAAGCATGCGTATCAGCCTTTTAAGAGGGGAAGGAGCCGTTATTTTAAAATTTAAAATTTTATTTTAACTAAATCGAAGGTGCTCTATCGTTTGGTGATAATTTCAACTTCTCGAAAGAAGCGGAAAAGGTCTTTTTAAGAACAAAAATCGGCAAAATTGGCCGAAATCGAGATTTTCAATCGGAAAGGGGTACTTTTTATGCAAATTTGATTTCTACGACAAAAAATAAGAAACTTATGTTAAATGATTTTTTTTCTTTAAAACTAATAAAAATAAAATAAAAATCCACCATATTTTCCTTTGATAAACCAAAATTAATAATATTCATTTTGATAATTAAATTTGTTTTTCGTATTAGCATATTTTTTATCTCAGTTTTGGATACCTACAAAGTTTAAAATACAAACAAAAAAAGAAAAAAATATATTTAACAAAATTTTCTTATTTTTTGACGTAGAATCAGAATTTGCATAAAAAAGTACTCCTTCCCATTTAAAAATCTCGATTTCGGCCAATTTCGGCGATTTTTGCTCTTAAAAAGCCCGTTTCCGGTTCTTCCCGGAAGTTGTTATAATAACGTTAAAATAACGGCTCCTTCCCTTCTTAAAAAGCTGATACGCATGCTCTGGACAACCCGGCATATTTTCATAATTCTGCTAATGTTAATATTCAGATTTAGTTAGACTAGAAAATTGTACAACATGAAGCTATTTACCAGAAAAACATGACTATTTTGAAAGAATAAATTACATGTAAAATATCCTAATAAAAACAGAACCCAAGTAGAAAAACCAAAAAACTGGGGCAAATTCTATCCGAGACAATATATGGAGAAACGAATACATGCTAATAGAAAACAAAACACAAATATAATAAAGCTGTACCATACATACGTTTGCTATAGAGACAACCGCGGACATATTTAAAAAAAAAAACGAAAAATGAGAATTCCAGAAATGCGAACTCTAAAACAAATATGTGGCTATACATTAAAGGGTAAGAAACGTAGCTACAAAATCAGAAATTTTTTAAGAGATAGGACGCCCCACTAAAATTGCTTTTACAATTTACACAATACTTTTTTTCTATAAATCTATGTAGTGAAATTCAAATAAATGCAGAACCTGGAGAAATCATGTGAATAAAATGGAAGACGATTGACTGGCGAATCACTAAATAGCCAAATCAATATGAAGCGTTTTCCAAGAAGACATCCCAAAAGATAGTATAAATGTTAGACATCGTCATTACAAGAGGATAAGATAAATTGAAAAAGCAGGCACATAACACTAATTCAAAAAAAAGGAAGAACAAAACTCTTTAAGAAAGTCAAAAACAAAATGGCTTACTGACTGTGGGAGAGAGTCAGTCTCCCATATAAGAGATATTTTAAATTCTTCATTAACACTAGAATCTGACGAAGAAAACAATTTTAATGGGAGAACTTTTCAAAGAGATTAAAAAATAAAAGGTGACAATAGATATTTTAAAATACGTGTCTAAATCAGCAATGACAAGTGCACTTTAGAATGTCCAGAGAAAGTGAAGAAGTAATTTGAATTAAATATAATAAAAAATCAAATATTTGTTTTAATTGCAGCCATTAATAGTTTTGAAATTTTATGACAGCAGATAAAGACATCCTTAACTTTAATTTACTGGAGTAAAGCAAGTAAATTTTCCGGATATTAGTTATCGGTTTGGTCCTGTTCACACAATATCTTTAAGCATTTACTATACCAATTATATATAAAAATATATAAATATATTATCATATGATTAGAGATTAGAGATCCCAGGTTAACCCCTTGCATAGATGAAACCCTTAATTTAGAATTTAATTTACCTTCACCATTTTAGTTAAGAAAATATATAATTAAAAACATTATTTTGCAATTACTAGATTGACAGTTTTGGTAAGCTCATCTACAAAATATATGGCAATTGATAATGCTAAATCAGACGGGATATATCTATCTAGTAATAATAAATTGAATTAACAAAAGAGAAATATCTGTGAATCTATCTAAAGCAAATAAACTTATAATAATTATGAAAGTAATTTTCCAGCCAGCATTGCTACATTCTTGTCCTTTGTTTCACAACATTGCTGACACTCATATAAAAAAATTGTAGATAGCAGAAAATAAAACGTTAAAATTAATAACTAGAAAGCTAATAGACAAGTGTCTAGTAGTTGAAAATAGCCTAATAAAAAAATTTATATCAATAAATTGTAAAATGTTGTTTAAATAACAACAATAGCGTTAAGTAGTTATAAGTAGCCGTAAGTAGTGTAAGAAAAATAACTTTAAGTGTTATCAAAACCAATGAATTTTTAAAGAGGGAAACCCTTTTTCCTGTAAATTGTGAATGTTGTGAAGGAAGAAAAATAAAATCAACAAAGAATATGAATGCCATTATGGTGATGATGACAATCCATTAATTGAATTTTGAGCTTATTCCATTCCTTCTTGAAATTTACTTACCTCCAACAACGTCTGAGCTTCAAAACCGCGCTATGAAATAATTTCCTTATGATTAAAGAAGCAGTTCATGGACTTCTTGGAAAAATATTATTCCCTAAATCAAACTCTATTTTCGGTCGGCTAGTTGGATGATACAGAAAACTTCTTAATCTAAATTTATTGATGGATCTGTAAGTTTAACACTTGCGATTATTGGTTACAATGTTAATGAATGAAACGAAACTTAAATATTGAAAACCAACTATGACTATTATGAAAAACTTGAAAAATTCTTTGAAGTATCGGGAAAAGATGACAAATAATTCAACCCGGGTAACCCAGGTATTAATACGATCAAACGAATAAGTTCAGAGTTCCACTGAAACATTTTAGATCAAAAATTTTTGGTAAATTTTAAACAGGCTGTATATTATATATATATTCAACATAAGAAAATGTGTGAACCTGGTAACACTGATAATTAATAGAAAATTTTTGTAAAGTTACGCCTATTCAATTTGTATGATATGATGTGTACGAGTATATAAAAACGAGTTGTGTAAATCGTTATCAAACGCAACGTTACATTTTGTTTATTTTTGAAGGTCAGGTTTTTTTTTTGTTTTTTTTAATTTTACAATGTCAATTGATTATACAAATATTACAGAACTAAATATATAAAAGGTTAGGGTTATTATAGCGTATTTGAACAATAATGAGGAATGTAAAAAAAAAAAATTAAATTCTATTAAAAAATAAGGGTATTAATGAAGTTTAAAGATAATGTAAAGATAATGACTAAATATTCACCCGTACATATACATTTATTTACATAAATTCATTTCATTATCAGATTATATTATTGTTTTATTCAATTCTAATATTTATTTAATTTTAAAATTCAATTTTAAAGTTCTAGTCTTTTAATTAGTATGATGTAAAAAAATATAGCACAATCAAAAACATGTTTTAGGTTCTGAATTTGACACTTTTGATTTAATTGAGTTGAATTGTCAGTTGCAAATGACTCGAAAGCAATTAATGCCCATGTTTATACGAGGCAGAAATCTGCCGCATACGTAAAAAAAACTGGTAGATTTCTGCCATTGTTGCTGTCAGATTATTGAAATATCAAGATGGCCGGAATTGAAGTTATTGGCAAAGAATAAATAAATAAATTTTTATTATTATTCTAGTGTCAATCCAGCATTACTATTATTTGTATACTTTATATTTTTTTATTTGATTAATATTCGATCCGAAAATAACGTTGGCAACCACATTTTCCTTGTTTTTTGTAAATAAAAAATAATAAGAATATTTTGACACTGACATATTCCCAGAAAAAAAATTTAAACGTCAAAGAAATTTAAAACTTTGATAGATTTGCTTATCCCTTGCCGAAATAATCCCTCACCTATATATTTTGGTAGATTTCTACCACTTTTCTATCCGTATAAACATGCATAATGATGATTATAAGATTTAAAGGGTGAAGTATAGTGAGTGATTAGTGTAATATTACTCTTTTTTGCTCTTTTGTTTTTGCGATTTAATCCAGAGAAGCCAAGAGAAGCTAAGAAAGTCTTTTAAGGTTATTATTTTTTTTAGTTGGGTTCGGATTTTCCTACAATATTTTATTTGTGTGCTAATATCTCTTAATTTATCTGAATTGAAAGATGTAAGTATATAACGATAGTGATAGATTTGTGATCAGAAACGTCTGTTAACAGTTTTTGTTATTTGAGTTATACGTGTTTGATTAATCCAAGACTCTTTTCGAATAGTAGATTAGACTAAATTTTCATTTATGTTTTTTATTCCAACTTCATGTGAAATATAACCCTAATAAATCTATTCTGATGGTTACCCATAACAATAAAATCATGCATTTGAATACATAAGGATTTTTGATTTAATGATTTTACTTATGTTAATGATTTCAGCAATACTAATTACACTTAGAGACTTTCGTATTCAAAGAGCGGATCAATAGATTCTTCCTCTAAGAAATTGTTTTGGGCCCAGTCAATTCTATGTAGAAATTTTTTTAAAACTGGGTTTTGGCTAGTTATTATCACTACTACGATGCTTAGTACTTGTTGCTATGAACTTTAATTTTTCTTGAGTGACTATTTTGGCATTTTTGCTTGTCCATCAACCAGGGATGTTGTTCAAGAAATCTTCAGATCTTTGTTGCAGTTATTTTTTGATTCCACTGAACGGACTTGACCTTGTCAAGAACGCATTCCGGTACTTTATATTGTCGACGTACCCAATATCTTATATATAATACACAAGATGACGACGTGGTGAGTAAAAAAGCAAGAATAATTGAATAGTAAAGTACAACACAAAAATATTAAAATTTTAGCAAGTTCTTGTTATATGCAAGTTCTTGTTATATCTGAATACTTAAAACATGTAAAATAGTTACACCAAATATTTTACGGTTATTTCCAAGTTGAGCGACATCTATACTTGAAAATAAATTTCAATCACGGACAGTTTTTAAAAATGGTTTATAAAATTTCTGTCATTTTAAATAGCACACAAACTTATAGAAAAAAGTACAAAAACAAAAACAAAAACAAAAACAAAAACAAAAATTGAAAATAAAACAGAAAAACAAAAATCAGATCAGATACTCTTCAAAAATGATATAATAAATGTAAGTTCAATTGCTTCTGCTATCATTAAAAAAAAATATACAGTAAAACACGGTTATAGTCATTCGCTAAATTTCAGTAATATTGCTGAATATCACCGTTTTGTGACTATAGGCGTAGTAAAGAAAAAAATGGCACCTTTATAAACAAAATCAAATTCAATCAAATATCTTTCGTATAAAAATTTTAAACTTTATTTTATTCATAAATATAGCAATCTGTTATGTAATCACAAAATATACATATTTGTAATAAAAAACAGAAAAAGACAATATATAAATCAGTTTTTTAATAATATGATTCACTTTTGACTTATTTTTTTGTTTTATTGAAAAAATTAGCGTTATATTTTAATGTGCCTATAAACGACATCGATTGTATGAACTTAAATGACTTAAATGACTGTAAGTTTATTACTTTCTTTCAAAAAAATTGTTGACTATAAGTGACTACAAACGTTTTTGACTATAAATGAATTAAAATACATCGATCTACTACGTTGGGAGTAATGGGATTTTATTGTGTTAAGTTATATTGAAATTAATATTAATTTTGTCATAAAGTATTAGATATTATACTTTAATTTCATTATATATGTATTCAATAATCAAGCGATTCAGAAAACAACTACAATTATACCAAAACAAATATTTCTTTTTATATAAAATCGTACCTGAAAGAACTGCTTCTGTGCAATTGCACAAGGGATTCACTAGTACATATGGTAAAATTATAATTTAGTTAAAAATTGACTACTACTATAAAATATAAAAAAAGGATATAAAAATGTATAAAGTGTATAACAAATACAATTTACAATCATTGACCTAATATTTTAGCGTTAGCAACTTTCCCAAGAATAAATGATCTGGCATTAATATTAAATAATAAAATAAAAATTAGCTTTATAAAAATTATCACCTCAATGAAAAATTAACCGAAAACGCAAAATTCAAAATAACTAAAACCAATTTGTAGATCTCTTTAATTTTTTGAAGTAATATTTGATCATGGATATGGTTACCGTAGTTATGAATGAATATTTCATCAATCACGAAAAATTAGTTTCAAATACAAGCAATCAATTCATGCACATATTTTGGATAGAAATCAATTGTTGGTAAAAGTTCTTGGGCAATAAAAATAAACATATATAAAATCAGTCTTTTGATGATGGTGTAATAATCGAAATTGATTAAAATGTTTAATAGAATTAGTAAAGCATATATAGAAGAGTGTTTTATTATTGTTTTTACTATAAAATCAAGTAAAATGAAATATGAAAGTTATTTTCTACACTTTCCTGAGTATATTCTTGTGAACAAGAGTAAAAAGTAATTAAAACTGAAAACTAATATTTTAGTGTAATTTTCAAACTAGAACTATTTCACGCAAATTAAAGCCTAAATTATAAAAATTACATTAAGAATGTAAAATCCAATATTCAACATTCACGAATATTTCACAGATTTCCTATGAGTAATTCAAAATAAATATAACAAAAAAAAAGTTTAATAGAGTTCTTAAAAAATAAGAGACAGCTATAAATCAAAACCAATTTAATCATTTTTGTAAATCATTTTTCAACAAACAGGGTGACTAAAGATCTATTTGATCAAAAGGTACTGCAAGAAGTTGTAAAGTGGAAAATAAAAAAAGTTTATAATTTTTAGTACAAAACAAGAGATGTATTGTCTTGGTAACCGAGTGTTTCAGCTGTTAATTATTGAATGTATATCAAATGAATCTTCTATGCTCCGCAACGACAAGTTGATAATACTCCGGTTACAAGACAATGTTGATATCACCAATCGACGGAGTAAAATTTAAAATCTCACAAATAGAAATCTATTTTTATATGGATAGAAAATTATTGAAAAAGTTAATTTCTATAGACAGCACATGCGATCATTATCAACTGAAGGAGTTGGGCATATACATAATTGGAATTCGCGTTTACTTTATGTTATTTTTGTCTGTACAAGCATAATAAGCCACACATTCAGAGTAGAATATAATCTCATGCTTCGAATAAATACTAGAATACACCCTGTATAGAAAAAACCATTAATAATAATTTTCTTTTAATTTAACTTGAATTAAATTAAATAAAAATAAAGATAAAAAAAAACCAAAATGATTTATTTCATAATAATTGTATATATTTAATTTTAATTACAAAATTTTTAATAGCGTGTTTAAAATAAAATTCATTGTTCCATGACATATTCTATTTTAAGAGCATATAAGATTTAAAATTTACTCTTTAAACTAATTTCAACCTAAAATATCTGTTTTACATTAATTTTTTTATTTATTTTTTTTTTTATTTTATTTAATTATTTTTTATTCACATACACATGCACACACCTTAAAATAATTTAATAATTTTTATTGTTTTGTACATTACTTTTCTAACTATATTATCTAAGAGTGTATGTATGTAAAATTGATTTTCGGTTGGGTTTTTTTGTTTTTGTGATTTTTTTTTCATTAATTAAGGAATGATTCCTTGAATGAGATAACAATTGCATTCCTGTCTGAGTATCTCTGATTATTATATAGTTAAAAATTCAAATTAATACCACGCAATTCCCTATTAAAATTGAATTAAAACACATTTTTTGTTTTTTTTTTTATATTAAAATATAAATATTTAATAGAACTTAAAAAATCAATGTAATGAAAGAAATTTTATTTTATATATATGTACAGGGTGTGATAACAATTTTACTTTGTTATGTAATATCAATTAATTTTTGATTTTTCTTTTTAAAATAATAAATTTTCTTAAATCTAAATATATGAGGTGTGTAAGTAGTTTACAATATAAAGACAGGATAAATTTATAATATGTTAAATATCGAGGATAACGTATGATAGAGCTATGGGTTATTGGTGAGGTCGAAATAAACAAATAATTGTAAGAGATGGGTTAAGAAACGTCATATACTTGTCACGTGACACCATTTTTAAACTAATTAAATTATCGCCTTACTAACGATAAGTTTGACAATTACGCACATTCCTGAGAGAAGTTCATTGAACTTAAATTGCATAGTTAAAATAACACATAATTATACAAGCACTAGTGGCCCCTGTTGAGTAATTATATTTCAAGTTGAAGTCAAATTTAAAGTTTTTAAAAAAACAATAATTTACGTACTGACATAGACTTCGCACGATATAGCAGAAACCACTCGTGTTTAATAAAAAGTTTTGTGGTTAGTAAGTTTTATTTAGGACACATAAATACACGTCCCTCATATACTGCTTCGTTTCCGATATATTCCCTATAGTAAGTGGCATTTAGTGGATAAAATTACTAAAAATAAAAACTTTTGTCATTAAAGATGAAAAGGTGTCTACTGCGCAGGACCTTAAATGCTTGTCAATTATAATTATAGATAGGTACTCTAACTCTACTATATAAAATAAATTTGCTAGTCATATGAACAATTCAACTGATTTTTTTTGTTTTTGCTTTATTATATTTTTTATTTGAGATGAATTTTTTTCTTTGTTTTTTTTTGGCATATGTACATAAATTCATTTGCAAGTACATAATATAAAATATAATAACTGATTTGTTTACTTTTGTTTATTATTTTCATAATATCTCACTTATGCATAATGTATTTGCTGAATAATAAAATCATATGAGTACAAAATGTTCAACTGTGTGCGCATTTTTGTTTTATATATAATCTTATATATTATGTATATTAGAAGTTCATTAAGGAGTAGGAGAATCGAAATAAAATGAAAAGGTGTCCTTAAATGCTTGTCAATTATAATAATTATACAAGCATAATAACATAATTACAAATACAAAAACAAAATCTGAGTAAATTTTAAAATCAGAAAACAAAATGTTCATCTTAGTTGCAAACTTTTCTATTTTATGGAAACATTTTGTTCAGTATTGGTTAGTTAATTTTGGTAAAACTAGCTATTTATTACGTTAACAAACAAAATCGAATATGGAAATACCGGATATGGAATGAGAAAAATGCGCAAAGTAAAGTATTTATCAGATTCTTTTACATTCTGAAAAATGTAGTCTTTGGCTGGGGAAATCATTTCTATACTAATTTTTTTGCAAATTAAGTCAGAGCGAATGTAATTGTCTTGATCGTTAAAGATCCATTATAAATGAAATTTGTTTTGAAATTTGCTTGAAATCGACCTGGAAGAGCTTTGTGATTTATCAAAAAAGTGAAATACAGCGATAAAAACAATTAGTTTTATTGAAATATAAATTTCATGTTAACAAGATATAATTCTTTTAATTGGTTTTCAATATTTTGTTTGGTTTAACGCTATTACATTATTTTTCATCGGAATATTTAAATTTTGTAATTTATGCTTAGCAGAAACTAACACTTTCGAAATCAACATACCACATTTTCTTCAGGACTAATTGAATGCGGACTAATCGAATGCGATTTATTACAGTTAATTGATGTGATGGAGATGTGTTTCAAATTATGATTAATGATTGAATATCATAATATAATCCTTGAAACACAAAAATCGTATTCTAACTTAATTTATATGCGTTTTAGTATTAATTTAAAATTCACTTTAAAAAAATCACCTTTTATAAATAAACCAATGACAAATTTTTTTGATTGAAAGCAACAAACCACTATAGTCACATACTAAGATTGGTTGGATTATTACGCTCTTTTAAATTTAAAGTGTGCATTCTTTACTAGCTGTTAGCACCAATTATTGAAAGATGTCAAAATGATTACAACCGATAAAATGTTCATTCGCTAAATTAAATTTATGTGGTGCTAACAGCACAGTATTACAAGGAAAAAAACAAAATTATATGTAAATTGTATTTGTTTTATGTAAAAATGACATGTTGATAATGTTTTATAATAAATGTGTACCTACTGTACACTACGCTTTATAACAAGCTATCAGCGAATAACTATTTATACAAGGTGTTATAACTAGAAATTTTATATGTAAATGAAGCTATCAAGTATAACATGTTTACCGGGAAAACACGAAAAATCAAAGGGTTGCCTGTTGCCTTTGAAAATGTGTTGATTTTTTCGATTATATAATGTTAATTCAATTTTCAATTTTCTACTATAAAGCAACAACACAAAAATATTTTTTTTAAAAAAAATATTTACATAGATGTAATAATCAAATGAAAACTAGTTATCCGTATAATGTGAACGTAAATTTCTAATTTCTATAACTATAGGTCCGAGCTCGATAACATATGTTATACACGGGTCTACTACGTAATCTTGTTTTTCAAAATCTTGGTTTTACGAAAAACTTAAATTAAAATAAAAAACAATAAATAAATAAAATTAATAAAGACAAATATTCTGTAAAAGGGATATGTCCCACTTTTTGCATCCAAAAGCGGCTACGCATAAAAATATTTAAGGTAAATATTCTGACAAAGGGAGTATCTTCTTTACGTGTGCACAAAGATTATGCATGAAAACAATTAAGATACAAACTTTTTTTTTGGGGGTTTTGTCGGATTTTTTGTGTCTCGGATAATTTTGGGGCGTTTTGAAAATCTGGGGATTTTGATTTTGGTAACATTTTATCCCTTCTCAAAATTTTTGCAAAAGAATTTAAAAAAAAAACAAGATTTTTTTTAAAAAAGTGAGATTTTTAGGAAAACGATATTTTAAAAAACGAGATTTTAAAAAACAAGATTTAAAAAAAACGAGATTTTTAAAAGCAAGAAAAAATTTAACATAAATTAGATTCTAAAAATTCATTCAAATACTTTTTCTACATTCTGTATACATATACATTCATGCATACATCATACACTCAAGTGTTTTCGTTGTAATCCTTTTTTTTATCAATCATAGTAAAAACATGTGTAAAATGAAAATGTGACATACGTTTTTTTCATAACATAACTTACGTTTACATACAATACATATTATGTATGTGTATACATAACATACCTATATTCATGTTTAAAATGAAATTAATTGAGGTGTTATAATCAGAACTGTTACAATGTACTGTTAAGAAGTTATATTATATTGAATTGAATGGGTGGGCGGGCGTGGCGTATTCCTCTGATTGTAATCAATAAAATAAAAATTATGATAGATAGATGTATGCACCAATAAGTTTGTTTTTGAAGTAATACAAAAGCGAAAAATTTTATTGAATGATTAAATCTTTAATTATTTCCAGTTATTTGATATTTTATTAAGTCAGGGATTTCTTGCAATTTGCATTTTAGTTTATTGAATTTAAATTTTTTTTTAAAACTACTAGATTCTAATAAAAACTTAAGAATTTGTAAAGTTTTAAACCAATTTATGACTTATTATTTTCTTAATCTTTTGTTTTTAAATTACTGTGTTACAGTTATTGTCAAAATAAATTGCAATTAATTGATTGATATTTACATAAATGAATTTAAAAAAAGATAAAAAAAAAATTTGAAAATTGTTTATCTTTTTATTATAATTTACAAATTTTAAATGTTACTTGACTCATTGTTTTTCTATCTTTTTAAATCTTTTGATTTTTTTTCTTATTAATTATGTTAAAATTATATTTTTAAAAAACTTGTAATTTGTTTGATTTAAATCATGATCTAGTAAAGAATATTTTTAATATTAGAGCATAAAATATCTTTTAGAATTTTTCTATAAATGTTTACCTTCAAATGTGATATATTACAAATGTTGAAACAAATAAGCTATCAACATTTGTAACGTTATCACATTCAAAATCATATTTAAAGAATACTTAATATCGCAGGTTATTATCTGCTGACATATAACAATGTAAATGTCAAACTTTAATTATTCTGTAGTACGAATCCCATATAACATTTTATTGTTATAAAAGCAAAATTAGTACTATAAGACTCCTATATGACTCCCGATAAGCACTAAAAGTATTATAATGATGTTTTTTTAGTAGTTAATAGTGTGATTAATATTGCTGTAAGAATGTTCTTATAACAATTTCGGGAGTTTTCATAATGGAATTTTCAGGAAGTGCTACAGCAATGTTGTTATAAGTCTTAAAGTGCGTAATATCCGATAACAAGAGTTAAAGCGTTTTTATAAGAATAAAATTGCTGGAATCAGTAGTAGTGTTATTATTTTACTGTATTCCTAAAATGCTACTAAAATAAACTTACTATAGTTTTTGAATAAATATTTAGAATAAATGGTTTATTTTTATTTATTTAAAAATTGGTTATTTTTCGAGGGAAATATATTTTTTCGAAGTATTATTATAATTAATGTCAACGAAATTTTTTTCCCAGCCAAATTTTGTATTTCGATCACAATAAATATTAATACAATTATTCTTAACCGCAAAATATTATTTATTAGCTAGTAAGACATTTTTTATATGATAAATCTAAAAATATAAAATAAAATATGAAAATATGTAATTAATATCTATTTCCTTTTCTCATGAAATAAATATAAACTCCATAAAATTATTATTTTAAAATAAAAAATAATACCTATCTCACTCTCGCATAACATAAAGTATTTCAAAATACATTAATCCATATGTATATACTAATCCTATAACAATATTGCAGAAATTGCCCCTGTGCCTTATAGGATTCCCAACATTAGTGCTATTACGTATTTATAACGTTTCGTAACAACTGGGGAGCATTCAAATTAACTTCAGTACTGCTATAAGAGTGTTTATAATAGTGTTATGAAAATGCGCAAGAGTCTTATACGAATAAAATTGTTACGTGGGATGTTACATTAATTACATTAATATTAGCAGAGACTATGATATTTCTTATATAATGGATGAAGAGACTATCATAGTCACTAATAGTAGTTATTGAACTAATGTTCAAGTGTTTAGAATTTGAGTATGGGTTGACAATATAGGTTAAGTTTTTGGGAAACTCAAAATTTCGTAAATTTGAATTTCAAGGTTATACTTAACGACTATACGTTGTGTTATTGAATTTTCTAATATTACGACAAAATCTTGGTAATTTTGAAGAAATTTTTGAGTAATACTTGAGTACCACAAACATATATTGCAATCGTTATTACATAAAAGCAAGCAAGCATGCACTTGGTATCTTTAAGAGAAAAATTCTTCGTCGCATTTATGGTCCTGTGTCTGACGAAGGGGTTTGGATTAGAAGATACAATGCCGAACTATATCAGCTGTTGAAAGACATGGAACTAGCTAAAAAAGTCAAAATAAGACGTCTTCATTGGCTAGGCCATGTAGAGTGTATGGATGAAAATGCTCCGGCTAGGAAACTTTTCGAACCCAAGCCCCAGAGAACACTTCGTCGAGGGAGGTTACACCTTCGTTGGAGAGATGAAGTATCAACAGGTATGAAAAAACTTCAAATCACTAAGTGGAGGGATTTCGCTTGTGACCGAAATCAGTGGAGGACAATTTTGCGTCAGACCCAGAACCTTAATGGTCTGTAGCAAGTAAGTAAGTAAGTAGTAAATAAGTCATATAAGCGTTTTAAATAAATTTTGATACCTTTCGTTATATACGGTAGCAGTTATTTCTTACCCAGTTACTGGTATTTGGTATTTCGTATTAAATATAATATATTAATAGCTTGAATATAATATATATCTAAAGTTCGCAATTGAGTTGAAAACTGATTTCCTAATTGAAATAATTTGTTAAAACTTTCTACTCAGTTACTACTATACAGAACTTTTTTTTTTCATATATCAGATATAGTACTGGGATTTTTTTGGAAAATTATGGAGTACTGTTATTGCGGTAATGTCAATTATCGAATCAAGACATGTGTATATGTACTTTGAAATACATAATTATATCTTTTGCTAGCTATGGCATTGCATTCAAATAATAGTTAAGAGGAGAATTCTCTTCCAGTAAGCAGAATCTGTATCTGTTTGTGTTGAACTCACCAACTTTAACAGTGTTTTGTAATAAAGCATGTTAGTTTAAACTTTGGATTTACTCTGCTTGGATTGGTCATTTAATGTCTTATTTTATATACTATTTATTAGTAATTAACGACTTAATTGAGTCTTAAGGTATGTTATCATAATGTATTGATAATTTCCGATTCATTATTTAAAATATTAAAAAAAAAAAAAACTGACGGAAAATGTAAAATATAAAAATTTAATTGATTATAATCTTTTTAAAAAACTATACATCGTGTTTATATATCAAATTAATATTAATAAACAATTTAATATGTAATATTAATTGAATTATAAAAATAATAAAAAAAAAATAACTATACTATCTCTTAGTATTATTTAATTTTAACACGTTAATCAAAGAATTTATGACATTTGTTACACCTTTAATAACCACTTATTATTAATCTTATATATTGTAATTTTATAAATGTTTGATTTGTGATGAAAGTTAACCATTTAATTTTTCTTTTATTTTTTTATTATTAATTTTATTAAATATTATTTATTATTAATTTAAATTGTATTAAAAATTTTTATGATTTGATTTAATTATCAACAATATGATTTATTTTAAATTATTGCATGAAAATAATTTTAATTTATTTATATATGTATTGTAATACAGTAATACCTCTACTAATATTTAGTATATGACAGAAATTGCTATATATATATATAAATATTAGATAATAAAATAGCTTTACACTAGCTTGAACAATAGTAATAATGTTAGTGTCGGCTCTGAAAAGATCTGTTTTTTTCATTCACTCGCTTTTTAATTTTTATCAATGATTTACTTCAAACAGCCTTCTATCTGTAGTTTTGCAGATGACAGCATTCTGTTGGCATCATCCTTGGTCAGAAAATTTAGTGCTACAGCTGCTGAAGTTGTTAGAAGACAAATAATGATTAAAATTGTTGAGGCGGAAAGAAAATAGTTTAGTTTAACTCATAAAAAACTTTAAACTACATATCTTATTTCACGTAAAATTCTAGGTGTTGAACCTAATCTCTCTATACCTTTATAAATTACAAATGGTTTAGGCGTGAACCATTTTTATATTACGAAATGAGCTAGACTATTTATATTTATTTCGATTTAATGCTCTCTTTTGAACTTCGGAACTTCTTAATGTTTATTTTATAATTATTAATACGTCTCAAGATGAAAATATATAAATCACACATTGCTACCTTGGCTGCATTTAATACCGAGCTACTCGGCTAATTGACGACCCGAACGTCATCATCCCTTAATCAATTAAGGAAATCATCCCTTAATTCTCTTTAATTTTGACATATATAGTTGAACTCATAGACCTATTATATATAGACTGGCAATCGAGCAAAAATTTTCAGCCAAAAATGAAAAACAGGTGAGTGTACATATAGTAAATATAGTTTAGTAAATAGAGTAGTAAACGAAAATTTTTTCAAATTTTATTAAAAATATATGAAAATTACGATGATATATACCTTTATATGCAATCAGTTCTGTAATTGATGCCGCGGTTATATTGCAGGATGCATTCAAAAAAAGTACTTATACAAATAAATTGCCATTTTTGTGTTTGTGCTATGGAAGAAGCCAGTATAGATTATAGAACAATCGCGATTGATTGACCTAAAAACTTGGGGTGGATTAATTAAACCTAACAAGGATATTGTCCATATTTACCGCATTTCTGAAAAAATTTATCAATCTTCGATTCACAAAATAGATTTAGTGAAAAACTTTTTTATTATAAATTAGTTAATATTAGTATAGGATAGTGTTTTTAGTAATATGTCGGATCAAGTTTTAGAACGCGACGTTCTTCAAAATCACATATACCTTCTAATAAATTTGGTTGTCGAAAAATATTTAACAATTAAACTATTCCATATTGGTAAAAGTAAAACCGAAACTTTATTAAATAAATCAAACAAGATAAACCGAAATAGGCCTCTTGGGGAAACCAAAAAAAAACCGCACCTTTTTCTTTACCCCATTGGTGCTGTGGAAAAAAGAATAACATTTTTAAATAAAAACTATAAACTTTATATTATTATAATTTTAAAAAAAATTGTCTACTAAGCTAAAATAAACTGCTCTAGTCATCTTTGGTTTTTAGTCAAAGTAATTTAATAATATAACAGTTGAGTGTACCAAACGTATGTACACATTAGAAATTGCATATGTATATTTTTGGCTGAAAGTCTCTTGATAGGAAATCGCATTAGAAGAAAAGAGAAAGAAATATTAGATTGCCAATCTATTATTATTAAGTCTATGGTTGAACTATTTTCTCTGTTTAAGTATCAGTGTGTAAGTATGGTATAATCAGATGTTCAGCAACAAATCAGAGCACTGTTTCTTTCTCTTAAATGGTTTCATCTTTTTCTTTTTTACTTTGATTATTTTATTTTTTTTTGCACTGAAAATACAATTACTTTTGATTGTTTTCGACCAATTTACTAATTATTAACTGCTGTTGCTTACAATTTTATTAAATATTTCTTTTTAGTATGCCGCTCTGAACCCTTCGTTCTATTCATTGCCGAATATTTTGAAACCATGTTTTTCTTCCCTACATTTTCAACAATAAATAGTTTGAAAATCATTTAAGGTAACGTTCATTACTAGAAAGAGAAAATTAAACAAAAAAATATATAGCCTTCTAATTGAAGCAGCTTTCGTTAATAGGTGTATCTTTCAACGAGTAATCACTGTATGTTAAAAAATAGTAATTAAGAGAAGTTCTTTGCTTTTGTTTTATTGAATTGAAAAGAATTTAAAATAATGTCAAATGTGACAATTGACAATTGGATAACGAAAATTATTCCCGTTATTAATAAGATCGTGTTTATCCATTAAAATATGCCCATATATGTAGCGGTATATTATATTAATGTACATATATTCATAAGTATATGTTGATATAATTGATTATAAGCAAGGTATTTATGTTTTATTAGTTATCTGTCTATCATTTTACATTAATTTTCCATTTATTTTATTTATAAATAATAAAAAACAAAAAAAAAAAACAACAATAAAATTTGATAAAGTTATTTTGATTTTTTTTCAATGTTCTTGATTAATTCTTAAAATGATTTAATTAAAATTATTTAATTATATTATATATTATATTTAGTATTTTTTTTTTAATAATCAATATTTCAAACGCATTGAATTTAGATGATAATTTTTTATTTTGGTATAGGTACAACAATGTGAAATTAATTTCATCGATAAATATTTTGTTGCAGCTTTGGTAACAAATTTAAATATTTTTTTCCACTTTTATCATTAGTTTTACAGTTTTATATTTGAGGCTTATATATCGTTATCTGTTTTTTATATGAAGCAAAATAATCAGAAAATATGGTAAATTTGTATATACACTAACAGTTATATGTTATACACTAACAGTTATATGTTGTTAGTAGCAGTAGTTTTTTAACATAAAAATTGTTGAGCATTTTAACAGTACTGAAGAGTTAAACATAAAGTGAAGTTTTTGGGATTCAAATATGTGTAAAATATATAATTTGTGACAGAAACCTCTGAACTATGGAACAGTCTACTACATTATGTTTTTCCTACAAAATACGACTTGGAATTTTTCAAGGGAGAAGTAAATAAATTTCTAAATAATTTTTTTTTTTCATGCTGAGGAGGCGATAATATGTCAGGACCGGCATGTATGCTTTTAAATTTTTATACCCTCCTCTACCCTAATTCTTAACTCTTAAACTCTAATACTAATTGATGTAAACATAGACTAACCTATAGTGATCTAAATACTAACTATAAAAACACAAACAATAATAATTATGTTAAGCATAAGCAGGTTGTTTATTCCATTATATTTCAGCTTAAAAAAATTATCATCTGTAAGTTAATCTTTAATATGGTATATTGCATAAAAAATATCATTAAGATGCACAAAATAATTTTTCGTGATCCTACATGACAGTTATTATATAGACAATTAATATTAAATATAGTGCGAGTATATGTTAACATATCAAATCATAAGCATTGAGAACAAATTTAATGAAATTAGAGAGTGTAATATTAATAGAGAAAATTTAGTATTTACTGTTACGACAAGACAAAGTAAAAGATTTGAGCAGGTGTTCTCAAGCAAATAATAAATAAGTAGGAAAAATTAAAACAATAAGAATAAATTAATGAGCTCAATTAAACTTTAGTTTTTCGGCAGTAAAATTTGACGCTACCGTCTCTTTTAACCCGAAGTAAAGTAATGGTGTA
The DNA here is from genome assembly GCA_963942445.1 of Argyra leucocephala. Lineage (NCBI taxonomy): Eukaryota > Metazoa > Arthropoda > Insecta > Diptera > Dolichopodidae > Argyra > Argyra leucocephala. The sequence goes on from OZ012679.1 coordinate 129,295,254, forward strand.
ACTTGAAACGATACGTTTAAATGAGCCAATGCGTAGTATTTACAAAACGTTATAATAAAAATTATACTTAAGACATTTTTTTAGTACCTATTTTATTAAATTTCTTACTAAAATATTTGTTATTATTTTAATATTCATATTAAAAAATTATTTTAATTAATTTATTATAAAATTTCGATGAACATACTAGCATAATAAGTATGTAACATTAATATTTAAAAAAAAAAAAAATTAATATTTATATTTAATTTTAAGCATGCAATGAATTCTGTTTTCGAAAAATTTAAAATTCATATATCGGGGGTGTTGTCACACATTTATGCATATGTACGTATCATATATTATTTAATAAAATGTTGCTGTCAATGTCAAATTGAAGTAATTAATTTTCATTTTATCTTTCTCTTTCTAATAAATACAAAAAATTATAATATTAATATATATTATATATTAAAATTTATTTATGACTTAGTTAAATAATAAGATAGTACTATACAGTCTAGTCTAGTCTAATATTTATCTAATACTAGTTAAGCATAATTCGTTAATTTTTTTTTTTTTTTGTATTTTACTTTCAGTCTTATTCAAAAACTAGTTTTACTGTTTGACATTCTGATGTCACTAAGATAAAAAAATAAAAATAGAAAAATTCTAATAAGAAAGAGTGTATAAGTAATATTTTATATCAAATCAAAATCAGGAATTTATGAGAAATGTTTTTACACATTTTGATTGAATTAAATTTTATGCAAAAAAAAAAAAATAATAATAAAAATAAAAAAAATAAATTAAAATTAAAATTGAATTTCATGTTTCTTCAAGGATTAACCTGATACGTTGTAGATCATTTATGCTAATATAACTTTGACATATGTGACATATTTTGCTATCGGTAATATGAATAAAAATTTGATTTTCTAGAGAAGATAATTTTTCTTTGTTTTTATCTTATTAATTTCCTGTACATTCTATAGAAATTTTGAAAAATTAGGTTATGTTCGAAAATTTTAAATATGTTATGGAAGCAAAAAATTCATTGCACCCAACTGTCTATCATAGATAGATAGATAGATTGCGAATTATAAAATTTTCGCTATACGACCAGACAGCTTTTTGTTAGGTCTTAATTTTTAAATATGTTAATTACTATACATTAGAGATTTGTTAAAATCTATATATACATAAATTAGTTTTTAAGTAATAGTTGAAAAATAAAGAAAAAAAATTTCGGGAGGTAACCTGTCTCCTATATCACTGTAGCCGCACTTATTGTGATAACCCTTGTTTGTCATAAAGATATACAGAATGTTTTGGGAATAATTTGTCATAACTTCGGGGGTGATTGAAAAGTTTATTAAAAACAAAAAATTGAAGAGGGGTAGTCAGTTTTCAATCATTTAAGAGATATTTAAGTTATTTTTGGTTTTTTATGCTTATTTAAATGTTGGATTTAGAGGAGACTGAAGACTTGTAAAATTTTTTAATTAAAGAATTGTTCTTGTTGTATTTACAAAAAAAAATTATTTTAGATCTGCAGAAATTTTAAAACATAATAAAGTCTATTGATTTTATGTAACTTTTCTGTGATAATTGAAGCAGTTTTTGTCGGGATTTTTGTACTTATCGGTTTAAAATACAACTTTTGCTTTGTAATTGAAAATATACATAAGTCATATAGATTTTCCATTTATAGACATTTCTGAACACATCGAGTTGTTTTTGAACTAATATCAATAATTCCCTTCTCTTATAATGTTAATTTTCTCGAAGAAAATTGGTGAGTATTTGAAACGTACAAGCCCCATAATGCTTAAATATACAAAAATATCTCAATAGATGTGAAATTTCTTGTATTTAATTTAAATCGTTAAAATTAGGCTTACCCATAAATCTTTATGTAGTTCAATGTTTTGAATATTAAAGGCTAAACTCCTTTAACTTATTGTATATAGGTACAAAATCGTGAGCCAGAAGGAGAGTTGTGAAATGGAAAATGTCATGGTTGCGAAACATTATAAACTGAGCAGGTGTATCAAATATCATTAATTTAATGCAGATAACAATTAATGTAATAAATATAGAAGAATTTTAGACACTATACGAAGTAAAGCTCACGGCATATGACCGCTAACATTCAGTAAGGGATAGTCAGAAAGCTGCAGAAAGCAAAAGAAAATGTTAAGAAAGCTGTATATATTTTTTTTTTAAATTTTTACTAGAATTTTTCTTTTATTTTGGTATAATCTATAGGAAGTTGAATTTTCAAAAATATTTGTTTTTTTCAACAGTTAAAACCCTTTTTTATCTTATTTGCCTAAATCTCAAATCTCAAAACCGCATGTTATTTTTTAAGAAATATTTATTTAGATTAGTTTGAATTGAGTTTAGCAGCAAAATAAAAATTTTGATACTAGATTTTGTGTTAATACTTTAATGAGACTGCTCTTTGAAATAGAGGTGAACGAAACTGAATCAAACTAATATTCAAGAACAAGTGTTTGTTATGATTTAAATACAATAACCTCACAACAATTACGGATTAAAATAAATAGTAGAAAGATATACAGAATTAGAATTGATCACGAATTGAATTTTATTTTATTTTGAATGGCAATATTCAATTTTGATACGTAAGAACTACTAATTAGCCAAATCTGTACAAAACATCGTGTATGACTTACTGCTTTCAATGATCAATTTGCAGTTCTTCACAATGTAAGCTAATTTTTAATTATTTCTTGATCCCCGCAGTCTTATTCACATGACATACAGCGTTCTGTTTAAACAAAAATTCAATGACATATAATATTCCTCTATAAATTACAGGAACCGTTATCGGATCTAGTTAATTGGTAAATATTAGTCACGAATTAGTGAATATAAATTAACGATATGAATATAAAATGCAGATCCTTAAAAGAAATCAGCTATAGTTCTATCTGACATATTTAAGGCAGATTGTCAGACGGATGGGGAAATGGAGAAGCTGATAGTTGAAAGTAGAAGCAACAGAAAAAGGGCAGCAAGCTGATCTCATACTTGTTGACCTGTTGACCATACCAAGTACAGATTCTAATGAAAAATACTGGTGCAAAGTCAAAAAATCAACCTTGAATCAAACAAAAGCTGTTTCCAGCTTGAAAAACGTGAATTTTATAAAAAGAAAATTTTTGTTACTACGGATAAGAACAATAGATAAGCATTGAGGAGAAAAATTTAACATGTCTGTCTTTCAATCGAAATGTCGCAGGTTCGATTTCAGACGAATGCATAAAAGAATGCTTAATTGATTTTTCGACTTGGCCCAGAAACCTTTGTCATTATAGGATAAAATATATAACAAAAATTGAAAGAGTAATTTGGTATACTTATACTTAAATAAAACGAAACTATAATATTTAAGAAGCCTTCTCTTCCTGACAACAGTAGTAGCTTTCCACATTTAATGATTTGACAAGCCATAAATTTGATAAATAAATACTCGAAAAATATTGTAGTAAAATATTTAGTAAAAATTGCAATACCGCACTTTATTGCACGAAAAGCTAAATTCTATCTCTGTCAAGAACATGAAAAAATAATAGATATGGAAATAAGATAGCTATTGTTTTTTTCACTTTGAATACAGAAACTTTAAATTGAAAAATATTAGAACATTCAACCATTCAACATACAAAATACAAAGCGGCACCCAAAAATATGGTTCTTTTATTAATATTAAATTATGACATTACTGAAATATTATTCACCATTTAAAGTGATTCCAGAAAAATAATCTAATATTTGAAATCCCCCGTATATAAAATGTTTTTTTTTTTTGTGTAAATTCATTATTTGTGCACTCAAAATACATTACACTTGTTGTTTTGTTTCTTTATTTGAAAAAAAAAAACAAAAACAAATTTTTTATATAAAAAGTCAGTACAAAAAATAAAATAAAATTTTATTTTTCAGCCTTGAAAAATCATTTCCTTATTTCGGTGACAAGAAACTCACTCACTCATTATAATCTTTCTATAAAGCTTAAAACGATATGCGCACACATAATAAAGAAAAATCACCAAAAAAAAAAAAAAAAAATAGACAGAAAAACAAAAACAAAAAAATTCATTCTAGTAATCAACAAAAAATTGTTTACTAGTTGATTCATATTCATTCACTCACTTACTTACTCACTAACTTTACTTACTTGCAACAATAAACAACTCTTAAACTGTATACATATGTAGTAAAGTAATATTGTTCAAACTGTCTGCCATCTCTGTTTTTATATTTGCGACAGTTGAATAGATATTTTATTTTTACTTTTGTTTTTATGTCAGTCTTCGGAAAAATATATATATATTGTTTTTTATAATTAGAAAATAAAAGAACATCAACGGTACTATATTTTTTTTTAAATGCTTCTAAATAAAGTAGCTTTCAATTTTAGAATTTATAATTTTTAATTTAAAAACAAAAAAAATAAAAAAAATAGTTTCAAGGATTTCATTTGATTGCAAAAACAACGTAAATACTCGTAGAAAAATAAAAAATAAAAAATTGAAATTTTTATCAGTAAATATAGAAATGACTTGTGTAACAGCGATTTAGTCATAAAATTGCCTATGTAATAATAAATATTTCTAGCAGTTATGAGCAAGACATATTTTTAATTCTCTGGAAAATTTTCTGAATTATTATCGTTTAAATTCGAGTTTATACCTTTTAATTGTACATATATGAAACGTTTGGCAAACAACAAATCAATTAATTAATAATATTTTAATGCTTAAAAATTAATAATAAAATTATTAGATTTTTTAATTACTCTTTAGATTAATATACTATCAGATTTATTGCTTTTAAGTAACTGTCTGGAACAGTGGATCGAATACACAAGCGTGCTGATCTAATACGATTATTATTAATTGGGAACAAAAATTTACGTATAAGTTGTTAAGATTTCAAACAAACTGTGGAAGAGACATTGTATACCACTATATTTCAATAAAATCTTCAAACAAAACCAAACACAGATTAATAAATCTGAAACTTAACATAAAACATGCTCTGAGATCTTAAAATTTAAATAAATAATTAATTTTAACTATACATATAACTATATATGAATGATTCTATACCTTATATGAAAATGTTATAAAAACATCTGTGAGTTATAAAACTCAATCAAAAATTTTAACGTAAAACCTGTTATTATTAACTATATAATTGAATAAAGAAATTATTTAAATTTATTTTATTTTACTTTAATATAAGTTATAAAATCAATCAGAGTTGAAAATCAGGAAATAATGTATAGATATAGTCTAACACTACAATGATAAGTTGCACTAAACTTGTCTTATATGAATGAAACACCCTTTAATAATCATTCATAATTATTTTTGTTTAACTTTTATTTCAATATTTTGATTTTAGTTGTCATTAATATCGTTCCATTAAGCTGTGTAAACTACTCATAAGTAGATTATTAAAGGAATGCTCATTTTATACTCATGAGCAAAACATAACCGAAAACATTTTTAAAATTATAGTTTAACTTATTCTACTTTAACGTTAGTTTATTTTTTGGTTTGGAAATTTATTTATTTTTGTGTTGTTTAGTTTTATTTATTTAATTTAGTTTTATTTGTAATTGTCTAACCATTGTTTCTACACAATTAACAAGAAGTAGTGTAGTTGTGTTCAAAAATGTGTAAAAATGGTTACTTAGGGACAGAATAATGGAACGCTACTATTGCTTTCACTTTAATTATTTTACGTAGAACTAAACGTAAAATTTCAGTAGAAGTTCTTTATTTATATTCTGAATCTGTAAAAAATACTGTTTTGAACTGTTAGAATAAATATACTGGTTCCTAGGTTATACATCTTAAAATTTCCAATATATATGAGTGTTACAGTCATAATTCTTGATATTGTGATCGGATAAATAAAAATTATGTTTTTCAAAACTCTTCTAATCCGATATTATGCTCTTCTAACAGCAATTCGTTTGAATCTATTTGATTGGAAGTTAGAATATCATTATAGGTGCAATTATATATAGTCCACAAATTACAAAAGTTTTATTAGAATATTTAAAATAACATCGAAATATTGAAAATAGACTATAACGAATATTTAAAATGCGTAAGTAGAAAATTACAAAAAGTAAAGTCGCTTAGCAAGTCTAGTTTATTTAAATAATTCACAAAAGAGAGCTAGAGGGAATGTGCAAATAATTTTGAAAAAAAAAATAATATAAAAATTAATAATTAGTCCGACATCTAATATGCGTACTCTAAAGCATAAATCTAACAGTATAGAGTATTTCAATATTGAATTATTGATTTTACCGATACATTATAATCATTTTTGTTTAGCTTCTCCATTAAAAACAATATCATTTTGTAAACATTCAATAATGAATCACTATCATAACTTTGTTCATATACTATTTTGTCAGGTGTATATTAGGTGTTATTTACCAATACAAGTATAAAAATTAAAAACAGTATAAGTATAAATATAATTATTAATTACAAAAGTAACCTTCATAATAATAAATACAAAAATAAAAAGAAGTAGTTTTCAATTTGTCTCTAATTACACCCCAATTAGCATTAATATTTAATTAAATTATTTTTTTTTTTTAAAATCATCACCTAAATAATATTAAATAACTAAATTATAATATTTTGACATAATACTACATTAAAATGTCAAATTAAACATGATCTAAATAAATTTTACTATTTATGTAGTACATACTATAGTACATATGAAAAAAATTTAACTCTCAATAAGCATAATGATATTCAAATTCAACATAAATACGTTGGTGGACAATAATTGACAAAAGCTTGATAGTTTGTTTATAAGTTTGTATTACGATTTAACATAATATTGTCACTTTGTATAGTGTCTTGATTTAAAATTTATTTTCTTTTTCATTTGTTTCTGTCATTTTGTTTTAATTGTAAAAAATCAAAAAAAAAAAAAAAACAATAAAAAATAAATCAGAAAAAATAATTATTACATTTATTTCGTTTATTATGATTTTGTTGTTCCGTTTGAAACAATTGTAATTAATTTATAGTGATAACATTTCATTGATGATATTTACATAATAAACTATAATTTTTAATTTATAGAAGGTGATCCGATTTCATATGCAAATTCTTTAAAGGGTGATTCCTTGAAGTATTTTATGTCACATATTGTTTGTTTTATACTATTTTTAAATTTAACTGAGCTGGATGGGGTTACAGAACATTAATTTAGAAAAACAATGTCTAACAAATATCAGTTACATCTCCAATGATATAAAAATACAGTTAAATCTTATAATAAAATGTAGGTATGATAAAAGAAAACTAAAAAAGGAACGATAACTGGTATATATATATAGTGAATTTACTTAATATTTAATTTACTTTTACAAATCTAAACTATTTTGATTATCCTACAGTTATCATTGAAAACAAAGCGATTTCAAATATGTAAATAGAACAAAATGAATAACAAAAATTAATTTCATAACTTATTAACATGTTATGACAATCTAAACATTTTATCTGAACAGTTATACGCTTCTGGTTTTATTTTTACTTATTGATAAAATATCAAAGTCCATGGCAGAGACGTATTGACTGAATTTGCAACTGTAACGGAAAACAAAATCAAATTAGATAAATAATACCACATGTAGTTACACATTCCGACTTACAATATCATTTGTAACAGGTGTATTAAAACCCGTATTGACTGAATTAAAAACAAAAAAATTAAACAAAAAATGTTAATTATTGTAACAGATTTATTTATTAAATATTTAATAATGATTAATTAAAATAAATTTTAATATTATAATTTGATATTAAAAAAAATAATTCAAAATAAGGAAATAAAACTTGAAAAAAATATAAACAAATTGTTTGAATAAACAAAATTAAAATCTAATTTTAATTATGATATGACAGATTGTTGGAATGACACTGTGAAATACCAAAACCAAAAACCAACAACAAATGATAGTCTTTTTGAATCGATAAAATTACTTCATCTTTATCTTCTCTAAGTTTAGAAATAAATTTTTGTAAAATTAGTAACTATACCATTATTTAAAACTGCTGAATTTTTGTAAATTGATATCGAACGATGTTGTATACTAAAAGAATGCATGAACACATTACATAAAATATGTTAAAACCATCAGTTGGCTGATAGTGTTATTTTAATATGTATATCTTAGTTATAATTTCATAACATTTATGAAATGTGTCAAGTTTGTTTTGAAACAGTACTTGCGATTGTATCAGGGACGATATTATTAATTACTGAATTAATTGAGGGATGAGCAACATTTCATAATGTTCTGTTAAGTACATACATTTGTATTTGTTACAGAAATTTTTCTCTATTTTTGTAAACTTTTTTTGCAGACGATATAGAAAACACTTGGCAATATAATAAGACGATCGAGTATAGTATACAATTTTAGGTTTCTTAAATGAGTTGTATAGATTAATAGAGTAATCGTAGTGATATATTTTTAGGATTTTTAAGAGAAAATTCATTTATTTATCGCTATTTTTTGCATAGGAATTTCATATTCATCTTAAATTCTAAATTCTTATCTATTGCAGTCCTAGTTTTGCATGTCATCTACATTTTCAATTACTAAACTATCTATTTTTACATTCACATTATTTTTGTCAATTATATCTATCTATCTACTTTTTTTCAACACATTTAACTTAGTTTATTATTAATTTTAAGTCACGTACATACTTAACTTTTCTAATTTAGAATACATTTACAATAAACATTGTTCGACATTGTCACTAATATAATACAACAATGCATCACCCATGTATTTCATACATAAAAAATTAATACCCTTAACACTGAACCCTGCGGTATTCTCAATACCATATTTAATTTAATTTGAAATAAACCCATTTTCTTTTGTTTCTTAAGTTAGAAGAATATTTCTATAACATTTAAACTCTACATCTCTAAATACCAGTATTTTGTTCAGCATTTTTTAAAATCCACCCTGATCTAATGTTTAATTCATTTATTTTATGCTCCAAGTATAATTCATTTATTTTATGCTCCTCCTGTTTCTGGGTTGGCGTTAGTGTAACACACACCGTCCTGCCGTTGTAATTAACGCAACGATTTTTTTTTGCATGTAATTTAATATTTTGAATTGATAATAGAAAACAAAATTTAAATTGACCTTGTTTCTTGGGATTTTCAGATCATAGTTTATATTATAATAATATACACTTACATGATAAATTTTACAATTATGCAAATATTTTTACAAGACAATCCAAATTTACCTAAAAAGATAAAAATTTTATTTAAATTTAATTATTATAATTATCATAAATATAAATAAATAAAATAAGAAAAATAAAATACAAAATAATAATTATTAATATATCTACTCTGTATTACTAATCTGTGAATCTATGATTTGACCTCAACATTTATAGATTAAAAATTGCGTTAAGACCAGTTTGCATTTAAACTATTAATTAATTTTTTTTTTTTTTTGTATAGCTTCAAATATCTTAATTGTTTTAAATATTCATATTAAAAAAATTAATTTAAATTGAATACAAATTTTTATAACGGAATTATTTTTAATTTTAAATTTTAATCGAAATTCCATTTCTAATCGTTTTTCAATAACATCAAATTGGACAAAATCAAAGATTGGAAGATTTTAAAACACATTAATCAGATTTAAATCAATTTTTAATATTAAATTATCCCAATTTTAAGTTATTTAGATAAATTTTAAATGAATACAAGTCGCATGGAATTGGTGTAATATTATAAATTAGGAATTGTTAAGTAAATCACTGTAGTGATAAGTGATAAATCCCAGATAATTAATTATAATAGAACTTTCTTTAGTTTAATTAAACTATTTAAATTAAATTATAACAATATAATATTATAATATAAACCAAGTTTAAATACAAAATTCAAAAATATTTATCACAATAATACAATCTTATACCCAAAAATTCATAGAAATTATTATTCATTCAAGAACCCCAAAGATCAACAATACCTATTAAGAACGTTGTTTAAATTAAACTGCATCAAATTCAGTCTTGCAAGTTATTAAAATTAAAATTAATTTATTGTATTATGATTATAATCTATTGTAAAACATTCAGAAGTAGATGATAAAAATGAGCATTTAGCAAACTGTTCAAAGCAGTACAAAAAAAAAGGATTCAAGAATATTGTCAATATTCGAAATTGGATTGCAATAGAAGGAGAAGTTTACTATGTTATTAATGTACAACAGAATATTGAACTTTGAGTCTATTTTAATCTATTAAATCTAATCTTAGCATTTTTCAACTAAAACTAATCAATACATGAAAAAGAAATAGGGAAATTCTTCAAAAGGAGAGGGTTCTGGGGTTCTCAAATTTATATCTTCAGACACATTTCTTTTTACCTCACATTTCTTATTACTTTTAAAAGTGAAAGTGCTTAAAATATAGATCAGATTATGGATGCGTTCATATGCAAAGTTCATTGAAATTACTCTATTTTTGTCATTGCTGTTGCCGTTTTTCCTTACTTATCGCTGAAACTACAACAAAAATTTATATGGCATGTTGCATTTCATATTTCATCTTAGCTAAAGAGAGACATTTTGTTAGAGAATGCATAGAATAAGGACTGTTTTTTCAGCAGCTGAAAAATGTTTCTATTTTTTAATTTTCGAGCCGACTTAGTTCTTTTACTACCTGCATTGGTAGTTAATATTAATTTATTTATTTATCAAGAATAAATTATCAAATAATGGATATCTACGGCGGCGATGTACCACAATGTTTGAACCCGTTCTATATATTAAGATACTAATTTTTGCAGACTATACAGGAAAACTAAAGCAAACGAATTAAGTCAAGTCTGTTCACATCATTTTTACTATTAAGTGACAAATATGTACATTAGTTAAACCCAAGAACAATACGTTATTAACTGATTCAAATTCATTTAAATATTTGAGGCTTCTATTCGCCCAAAAATTAACATAGAGGAAGCATATTGCAACCAAAAATTTTTTTTTCCCATTTTTATTTACATCTGTCTTAATATAAGACACCTAGTAACTTTCCTTACATTTTGGGTAGAGTATAAATGTACAATCATTTTGTTATAGTAATTTTTTTCTAAAATTCATTTACATTATATTTTGTTTTTTTTGTTTTTTTTTTTAAACTTAAAATCATGTGGTCTGTATTTTTTCAGGCGTCTATTTCTTATTCTTTCTTGTTCTGGTAGAGTGCTAATTTAATTGTTGGAATGGATTAATATTTTTTGTTGATATTTTAAACTTGTCCTTTTAATTTCTTCATTAATTGTCAGTACTTTTAAATCACAGTGTAGATCATCATTTCTCACATACCATTCGGCTCTCGCAATCGTTCTAATTATTTTTGATTGTGCTCTTTGTATTAAAATAATGTTGGTATTGCTTGAGGTACCCCAGATTCCTGCACCATATGTCCATATCGGCCTTATGATTGCTTTGTAAAGTAGCACCTTGTTGTTCATTATCAATTTAGATTTATTTCCCAAAACCCATTGTAGTTGTCCGGATTTTAGCCTTATTTGAATACATTTGTGGATTATGTGGTTCTTCCATGTCAATTTATTATCAATGTGCATTCCTAGGTATTTTTCGATTTTTATTTCTTTATTATTTATCAGTATTGGTATCGTATCGAGTTCTTGTTGTATATATAACTTGGGTAGTTTTATCTTCATTAATTTGGATATTACAAGTTTTGAACCAAGTCATTGTTTTATTCATAATTTTTTGTACCTGTAGTAGCTGTTTTTAAGCATTCATGTGAAGCAAGTAGAACAGTATGAAAATTTTGCTAATAATATATTCTGTTTTCTTGGTATTGGAATATCGGTTGTATACAGGAGATATAAAACTGGACCCAATACCCTGCTTTGCGGTACTCCTGCTTCTATTTTACTTGTATTTTAACATTCAGACTTGTATTTAACAAAGAAGTAACGATCACTTAAATAGCTTTTTAATTTAAAAAATTAAAGTAATATCCCTTTGGCAAAAAGTTTCTCAGTTTATGTAGTAGACTTTCGTGCCAGACTTTGTCGATCGCTTTTGCCACATCTAAGAAGATACCGACACAACATTTTTTATCATCCAGGTTATCATCAATTTTTTATTGTTGAATGTTGTCGCCGGAATCCAAATTGATGATTCGGTATTAGATTTTTTTGTACTAATATTAGGTTCTAGTCTAGTCTAGTCTAGTCGATCATTGGTCGGTACGATGTTGTTAATATAGCATCTTTTCCAGATTTAAGTATTGGTATGATTTGGGCTACCTTTCAGACTTTAGGAAATTCTTTCAACCTAAATATAGCATTGAATATAATTCTTAGAAATTCAATTGCTTTTTCAGGCAGCTCCTTTATTATTGCAAACAAAATTAAAGAACTACATCTAAAATTTTCCATAGACATATACATTATAGTAAGTGTTCAAGCAAATGTACTTATAACAGCAAACAACGCGCCTTCGTTTTTTTGAAACTAAGTCATAAGAAATTATTTACAATTGAGGTCGGTAAAAAATGAAATAACTGATTCAACTAAAAGATATTGAGCTTAGTTAGAAAACGACCCAAATCCACTGGTGAGATAAAATGAAACAACCATCAACCATCTTTTTATTACTACAATATATAATTGGAAAGTGCCAAACATGAATTGATGAATGAACAAAAAAATATAAGAGAAAAAAACTATACCATTTTGGTATTAGGGTTTCTGTAGGAGTGCAATCCTTTGCGCAATCAAAAATTCAAAGATTAAATATATAAAATTAATAAAAATATAAAATATATAAAGATTCAATATATCGAACTATTTAGTTTTCTAAAAGGGTGGCGCTAATATTTTTCTCGATTTAATGAATACATAAATACTCATTTTGATTACATTTCAAAATGAATTACATTTCGTTTAATGAGTTTTAAAACAAATATTTTACAAGTCGTTATATACCATATTTAGTAATTTACGTCTTTCATTTGTTATTATAATCTTCACCATACATATACAATATACATATATATATTTATTATATATTTCTTAGAATTTATCATTCCAGTAAGACAAGTTAATTGATATTTATCCAATTTAATTTTAAATCTGATACAAAAACTCTATTATGTAAGAGAAAGTTAAATTAAAAATGCGATTGAAAGTGTAAGTTATATAAAATATCATCATGAGAAAAAAAACAATTTACAATTATACCATTATACCATTTTTCGATACAATGTAAATACGAGTATGTATATATAGTAAACAGATGTCACTTATAGCATTAAATCATGATTATTTATTAGTTTCCTTAAATTGTTATTTTGCTTATTTCAAATTGAATGTAACACTAATGTATGTATGTAGTATATTGTAAATGTATATGCCTATATATGAATTAAAATTTATAAACTTGTAAAACATATCTGTTGTTTTTTTTTAAACGTGGCGTGTAATTATAGAAGGTCATCATGCTCGCTAAAATTGTTTACAAGTTTTTTTTTCACTCTCAACTTTACACAATTGAATTTTAACGCTCATAGATTAACTATTTATATTTATATGTATGATGAATCTTTATTTAAAATGTAGAAATAGAAAAAAAAATAACAACTTTACCAAAATCTTAGCAACAGTAAAGTATTTTATTTTTTTTATTTTTAGTATTTTCAATTAGACGAGTTGTTTAATTTTATTAAACAGTTTTAATTTAATTGTATTGATGATTTAAAAATAAATAAAATTATTTATCGGTGATATATCGCGATAACATGATAGTCAAGTTAATTAAATATGCGGAAATAAAAATAACAGTTTAAATTATGTGCTGCTTGTAGTCTTTGAACGCATCGGATATGGAAATTAAAAAATAACTAAACATTTTTGTTTTTGTTTGGTAAAATGTTGCAGATGCTGTAAAGCTTTTAACGGGTATTAGTTTTTGTTTGTTTTTTTTTTCTTTATTCAAGGAAAAGTTTTTGTTGATAGCAAATATTTCGATTATTTAATGGTATAAATTTAGATGTAATTTAACATAAGTTGTAAAAATAAAACAGACAATTTGAATTAATGTTACAACTCTTTCGTCCTCTTAAAGCAAGGTATACCTGTTTACCTCAACTAATAACCTCACCCCCTTTTTCACTCTCTTCATGTTTGTTTTTGTTTTAAAATTTCTTTAATCTCCTGTTTCTTCAATTAACTTCAAATTGTTTTATTCTGGCCGACTGAAAGCGGCTGTGAAATATTCAGTAGTGAACGAGAAAGCCTATAGCATTGGTGAAATATTCAGAGTGGTAAAAGAAAAAATATGCTTTCAGTGAATTGTTCACTTCATCCATAAACAACTAATGAATTTGTCGGCAAATAACTGAATTCGGATTGCTGTAAAAATAATAACAATTAATACTAAGGGTTATCTGTTAACTTCGTTTCTCAGCATACGAATTCTACTTTGAAATTTTTTTCAATGGTTTCCAGAAAAGGCTTCGCTAGATAAAATAGAATTTTTTTACTCAAAATTTATTCGAAATATTTGAGTCAATTTTTTTTTATCTTACTTGCTAACTTACAGCTTGCTTCTTGCAGCTCTAAAGTTCGTAATGAACTCTTTTTGCAATACTTCTCAAGTTCTGCTGGCTTTGCTTAGCTGTTCTATAATCTTTATTGTGAGTTTGTAACCTATTTAAACATTTTTAAGATAGATTTAGTTAGGCTAATTTTTTTATTTTTTCTTTTAGTTTTCAATAAGAAATTATAGGTTTTTACTCCCGACTTTCCCAATATTATAATTCAGAGACAAAGTGTTTTTGCAAAATTGGTGCATATATAGTAATAGTATTAAAAATGATTAAAAATAGTGCATCAAATTAATATAAAAACTAAAAATTTGCCTTTATTATTTTATTAATATATGGAAAAAGCTGTTTTTGTAAATTTGTAACCTAGAATAGTTTAAGAACGTAAAAATAGTGGAAAAATTAAATTTATATAAAATTAATAAATAAAAATGTTAACTCATTAAAGCATAAAAGTATTAGATTGGCAGTTCACAAAAATTGTGATAAAACGTGAATTTGTTTTGAATGGTCATTAATATTCTCAAATATTCAATATTAATGTCGGTGTCCTTCAAGATGTCTGTAACCTTGATAAATTATAATCTATCCACAACTTCAACTCATATTTACAGCTTTGCTGATTTTAGTACTCTTAAGCGGGAAGCACAATTGGAACTACCGATGAAGAATTCGCGACGAAAAAATAAAAATACATAAGCTCTTATGTATATGCTCACAATTGAAACTACAGTCTTTCAACCACAATTTCGTTATCATCGAAATATGGCTATTTTCTATTTTTTTCGCTGGTAGTTGGATTTGACATTTCTGACAACCTTTTTAAACATCAAAAAAATAAAAACAAAACAATAATTCTGAAATAGTTAAATTTGATATTAGAATAATAATAATTGTTTTGTTTTATTTTTTAAGTTTATGTTATATCTAATAAGTTCTGCAATATAAGTTATAATTTAATAATATAAGTTCAAGCTTTATTAATAGCACTAATATTTGTTATTATTAAGTTATTAGTAATTATTGACTTGGTTTACGAAAAAAATAGTATTTATTATTAACTTTCCAGTTATATAAGTAAATAATGAGTTTGGAAGATTTTATTTAGATTTGGATTTAAAAAGCTTTATTAGCGATGTATTTGGAACTGATAATTGCTTCAAATAAATTAATAAATTATTCAAAATCATTTTTCCATTTTGAAATTCCGATATTTGCTTTTCTGTTTTGTTTGTTTATTTTTATTTTTCGTTTCGCTACAATTGCGTTTAATTTGACGAAAAATAGTTTAGCGAAGCGAAGTTCGTAGTCGGTGGTCGGTGGTCGCAATTGTGTTTACAGCTTTAGTTCCTTGTATTTCTGATAATAATTATTGTCAATAATTATTTGAATTTGATTTTATTTCTTTACAACTATTAAGCAGATATTATAGTTAAATTTATTTTTATAAAGGTATTCAAATTTATTAATATTATTACATAATTTTTTTTATTTAATGATAACAGCGCTTTATTAACAGTCATTATACAAAAAAAAAATTGTCTTTAATATTATACGCATCTAACTTGTGCCATTAATTGACGTTACTTGATTTCAAAATTTAAAAAATGTTATATAAAAAAATATAATGAAACTTTAATAATCACGATTTTCTTGAAACTAATTTAATATCGTTTTATTTTTATTTCTTTTTTTAAATTAATTTTTCATTTTAAAATTAATAATAAATAAATAAAAATAAATAAAGAATATTTCTCTATATGTGGGCAATCTCATAACTCACTGAACAATTAATAAAATGAAAAACTTAGATATTATTGTTAGTAAATATGCTGAGACGAGAAAGAAGTCACTATATTTTTTATACAAAAGAAATAGAAGTCGATGTATGCGTTAAGCTGTTCCAGTTCCAGACAGTATACTGACTCTAGCGGCACAAAAGTAAATATGCTAATTGTTGAATTATGAACGAAATAATTGTCCAGTATTTGGAAATTTTCAATTGATTCAGTAGTGCAAGTATTCGAAATCGTGTGAATGAAATGCTCTTTTTAAAAACCTTGAGGGATGGAAATCGTATTCAAAATCAATGATAAGCAGCAATTAAAGAGAATGCTCTATCGATTGGTGATATTTGAAACTTCCGGAAAGGGCCGCAAATCGGTTTTGAAGACCAAAAATCGCCGAAATTGCCGAAATTGAGATTTACAAATGGGAAGAGGTACTTTTTTTATGCAAATTCAAATCTGCTAGGAAACTTATAACTTCTTAGTATTGATAATGAGATTTGGTGCTACTCCAAGAAATTCATTCGACTTGTAGATATAGCTTTATATGAGTTAACTGTTTATGAGAATTATATCATTTGCAATACTGCTTGAATGTCGGAATGGTAATATTGTTATATATAATATAATATTGATACATACTTTTTTCTTCTGAAGCGGTCCATTTTCTTCACGTTTCAATTAAAAAGGTTTTTTATAATTAATTTTAACTTAGAAAACTGTATTTTTTTAATATGTTTGACTCCCAATAGAATATAACAACATTATTATTTTTGTTTAAAAGATTGCTCTTTATTCTAATTTTTTATAAAACCTTGACAAAATAAAATTGTTATGAAATATTTTTAAAAAAAAACCGTTATTTATTATTTCGTGAGAAATTAAAACTATGAATTAAATATATGTACATTATTGTATAAATATTAAAATTTCACCAATTAACAATAATTGTTCTACTAACCTTTAAATTAAAAAATTACGTGAATTTTGAAAAATAAAATTCATTACAAACATTTTATCATTCCAAATTAAATTAGATCTAAACTGATAAAATTCAAAAAATTTTAAATACAGGGTAATGGTTTAACGATATTAAATATGTATCCACAAATGTTTGTAAGGATTACTAAGGGGCTACCAAAAGCAAACAGCTTACAAGTATGAGTAAGCCCAGCGTTAACAACATTCAAATTGCTTCTCTAAGCATGCAATTACAAAAACTCCCTTTTAACTGCTGAGATACCATATGAATTGATGGATATAGGCTTATGAAGCGCCTAGTAAGGTTGAGTATATGTAAAGCTTAGGAAGTGATTTGTTGTGTTTTGCAGAGGAAAAACAAGCCTTAACAAAACATGGGATTGGATTTTTTAAAGATTTTGCAATACTAGCTTTTTATATTTTAAATGTTCAGTTTTATTTCACATAGTACTTACTCACAATTAAGATTTTAAGGAAAAACCAAAAAATTAAGCAGATTTCAAAAATCGAAATTTTGATATAAAAATTTGAAAACAACAGGAATAGCAGTTTATTTGGTAAGCAGTTTAATTTTCAGTCTGTTTTGACGTGATTCAGCAAACCGTTTTTGGTAAAAAATAATAAATAATGAAATAACAAACCTAAACGAAATAACAAATGAAAAAAGTGGAATTGAGTTAAATCGTGCTAAATAGACAAAAAACTAAAGAATTACCAAACCCACCCAAACCCACGTGGTTCACCAAACCCAAGACTACCAAACCCACAATTTTTGATGGATAACTGAACATTTTCTCTTATTACTTTTAGATCTTACAGCAATGTTCAATTTCAGCCTGAGATCGATATCTGTTTGCTGATTTGCAGCGTGTAGGTTTAGACAGAATTGTTAATAACGTTTTACTTGATTTAGATAAAATCCTTGGTTTACTTGGTTACGGTAAAATTCATTTTTTATAATTTAACTCTGTTTCCATACTAAATATTTATTTAATTAATTTTTTTATTTTGACTCAGCAGAGCTATCAGATTGTCACATCCGCTGATAACAATTTAAAATACATCATCGCTCTCCATCCGTGATGGGGTATAAGGCGAAGAAAATACATACAGAAATAAAAAGATCGAACATAAAAAAATCATATAAAGCCTAAATGACAAATAGTATAAATCTGATTTTCAGTTTAAACTTATATGAAAACTATAGCTTAACTATAAAAACTCGTACAAGAAGTAGGTAAAGTCATTCCACCCGCTGATTGAATAATTAAAATAAGTAATATCTATAGTTTTATTTATTTGATAGTCACATCCCTCATCCAGAGAATTAAAGTATTGATATATATATACATATTTGGTTTGTATCAGCAATTATCAGTAAATTAAAACAAAGTTTTGTTCTCTTAATTTGACAAGAACTCGGTTTAGTGAAATCATATGTACATTTTACAGAATAACCATTAACTGACGTGTTTATTTCTTGCTAGATAATGATCGATCTTATTACATTATATACCACCACCCTTTTAACCTAAGATTCCCACCATTTATTAGATAGTTAATTTTAGATAGATATTTTAAAATTCTATAATATCTACACCAAATACTTGTATATCACGTGGTGCTGATATAATCACCATAAATATAAAATTAATCACTTCCTTACAATTTTACTTTAAAACCGTTACCTAAAAATCTTCAATACTTGTAATAACCATCACAATTACGTATACTTATATTTTATAAACATCAAGAAGATCTAAAACGTTAAACCTAAAATTAATAAAACAAAAAAAAAATAAAAAAAAATAAAAATAAACACAACGAAGATTCGTCCTCGAATAAAAGAAAAGCTAATTAGAATTTAGAAAAATTTGTTGATTTCGTGAAATTTTAATTTGCAACACTATTCCATTCAAACAACACTTCAATACCACAAAAACCTTGTATTCGACAATCAGAATTAAATAATTGATTGATTGATTGATTGATGACTAAAATAGAATTTAATATATACTACGTAATAGATAAATGTATGTGTAAATGTACACACATGTATAAAGTATATTCGAAAAGCTCTGTCAACATAAAATATTGCAAGTAATTTTTCAAAATAATTTTTTTTTTTTTTGTTAAATCTACTTATCAACATCAGTAATTCATACATTTGCAAGCAACAACAAACTAAAAAAAAAAAAAAAAAAGAAAATACCATTCATACCAATCAAAATAAATCATTATTATTCTAAATTAGGCTCTCCATTTCAATAGCGATAATTAATTATCTTATTTATTAAATTAAATGCAAGTAAAAAGGAAGGCCTTTAGAAAAAAATTATTATTTCCTAGACAAAACGGGAGTGGTGTCATATTCATGCAAATTTCTATTTTTTTTTTTTATTTAAATAAAAATTTTTAACTTTTTAAATGTCAAACATTCAACTTCAATCTATCCACAAATAAATTATGTTTGATATTATGCTTGATTTGTTGCAGTCATGTTTAATTTTGAAAAAATATTATTTTTTTATTTTTTTTTATGAGTGAAAGTCAATTTTTTGAAAATTTGTAATTAAAAAATAAAAATTATATTTTGAATGTTAGTAAAAATATTTAGTAAATACAACGGTTAGTTTTCATTACATATTTAAATTATTACTAGCTGTACTTGGTTTGAATGAACTGATTTGAATCTATAATTTGATTATAATTAATTGTTAATAATTAATAGGCGGAATTAATTCTTACGAGCAAATTTTTAATATTAAGTTTTGCCTTTGTTAAGTAGCAATTAATCAAATTCGAGTCAATTGCAAAGAGAAGTGTAACAACAAATGAGAGTAACATAAAATGTTTATGCGGATTTTAAAATAGACAAACATCACAAAATGTTACCCTCGCAAATTATAATTTTGAGCCAGTGTCGAATCTCAAGTATTTGAATTCAACCTGCGCAATTAGAAAAAGAAAAGCACCACAAAATATTACCCTCGCAAATTAATTATAATTTTGAATTCGGGTATAAATGAATGATAGCAAATAGGTGCTTGTTTGGATTAAAAAATATTATTCAATTTAATAACACAAAAATCGAAATATATGGTAATTAAAAATATCACATGAACTTAAACTGGAAGCATTTGAATGGAAGATATTTAAAAAAATATGTGAATGCAACCTGATAGTACGTACAGAATCCGTATCAATGAAGAGTGTCGCAAGGTAATACAACTATATATAGTATCGGAGATAAAATACATATCAACCCATCAGATGATTGGACATGTTGTCATAGCAGATATGGAAAAACCTATATTTGTAAAACTTTTAATGCGTTTTAATATACAGTAGTGACGCTGTAAGTGCAACTAATTAAAACCAAGTCAGTTGCTATTACTGAAATGTTGCAATTATCGAATATAACCTTAATTAGCTATGTGAATAGCCATACTATCATTAAATATGTATTATTCTCCGTTGCTGTAACAATAAAAAATAAACTTCAAAAATACTAAATTCATTGCACTTTATTTCAGATAATATACATAGCATAAAATAAACTTTAAAAAAAAAAACAAAGAACTTCATTATTTTATTCAATCAAAGACATTTAGGTACTATTTATATATACATAATAATTATGACAATAATATTTTAAAAGACATCTGAAATTTGTTTCTGTGTTAACTTTTCAATTTTTTTTTCATTGGCCACTTCTGTCAAATTCTGCAAAGTGATTTGATCGTTCACAGAAATATCATTTTCTTGACACCATTTGATACAAATATCGAAAGCTTTTATAGCTTCTGTATGTTTCATTTTCTCTATAGATACAACATTCAATTCTCCTCATCAATTTCGTCACTGGGCAAATTTTGAATATTCTCATCATCATTGTTTTTTCCAAGACCCAATCAATAATTTCAAATTCGTTAAATATGAATCCATCAGAAATTTGTTGCTGTATATTTTGTACTTGAATTATTTTCTACATCAATTCGAATCCTGAGCTCATTTAAAGGAATTTCATCTTCCGAATTACATTCCGTTGCGGAAGGCATAACTTTCTTAAAGCAATTATAAATTTTTGAAGAACCAACATTGTTCC
Source organism: Argyra leucocephala (assembly GCA_963942445.1). Lineage (NCBI taxonomy): Eukaryota > Metazoa > Arthropoda > Insecta > Diptera > Dolichopodidae > Argyra > Argyra leucocephala. Next base: position 129,316,829 of record OZ012679.1, read on the forward strand.
ATGCACTATAAATTGTTGCTCAACATTATTGTACAAATGTTGCTTTTACCGAGTCAGAAAATTTTGTCAGTTGCCTTTATTGAAGCAGTAGAATTGAAATAGGTTGTTGCAAATATCGAGGAATTGCAATTATCGATAGTTGCACTTACCGCTTCACTACTGTATATATGTACTATTATGTCGCAACAAAACTCACTAAAAAGTAGAAAATAATAATTGTTGAGGAGATACTCAAGAATCTATAGAACAAAATAAATGGCATTTCGCTGGAATATTGTTGATAGAATTCTGTAATATTTTAGGTTTAAAAATTATTATTTTTGTTCTCTGTTTTTTTTTTGTTTAAACAAAATCATTCTTTTATGCTCTTTTTTGCTCTTCCTTTAGGCCATTTTTTTTTTCTACAGTTACCTCTGGAAAACTAATTAGCACTTATTTTGTAAATTTTTTTATACCACGACTTGAATGACTTATTTGGTTTTATTGATTGATATAAGGATTACTCTCCTATTATCACTCTCACAATGAATTCGATACTAAAGTCACCCTATGTGATTGAAAAGGTCGATCAGATTACCAATTTTGCTTCCAATTAACACTGGGCAGCTGGAATAAAGATATTTAAGAAGTTTCTGTCTCGCTTTCTGTTCTGCACTGACGACAATGGAGGCTGAATGGAATTCCTAGCTTGGTAGCGTGGTTTGTAACCCGTACCGAACGCTACCATTCTTGATATATTATATTATATATACTGGGCCTGGCTAAAATTTATTTGATTTTGTTGGTGTTATACCTGTTTTCATATATGCTACATATGTTGTGTAGTATGTCCATTTTCATTTGCTTTAGCCATATAAATAAATAAATGTTCATTGACAGCTCAAATTGGAGAGTGAACATCCTCATCAAAAAGCCCGTTAAGATTAGAATATTGTTTCCCCAATTCATTGACCAGTTGTATAGGTTCCACTCTATGCCACTTTGACAAAGAACCTACAGATCAAAAAATTACCAGATCACATAGCAACTATATGTATATAGGCTCAAATACCAATTAAAAATGTAGTTTACTAGTAGGTTTCATCAAACGTTGCGTCAATGAGGTTAACGTCCGTTATATTCAAAATGTATTCTACATTTGGCTCGTTACAACACTCTGTAAATATGACTTGAAAAACTTGATAAATTTGGTTTCAATCTTGTGATATACTAACAAAACCGTCGCTCAACACAATATTGTATATCCTGCTAAAGTTTAGAAAACCACAATTTTACAAATTTGAAATATTTTTTTTTTTATAAATATGTAATGCTTTTCTAATCTCTTTACCCTCACATTATACAACCAAAATTATGGTACATGCAAATCGAGCTAGATAATGTGGTAGTATATATATGAATATTAAATAAATTTTACTTCATATAAAGAATTTATATGTATATATATTTCCACTTTTACTTTGTTAGTTTTATTGTATCTATGCTTGTCATCATGTAAAAACTCAGGAGTCAGACAAGAAATTCGATCATTTTATTTTTAAAATGTCATAAAAAGTTATGGCGAACGCATTAAATTTACTTAAACTAATTTTATTTTATAATTATTGACATAATACAAAATAGTTCATATACACTTCTGTTTACCAGATCAGAACCAACTGAATATAAGTTAAATATAATTTTCCCATCAGTTTGGATGAAAAAGTAAAATGTGATGTATTGAAAATGTATGAAATCAAATTTAGAACACGCACACATTAACATTATGAAAATAAAAGTATTTTTCATTGTACTGACTTTTGTCTAATGATTAGTTTGTTGGAGGATATAAAGTGGCATCATAGGAGGAATTAGGATGATCTGGATGTAGCCAAAACAAAAGTTTTATTAATATAACTTTACTGAAACAATAAATGATCCATTCAACAAAACTTTTGAATTAAAACGCTTTGAAAGTTATTTGTTTAGTTAAAATATACCGCTATTTAGAAGATTAATGTATTTAGAGTATAGTTAGAGCGATGATTTTCTTTCAAAAGTTCACAAAAACTTCCCGTTCCACTTTCTGTAATAAAAAGGTATTATATCTAAGTTACTGAGATTAACATAAAACAAAAAAAATAATCACAGGACCGTCTCAGTATAATATTATGGTAATGCTATTAAGAAATAAAGTAAAACAAAGTTAGTTTCCAATTAGGTATTAGCTTTTGTACTTATATGTTAGGTGAGAAATATCCGAAAACTATCTCGGATCAACTATCGGAAAATAGCATTAAAATAAAATAGGGATCTTTGAATTATGTTGCAAGTGTGATAAATTTGCCAAATGATAAAATCAGAAGAAGAACAGCGTTAACGAATAAAATGGATTTCTCGGTTCTACCAATAAAAAAATGCCGAAAAAATTGGTAGAAAAATAAATATTAGGATTTATAAGACTCTAATTTTAGCATTTATAACAAAACCAATACGTTTCTATTGATGCGAGAGTTGACACTAGTAGAAATAAGTTAAGCTTTGGAATAAGCCTAGACTATGTAAATTTAATTTACCTTAAAGCGACTTGTTTTTTCTTTCACAAAGGCCTAATATATTAGGGCAGCATGTAGGCTTTTAGCCCTTTGTGCTCTCCTCCACCCTTAACCTAGTCGACTCTTTTGATAAAGGCCAATCAATTCCTGCAGAAGCTTTCTGAGGTTATGTAGTGCATTTCCAACAACCTGAGCCTTGAAAGAGTCAGGCACTCTCCTACAACATGTGTGGAGGTTTCTTTCTCTTCCAGACAGTGTCTACAGGATCATCACTTAGTGCTAGACTACACATGTGCTTATTCATGTGGTTATGACCAGTAAGTATGCCCACCATTTTCCTACAGTCTACTCTATTAAGAGTTAGCAGGAAGTTGGATATTTTGGTGTTTGGTCTTAGTACATATATTTTGGAGACTCTGTGGCCTTCAATACGCTCCCAAAGAATGTTAGTTTCCCTCTTCAGGGTGTTGTCTATCGACAGTTTAATATTACTAATAGATATACCAACTGCCGGTTCCGGGCCATAAATATTTCCCGCCGATGATCTGGCTAGTAAACCGACTTAAGAAAAAAGAAGAAATTGTTTAATTTGTTTGACTAAATGTTGAATTTGTATGGAAAAATGTTGAAGTTGGCTGCAAAAAAGTACAGTTACCGCTATACGCTGTTGAGAACAAAATTTTAATATGATGCAAGAAGGTAACAGACCTTTAATTTCTATGGTTTTAAAATTACAAAAATTTAATTAAGCCAAACATATAAAAAAAAACACTTTGTGCATGACTATGCAGGACTCTAAAATTAACAGGAATAAGCGTAGTATACATAGTTAACGGTTTTTGGTATGTATATACAGTACTGTTACAAAAAGAGTGGTTGGAAAGCCATCATGTAAAACTCTATGAAATATTTAATTCACATATACTTACAATTATTTTTAAATTTTTAAATGGAAAGGATAGTTCTTGAACCTGGAAAAATAATACCCTCATTTACAAGCGACAAGAAAAATACAATTTCTTTCTAATTATCACAAAGTTTTTCATCTGTGATAATTGTCATTAATTTCCCTTCCTTCTTAACTCCCATTAATTTTGTTTTTAGCTTGTGCACATCTAGTGAATTACAGTGTATTTTTTTCTATAATACTAAATACATTTTACAAAATTAGTCTAATAATAGAAATAAAGCAAAATTATTCAAGATTTTCTATTTTATTATATGAAATAAAAAAGATATGCAATAGACATGTGCAAATGCAACACAAATAGCCACAAATAGAAAAAAAAATAATAATAACAAAAATTCACTTAAATTCAAATTTCTAATGATGATGCAAAAATGTCGATGAACATAAATACATATTTTCGTGTTTGATTCATTTGTTAGTCATTTATTATTATCTAGAATAATCGCAATTGTCTAGTCTTTGTTCTAGGTCAGGCATATAGCAGCAAGCAAACAACAGAGCATAGCACACCACACAAAGTAAAAGAGAAAAAATATTTAAAATGTTAATATTTTTATTTTATTTTATTTTTGTTTTACATTGCCAGTCATATTTCACCTTCAATCTAAACATGCGGAAAATAAAATATTAAACGTTGACAGTATATATATACATGTAGTTACAGACATATTCATATACATTAGTGTTAGTTATTGTGAAAGCTTTGAAATTGATTTAAATGAATATAATTAAGTTGGCAAATAGAAATTGCATAGAATTTATATAGAAAAATATTAAAACAAAACAAAAAAAATAATTATAGAAATAAGAAAAACTAAAAGCAGTTCGAGTGAAGTGTAATTGGTTGTTTACCATAGTTGACACAATGACAATTTATCTTCTTTTTTTCTTACACATGTTTGTTGTAAATGGGTTTTTCACAGATTTGTTGTTTTGATAATTTGATGATTTCGAATATGTTGCAATTTCTACTAGAACGCCATCTTAAATATTTGAAATAAGATCAAAAAGAATTATAATAGTATTAACAAATACCACCTGTACTTCGGATTAATTAAAAATTTATCTGATTTCTTAATAACCCTGTCAATATCGTTTTAGTAAAACAGATTGACTATGCCATATGCCAATATCAACCTATTGTTTAATAATACAATGTTGTGTCTTATCACTGCAGCTTTTTTATAGCTGTAAATAGTAAGATATCTATTATTATATATTTATAAATTTAGTTTAACAATAGCACAAGCTTTGAACCATAGACTTTTCATCGAACATTGTGTGAAAAATGTTAATATATAATTTAATAATCAATAAGATGTCCTAATTCAGTCGTGAATATTTTAGAGTCAACTTCTGCTTCCATTTTTAGCATATTCATGTAGTTTCATTTCATCCATAGATTTAAAACACACATAGTAGTTTCCCACGTTTAAATTATTTGATATATCCTAAATTCAAAGGAAAAAACTATATAATGTGATTGTACATGCTAAGTCTTTGCTTTACAAGTAGCTGGAGGGTTCATTCCATAATCCTGGCATTATAAAAAAACAAGATAGTGAACTCGTCATTGGTAACTACCAAACCATTGTTTAATTTCAGTCTGGATGATAAACAGTTTGAGAAATTTCATATATAAAGTTATAATGGAGTGGTAGGCAATGCAGATTCTATTAATATGTTTTTAACTTGATACAAGGAGAAGATTACTCTTCTCTACAAAATATTAACGCAGGAGTATCACAAGGTAGTAGGTAGTATACTGGGCCCCATACTATATTTACTATACACTAGTGATATTCCTGAGATAGAAAATGCGACGATAGCTACTTTTGCAGATGACACGGCTATATTAGCAGTCGGTAAAAATATAAATGAAGCTACAAATAAATTGCAACAAGCCAATAATAAAATCTCCATTTTGTGTGAGAGAATTAAACTGAATGAAGCAAAATCCACGCACGTTAACTTTACAAATAAAAAAGTTGAGTCACACATTCCAATAAGATTAAACAATGCCATCATACCATATCAAAATTCTGCAAAATATCTTGGTATAACGCTTGACGCAAAACTTAGATCGAAAGAACACGTTAAGAAAAAAGAACTAGAACTCGATCTAAAATACAAACAGTTGTATTGGCTAATTGGGCGAACATCTACGCTTTCGACATATAACAAAGTTTTGATCTACAATCAGATATTAAAGCCAGTCTGGGCATACGGTATTCAAATATGGGGTGGTGCTAAACAACTACATATTCAAACTATCCAAACGTTCCAAATATAAGACGAAATAAAAAAATTGCCTTCTTTCTTCTATCTTTTATCTTACAATAATTCCTAATGGAATTTTGTTTGATCAAAGATATCTGGAGTCATAGAGCCAAAATTGTATTAATGGTTCGTTACTAGTTTTAATTTTACCAAAGGATGGGAGTTTTTAGTGCATTAAAGTCGGCACAGTCCTTCACTTCGTTCATCCTCGGCTCAAGAACAGAAGTTGATGACTTTTTTGATGATTTTCTTCTATCTAGAAAAAAAAAAACTTGATGCAATATATTAAGCAATTAAAAGTCTGAGTGTCATTTGGTTATGTTGTATTTTAAAATATTAAGTTAAACAACTCGTATTTATTAGAAAATGTATTTAGGATAAAATATTGAGATATGCACTCATCGATACTCAAAATTTTAAAAAATTGGTACCGCATCAAAATATTAAATATACGGTACATTACACAGTACAGTCCAAAGTAATATCCCCCAAAAAAGAAAGCGTTACAAAAATAACATTTGCATATTATATTACAATGATTGAAGTAGATGATAACGTAAAAGTCGCAATAAATAAGCTACAAAGAAGTAATCACGAAATCATCTAGTTGATCTACGAAACGACAGATAAAGTTAAATGAGGCAAAATCGATGCACATAAATTTCATTAACAAAATAATAGAGATATTTGTCTCAGTAAAAATTCTCAACAAAACATTGCACAATACTTGTCTACGACGCTATAAACCAAATTCAACGAAATGTCAAAAAAATAAAAATTAAATTAAACATAAGCACAGAAAATGCTTTGGGTGATTGATCACAAGTCGAAACTATCGATGTACAATAAAAGTTTTCAAAATAAGTAATCAAATTATAAAATCAGTTTGGGCATATACGATATTCAATTATAGAATTCAATCTTGGAAGTTGTCTTATACTAATCTAATTTATATAGAGATCTTACGAACTATTACATAATAGACGAAATCAAAAGATGTGCTCTCCAGAATAAGATACGTCTATTACAACATATTTTAAATATTGAAACATTTAGTTGAAACAAATATTGAAAACATATTGAAACAGTCAATAACTTTATTGGACTCTTCAAATAGATAAAACTGTTCCAACTGTGTTGGGTTAAAATTAATCATTTCAAAAAGTCTATTTTGTTGAATTAAAATTTATTTTGATATTAAAATAAGAATTGCAGAAAAATTAATGGTTAGTCGTATTTAACTGGTTTTGAATGAAATTCAATGATAGTTTGGAGTTGTATATATATGTTAGAGAACTATACTGAAAAAATTTTTCCTAGTAAGATTGACAAAATAATTTTGTAAGCTGTTAACAAAAATTTTTTTTCTATTTTGTCAAAAATGTTTGTTTGCTCAACAATTAAGTTTGTAAAATTGACCAAGTGTATAAAATTTTGTTATCTTGGCCAAAACCCGTTTTAAATCAATATTTGTATATTTGACAAAATTTATCTTAATTTGACAAAAATTTTGACTATGCAATTCATTGCTATTAATAAATTTTTGTTAATTCTACAAAATCTATTTTGTCAATAAGAAAATTATTATTATAATATTTGATGTTGTCATAGTCAGATTAACAAAAGACTTTAGTAAACAGTTGACAAACAATTTTTATTCATATAGCAATTTTTTTTCTATTTTAGTTGAAAATATAGAAGTAAAGATGAGGGGTTATGTGAAGTTGTGTTTTTGAATTTACTTATTAGAGAGTTCAATTAAAAAAAAAGTGAAGAATTAAATAAAAAAAGACAGTTGAAAAATTAAATTAAAAAAAGATATTAGAATTAAGTTAAAAAACTAAATAATATGAAATATTTAAAGCTAAAATTTATTTACTTATGTATTTTAATAGAACTAGTGAATTATTTAATTTGCATTGTTAATAAATTTGTTTAGTTTTATTTGAATCTTGCAACTACAACATTTATTAAAAATAGTAAATAATTTGAAGAAGGAAAAAAAATTAATTTTACTATTTTATTAAATAAATAATTTGAAGAAACAGTATGAACCAAAGAGCTGGAACAATCAAAAGCTGAAGTCTGAACATTTTTAAATTATTTTGAACTTTATTTGTATAGTTTTGAAAAATGTAATGTAATAAAACATTTTTTTTATTTTTTTAACTTTATTTTAAAACTTTTAAATGTAATAATAAATTTAATTTTTTTTTGTTTTCAATGCTATAAAATAAATTAGTTGTTGATTATTCAGACTATTTATGTTTTATTTCTAACTGTAATAATATCATGCATTTAGTTTTCAGACGCACACATATTATATAGTGTTTATAAAGGCTGCCTTGTTTTGGTAATATAAGATATGGTTCCACATTTAACTTGTAGGGTACTGTATGCATACAAATAAATAACTTACAGATTAATTTATCATCAAAAAATGTTAAAACAAAAATAGTACATAGTCCGTATAACCCTTTTTTGAAATGTAGTTTTAAGTTACAAATGCATTTTTGCAAATACAATAGCTATAATTTGTTAGCAGTAACGAATATTATAATAAAATATAATAAAATATGAAACAAGTTATTTTCAAGTTAGAATGCTCTATGGAGTAAGTAGCTCATATTTTGGTTTAAAAATTTTTTGATGATATATTAATATGCAAGTTATTTATTTGTATATGCATACAATACCCTATTAACAAAATAATTCTGTTAATTCGACAAAAAATAAATATTATTTTGACAAACAAATATTGTTGATCTGATACTAGCCACATATCCTATTGATAAAATGATTCTGTTAATTCGACAACTGAATGGAGGTAATTTTGACAAAACAAAATTGTTGATTTAATAAAAACTTCATTTAAATTGACATCTTTTTTCTCTAATCAACAAAATATTATTTTCATTTCAACATATTATTTTATTACATTGACAAAAATGTTTAGCAAAATGAAAATTCATTTCGTCATATTGAGAAATTTAGTTTTGTCATTTCTACAGATTTAAATTGTTATAAAGACAACTGTTTGTCATATTTACAGAATGAAAAAAAATTGTATTTTTTTGTCATATTGACTCATCATTTTTTTTGACGCTATATTTACCTAGTTTTTGTCATTTTAACCCAGATTTTTGTCAATATTACCTAGTGTTTTTTCAGTGTAAAATATTCTACTGATTGTCATCTTTTGTCTGACATTAGTCGATATTTCTGTATTGATGATTATTTCACATCTAGAAAGTAAAAATACATTTTTTTGTAACATTCGGGTTTTGTTGTGGATTATATTTCCATCTCCACAATCCCTTCATTAGTTACAGGACAGGATTTAAATTTGATATATTTTCGCTCGATAATCATTAATACTAGGACGCTTCAATTCGATATTGTACCGGAAAAAAAAATTGAAGAACGCAAATCAAAGTCCTTGTACTATAAAGGAACATACTAGTGTGCTCATTTATTTCCAGAAACATACTATACAATAAGCATTTTTTAATGACTTTTTTCTGTTAAACTTATTTTTAAAATTGTTAAAGATAAGTATTTTAGTGCATAAAATCGGAAATGTGAAATAGAGATTTGCTAGATCTCAGAAAAGACAACATGACGATCATTTTAAAACTAAATTTAGTTTCTCCAAATAGACTATTATTTCACTTAAATCTCATAAACTAGTAATATTCATCACTAAGAATAAGGTGTAAATTTCGTAATTTTTCTTTTTTTAGAATAGTGTCAGAATCAGGTCGTTTTATTAACCTTTAACAGATCCATCAAAAAATTGTTTTTCAATTTAATTTAAAATATTTGTATTGAATGGTTTTTCAATTCTCTTCGATTTGGAGGTGTTTATCACATTAATTTAAATTTACGATTTATATTAAATTTATTGTTTGAATGCAACATCAGTGATCTGATGAACTTTTAAAGCCATTGTGATGTCAAAATTTATGTCTTAATTGCTAAAAATATCACACCTTTTCCATTTTGTGTTTTTTTTTTTTTGTTATTTTTTGTAATTGAATAGAATACAGGAATTGAAAGCTTTGATCTGGTTTTAGAAATTAAATAGAGAACAAATGTGAATATTATTTTTAACATTAAACTAAAAATTTAATTACATAATACGCTTTAAAAAGTCTAAATAGATTATAAAGTTATAACTTAAAATATTAAAATTTTAAATGTAAAGTTAAAAGTCAAGATTTGTTATTCATGTATGTTATGGGGTAATTGGGACTTAAAACAAAATACAAAATATATAAACTTATCTTAAAATTAGCATACAATTAGAAAATAGTAAAAACCATCATCTACTTACTTCTAAAGTACATTCCATCAGTCAGAATAAACGTGAAAGGTTCTTTTTGACTTAGAAAATAATAGAAATCAGAGGAGATTAAGCTACCGGCAAAAGGAAAGTAGAAATAAAATAAGTTGATTAAATATGATAAAAGAGCTTAATATACAAAAATAAAATTTAATACAGGCTTTTCTGAATTGATTTCTTTAATCCAATGTATCTCCGAAGAACAACGAGAATTTAATCAAACCTCATCCGCAATTAAAGTTTTATTTACTTTCCATCAATATTCGATATAATTCAACTGTCCTGTATATATTTTGTATTATTCACTTAACGACAGCTGAACAATGATATAAACGTTATAAAGAAGACGGACTTCTATCCTAAAATATTAACCATACATTAATAAGAAATTCAAAACGAATTTACCGATATAGGACAAAGAGACAGCATAAGCTCCATGTAATAATGAATAAAACTGTTAATGAACAATTATCTAAGAACCAAATTGTACAGCGTAACAAAAACAAAAAAAAAACCCTCTACCAAACTGACAATACCATTTTGCAGAAAATGGAGATGAACACAAAACTCCTGTACATAACCTTCACAAGATCGTTAAAATGTTTAAAAATTGCAAAATTCAATAGGAAGCCGAAACACACAAAATTCAATAGCAAAATTAAAATGTATTGTGCTATAAACTGATAGTTGGAAATAAATCCGTCGAGCAAGTCGTGAGTTTAAGATATCTCAGAGTCGAAATAACTACATTTAGAGACATGAGAACTGAAATCAAAATAAAAACAATTAAGTTTTATCAATAATCTCATATGTTACACAATATATGTAACGAAACGCAATATGTAACATCGTAAGCAAGATTCAAATCTATAAAATATGTTCAATATCTCATTATGACCTACGCCATAAAAGGCAAAGCATACTTAATTAGTCACTATGCAAATTTTAAGAAAAACTGATCAAACAAGAATCAAAGAGTGGAATTTTGACTTTAAACTTGCATTGGCAAACAAAAAAGGTATATTTATAAGCCAAATTATGCGTAAATAATTTGTCAAAGAAATTGTTTTCAGAGCTGATGCAAATGAAAAAAAAAATCGATTCATAACGAGCTTTCTTACGGGTCCAAGTAAATAAATATCAAGTAACACAAATCACGAACCACTATCTACTGACTTAACTATATGTGTTGAAGTAAAGGAAACAATGTATTTTCTATGATTTTATTAAAGTAGAAAATGATCTATTCACTTCACTAAACAATGCATCCAGATTCGTTGTAGATCTAATATACTATTTATATAAATTGTTTTCAAAAAGCCTGCATTTATTGGTTTACACAACACACAATAATAATATTAGAGTAGAATACGCATTTTCTGAGTATTCATCTTATATATATATACACAATTTCCTTTTTACGAGTACTCTGATTGTGTGGGTTTGTATTGCACATATCCCATTTGGATATAGATACTCATTTTATTTTATTGTATTTTGTGTGGATCAAAATAAATTTTTATTTTATGTTTGCATTTTGATGAAATAAATTTAATCAGTTATTAGCTCAGTGGTTTAAGCGTAATTTTAATATCGCAAATTTAGTGTAAATTCAATTCTCTGTTGAGTCAAATTTTTTTTCTTTATTATAACAATATTTTTTTTTGTTATTATATTATAAAATTTATAATATTAATTTTTAGAAATATGAAAAAATATTTTTTTAATAAAAAAAGTAATTTTTAATTATTATTCTCTTCTCAATTATTATTTTAGCAAGACACGAAATCGTTTAGAATAAATCCAAGCATACAAATTATCATATATTTACCTTTTTCCTAGACATTTTAAGTATGAAATAGATACTAGATAAATTGGCAACTTTAGAAAAATTCAAACAAAAATTCAGAAAAAATTCAGATTTTAATTTTTCTAGAACGTTCTAGAACAGTTTATTGAACAAACCTAATAATTGAAAGTATTAATGTAGCATACATACTGTACATGTAAATACATAAATTTTTGTTAAATTGAAAAAAAAATATATTAAGATCATAAATTTTTGTGTTGAAAATTTGTTATTATTCTTTATTAAAACCTTAAGTTATAATAAATAATATTTTTTTTAATTGGAAAGTCGTACATCATATTTTGTTTGAATTCCTACAAGAGTTCTGACTGTAGAATTTTAAATTAACGGCAATGGTTTTTGTCCTGAATACGTTCCAGGCATTGAAAGTTTGAACCTCCTAAAATATTTATAAAAACTTTTGTATAAAAATCAAATAGGTCGGATTAGGCTTACTACAGCAGGTACTTTGTCGGAATTACGATATAGAAGGCGCGAAGGTCCCGCAGGTCACTAGTAAACATTATAAACTACAGATTTATGTAGTTCGACGCTAAAAATTTACAAAAAAAAGCATATGGTTCGATATAAATATTGCCAAAGTAATTTTTTACATAAATATTTAAATTTAATACTAACCGATTAAATCAGGTAATCAGGGAAAATAGATCCAATGTCAGAACACTGAAAAGATTTATCAAAAAGCAGAATTCGTTCAAACCTTTGTTTATTATATTGGCATTTTCAACACAGTCCGACTTAGGTTTTGTTTTCAGGAAGTTGAATCCTCCTCTCGCCTCCTATTGGAATACGAATAAATAAAATAAAAAACGATGCCATAGCTTACAAAAAATATGAAGATTTTTAGGAATACATAACGCCTGGTTATTGTGTTTGCCAGGTACATAGGTTTAACATTTTAAATAATCAACGAAGTACAATAAATTTTAAAATATCGTATCCACAAAGAACACCCCAACGTGAGAAAAACTATTACGTATGGTTCTTTAAAACTGTTACGTATGGTTCTTTAAAACTGTTGTGTTGAATCCAACGACAATTACTTAGTCGATGTAGATTAATACAAAATTTTAATAAAATCTCATAATAACACTGCAAAGTTTCAATAGTTTGTTCCAAAAAATGGTCAGGTTTTTTTAAATAAATTTAAATTAAAAATTTAATTGTTAATTTTAATTTATTTCAGATTTGCAGTAAATAATTTAAATTCATTTATTAAAAAACTTCAATATTAAAATTCTCTAATTTTTGGTCCAATTAATTCTTTGCTATACCATTCCATTTCATTCTCATTTCCAATTACGGAAGTATCATACAACACCAACAATAAAACAAAAACAAAAACACAAACAAATTTGAAAAATCTTACCTAAACAACATTTTAGATTTTCATCTTTTCAAAAGAGTTGAAGCAATCACAATAATAATAACAACAACAACAAAAACAACTACACAGCAAACTAATGATAATTTCAAATGTCTAAATTTCAAGGTAAATTATTTAGTGACCTTGCCATTCATATTACTGTCATTTTTCGAATTATTATTTTTATTCTTTTCAAATGAAAAGCAAAATATGCTTATTTGGCTTGTGTAGTTTTGTTTTAGTGTTAACTTTTAACCCTTTTACTACTAGTAGAATTCTATTGTTTCAGATTAAATTTACAAATTGTTTTTATGTCTGTTGCAATTTGTCTGCAAGTTTTCTGGATCAAAAGTAATTTTTGCTCGAAGGATTCGAGGAAATTTTTTGTATGCTTCCGCCTAAAGATCTTACAAGAGTACATTAATACCAAGAGAAGCAAATTTCAGCAGAGTCTAACTTTTTCACGGTCTACTGAGCATTTTCAATGAAAAATATTTTCTGGAGTAAAAATAGTGTTTTTGCTCTATTAACCTTCGCATGAGCACCTAATATTTTTTAACTTAGTCGGCCGGATATGCATTATAAATTGTATAAATTGTATTTGTATTTTTTTTCTTGTATACATGTTAAATACCATCCATTTTTTTTTTATTACTTGAAAAAAAACTAATCTGCATTAGAATTAAAAGATGAAATTTCTAGAAAATAGAGCCGTGATAAATTAACAAGAAAGGTTACTTCTTTGCGTCCGTCATACTTCTACATCAGTTACAACTAAACCATAATATTTCAAAAAGTAATTAAATAGTGAAAGTGCTCGTGAAAATTAAGAAAAAAACATCACGATTCCGATATATGAAAAAGAGGGGAAAAAAACATTCAAAAATCTGTAAAGAAATTATTTTGCCAAGCAGAGCTATAAAATTATTCGCTCAGTTTACTGGTTATCTTATCATCATCTTTCGAATTTAGCCACCATGTTTAAATAATAGGAGGAATTTTATAAAAAAAAGCAGACCAACAACGGATGCCGTATTTGTTATATGACAAGCAGTGGAAAAAACAATAGAATTACCGGCGGAAGGCAAAAAATAGTTTCTGGATTTTTCAACCTGTTCCAGTACTCTTTATCATTGGTATAAAATATAATAAATAATTGAGAATTTTGGTTATCAATAAAAACAAAATGGGAAAATGCCATTATGAAGGCACTCTACAGTAGATATAGTTTTCCACATTTAAATTAGTAGATAAGTACACCATAAAAATTCTATACAGAAAATCTATTGTATGTGATTCATTGTGTATTCCAAATCTATGTGTAAAAGCAGTTAGAGTGTTCATCCTAACAAAAAAAAAACACGAACAATAAAACCAGAACAGTTGTTGGAAATAAACGATGATTTGATATAAATGAATTCCATCGGTATACGGCAAGCGAATCGTTAAACAATTTATCTTTTCAATTTGATTGTGAACCAAATAATAACAAGCGTTAAAAAGTGTGGCAATAGTTTCAGAACAAATAAAAGATAAATTCAATTTGTTTGTTAAACAGATGCGACGGTTATAATTTTTTTTTCTTTTCAAATTCGGATAGTTTCATTATCTTTCAATATCAGTCCAATTTTCTGAATAAATTTTTAGAATTTTAATTTATTCAGAAAGTTGGAATGTAAATTATGATCAAAATGTTTACATTAATTTGTAAATCAGAAAATTAATTCAATATTTGATCTCGTTATTACAATTTGTTTGCTAGAGGGACCTTGCGGGTATATATATATAAATTATGCTCAGCGTTTAAGAGCTGTATTACATAATGTGGATACAAACTCTTCATCTCACTCTTTTGATAAATATAGTTCTATAATTGAACATTCTTTAATACCAAATCATAACCCAAAAAGTTATAAAAAAAAAATCAAACGGAAAGGGTTAATAATTTTTTATAATACCTCCACCTCTTCAGGTAAAAAAAAATAATAATTTTAAATTATATTTTCGCATTATTTTTACCTACTGCACAAAATTTCTTGTATTTACTATAATAAAAAAAATTAAAAACGGAAAACAACCAACAAAAAATGTTATCGTACGAGTATGTTCAAAATATATATATATATATATGTACAGTGAAACCTTAGCGAACGCGATTTAATTCTAATTTTCGAGGTCAAATTTTGTATTTTGAAGAAAAATAACTGAAATTTAATAGAAAAATATTTGTGTTTGTATGAATGTTTGAGTATATTTTTCAGCTGACTTTCAAAATAGCAAAACAAATTAATCTTTTTTTTGTTTTTTCTTTTGGTATTTTTTGGGTATATTTTGTTACAAAGTCGTGAGGTTTTATTTCCGCATTTTAAGATCGTTTCAAAATAGTAAAAAAAAAAAATTTACAATTTGATTTTACATTTTTTGTGTTTATTTTGATGCAAGAAATCTATTAACTATTATTAATATTTTCCGTTAAGTATTTATCAAATATATATGTATGTATACCTATATATACATGTGTATATTTAGATACTATGTTAATTGAAAAATCAGAACTACGCAAAAATTTTGAATCAAAAAACTAAATAATTTTTCTGTTATTTTTTTTTTATTATTTTTTGTTTTAACTTATTTTTCTTGCTAAGTAAAAAAATGTATTTGCTTTTTAAGTTTTAATCTTAATATTTTATACGTAAATCAATAAAAAAAACCCGATCATCTCTGATTGCTGACCTCTTTTTGATTTGTAACATCAGCTGATTTCCATCATAACATAACTGTACCAGTTAGAGCAATTGTCAAACTATAGCTTTAGAGAAAAACAAAGGACATGTTTTAAAAAAAATATTTAAATTAAATAAGTTACCGTTATATAGATTTTCTTTCGCTGTTATTTCGTAGTTAAAAAAGAAAAAAAAAAATTATTTTTTGAACCACCCTGTGTCTAATTGAACAGAGTTTTGTTTAAATGAATCATATTTGACCTATTTTGAGCTACTATGATTAGATAATTAAGATAAATATAATTAGTAAAGAATTGCGATATAAAAACGCAACACTGCAGAAAAATGCTACTACAATAATTTGTGTAGTATTGACGCATCTCTTACCCCCGACGAAGAAATATATATTTCCCATTGCAAAAAGAAATTCATAAGAATTGAATGTGAGATTTTTCGAATACCCGAATTTTTCTTGCCTATCCAAATAAGAAGTACTAATTTAGTGAATTAGATTTAGAAAATAATTTTTCAAATTCGTTGTCTAAAACAGGGATGGCGAACCTTTTTTTGAATGCGTGCCAATACAAATTATTTTGTTAAAATGAAAATACAAACGTGCCGTGCCGTATTAAAAAACTAATAAATATATTTAGTTCTATAATTGGCTGACATAATTTTTAATGAGATTTTTGTTGTTGAATAGTTTTCGATAATGCATCAATATCAGGATGATAGTTTGACAATTTTAATGAAATACAAGCCTCGCTATACGTCGGTAAGTCTGTTTCGTACAACGTTAATTAACGGATCAAATATTTTGAAATCTTGAAATCTCCTTACAAAATTGTCTTGTATGTCATTTATAACATGGCTATAAGAATTTATATTATTGTCATAGGCTCCATGAATAGAAAATTTTTGAAAATGATCTTTCAACAAAAGAAAATACTTAAAAGTATTGTTGTCAAAATCACGTTTTACTAATTTGATCTCAAAACCTTTGATAATAGCAAAATCAGTTAATTTTCCACGGTGTTGCAATTTAATATTTAAAAACATAATAGTTAAAAACATTATTGTGATCCAGTCATTATCAAAAAGTTGAGGAAATTCAAATTTCTTATCATTAAGAAACATTATAATTTCATCAAAACATTCTACAAAACGTTGTAACACCAAGTCGCGACTAAGCCAGCGTACGTGATTGTTCATTATCAATCCATGGTGATTTGAACCAACTTCTTGTAAAAGCAACTGAAATTACCTCTTATTAAAAGCTAGCAGGCTGCTATAAAATTTATTATTTTGAAAACAATACTTAAAATATCATCAAATGCTGCCAATCCAGCCTTCGTAATTGACAAAATTTGGTTTATGTTTTGGATTTTTGAAATATATAAATATGTACACCTACATACACAAATAATATAACGTTGAAATAAAGGCCCAAGAAATCTGTGGAAATCGTTTATTTTGTTTTTTTAAAATATTATATACAGTTAAATTTTATTCAAAATTAAAAATTCATTTGTTTTAGTACATATGAATGAAAGAATGTATATATGTATGTGCTAATGAAAATTGATTTGCGTGCTAAAGGTTCGCCATCCTTGGTCTAAAAGATTGTTTTTGAAAATTGTAGTTTGTTTTTTGTAAACATATTGAAAATAAAAATAGTTATGTTTCACATAATGACTGATAAAAATTAGAAATTATAATATTTATAATATATATAATATAAATGAATTAGAAAGAAATAGGAGGACACTGTAATGTTCATAGTTCATATTTTGTAAAAACCAATACTTCGTGCTACATAAGAAACAATGATATAATATAAGGGAACCTTAAATATAAGATTTGTTTGCAGTACCATGTTAATTCCAATAATTTGTTTAACTAACAAAGTTAAACCAGAAAGCTAAAGAAAATTAAACCTTTAGTAATACAAAATAATTCTTAAAAGGTCAAATTGTTATTATTAAAAAATAACAATAAAAACACACTCCATATAAAAAGTTAAAAACATAATAACACAAATTAAATTCATTATTGATTGTGATAGTTTAGCTTTAATAATCTGACAACTTCCTATCTATTCTCGTTTATTTAGAAATTTCATTATGTTTCATGGGTCTGTTCACATTCTAAATATGCATTCATTCTAAATAAAATATTTAAAAAAATTAGTAGAGCAAATTTCAATTAACGCTACAACAAATGTCATAATATGTGGTATCAATATTTTGATATTTCCATTTAACATGGAAGGTTTTTTTTAGAAAGTTGAGTTGTATATTTTCTTTCAAATAATGAAGAAATTCGAATAGGTTTCATCACAAAATTGTACTCAATTTCATTATGAATTGCGTTTCATTATTCCAATTTATTCTTGGCACTATTATTTTTTTTTATTGATTTATCTTAGACAACAACCGCATATTTAATAATTTAATAAAAAAATTACATTTAAGTTTACTTCTTTAATTTAGAAAAATAAATAAACTCTGCGAACATGGGTGGGTGAGTTGCGCCAATTTGATAAATTAATATTTTTGTATGTTAAGATATTGTATAGATGGGTATACACTTATGTATGGAGTAAAATTTTTAAATTGCAATTTTTAATTGAAAATTAAATTTATTTTTAAAACATATTTAATTTGGATATCGGTTGTAAATTAATTCACATATTTGTACCGTACTTTTTTTAATTTACATATTAAATATATAATGATTATTAAAATCAACATAAATAATAATTAATTTAAGTACACAACTACAAACATACACAAATTCTTACCTATTCAATTAGTATAAAATACAATCGAATTTACAATTTTACAACAAAACTATTCCATTGAAATAAAATAAAAAACAAAAATAATTTTCAGATCTTCATCTCATTTTAATAATAAAATATCAGCAAAAAATATTGAGATACACTGATTTGTTTCTTCTTTTTTTTATTTTCATTTTTTTTATTTAATACGCCAATGACCGAGATCGGGTGAAAGACCTTCCTTGGAGCACATTTTCCATTTATTATGTATTTCAAAATTTTCGCAAAATCCCCATATAAACACAATCTATATATATATAGTTACCTATATTATATAGAGCCATGAAAAACATACACATCCATGCATACATAATTGAATCTCTACACTCATTTGATATAATAAGAAGAATAATAATTGAAAATAGATATTTATTATGAATATGATATACATATAAAACAAAAACAAAATTGAAAAATAGAAGAGCAACAACATATGTAAGAAACTTGATAAATTTATGCAAAAAGGAAAAGTTTAAACAAAAAAAATACAAAAACCAAAAACAAATTCAGCAACATTTCACTCTCACTGTTAGTTTCATATAAATGCACACATTTAAATGCATAACAAATAAAATTAAATTAAACGAAAACATTAACAACATTTTTTTTTTATTTTCCTTTTTGTTTTTTGTAGGTACATATTTTTGCAAAATTCTTTTATAAACTTGCTCTTTCACTTGAAGGTATTCATTTCAAATGTATTGGAACAAAATCACTTTGTAAAAACTTAAAACCCATAATCTTATATGTGTGTGGAATTTAACTAAATACACACTAACATTTTCTGTGATAGGAACAAATTTCTCTCACCTTGAGAGAAATTTCATATAAATACAAACATTTGCAAGGAAACATTTTTGTTAGCAACCTTGAACAAAAGTTCTGCAACACTTTCCAGAATCATAAAAAAAATGTTTCACAACACAAATCACAAAATTTTGTTCTCTTATTTTTAATTTTTCATTTCTCTGCTCGTTTTGAGCATGAAATTACTAGCTCTTTGCCTATATGTTTTTATATTTACCTAAAATGGTTTTCTTTTTATTCAATAAAATTTATTTTTGGTTGGGTTGGAATTGGAATGCATGTTTGATATTAGATTTGGTCGTAAGGGTTTTGTCATCACTGCAAACATAATGCAACTTTAATTTGAAAGAGATTTAGTGGTAAAAGCATTGTTTTAATCGTTTCAAAATGTTTTTATTTAAAATTGTTATAGTTGTAAGTAATGTAACAATGGTTCTCTATTTGAATAAATCTATTTAAAATATCTCCCAGACTACTTTAGAAAAGTAAATTGAAATTACTTTGATTGTAGCAACATTTTTCTACTGGTAAAGATTTAATTGTTACAGAGAGAAAAGTCATCAGCTCGTCATCAATTCATATTTGGTCTAAAAACGTAAAGCTGTTCAATTAATTCAAAAAAGTCTTCTTAAAAATTTTACCAATATTTATTAGTATAAAAAGTTTTCATAAAAAAACACACAGTCGCCCTCAGGTGTGGTCCCAAAAATAGAAAGCCCCTGTGACTCACGTTAGATTTTGACGAAAACGTACGAAGCAAACATATACCAGAATACGTTTTGTATGTTTCATTTAGTGTATTAACTGCGAAAAGAAATAGTAGGAGACTATTCAACTGCGAAAAGAAATGTGATTCAAAACGGCTTATATTTAGCACAAGCTTTAATTTTTCAGTTGACTGAATATCTTTGATCTCAGAAAATAATTATTCTATTGATAATATTCAGTGAGAATTTTTTTTTTAAAATAATAAAATGATTGTATATGCAGTCAAATACATTTTTCGCTCAACAAATACTTTGAGAAAATTCGAGCGTAAAAAATGTATTAAACCCATTTTAAAGGTTGTCTGCAAACCTAAAACTTAAATAATCAATCCTATAGAAAATAATTAATTACATGTATTTGAGAAATTTCAAGTCAAATACTTTTAGTCAAAAATAGTAGGTATTTAAAATACTTTTTTCAAATACTTTATTCGGGTAATTCCCTATAAATGAAATATTTTGTAATTTGTACAATTACATATAGTTTGTTCATAACAAGAATGAAAAAATACTGGAACATTGATATTGAAGCCTGAAGACAAATTTTTGTTTTCTACTCTTCCTCTACAGCTTGAAAATTCGAATAAAAAAAGAAAAAGCTGAAAATAGTAAATTGATATAACATAAAATCAAAAAATTAACCACACCATTTGAGTACGATTAGAAAAGAATTTAAAAATTATGAATTTTGCTAACAAAATATAACAACAACACAGACCAAAAAAAAAACACGTTTTCCAAGGTTCCAAACCAAAAATTCCAGACTCCAATGTCAAATTGTAAATAAAATTTACACATAAAATAAAAAAAAAAACGTTCAACCTTACTTTTTTTAACGGTATTATCAATAATAACACTATATACTGAGGTGTGTAATATAAAAATTATAAAAAACAAACGTAATAATAAAAATTTACCTGTGACTGAGTCTATATGCTCGTATGTATGTAAACATAATTTTTGTCACACGAGATCAATTTCAAATTTTATATGTGCTTAAACTTGAACGTGAACTTGAAAAAAAAGAAAAACCAAAATAAAACAAAATAATTTTTAATTTGAAAATAATTTTTGAGGATTGCTGATTGCATAGTAATAAAATTTACGATCTCATTACGATTACGATAAAAAAAAATGTGTTTTTCACTGATCGTATTACAGTTAATTGAATGTATAGTTGTAAATATTTTAAATTAAATAAAAATTCGTAACACTTTTTAATTGTTATAATAACTGCGTTTTTGATTTTTCGAATTCAAAATCAAAATTTATAACTTGTAAACATATTAAATACGAAACCCATTGTATTTGCACGGTTCAGTGTTTGAATTATTGATGATAACTGTACAATATTCATTCACTATAGAATGATTTCATAAAATAAAACGGTAAAATTGACAAAATTATTTTAATAGCATCTTATCAAATCAATTTATCTTCTCTGGAGAATTGAAATTAAGTGTAACAATCTCTATTCATAAAACCAAAGGTGACAGGAAAGAAGCGTAAGTGTGTGGAGAAATAATATGAATAATTGAGGTTTAAAAGTTATTGACAACAGCTGTGACTCAAAAATATTTTTTTTTTCTCGCGCCCTAGGCAATCTTTTTTGTGACACCCTCTCTACTAATAAAGAAAATAATCTTGCTCCATGAAATTGTTCTTAGTGAATGTCAAAAATGAATCCAAAAACTGACTCAAGATTTTGCATTTGCTCAAATCTATCACTGACAGAGTTAATAGCTATATCAAGGAATGCAAAATAAAAACTCACTTTAAATCGTTGCTGAGGGTTCTGGATGACAGAATCTTGCCCTTTATATGAAAATTGTTTGTAAAAAAATATCTATAAGAGCATCATATATGTTTCCTAGTTCGTAACGAAGAGGCTTCAAAGCATCAATTGGGATTTCGCATCTTGGGTTTTCTTAATGGTTTTAAAGTCAGCGATTTTACATAACGCACCAACACCACCACCATTTACGTGATGAGCCTGAGAAAAACGTATATATACATTGTACGAAATCAAAAAAATTTAATACTTCAATGCAACACCTAAAGCAGCATCATTAACTACTAAATTTAATGAATGCGCATTGCAAGGCACAAAAAAATCCCTAGAATTGATGTTCAATATTACTTTCTGTACTAAATTTTCCTTTCCCTTCATGTTACTTCCGTCAACTCTTTTAAAACAATTTCTGTTATACTGACCTGTCGTGGATCTTAACGGTACGAAACCCAAAAAATGATCCTTAATGATGACTTCAAATTTGTCCTTATCTTATAATTTTCTCATATCTACAAACCAAATGATCATCATCATTTGCTCGATATGACTGACATCTGGAGTACAATTTAAAATAATTGAAAAATATTTTGCAAAATGAGCACTATCAATAATTTTTTTCTTAATTGCATTTGCTAGAAATTGAATCATTTCATTTTGAATATTTTTCCCTAAATAGTGATTCTGTATTTCATTAACGATAACCTTACGCAAATGCTCTTTCATGAGCGAATTAAACATTGCAAAATAATCAACAAATTTGAAAAAGTTTCCATTGCCATGAGTAAACAATTTTTCTCCGCCGCTACCAGTACCACGGTGTTCTAAATTTTGTCGATCTAGAACCCGAACTACCCAAATCAAACGTACTAATACTCCTTGCCAATAATTTTCTTGTTGTTTAATAAGTCGCAAAATATCATTGTCAATAGTTGTGCTTGTTTTTGCAACAGGCACAACTATACGCAACTCCAGTTCTTTCCATACCTGAAAACATTTCTAAATGTCTTGGATTTTTCTCATGTAATAAAAGTATCGCAGATATACTTTTCCAGTCCCTGCAACCATATTCAGTAAAGGACGAAGATTTTTTCATTTTCATTTTCAAACAGTTTGCAGTAACAACACAACAATGACTCCTTACGAAGTGCATATTGTAACCAATTCCTATGAATTACTTCACCATTAATAAGCCTTCTTTTATAGTGATAATTTGAAAATTTTCGATTATCATTTGGGTATGAAATGTCATGTATGTTTGGTGACCAATTTTGAACTATGATATCACGAACTTTAGTGGTGCATTTGATAGGCCATGTACCAGGTCCTTCGAATCGTACTCATTTTCTTCACATAGATCATTTTGATTCACAAGCTCTGAATCTATCGCATCTACTTCCATAACAGATTCCAGATTCTCTACTACACAAACATTTTTTCCCGAATTGACAATAATTGTACTACTTTTGGTCAAACTGCAGGAATTCGCATCGCCTTCCTTATTTTTTGATATATATTAGAAAAGGGCGTCGCTTTTTCAGAAAATTGAAAATTCTGTGAAAAGTCATGGCCGCCTAAGAAACACTTACCCAATTTTAATTCAAAATTTCAAAATTCGAATATTTTGTTTTTATGTAAAACTTTTAAAAAGTAGTTTTATTTTTCT
This sequence comes from Argyra leucocephala, assembly GCA_963942445.1. Lineage (NCBI taxonomy): Eukaryota > Metazoa > Arthropoda > Insecta > Diptera > Dolichopodidae > Argyra > Argyra leucocephala. Next base: position 129,340,788 of record OZ012679.1, read on the forward strand.
CTCGAAATTTTTAGGCGCCCTCAACAGTTTTTAAAAGACTTATAACTAAAAAAGAAGTATATTTTTATTTTCTCTTTCGTCAACAGTTTAGGGCCCTAGGCGACCGCCTATGCTGTCTATATGGTAGAGCTACCCCTGATTGACAAGGCTTTAATTTTTTGAGTTATTTTACAGAATTCAAAGTTAGTGAACGGAATGAGAGGAAGTTGAAAAATTCCAAACAGGTAACTCCAGTGATAGACTGCATGTCTGTATAAATATTTTGATTTTAATTTAACCACATTTTAACGGTCGAATCAATTTTTATAGCTTAACTAGTATTCAGGATTTATGTAAAAATTTCATTTAATGTAATATTGAATTAAAGTTCTTTCTGGATGTCCGTAGGAGTTCGATTCACCAAAATATGTGAAAATATAAAACATAAGTAATCTATTTATAACTCTACCGTCAAAATATTACGAAAATGTTCTCCAGATATTAATTTAGAGATAATCTAACTTCGAAAATTTGTATGAACTTTTAGTAAACTCGTTGCCATACTAATTCAGGCATAATCTTTCATATTTTTTTAGAAAAAAATATTATCTTTATCAATAGCCGAATCATGCATCGTTTAAGTAAAATAGTTGCCAAACAATAACAGAGTTGATATTGTTGTGTTTTTTCTCTCTCTTTCTTTTTATAAAAATTATTACACAGCAGGTAATATAACAAAATATAATTTTTGATTTTTTTTTTGTATATATATATACATATTTGCACCTGAATTGATTTTGTTTTTTATTTTCAAATAATTTTAATAGCCCCATCCATCCATCAATTATTGCGAAACGCATCAAAATTCTCCACAAAAACAAAAAAAAAAAGTGATAAAACGAAACAGTAAATCGCATGTAACATACATTTCGATCGGTCATTTCTTTATGTTCAGATGGAATGGTGAAGTATTAAAATTGAAAATAAATACAGGGTGTATAAAAAAAAGAATGATCATTTAGATTTTTTGAATGTTAAATGTTTAGTTTTATTTCCAATCAAATACAATAATGTACAGAATTTAGAAAACTATTCATCTTATATTCTTTATCGTCAACCCTAATTTATGGGGCATCAACAAAAGGCACATATACGTTTCTGCTCGGACATTGTGAATCGGTTGAATAATGTTTAGTTTTATTTCCAATCAAATATAATAATGTACAGAATTTAGAAAACTGTTCATATTCTATCCCGTCAACCCTAATTTATGGAGCATCAACATATTAAGGCACCCTTCATTGAACCTTCATTCAAATTAAATATTCTAAAATTGAAGCTAATTTGTGCGATATATGTTTCTTCCTGAATCGTGAATCGAATATTAGGCAATATATGTTTCTTCGTGGATTGTTTCTATGTTTTAACAAACTATTGATTCTGTTTTTTAAAGACACACATGGTTCGAAATATATTTCGATCATTATCAACATTTGGGTTGTATATGGATTGTGCATTATCAACATTTCGGTTGTGTTGGGTTGGGTTGTGTAATTTCAAATATTTCGATCCTTATCAACATTTGGGTTGTGTATGGAGGTTGAAAATGTAAAGCCAAACCATCAAAAAAACTTTCAAAGAACCAAAACAGCTTCATTGATACCTCACCGTCTCAATAGACAATTTGACTCTTGTGAATCATTCACTAAATTATATTTCTCTACATTCATTTTTGTCATTTATTTTATCCCAATGACAAGGGGTATTGTACCAGGTCGAAATTGTGTATTCCAATCTTTGTGTAAAAGCAATTAGGGTGTTTATCCTATAGACTTTGGAATTATATAAAAAAAAAAAATTAACCAACATATTTCAAATGAATGGTAGAAGTTTTCATAGATTATTAGATCGAATGGAGAACAGCGAACTATTTAAAGTCTCTTTATTATCTTATATGATCATTTTTCGATGACTCTCGAAACATATTAGGTGGCGCAGTAGGTAGGGCGGCTGCCTTTCAACCGAAAATTCCCATGTTCTATTTCCAATGAAGCAAAAAAACAATTCTTTGTGGGTTTTTCGATTTGGTACGGTAACTTTTGCCATTGGGATAAAATAAATGACAAAAATTAATGGAGAGAAGCATAATTTGGTAACAACTTAAATAAAATGGAACTATGCTATTTAAGAAAGCGTAGATCATGATAATAGTAGTAGTTTTCCACATTTAATAAGTTAAAGCCAGAAATTTGATAAAAATAAATATTTGAAAAACATTGTAATAAAATGTGTAGTAAAAACTTGTAGTACCGTACTTAATTAAACACAAAAAAGTAATTCTATCTACATTACTGTCTACAACATATTTTAATACATATCAAATTATAGGAAAATCTACATGCCACGTCAATTTATATAAAAATACTAAATCCACAAAAAAAATATTATTTAACTAACACAGAATTACAAAACTGCATTAAAAAAAATATATGGCCTTTTTCCGGAAATAAATATAAAAAATTTAAATAAATTGATTCCGTTGTTATTTATTAATATTCTGGAAAAAGGTAATATATTTTGTTTTCAGACTGGTAACCTTTTTCTTCTTATTTCGGCGATTTTGGTGTTTTTCAATCGTTCTTTGTGGATTTTTTTTTTGTGGCAAAAGTTATTATGGATTTTACTTTTTCTGGATTTACTCACCAACCCTATAAATATATGATTATCAGACAACATCATTTCGTTCTACGAAATTACCTAAAATTATTTTAACAAGAATAAAGTTATGTCACGTCAAAAGTTACGATCCATTTAAATTGTACTTTAAATTGTTAACGTTATTTTCTAATCATTCAAAATCTGAACCAATTTTTTCAAGACAGTCTGTACATTTAGAGTTGTTATTAAAAATAGTGAACTACTGAGATTACGGAGATAAACAATAAATGTATCTTTAATCATAATTTTAATTATAAGTTTGTAATTATCGTTCATTAAAATTGACAGATTATAATGTTACTACATTTATGTAGTAGACATCATCATGAATATTTAAAATAAATCTTAATAAATGGGTTAATAAATAAAAAATAATAACAAAAAAATTAGTTTTGGTGTAATAATTTGGTGTTGTTGAAATAAAAAAAAATTTTTTTTAAATTTTGATCGATTGATTGTTGAAGATTTTTGTAAAACAATTAAATCTACAGTGCATGATATTACTGCAATTCGGTTTAGAAGATTTTTTTTATCCAATAACACTTTGCGGTACTTAGTATTGAAACCATCGATTCGATTTAGAGCAATATCGATTCGGTTACCAGAAGACATTAGATTATATTCAATAAAACTTTTAAAGAGTTAATGATGGAAGTTGATAAAAAGAAAATTTGAAAATTGCTGAATCAATTAAAATACTGATGAAAAGGGAATACTGATAGTTCGTTGTTTGCTTAACAAGCACACAATATTATACTGTGACTAATTGTCGGTACTGATCATTGTTTGACAAAAAGTATATTTTCTGCGACTATGCAGATCTGGCGAAGATATGCTTAGGCCGTTGGAATAGTATATACTTAGATTTAAATCTCAAATATCCTTTTTCAAAACAAATTTATCAGAGCTACGAGTCTGCTCAGAGAACAGCTAATGGCCCAGTTCTTGTTTTAGGGGAACGCTATGAACCAACATTTGGCTTAGGGTTATAGTAGTAATTGATTATTGTGATTACAATCATCTTTCTGTTCTGATTACAACTAACAGTCGACGTTACAATCATCTTTTAAACTTTAAAATATTCAACGATTTACATTCAAACACAAACAGATTTGTTAACGTATGTCAAAATTTGCGACACAATAAATCTATACTATTTCAGGATATCCATAGATTTGTCACAGCTACGAATCTGCCCGGAGATAATGTAATAGTTAAGTTCAAATTCGTGTGGTATTGTAGGGGATCGATATTGGCCCACAGATCGCTGTAACTGCCGCCTCCATGTAAACAAACTAACTAATTAACTACAGAACGTAAGCTGATAGTAAATAAATATAGTCAAACTGAAATAACAAAAACAAGGTTGTATTGATGTCATTGATGATTCCGATTACCCTCCCTCTCAAGCCAAATTTATTTTTACTTACAAAATTATTACCGAATTCTAATTTTCTTATCCCAAAATTAAACAAACAATATTTGAGTGAAAATGAAAATTTAAATTTGATATTGCAATCACGGGAAGAATTTGAAAAGGTAAATAAGAATTTAAAAAAAAAACATTAAAAATATTTATTTCAAGGAAACATAATTATAGATTTTTAATGATACCAATTTAAAATTTAACACAAAATTATTTAAAATGTCATTTTTAATTTTATTTTTTTTTGTTTTTAGAAAACATGACAATAAAGACAGCCAAACAAATTTATGTCAATGAATTCTAAAATTTAATTACTAAATCATAAATCATTTTGCAAAATTGTGTATTTAACTGTAATAATGTCGGCCCAGTAAATGCATTACATAATTTTTTATTATATTTACTGATTTCGATATAATATTTTTTGTTTTTTAAAACTCTTTAATTACAATTTTTTATTAGGGTTTTCATTTTCACTATTGGTATTCATATTTTAGAGTCGCTGAACCAGTTCCTGAAGTCTGAATCTGCACCACTAAATGAGACTATACTACTAACTACATCATAATTTTTATGTTAATCAGTTCACATAATTAAATTTTTGATGCAGTGATGCTCAAAGTGGTCTAAGTTTTTCCTAAACTTCAGCTAACAACAACTGAAAGATTCAAGGTTTGATTCGCCGGCAATACTTTATGATGTTTTCGACCTGACCAACCTTTTATCATTAGGATTAAATAAATAATAAAAATAAAAAATAATAGACCCATATCTTGAAAGATAAATGAGATATATAAATAAATAAATAAATCAGACAAACAATATTCAAATAATATGTGAAATAAAGAAGTAAAATTTTGCGGAATAAGATTATGTCATTTTGCAGGATTAATAAATGAAAACAATTTTTTAAGTCATTTAAACATCAGCGATTAAAACATTAATTTTTTTTTGTGTTTATACGTGATATTCTTTTAGATCTATTGTTCTTCAGCGTTTGATTGGTTAAAATTGTAGGGCTATTTTGTTGGTGAGCTAAGGCATCGCATTCAAATAGAACAACAGTGGAAGATTCCTATTCTTGTAAGTTAAGTCTGTGTTGGACTTATCGATGATGTTTGTTGAATGGATCATGTCTTGTGCTAAGCCTGACTATATAAGAGTTCTAAGAGAGAGTAGCAAAAAAATAAATAAACAAAACCTATTCATACACATATTCTGATTGGGAATTCAGTATATATAGTATAAATTAAACATTTTATGGAATAAATCAATTATAGTTTATCCCAACATAAACTTAAGCTTTCCTATAAAAAAAATGCTATTCTAATAGAATTCATAAACATGTTTGGTTCATTCAATAACATTCTTTATTTAGCTAAGCTATGGCTTATATGAAATTTTTAATGAAATCTGCTTCCTACTCAACGAGGACTAGAACATTGCAAGAAATTGTCGAAGTTGAATTTTGTTGCTATAAGTTATTTTTAATCAATGGCAAGCTGTGTTCTCCTCATACGGTTCTAAGTCTTATTAAATTAAAAAAAAACGATGTAGGTTAATGATATGAATAATTTGTGTAAGTTAGCAAGCCTGTTAATTGAACTATCCAAAATTTCTATTGAAAAACTACGCAAGCGCCACTAGTGACAAATATAATTACTAAATATTTGAGACCTGTATAAAAACCAGATAAATATCTGGGTTTTGAGTTTTTATTGTCATTTCATAATTAAGTGTTGACCTATAACTGGACCGTGAACTGGATGAAAAAAACAGAGCTACTGATTCAACATTATTGATAATGATGACAGCTAATGATTCAACGGTTAATATCAAAGACACATCAAAGATGATAAGAATGTTTTCTTCTTTTTTTAGTTTTATAGTTCGGGTTGAACTTTGGTGCTTTTATTACTCGCTACCTTAGAACTATAAGGTTCTTTTTGGTCCAACTCTGTTTTAAGAAATTCAAATTTAAAGTTTTTCTTGTTTATTATTTAATGTAGGTTTTGTAATAGTGATATTTGATAGAGTTATCTACTTTGCGAGCATTTTAATTAACATCAATTGTTTTATCTTTTTCACATAATAACGGCTAGAAAAAATGCACTATACACAAACAAACGCAACATATTTTGAATCTTGATAGTTTTGCATTTCAGTGTATCAGTTTCAAATTGATATTTTAGACAAAGTCAATAGTTATCCCAGATAATATCTAAGAAAATAAGAATAATTACAAGTTAGGTGCTTGACTGTTTCAATTTACAAATTACATACACCCATATTCTCTTAGACCCCATCGTTTTCGACAAGAAGAAAAAATTTATCTCGTCTCGTCTCGCTGAATATGCATTTCTGTTAGACACTGTAAGCGGTGCGATAGAACATTTTAATTGTTGGTAGTACTGATAATGTTTTACTGTCAAAAAAAATCATTGGTATATAAACAAAATATTGTTTATAAAATTTTTGGAAAGTATTAGTGGGGTTTAGATTTAAAATATTTTTTAAATAAAAAATAAATATAAATATATTTATGTTTTAAATATTTCTTATTTTAGTACATAAACGCAGTAGTAACACAGTAATAGTAAAGATGGTTTTTTTTTCAAAACAAAAACACAATTTTAATAATAAGGCAACAAAAATATGAAAAATTGTTCATTAATCTTTACTTAACTATTTGATCTATTCAATTTATTCATTTAATTAAATTTTTTGATAAAAAAACACAAAATACTTTGGCGAGATACTCCATCATTTACAATTTTTGGCGACATAAAAAAGGCTATCGTGTCTCGTAAAAGGTCTAACAGAAATTAATCACGAGACTGTTTAGACCTTAGCCGTCGCGGCAATTTGCCTATCCCGTATGTGGTGTCTAACAGAATACAAAACTATCTTTTCAGAGATATTTTCACGCGATTTCGCGAGATGGGTCTAACAGAATATGGGTGATAATATATAATGTACATCACTGATTAATCTAATAATCCTTTTTAGATGGTAACGTGTAAATCCATGATCCACAATGTGAATCATATATACAAATTGTCTGCGAGTATCCATATTGAGGATAAGATTAGTCGATCAGTATATGCTTAATATACTTAATTCGTTTGAAAGCACATTCTTAGAGGTTCAACAGCATTATAGGATAAGGACATAAAATAATAAATAGCTTAAAAGCATGTGAATAACGACGTGCTTTCAAAACTTTTTGAAAATTTGCATGAAGCTCTTATTGGTTTTTTATAAAGTATTAATTTATAGAATAATAATGTGCAAAACTCAGGTGTTGCTGTTATGTAAATTCTACACGATCTGCTCAATTTTTTTAGTATTTTAAAAGGCTCGCATATTTTTTATTTTAATAGGCATGTACCTAATTATTATTAAAATAATTCTCAATTACACATTTTAATATATTTAATTTCATTATAAATACTATATTATAAAATGAATTATGTTTTAAAGTCCACACGAAATCATTAAATATAAATCGAATATTCAAACATATTATAATAGGCTATTAGAACAATAAAATTTAACGAAAAATAACACCATGACAATAAAACAAATTAAAAGAAAATTATTATTTTTAAAATGACATGATTAGAGTGTCATTCACCTACTTAAATTAATTGACCATAGTTTCTTATTGGAAAACTTCCATAAAATATTTTTGTCAAAAGTGATTAAATATTTATTCTTAAGACATTTTAATTTTTTATGCTTAAAATAAGAATTTGAAATTTCTTTTGTTATTAAAAAAAAAAAAAAAATTTCAAATTAAAATGAAATTGAAAGTTGAATTTAGAAAAATGAAATAACAGTGTTATTAGTATTTTGTTGTTGGTTTTGCTCAAATGCATATGACATCTACTATAGGTGACTATTCCAGTTGTTTCTGGATAACTAATTATTGCCAGAAGTCTAGTGACGTACTTGTTATTGTTGGTTATTTTAAGAGATCTCTCACACAGACTCAGTATACTAGAGCGAATCTATTCGATCACTACTTTTGCTTCTATATGACATCAAATAAAATACACTTTAGAGATCAATGTAAACGAAATTTTTCTTCAATGTTTCTATAAATTCCCTTTGAAAAGTCAAATGTTCTTTGTTCTTCGAAGCTAGTCATTCGAAATAACCATTTTTATTTCATTTATTCACCTATACTTACAAAAGGGGAAAGTTTGTTTGTTTGTTTGCTTGTTCGCTATACTCGCCCACTGTTTTAAAGATATAAAGTTATGAAATTTTGCACTATTATTCATTGTCGAAAAGAAACTGGACGCGGTACTTTACCATCAAATAATAGGTTTGGGTAGCTGCCATACTATACCTAGCACGTCTCAGGAATATTTCATAAACCAATTGTGTCACAGACATGGAAATTTACACATAGATATTCTTTCACAAATAAGCAAAAACGACTGTTACCGATTTCGAAAATTAGTACTGGTTCGGGTGGCTTTTTTACAACTCCTAGCACGTCTCAGGTACATTTCAAATACCAATTGTTTTATGGGCATGAAAAATTACACTTAGATACTTTTTCACAAATATTGTAGCTTGATAAAAGACATTGCACATTTCAGCAGTATAATGGTCATAAGCATACGACACAAATCGTCAAAGAATGGTGTATTTTCATCATATACCAAATCAGTGAATTTAACCACAACAGCCGCCCGATTTAAACCCAATTGAAAATGTATGAAATATGTTATATCATAACATTCCAAAGTACCGTATGACATTCACAGAAACATTAAAAACCGCATCATTAAGCGAATGGAGCAAAAAAGAATAGTACAATACACTTCAAAATTGATTGTCAGTGTGAAACAGGCGTATGGTGATTGTAGCTGTGATTGAAGCAAACCGCAATCCAAAACAAATATTAAAAAGAATTTATAAAAAAATGAGTATAGACCTAATTAAAATTAGAATGTACTAATTGTATTTAAACTTTTGAGATAATTTTTGAAGTATGTTTTTTTTTATATTGTTCTTATTACCACATATAATATTATTTTGAATTTTTTTTTTTGTGTAAATTTCATATAAATAATCATATTAAAAAAAATAATTAAAATATAAATGTTTTTTTTTTCCAAAATTAGCAATGGTTTTAAGCTTATAAGCAAATTTTTTAAAAATTATAAAGTGTATTTAAACTTATATGCTTATTGAACGAGTAATATAAAGGGCGAAGAGTTAAAATTTCAAGCTTTTTAACCAGAGGAAAATTTTTTCTTTACTTTAAAAAGTTTGCAAATTTCACATGACTTCGAAAAATTTGTTTGCAATAATGTTAAAATTTAAAGTTAGTTGGTGACGTCAACCACATTTCACTATCAGAATCGTTTTTACCCATATTTGAAATTCTTTATTTTTCAATTCTTCATTTTATAAAGGACTCGATTAAGATATTGTAACTTGTAATATATTTGAATTAAGCATAAATAAATAAATATAAAATACATTAAAAATGTTTAATATTCTTTGCTACCTACCTTGTAAAGGAGTTTTTTTTTGTTTTGTGAAGAAAATAAAAATTCGTGTATTAAAAATATATGAAAATAAAAAAATGTACTGCAAAAAAAACAGGAAGTCTAGGAACAAAATAGCTCATACCTTCTGAAGCACTGATCGCCGTATAGCCTTTCGAGGATTTTGTTTTTTTTTGAAGAAACTTAAATTTTCTTCAATTATGTGAAAAAAAGACAATATTTTAGGGCTTTCGCTATTGAATTATACATTTAAAAACAAATAAAAAATAGTAATATAAAAATCCGTTGGTTTGTGTAAATATGTATATAAAAGAACAAAAAAAGATTAAAAAACAAATTTTAATGATATGTAATGATGTGACTATATATGTGAGTAACATTGTATGTATGAATATATACCATATATATATTAATTTATGTACAAATTGTATCGTAGATGTATTATATGAATAAATATTAAATACCAAAGTGAGGTACAAAAAAAAAATATTAAAACAAAATGTTATAAAAAAATGTTGCGAATACATAAGCAAACAAACACACAGTGACAAAAAAGACAATCTAAAATAACTCCCTCCCCTGATAACTTTTTGGAACCTATCGATTTTACGCTATATGACGGCGGTAAACCCTACAATTATGAAAAATTTCATATCACCAGGTCAACTGGAAGTGGGAAATATTTTCTGGGCATAGACATATATATATATCTATTACTTAGTTTTTAAAAATTTTTGAATTACATACTCTGTATGAGCTATGAGCTCCTTTAGAGAAAATAAAAACGAAAAATAAAAAAAAAAATAAAATACAATCAATTTTATATATAGTATAGATAATTATTTGCATTGTAATGATTTTTAGATTAATTTATTTTTGTAAAAATAAATGTTGTTTTAACTTTGAATATGACAAAAATTAAATTCATGCTCTGAGATTTTTTACTATATAATATAAGGCGAGTAAAATAATGTAAGGTCAATTTTGTTGATTAAAAATAAATCGCAGTCCAAATTGGAAACTGTAGGAACAATTGTTTTTATCAAAAATCATCAACATTCTTGTCACATTAATGTATTTCAGTTTTATACATATTATATTATATAAGTACATATAATAACATTAATTTATGTTGGTACATAATTTTTCATTTGACAGACAATATCAATTTCAAAATTTTTACAACGTATTTTTAATTCACTTAATTTACCCATTTTAAACACTTTTATTAATTATCATCTCATATTTTGAATTCTTTCTAGAATTTCTTCTAAAAATTACTTTTATTTATTTTATTTTCATTTATTTTTTATAATATAATAAAAATATGTTTTTTTATTATTATTATGAATTTTTTATGAATTTTGTTTATTTTATTTTTAAATCATTAGACAACACAAAAAGTAATTGACCTCACAGATTATAATAAATATACGCAAATAATTTATATGTATGTATGATGAGTGAATATTATATTCTGTGTAGTTCACTTTATTTTCGCCCAGATTAGTTTCTTTATTTATAAAAAAATATTTTTTTTTTGTTTTTTTATTTCTAAATTTCAATTTTTTTATTTTTGTTTTTCTAAAGGAAAATTTTGACAATTCATTCACCTTTCTTTCGATCATTTTAGAAGTGATATTGTTATAAACAAGATGATTAATATAATTTGCTGCACACTATACTTTGTATATATGTATAAAACATAGAAATATGTTATATAGATAATACGTACAATGTACATATTATGTATATTGTTTAATGGACATAAAACTATTTCGTAAAATGTGTATATATAATTTGTATGATGTTAAAAAAATATGCTTGTAATCAAATAAATATGGCTGACTGTATTTAGGTTGGCCATAAATTTATTAATTTTAAGACCTATTTTCAAAGCATCGAAAATCATCACAACTGGTGGATATTCAATATATATCTCGTAGTTATATATATATATATATATAGATATATAATTGAAACAAAAAAAAAATATATAATGTTAGTTCTTTTGAGTCCTCTAGAGTACACCAATAAGTATAATATGTTAATTGAAAAATATGTAATTTTTTTTAAATGGGAAAGACAACTGAGAAAGCCATAAAAACACTTGGGGTATTCCGAAGATAAAATAATTATGTCTGCTATGAATCGCAGATTTTTGATGAATTGAAAAAGTTGGTAAAACGGTTAAGGTACAATTAAAAAGACAAAAAAGACCAAAATGTGGTGTTTTTAGTCAGTTCATCACAAATGAATGTATTGATGTGATAAGCATTTTTTCTCTTGATGATCTCGAAATCTAATCTTTCTACAAAAAAGAGAGAGATATTTTTTTCTATTCTCTATTCATGTTACATATTATGTTGTTTGTTCGCTTGATAAATATTTAGAATATTAGTTTTTATGTTTAAGAAATTGAATTTATTAAACTTATCCAATTTTTTAAGTTGAATAAACCCTAGTTAAGAGTAAAGAAACGTTGGAACGAAATTATGGACATGTTCCATATGCAAGTTATTGCTTGTTGGACAAGCAACTGGATAGACAAAGAAACTAGAGATATCATGTGAATGAATGGCAGAAAATCGATTGGGGAATTTAAAAATGATTGACCAAATCAAAGTCAAACGCCAGCGCAAATCTTTCCCAAAAGATGGTAAAAATGTTGAACATCGTTATCTTCAAAAAAATATATAGACGATAAGATAAATTGAAGAAATAGGCCCTTAATGCCTAATTTAAGAAAAATAGATATACCTTATTCACACCAGACTCAAAAACGCATTCGAACAACCACACATGTTGTCCATTTCATTGTAATTTTCTATTAAGATTATTAAGATTTTTTCTACCTAATTATGATGTAAATGGAAAATAAATATTTACTTTAGTTTCTTACAAGGTGAATTAAGAATAATAAAATGCTAGCAGCTTTTCCTTGTGACATATGATTCAACCCTTTCATTAATGATTGATACGATGACCCGAGTTTTAAATGATGCCTGAAACCGTACTTTCGTGTTTGGTTCAAAAAATTGAATTCGTTTTTCATAAATCAAAAAAATTTATAATTTTACACACACCTATTCAAATGTTAACAAATATTCGAAATTTATTTTCAACTGTCAAAAAGTTAACGTACGTGTTACCTATATTAAATAACGCTTCTAAAATTTAATTACACCGTACTTTTCAATTACCCAACTGCATTCAAATAAAATTAGAAAAATGCTTTTATATTGTAGCTATAAAATTAGTTGTTGAGCAAAAGTTGATCAGAAAACAAATTGAACGAAATTTGAGAGCCTGTATAAAAATAGAACCATGTCCATCCAAGAATCATTAAAAGTTAGCAGTATTCTAGGAAATATTTATGGTTAAACATTATTAAATAAAATATTCGAGTTGACAATCGAATTGAAAATTATTTGATTTAGATATGACCGTGTAGAGTTTGACAGATCTAAATAGTACAAGTGAGAAAGAGATATACATCACCCAGCGGTACACATTGATTTGATTTGATTTGAAAAATACAAATTAAAAAAACGTTCATATCACACTTAGAAAGTCAGTCGAAAATAGAGCTACAAAATTTCTAATTTTGAATGATTTGATTCTGAGTTTTGGATAATAAAGTATTTCAAAGTCAGGCTTACGTCAAAGCATCTACGATTATTGATTTCTTAAAAATTAATTAAAATTGATGGTATTCTAGAATTCTCGAAACTGTGTTGTTCTGGTTTTGTAAATTTATTGATAAAATTAAATCAGTCTGTTTTTTTTTTATTTTGTTTTCAAGTAATAATAAAACAACTGTGATACGACCATGAATATGTTGATATTTTATTTTGCCAGTTGTTTTATTTTACTGACGTATGTAATGTATACACAATACACCTGTACCTAAATACGTAAACTATGTGTGCGCGTGTATTTAACGATTATTTTTTTAGTTTAATTTATTTTTTTAGTAATTTTCATTATTAAACTTAATTTACTACAACCACAATCAAGCTTACATATTTGTTTTAGATTTTTATTGAAAATATTCTGATGTTCAAAATTCGTTACAGTAATCTGATTTTTAAGATATTTTTCCTCAAACTGCATTTTTTATTGGAAAATAAATCAGACTATGAATTTTAGTCTCATATGGTATACGTTTATATAAGTGTCAATCCGAAGTAGTCCACGATAACGAAAGCCCAAAATATTCTAGAACAAGAATCAATGACAAAGCTATTGTATGTGATTGTGTATTCCAATCTCTGTGTAATTGCAGTTAGGATGTTCATCCCATAGACTTGGAATTATATATATAAAAAAAAAAAAAACTATGGTTGGAGATTCCAGAGCGAAACTGTTAAAAAAATTTAACGTTTTGATGTGTTCAGGATTTCAATCCTTCATTATATTATTGGTATTTTATATTAAATTTTACAGAGCTGTCTTACGACCATATAAACAGCGAATATTCTGTTGTGACTTAAAAAGTGTTATTAACAGCAGCTCCATCGTTTTCTGTTAACGTAGCTACAAAATTTCGATAATCTAATAATTTCGGAAATCTCTAGATCCAATTTTTTTAATTAAATTTCTTATTATTATAGATTATAAACCCTCATTAGATGAGAAAACTATAATAATTAATCTTCACCACAAATTAACTGAAAATTTAAAGAAAATCTGAAATAAGTAAATATAAAAAATATTATACTAAATTGAAAAATGCTTCAAATAAGATCACAAGCTGCTTATTTGTAAAAAATTTTCAAATTGTTGTAATTTATTGATTAATGGACAGTTCTGAGGCTCAACACAATTGATGTGGCATTTGTCTCTCACAAATATCAATACTACGTTTATATTACAATATTATTTATTAATATCATGATATTAGATGACACACATATAGGAATATCACGATATCAGCCATATTACAACATCGATATTGCATGTCTGTCAGTAGCATAATACGTGAGAGAGAAATTGGCATTTGTCGATGTTGTCAATAAATCTAAATAATTTTTCAATGATTGTTCGGCATTGAAAATGTCAAAATTTATTAACATTTTTTATAAATAACTTCTAACTCAGGGCTGTACTTATTACACATTTAGGAATTAGTGAAAACAGGCACAAGAAACGCTTACAAGAATATTATAAGCAAGGGAAGCAAGGGCTCACAAGGCTGTTATAGCAAGTTGGCGGAATCAACATCAATTAACGCTTCAATATTTTTGTTTCCGAAAAAAGTTCGTTTGGTGGATGATTTGCAGTTTAAAAGCAATCAACAGTGAATATTTTTTCCACTAAAATTATTTCGTAAATGGAAATTGGTTTTTGTTCTAATTATTTTTAAATATTAAAATCCCTTTTAAATGTGAACCGAATAATAAATTATATTTACACACTCTTCTATATTCTAATACTGTTGTTTGTTAGACACCTATAAACAAAATAAAATAAAATATTCAGCTCAAAACTCTAAAAATACTTAAGTAATTTATTTTGATTGAAATAGAGGGCGCTGACACCTGTATTTATGTGTAAGCAACTATTTCAAATCATCAAAATTAATTAAAAAAAAAAAAATAAAACCAAATCAAAAAAACAAAAACAGCAAACGTTCGCATGTCCGCCGTCATATATGTGTGTTGGGCACAACGCAAAAAAAATGAGAAAAACAAAAATAATAAATAAAAAATTAAAAAAAAAAAAATTTCAACTAGCGCTAGCGGCAGTGCCTCATATTTTTTTTTCTATTTTAAGATTTTCAGCGAACTCAAAACTTTCGATTTCATTTTTGCCATTTTTTTTTATTTTATTTGTTTTTGTTTTTTTTTTACTTTCATAATATTTTTGCTTTCTTTTATTGTTGTACGTCGCGTCGTCGTCATTCAAAATTACAAAATAAAATTTTTGGCTCGAAATATTACAGTGTGTTAAGTATTTTGTCTGTGTGCGGTAATTTTTTTTTAATTTTTTTTTTTTTTTTATAATTTAAAATTTGTACAAATTAAATTTGTTTGTTTGAATCGCAAAGGTATTATTTAATTAATGAGGTGAGAAGCGATCGATTATAAATGTAACCAAAAAATTTTAAAATATACAATATACAATATTTTTAATTTTTTTAAGGTAGTTTTTGAAAGTAATAATTTGTTAGTCATGTTTAGTGAAAAATTTCAAAATTTATTTTAAAGTCAAACGGTATAGTAAAAACTTATAGACTAGATTCTCTGTAATGTCAAATGGTATTGAAAAATCATCTACATATTTTTGATTTTGCAGTTTTTTTTTATATAAGATTAATCATATTGAAAATATATTGTATTATATATAATGAAAGTGAATCCTAATAGATGCTTTCAGAATCCAAGTGATAAGCTATACTTAAAAAAAGATGTTAGAATAATGGATATGAAAATTATTTCAACCCAAACCGAATTGCATGACAAAACAAGACACATAAGGTTTTACTTGCTACAAAAACAAATAGCTTTATTTTTATAGTAAGCAACTGCAGTTTTTAAACTACATTCACAATTCACTGGTTTAGCACTATTTCCATCTGTTTTAAATTATTACCTTTTTTCATTTGACTTCAGCTTTTATTAATTGTTTACTAGAAATTTTTAATTTGTGAATATATTATTGGTATTTTAATGACGAAAAAAAATAATAAGGTTTGTGTATCATCTGGGTTCGGTGACAATTTGATGTTTTTACTATTAGATACCACTACTATTAGACCTTACTTACTATTAAACCTTTCCACTTTACTTAGATATATGTATGTACATGTTTTTTTATTTTGTAACTGTATTACGACAACGATTGGATTTAAAGAAAGTCTTTTGAATATTGAATAATTCATTTTTTATATCTATATACCTACTATAAGTTCGCTTTGTGTTTAAATTACTTTTCTAACTATTAGGGTTGAAAAATAATATTAATAATAATATAACATAATACCTTTTTTTTGTTTTTTTTTTTTTTAAACTGCTAAAGTATATAATGTTCGCATATACTAAATATACTTAATCATACAGTTAAGTTTGACGTTTTGTTTTTACTTCGCCTTCGCTTTCATAACAAAAAATATGGAGAGAATATTTTTCAAAAGAGCAAAAAAATTAATAAATTAATAAATTTAGAATAATTCTTTAATTAAAATTTAATATTTAATTATTTTTAATTGATTGTTATCAATATTTTTTTTGGTAGAGGTATGTACAAATTTTAATAAAATTTGTTTGAAACTTAAATAATCAAACTGATCTCAGGATTGCACAAAAATAAAATAATAGGTTAAAAATTACGATAAAGCAGGATTGTGAACATGAATTTAAGTTTGATTTATTTTTAACTAGGGCTACTTACACTTAAATTTTGTTTTTATATTTAATTATATTGATATCCAAAGAGCTAAACTGCTCGTACAGAGATAACTTTCATTGTTTCAACAATAATAATGTAATACAAATAATAGTTTTAATTCAGTGCAACATATTAAAACTAACCTAATATATATTATAGTCTACTGATTTTAATTTTTTAGTTACGGACTTAATCATAATTATCATGGTAAATGCAAACATGCCATTACTGTAGCCCGACTCCCGAGATAAGTACTAAGGTAGTTTAATAAGTTTTTTGTTTTCTAACTTTGTGCTTTTTTAATTAAAGTTACTTTCTGAGTCGTTACAATCTGCAGTAGAGGCACATCAAATAACTAAATTATTCTATAGGTACATATATACAAGAATTGCACTATTAATAATAATTTGTTATAGGCGTTGCAAAATATTCTACTTAAATAATTATTAAGCTACAAATAAAAAAACATTTTTTGCCATAATAATGACAAATTATTGATTTGCTGCTATCGAGTAAATAAATATGTTTTAAGCTGTTTGTAAGTTTTATATATACTAACTTTTTTTTCTATTCTATTGTATTCTACTCTTTATTTCTTCTCTTCTATTTCTTTTATATTCTTTTATAATTTTGTTTATTTTTTTACTACTCTTCTTATTTTTAATCTTTTAAATGGCTTACATTTTGCAAAGACAGCTACATGGTACTTATCCCATTATTTTGGCCTAAATTGCATTTAGTAGACCCGCCACAAACTTATTTAATCGATGTTTTGGCCGTTATTGATGAAGCACGGCTATTTGCGTGAATCTCATGCAGTACTTTGTTTATCAACGAAATCGAACCGTCTGCTTTGCACAACAATAAGCCCTACACAAAAAAGGCGTTATGCCATAAATGTTGTATGTCATCAAATAGATCCGATAAAGAAAATAATGAAGTATGTCTTAATGGAATAAACATCTCTCTCTCTCTCTCTCCCCCTTTCTAGTTTTAGAAAAGGTGTTTTGGCATAAATTTCAAAGAAGAATCTGCTTAAATCTGCTGTTCAACAATTAACATTATAGGCTAAAAATTTTGTCAGCCGAGTTTTTAAAAATTTTCAGCTAAAACAAAAAAATTTCGCCTAAATTTAGCTGAATTGGCTAAATTGGTTACAATTACATTTCAAAATAAACTAAAATATAATTAAGACAATATACTGGAAGGAGTACATAATCCAATAAACAACTTCTATTAAATACAAAAACCGGTATTGCAAAAATTTAATGAAATGAAGGGATTTAAAAGCCGGCTCACGGCTCATTAATTTATTTTTTTATAACATAACCTTGAAATTTAAAACTATATTGGAAAATAAACAACCCCTCTTTCTATAAAAACTCTCCAAAATGTCAATTATTCATATTTATAAACTCTTTCTACTGTTTTAATTCACAAATCACAAAAATGTTGTGACGACATATACGCATTTTTTCATTTACTATATTTTCATTCTTTTTTTTTCTTTTTCTTTTTTTTTAATCCGGAAAAAGATGATAACCTAGAAATCATCAACGAACCACTATTCTATGTATACCAATAAAAAATAAATATAAAAAAAAAACAAAACAAAACAATTACCAAAAAATTTATTTAAAATTTATCCCTCTTCCCCCTCCAACACCCTTCATTAAAAAAGATTTGAAAAAAAAAAATTTAATTTTTTTTTTTTTTAATTAAAAAAATCAAATAATAAAAAAAAATATACGATAAAAAATTCACAAAATAAAAATAAAAAAAAAAAAAAATTAATTTAGGCCAAGGTGAGACGCTACCTTGAAGTTGAAGACCAAATTCAGATAGTTTTATTTTATTTTTTTTATATTTTTTTTTTTTTTTTTTTTGTTTGGTCGTTAAATGTTACGCATCATATTATATATACAATAACAACACTGTGTTCGTTCGTTCGATTGTGCACACACTTATGCAAAGCTCTCTTCGGATTCAAAAGATAAGACATTGCGTTCTGTGACCTCGGCAATCAGTTTATTTTTTTGTTGTTGTTGTTGTTTTTGTAATTTTTTCTCCACAATAAATTTAATGCGGTACAACATAATGTAGCTAGGTTGGGTTAAGAAGTCTGGCTGGATCACTGATTATTATTTTGTGTTTATTATCTTGCTTGTTTTTTTTTACTCTTTCTTTTACATTTTTGTTGTTGTTGCTTTTTGTTTATTTGATACTTTGAAATTTTAAATGGTTGTTTTATTTTGGTATGTATACTGTGGTAGGTTCGGATTTATGGATTGCGTATATTGAATGATCAATTTAAGTAATTTTCTTGTTTTTATTTTGATTGTTTTTTTCTATGGGTAAGTAATCGATGATGGATAAGATCGATTGTTACCTACTATGTATAAATTGCTTGGTCATTGTGATGTTATCGTTAATAATTGTTAATATATGATGGCAATACTGATGACTTGATCAATATTGATGAATATTATTATATTGAAAATCGTGTTGTTTAGGTTTATAAAAAAAAAAAAACAAAAAAAAAAATAAATAAAAAAATAGTAAAAAGAGAAAATTAAAAATTATTGCAATTTGTTCATTATAATGTTTGATAGACTTGTTATAAATGGTTGCACATATTATTATATATATTGGTATAGGTGCGTATGAGCTATATGGATATTAGGGTGTCCATTACTTTTTGATTTAGAAATTTTTTGTAAGGTTTTTCTTCTAATTCAAATTTTATTATTTATTTTAAGATTTTTATCTAAAGTGGTCTTATACTAGTGTTAGAGCAAATGATTTGAACCTAACGTCGAAAACTGTGGTTCAAATAATGTAAATATAATAAATCCACCATTGACGGGTCTACATGTGTTATCTCTACGGTCTACATGTGTAATTGAAAGAAAACAAGTTGATACAAAAATGGTCAAATTGGTACAATATGTCTATGAAATACGCGTATCTGTATGATAAGCATAAAACCATATTCGACTCAGAATATTGGTGTTAAAACGACACAAACAAATAATAAAAAGTGACTGAATGCGGTTTTACATAAATTACTTTTACATAAATTTTATGCTATTTCATCTTTTTCGTTATTTCATCTGGTTAGGAAACTATCTCTACTTTCAAGATCTGTATGTTTTACCACTCCATAATTATTTGAATCGATGTGCAATAAATAAATTATTTGTGCTTTACATCACCACACAGCTTCATGCAGCTTTTATATTATATGATTTACAAATGTACAGCGATATTAAATTTGGTCCAAAAACTGTTATAAAAAGCAGGAAGGAGTGATTTCTTGTTTTTATTTGTTTTATTATATAAATATAATATATTTGTTTATGGGATTACTTAATAACGATTAACGTTAAAGCTTCACTACAGTATATGCTTAGTTGCATCCAGTAAAATGCATTGTTTGAATATACTATACGCATTGAAACCTACAATGTCATCAACTAATTGAAATAACTTATTTAAATATTTCATGCATATTCTATCAAACACCACGAAACTGCATATTACAAACATGGAGAGTGGCTCTCTACCTGTGAGAGATTTCAATCTTTGGTCATTTTTTATATGTTTAATTATTTCGTTTGGTCTCTTTCTAAGTCCTTCCTTCCAGTATATATATTGTCCTCCACTGATTACGATCGCGATCCAATTTACTTCAGTTAGAGATCTGATTTAATCAAATTTAATTTAAATTATTAAATTTCAAAGCAAAAAGTACACCCTAATTTTGTATACTGAATTATTAAAGAGGCAGATGGATGAACTAATTTCAAAAAATAATGATTAATTAATTTGATTTTGATAAAATCTAAACAAAAATTGAATCATTCAAAATTTGTGGTTTCATTTTAACTGATTTTATAATGAAAATAATTTTCGATGAGCATTATTAGGTAGGTCATATTGTGTTCTTATATAATGTCCAGATATTTAAAAAAAAAATTTTTGTATTGTCGTTACTACCGGCATCAGTAAATACGTTTTTATTTTAAAGAATTACATAACTAATATATTTATACATTTTTTTTAATTTGTTTTATATTAAAGGACATATTTTGTTTTTGTATATTGAATTTATTTTTTTAATTTAGGAGCAGATTCATCGAACAGATAAGGATGGGCAAAGTAAAGTTTCTTACGCGATGTTATTGCAAAAAAAAAAGTGATTGGCAATTTTAAAAAATCGGAAATTATCAGGCCTAACCCTGATAAAAGGGTAAGGTAAGTTTTAATTAAAAAGAAAATTGAATTAATGAAATGTCATTTAATCTTATGGATTGAATCCTTTCGAAAAGATGACTTTGACCTAAATATTAAATAAATAAATAAAAAAAAAAACATTAAAAAAAGGGTGTCAAGAGAGGTGTATTTTCTTCTGAATATAATTTATTGAAATCATATCTTGAAATATTGATGAACTAAATTAAAAAATTGATGGGCCGATCCTGTAAGATTTAAATCTGTGATACTTTTTATCAAATGAATTTTTTATCAACAAAAAATGTATTACAAAACAAATATTATTTTTTCTCTCTCTAAATCTTAATAACTATTCTATTCTATTATAGACAATAAATATTCGATATAAATTGCAACAATTTAAATAGATCAATTAATAATGTAAAATATCTGGTAAGTTATTTTGATGAAAAAATTTCCTTCAAGGATCATGTAACTTAAATATTCAAAAAGGTTAATAATATGCTGGGTTCTTTAAAGCGAACCACTATCGACTTTAGAACAGATCCATATACGTTAAAAACGTTATTTTGTAACGTTATATGTTTCTATGGGGAGCGTGTCATATGCCTGTAATTTAATTTGCCCGAATTTTCATTTGCCTGGATACTGGATATGATAAATATTCATACTAAAAATTTCATGTAGAAAGTTTTTATCAATCAACGGATATCAGGTGGTGACTGGTGCAAAGTTCAAGAAATTAGGTAACCTCAAGAAAAAATAGATGTGGGTTCCGTCTCACAAAGCCCTCGAAAAAAATGATGTTTTTTGTTTAACTAAATTATCTAAAAGAAGATTTATATTTTGGTTATGTTTGATTGTGATATTGTTATATTGTATTATTGATTCGTCCAATTGATTAAAAATTTTCGGTTTAGTTATACCTCCGAGGCTACTGAGATAGCAAATATTTGTTGCATATTCAATATCATAAGACTAATTATGGTAGAAGTTAATCGGTTTCAAGATCTTCCGTTATGCTAAATGCTTTTCTAACTGTATAGAAAATAAGATTGATGCCTTTTTATTACATATAGAACTCAATTTATAGGTAAGGAGTTTTATATTGTTAATTATATTTTTGAATAATTTTAAGTACTTCTATTGCGTTTTTTTTTTTTTTTTATAATAAAGTGTTTTTTTTCTTTTTGTTTTGTTTTTGTTTATTCTGTAAGAGTGAGGTTGTTAGAGCTTACTTAGTATATATAAATAAATAAATAATCAACTAGTTTGTGAAAAAATATTAATGTCCAGAAATCGAAGCATATACGCAAAACCACAATGTATCTGTTATTTTCTTAAAAGAAAAACTAGAAGACCTATATGTACTCACAAGTGAAGTTAAAGATAAAACAAAATAATAATCATATAATTCATAGTTTTTCTTTAAAACTTTTTAGAACGACCATGTGGGTTCTAATGAAATTCTAGTCTACATTTTTCTACTTCACTCTATGGAAGTTTTGATTGTATTAATGGTTTTCAATTCTACATTGCTATTCTGTTTAGCCATTATATTTTAATTTGTATTTTGGCGAGTACACTTGTTGATAAAATTTCAGACTATTTTGTTAAATTCTTATG
This sequence comes from Argyra leucocephala, assembly GCA_963942445.1. Classification (NCBI taxonomy): domain Eukaryota; kingdom Metazoa; phylum Arthropoda; class Insecta; order Diptera; family Dolichopodidae; genus Argyra; species Argyra leucocephala. Next base: position 129,363,696 of record OZ012679.1, read on the forward strand.
TTAAAAACCTGGTTGTAAAAACAATGTAAAAAGACTGACTTAAATTTATAGAGTATATGGAATTAATTTATATTTTGGACTCAAAGTTGATTTTTCTGTTCCAATGTTGTTAAACCACCTGTAACATTCTTTCGCAGAACTAATCTATGCTACCTCTGATCTTTGTCTTAATCAATGAATCTGTAAATATTTTTCATGGATACGATAAGAACTCTTATAATTGAAAATAGAGTTAAATATTTCAATATTTCTTTCTCTGGAGTAGATTATAGTATTTAGATTATATAATAGATTTATAGTATTATTTAGTAGATTTATAGTATTGCAAAAACTTGTTTAGATTCATTTATTCTACTTCTTTTAGAAGATTAATTTTATAAAATTTTAATTTTTAAATCTAGAAGATTCATTGCATATATTTTTATTTTAAATTTAAAAATATTAATTTGTTTTGATGATTTAAATATCTTTTGTTTTTTAAATATTATTCTTTTCTTATGAAATTTATATACATATACATATATATTAATCTATACAATATTAAATTATGAAATACTTTTTTATGAAAATTAAAAATTCAGTAAGTACTAAGAATTTGTAATATGTACTGCAGTAAACGCAGTTTAAAAATATAACAGCTGTACTGCAATTGGAGCAAAACAACTGCACTGCTCCTGGCTTTTTATTTATTACATTTTTATTTTTTCTTTATTTATTAAAAGAAGTCTACGATAAATTGTATATACATAGTTGAATATTGTTTTTAAGAATTTAATGAATTAAAAAAGAAATGTTTTTATTTTATTTATTGATTAATTTTTTTAAACATAGATAGCTCTCTATTAATTTGCTTTGGTCAATCGACAGCAGTAATGGACATAGAATTTTTTACATACTGTAAATTGAATGCTACCGTTAATGCTGCAATATTTTAATTTTTTAAAAAAATTTAAACAAAATATATTTAAATGTTTAAAGTTATTTTAAAAATATTATGTTATCTGTGTCTGATTTGGGTTATAAATATCTTGGCATGCACTTGAATAGGCGACTTTCGAAAAAATGATATCGATAGTAAAAAAAAGCAGTTGTGCTAAGTAAATTTTATTCGATACAATTTTGCTATGACGTTAAACAAAATAAATTAACTTAAAAAAGCTATCCCAAAGTCAATATGGGCTTACAGAATCCAGCTATTGGTAGGGGCTGGCAATTCGAATATTAAAATACCACAAGGATATCAGTCGGAAACATTAAGATTCACCATAGTTCGTGAATAACAATATTTTACATCGAGACTTACAGATGAAAACCATAAAGGAAAAAATCAGAAGTGGTATTTGAAACTTATATATATCAAATAAGATTAGCTGGTCACTCAAATGGCTTGTTGGTTTCAAATGCTGTTAGTCAATTTAATGATCACAATATTGTGTAACTATTCAACAAAAATATTAGTCAATAAATTGATAAACGATCCACAGAGTACGATGGAGTATAACTAAATCGTTACGGATGGTTTGCCATTGAGTTTTATTCATCCGATAGCCATTAAATGTTTTTAACATATAAAAATATACATACTAACTATTGTATGTCTTCATTAGAGACAAATTGTACAACTTAATTAAAGTGTATTTTGTGTTTAAATCTTATCAAAGGCAAAATAAAAACCATCGACTCCCTCTGTTTACCTGAAAATAGATAAAAAAATATTTGTTAATAAAAAAAAATTATTTATGTGATAATATTTTTAAACGGAGAGTGTTTTTGCTAACGGGAAGGATATTTAAATATACATTCAAAATTCAAACTTAGAAGTTATCAGACTGTTGTAAAACAGTCAAAGGCCTTAAAAATTTTATTATTTATTATGTGTCGGTGATATATATTAATTATATATATTTTTTTCATTATTTATTTATTAAATTATTACTTAGTAACTAAACTATATATAGAACTAATTCTATTTTAACAAATTATATTAAATTTTAGATATTCATTAAAATGCTTCAATTTATAAAGTGTTTTTTAATGTAATAATTAATAGATTAAAATTAAAACCTAGCTAAACGCTGTCTGGTCGTATAGAGTTATATGACAATTGTTTGCATATAAACTTCCCATTTTGATTGAATATTAAGGTATTTGACGAAGTGTTCTTCTATTTTCTTTCAATGGCACTATACCGTCTAAATTGATCCTCTATACCTCGCAGTCATTTTCTAGTTTTTTATGATGAGCGTTGAAGACTTATCAGCTATGACAAATCATCTCATTCTGGGTTAACTAAATTTAATTCGAATTCAATTGTCATACATTCGTTCCAAATGCCCCATCCATTGTAGTTTGCTTAGTTTTATATACTTCGATTATAAGTCTTTAATAGTTCTGGTTCCATATATATTTGGTTGGTATAGTTGTTTGTTGTTGCTTATTCTCAAAAGTCTGATTCTATCGAAAAGATTTAGTAGTTTAAAATGAAATTGGGTATTGTAAGAGTTCATTCTTGCTGATTGATGTTGTTCTTACTTCTCACTCATTCATGTATTCATGTATTAAATATAAAAATGAGGAATTTATTTGACAATTGAAGAGGACCCATCAAAGTTAAACTGCACTAAATATAAAATTTTATTTGTGTTATTTTATCTATGAACACTGCTGGTTATATTCAGGCAAGAGCATATAGCAAACCAACTCTAACAATTTAAAAAAAAAATGAAATTTCTATAAAATAAGCCACATAAGCCACTTTTCGTTCAATTTGTCTGTCAACATTTTTTTGCGCACTGGCCTTCTATAACCCGCAATGCTATATACTACATTAGAGTTATAAGACATTGTTTAACGAAAATTCAATTGAAAATCAAAAGAGTGAACTAATTCCATATATAGAGAGAATTAAATGCAGGTACTGCAATAATAATTATAAAATTAATTAAAAAAATAACTGATTCATTAATTTAAATTTCATGTTTGTTAATTACAATTGAATTAAGTAAAACTAAAATAAAATTACAAACAAAGGTAAACAAAAATTGAAAATAATTAAAAAAACATTAAAAAATCATTTTTATTGCTAAAAAGCAAAAAAAAAAAAAAACTTGAATTTATTCATTAATAAAACGTTAAATAATTTTTTTTTTATTTATTTAAAATTTTCAGCGAAAGTATTTCTTTTGATATTATTATTGTTGCTGTTGTTGTTACTTGTAATATTCAGTGAAGGCAATGCACTTTACGGTGAAATGCATTTTCTCATTTTACTTTCTTTCGTACTTTTACATTTGCTAATATATATACAACAATAATTGAATTTGTTGTTGCTATTGCAAAATTTTTAACCATTTAACATAACATAAAGAAATCAAAAAGTTCAATCATAGTTATTTAGATACATGTATAAATATGCAACATAATCATGCTACAAAATATCAAAAACAAAAACAACAATATTTATATCTTCCCACTATCAAATCAAATAGTTTTGTTCATTATATATTATGCACATAAATACGTATGTACAAGTACATACATTATATTTTAAAAATAAATTTCAAATAATAAAAAATAAACATATAAGAAACCACTAAAATGCATTGAGGAAACTTAAAAAAAAAATAAAATAAAAAAAAACAATAAAAACAACAGCAAACAAAAAGTATTATAATGTTGTGCATTAGCAATTAACATTCATTATATTTATATATGCATCATACATACAAATATAAATACATCGGAAATAACAAATACCAATTCAAATAGATCAAAAAATATGGATATAATAGGATGGAAAAATCAAAAAAAATTCAATTAACATTAAAAAAAAAAGTAAATCCAATTTAAAGTAAAGTAAGAAAAAAAAAACAAAAACAAATAAAACTATATTTTTGTATCTCTAAAATGAAAGTGAACATAATATAATCAACATAAAAAATGTTGCTAAAAAAATAACACACAACTGATAGGGAGAGCATATTATAATAAAAAGTTTTTAAATAATCCAACATATAAATACATACATATTCATATTCAAGATAAAAGCTTTTTACTTTTTCTATTAAATTAAAGCAAGTTTATTATATTATCAACATTTTTATTTTTGATTAAAGTTTGTGTTGTGATTTAATAAACATTGAATGAAACTTTATTTATAAACATTTAATATTTTTTAGACTGATTACAACTCCTATACAGCCACTCACTCCACTACGCAATCACAATTCACAAAGTACAAGTTCACACAAATGAGAAATAAAAAATTAAGAGAAAGAGATTTTGATATTTTTGAGCAACTTTTAATATTTTGTTTAGAAACATGTTTTAGGTAGATATTTTCTCAATAGTTTTCTCAAATATGTATCCACAATCCACATCCATATCTACTTTCTAAATTTCAGTTTAACAAAACAATCATCAAATAATCCAATCGGAAAATGTCATAAGCAAAAAAAAAAAACAAAAAATTCAATAGCAAGAGACATAAAAAGAAAGAAATAATAATAAAATAATATAAAAAATAAGTAACATTTAGAGTGAATTTATTAATAAAATTATTATTTTATTACTTTTGATTCACCAGAATGACAAATCATTTTATTTATAAGTATAAACTCTTATAAGCACACAACAAGCTATCTCTCACAATAAAATTAATAATAATAATAATAAAATCAAATCATTATCAACATTTATTTCTATACATATTGTGGCTGAATAATACATCAAATGTATATAAACATAAGTATGATTGTATGAAAAATACAGAAAAGCGAGTGTATAGTTGTTGGCTACACTGAAAAATTATAAATTCAAGTTCTGCTGAAACATATTGCATTGATAAAAATACCTAATGTTATTTTTCTTTTTTCTACAAATAATGTGTGTGTATGTTTAGATGAAAATTAGTGTAGGTAAGGTTGGTTGGAAATTTTTGTTTTTGTTTTTTTTTTCTGTTGTATTTAAAGTTTCAATGAACTTGGGTCTTGCTTTAGAAGAAAGATGAAATTAAGAAATAAAAAAAAAAGACAAAAAGGAAACAAAAAAAAGAACAAAATAAAAAATTGAGAGAGAATTACCAGCCGGTAAAAATCAGAAATAAAAAATAAAAAGCTTTAATGAAAATGTTGATGGTATGTTTTGGTATTTTATTTATGATACATCCCATACGTATTATATATATGTCCATATATATATATCTATATATGAATATTTACAATAATTTACAATTTAGCATTACATATTTTACTGTTTTACACCACGTGAATTTGTGAATTATATTCTTCAAATCAAAGTTATTATTTATTACACTCTCTCTCTCTCTCTCTATATCTTTTTCCATTTATTTTTATTTATTTTTATGGTTCTATAATTTTGTAACTATAGCCTATACAACATTATTCCATATTACGCATTTATTGCTTTTACAATATTTTTCATTTAACTAAATTTGATTTGATATTGTATGTATGTATGTATGTATGTATGTTCTTAGATAAAAAACGAAAAAAATTTTTAAATTTGATACAAATCAAGAATCAAGACTATAAATTATATTTTTATTATTATTGCTAATTCTTTTTAAATAATGGTGTATTATAGCCCTAGTAAGAGTTGTATTGTGTTTTTTATTCAAAATTTAAATCTTAAACAATATTATTTATTTATTTTCCAATAAATAAATAAAATTGATTAAAATTGTGTATATTATCTATAATTAAATAATTATTCAAAATAAAAAATAAATTAAATAAAAATTGTTTTATTTTTTGGTTTAACACCTGAATACCAGCAAGTAACTGAAGAGTTTAGAACACTGTTAAATAAAAATAATTCCTCATACTTACCAGGATATACATATATAGGTATAGTATATAGTTCCAAAAAATAGAATTTTATTAGAATATAACTTTTAACATTTAATTAAATTCTTCCATACATAAATTTTAAAATGAATTTTACCCCTTTATTGCGAAATGCGCTTACCGAAACCCAGAACGGGGTTGCTTCTTCCTCATCATCATGCAAATTTAGTGAAATATGGACACTAAAATTTTTGAAAACTATTGGTAAAAATATAAAAATGTTATAAATAAGTTATTTTTTCTTAGTAACGGGTTCATAATACTACGGTACTTTTATTTGTTAAACATCATAAACCTGAGAATACTTTCAGCATAAGGAGCCATACGAATATTTTATATTGGTATCAACGAAATAATTGATAAATTTTGAATTTTATGACTTACTATTAGGTACTACTACCATATAGATATTGATATTTATTACTTATATAACAACCTCTAGTTAGTAACAACCTCTTCTAATAACTCTTAAGAATATAAAGAAGATATGAGGGAAAGAAAAAAATATAGCAAAAATAGTTAAATATATTTGATCATTAATATTTGTATATCTAATTTAAAACACTCTCTCGGCCAGATGGGTTTTAATTTATTTTTTTCAAAGTAGTTCACTATTTTCGAAAATCAAAATTTGCGAGTTTAGCTCTAATTCACAATAATTAAGAATATGCCTTTTAGATTACTTCAATTCATCTCACGTAAAACATGCCCAAAAACGACTGTGTTAGTAGTGTATAGTGTAGTGTAACTATATAGAGCATAATATTAGATGTATAGCTATATACATATACATATATATTATATACATATATACGTTCGACTAGGATATTCGCTTCGACTCATATTCGATTCGTGAATCCTGATAAGGGTAGTAATATTATGAGCATAATATTAGATGTACAGTTATATACTAAGAATGAAAATTATATTAAAATTAAAAACCACCTGATTATACAAATTTCTGCAAAGAAAACAATACAAAACAATCATCAGGAGCGTCTCTAAATCCCCAAATTCAAAATTCCCAATTACAACATTTACAATGATTGAAAAATACCCATATCCAAAATCCACAAATCGACAATCCTAAATTACAAAACCCCCATAACACAAGATCCACAAAACACAAAATCGCCAATAATACAAAAAATTAAAATTCGTTAGAGTTTCAATTTGGGAATGGAAGGGATATGGGTAGAAATAAGAAAAAAATAATTAGATAAATTTGGTTCTACTGATGACATCACAGACACGCGGAATTTCCTTAAAATCTTTTGCTGTTATATTATAGAGTAGATAGATAGAAAAATAATCAAAGTGTAAAATTTAATCGAAACCTATCCATTTTTAATTCCAAATTGTCTTTTAAATAAATTAAATAAATTTTTTCAAAAAAACTTCAAATTAAAAGTAAATATTTCATAAATTCAATAAATTTAATAATGATATTTTGATACTTTTATACATTATGTATTTTTAAATTAATGAATTATGTATTCCCTCCTATTAATAAACACATATGAATCCATCATACGAATGAATATGAACTGAAAATATTCTCTTTTATTATTTACCAACAAAATTTTTCGCATATAAATTTACACAAACATATCTTTTTATTGCGAAAACGTACATATTTTTTTTTTTGTCAATATTCTATGAGAAAGAAAAGTAAAAATATTTGTTGAGTCAGGTCGGTAGAGGTTGTTGGCACATAAAAAGCAAAAAAAAAAAAAATAATAATAATAAAAAAAAATCAAGAATAAAATAAAAAAAGAAATTCTCTATTTTAATTTAAAAATGTTGATGAAATTTAATGAAAAAATGTTTATAAACATATAATTTATATAACATGAAAATTATATTATTTTTATTTATAGGTTATAATTGAATGTACTCGTATATTGTTTGTATTTTTTTTTTTTTTATTTTTGGCTAAAATTTGACAATTATTTTTTTGTGGTACAATTAAATTTTTTTTTTTTTAATATTGAATCAGGTTAATTTGAATTGATATGAAAATCTAGGTTGATTTAATTTAATTTAACATTTAATTTAATACACACAATGTAATGTATAAGTATTTATAATTAAATTATGTCACAATTTAGAAAATCTAAGAGTTTATGATAATCAAACAGTATTAATTAATATTATAAAAAAAATTAATTTAAAGAGAAAAATAAAAATTAAAAAAAAATGTTTGGAAAAAATGTTGGAATAAAATAAATGTAAATATATATGTATGTGTGGAAAATTGATAACATTCGAACCTGATTTAATTTAATATTTATTTAATTCGAAAATTCATAAACAAAAAAAATACTCTTTTCAACTAGGTGGGTCAGTTTTGCAATATTTGAAGAAGAGCAGCTAATTCGGTTTAATTAATTCAAGTATTATGTACCTACACCTAGTAAAAGACGAAGAATTTATTAGAATATTGAAGTGAAGCTAGAGTTGAGTATGTACCTAATTGTTTTTTTTATTTTTCCCTTTTATGTTTATTAACAATTAATATATATAATGATTACCATACTTAACAAACATGATTAACGAAAACTACTTATAATGATTACCATACTCTAAACCTTCTGGATATTCTGTATCCAACTATCTTGTTTTACTTGATTTTTATAAGCAGCCAAAGCACTAAAATTAATTTTACACTTTACAAAATATTTATAATTTTCGTCCATATTTAGGTTTAAATAGAATAGGATTCTATTCAATTTGGACCCATTAAAAGAAACTTAAATTTAAATTTATTTATTTATTTATATATCATTATTTAATGGAATGTACATATATGTTAATGGTAATATTTGTAAAATTTTTAATTTATCACTTTTAGTCTTTAGTATTTGCTTACCACTTAGATTTGATAGCAATTTATAAAATGCATATAGGTAATATTTTTATTTTCAATTTAAATGTAGCGGTAAACACAAAATTTTAAGATGTAGGACTGTTTATTCAATATTTCATATAAATTCTATTTTACTGCTCCATTGAATTTTGGAAATGATAAATATTATTTTAATTACTCGAAAATTTTTAACTTAAAATATTAAAATGTGGAAGAGAATTTTATTTTTTAGAACATTTTTTACCATTACTGAATAACTTCTTATTGCTGCAGTCAAATTGAAACCCAAAATTTTTACGTATATTGAAATTAAGATAAAATGTGGAATTGAAGTGGCTCGAAATGCTTTGTATATGCGGATTTATTTTCGTAATATCTATAATTATAATTGATCCTCAAGATCTTATTAAAATAATAAACAAAAGCAAGCAAATCAGTTATTATAATTTACATTATGTACTTGCAAATGAATCTATGTACATATGCCAAATAAAAACAAAAAAACAAATTCATCTAAAATAAAAATATAAAAACCACAAAAAAACAAATCACTTGAATTCTTCATTTTTACCTTTTTAAGTAACTGTTTCTAGATGGTTATATACAAATGTACTTTCAAGAAACAGTAAAGTTGTGGTTATATACAAAAGTTTACTGTTTCTAAATTTTGGTTTGGTACACAGAACAAAATTGATTAGAAAAATCATTTAATTTAAATTAGATGAAATTGAATTATATGATTTTATTTAAAATATTTAATGTTTTAACTAATCTTTAAATAAATAAAAAAAATACAATTAAATGATTTTACTAATGTAAATTAGATGATTTAAAATAAAGCGATATAAAGAGAAATCATTCAATAATTAGTTAATTTCAAATTATTTAATTAGTTAAAACATTAAAACATTTAATGAATTCATAACCGGACGATTTATTGATTTATCGAAACATTGTTTGATTTCAATGAATTTTATTTAAAATTTATCTAAAAGAATAGTGAAATCAAAGAAATAACATTTATTGTTTTGACTAATCTTTAAACAAAATATTTGTTTAATTGAAATAGTTTTGATTTGAAATGAAAAAAACCAAAGTAGTTCAGTTCAATTTGATTGTCAATTAAAGATGGATGTGAAAATTTAAAATAAAGAAAAATAAACCATATTAATAAATCTGTAAAAAGAATTAAAAGATGAATAATAATGAAGATACATATACTATTTTATTTTGTAGAAGAAAATGGCAATGTTGAATCATTGCTAAGAAATTGGGGTATTATTGACAAAATAATATCAGTTGTAGCGCATATGAAAACTTTAAAGTGCAGTTACTAATAAACTGAATGCCTTCTTTCTATAAAAATTGTATTTTTAAATTAATTTATGAAATGAAGTTGTTAATATTATTTTGTATTTATGTTAATTAATTTATGAAAAGAATATTAAAAATACTCAAATTAAAAAGGAGTAAATGTAAAAAATTATTTGAAATGAAATAAAATATTATATAAAAAAAATTAGTACCCAATGTCTCATTAATGAAACCAATGAAAATTTTTAGATGAATTTGACTAAACTTTATATAAAAAGACTATTCTTCTCCCTTAACGACAACTAATGTATTACCTGATTCATTCAATGTTTTAATGAAACCAATGAAAATATTTAGATGAATTTAACTAATCTTTTTATGAAAATATAGTTTTTTTTCTTTTGAAAATAACGAATATAATATTTGTTTCATTTAATGTTTTAATGATATCAAAAGAAAATTTTGGCGATGAAATCATTAAATTAAGATTAAATGAAACAACTAATTGTATTAGATGGCTAAAAATCAATGCCTATCTTTAAATGATTTTAACTAATCTTTCTATGAAAAGACTAATCTTTTTTTTCTGTGTACAAATAATAATATAGTTTTTATTAAAATTATGTATATATACATACATACCTCTTTAATGACAAAATTTTTTATTTTTAGTAATTTTATCCACTAAATGCCACTAAATGGTAATATATCGGAAATGAGGCAGTATATGAGGGACGTGTATTTATGTGTCCTAAATAAAACTTACTAACCACACAACTTTTTATTAAACACGAGTGGTTTCTGCTATATCGTGCGAAGTCTATGTTAGTACGTAAATTACTGTTTTTTTTTAAAACTTTAAATTTGACTTCAACTTCAAATATAATTACTCAACAGGGGTCCCTAGTATAACTGTAATACATAATTTTCTTAAGTTTTAACGTAAAATTCGGATTTGCATAAAAAAGTACATCTTCCCATTTGAAAATCTCGATTTTGGTAAATTTCAGCGAATTTCGTGCTTAAAAAATACCATTTCGATCCTTCCCGAAAGTTGAAAATATTACTAATTGATAGAGTACCCTCGATTTAGCTAATAATATTTTAAGAACCCGGTATATACTTAAGTCAATGGTACGTATACAAAGGTACGTTTTTTTCGTTTTTTACTTATATCATGGTAAATAAACTATCGTCTTAACGATTTTTTATTCTAGAGTTCTATGCCGTAAGATTATATTGGTTTTAGTAGATAATGACTATATTGTTTAACGTTAATTGAAATTTTATATCTACAACTAGTGAATAATAATATAATTTGTTAAACTTTGATTTCATTGAGCTTAATTACATTGAAAATGAGATTAAGCTATAAAATTGAAGCTATGAAATTGAGGTTTGAAGCTTTTCAATTAATTGCCTTTTGAAATTAGTAATGAAAGAAATACAAATAGATTCAAAAAGAAAATAGTAGAATATGTAATATGTAGTTTTATGTATACCCTTATCATGATTCTCGAATCGAACGTATTAGTAGGCGAATTCGCTCTCATGCGATCATGATGAGCGAAGTAATTTGTCGAATGAAAAATTTAAGTGACAACCGTAAGGTTCAAAATCAGGTTCAAAATCAGGAGTTATATATGTAGTTTCAACACCATTATACCTATACTGATGAGTTCAGTAGTGTTGCATGAATGAAACACTTCTTTATGCCTTGAACACAACTATTTTTCTGTGAAAATATTGACTTTCTAGTCTTACTACCGTCCAATGCCAATCCACGGGGTTTTTTCGCAATGACATTATTTTTTATAAATACAGCTGAGTAAAAAATTGTTTAAGGTCCAAATTAATTTCAATTAAAATCAAAAATTTTTTTTTTAAACTCATTTGATTAGAAATGTAAAAAAATAAGAAAAATAATAAAAAAAAATAAACAACTAAACATTGAATTGTTTTAATTGATTCCAAAAGCAAAAAAAACTCCATTAATAAAACGCGATGTTTAAAGTTTTGAATTTATAATTGAAAAACAAAATTACAATATTTAATGCGTTCATTGACGTTTTTTTCCTTTTCTACAACAAATTATTAATTTAATATATAAATAACTAAATTACTTATTAAAAAGGAAAGGTGAAAAAATGGAATTTCCTTATAAGAAAATCATAGAACAACAACAACAATATAATTTTCATGTTATTATTTTCAATTTAATTTAAAAAACAAAAATGAAAATAACTAAAATTAAATAAAGAAAAGTGAATTTTCCATTCTCAATTTTCAATTTTAATTTTCCTTATCATCAAATTATATTGTTTCCATGCAAAAAAAATTCAAGAAAAATAAAAAACAAAAAAAAATCAAATTTTCTTCGCTATTATAATAACAACAACAACAATAAAGTGCAGTAGCCGTATTATAATTCAATTATTAGTTTTTTTTTTATTTTTTTTATTTTTTTTATTTTTTTTTTATTTACTATGAGTATGAATGATGAGACCATCAAATTTCCATTTATATTTTCAATAGAAAGGAAAAATTAATAATGGATAATAATTTTTATTTAATGAAAACTTTTCATAAATGAATCAGGAAAAAATCATAATAATGCACTTTTAACAATAACAACAACAACAAAAGTAAAAAGCAAAATCATTCACTATTATTATTCCAGAGTTTTCCAATATTGTGACATCTTACTTTGTTAAAGAGATCTCTTAAAATTTAGTTTTTAAAGGATGAGGCTACAAATATTAACTAGCTAAGTTCCTCACTTGCACCAAATACCCTACGGATGGGGTTATATTACAGGATAATGATGATGAAGTTGCTGACTGATATGACAGAGTTGTTATGTCACCTAACTGCTAATCAGAAGGTCTGGAGCTCGAATCACTCTCAGGGCATGAATGTTAAAAGTTTTTCCATTTTTGTTTGAAATTAATTTGAAATACAATTTGCGTTTATCAGTAAAAATTAAAATAGAGCTATAATGGCGGAACTATGGCTTGAAGGCGAATTTATTGTACAATAGACATAGTTTTTAACATTTAAATTAGTATTTAATATATTGAGAAGTTGAAAATAAAAAGAATTAACTATTGTATGAGATTGTGTACGCCAAGTCACTGCATAAAAGCAGTTAGGCTGTATTATATAGCATTCGATATGCTTGCAATTATAAAAAAAAGATAGACAAGAATGGTTTTCAGACATAGATAGAATATCCAAGGTATGACTTGGATATTCTATCTCTGTTTGTCATTGGTAGACAAGAATGGTTTTCAATTCGACAAACTTAGACCAAAGAAGTTCGTTGTGATACCGACTTCGTTAAACTATTTTGAATTTTTAACAATGTTATTGATCAAGACCATCAAATGCATCTAAGAAGTAAGTTTCGAAATGAATTTTTTACTTTACTGAAAAACATAAAAAAAATTATATTTCAATATTTTTATATATTTTTTATTTTAGAATAATTGAGTTTTGTGAAAATTTAAAGATTTGCTAACGAATTGAATCTGCCCTTCTTTCACAAGGCTCCTTATATAGTATAGAAGAAATAGAGCCTTGTCTGCCTGTGCTTTCGAATACATTTTAGGTTCAAGTGATAGACATACTTTATGTTATGGATACTTAGACTTAATGGATTATTAACTTTTGAAGCCATTTGTAACAATTTTCGGCCAAGCTGTACAAACTAAACAATTTTTAAATTATGCAGGACAATTATCAAAGACATCATCATAATAATTCCTGTACCTCAACAAAAATTTATTTAATTTAAAATTTTATTTTCTTTTACATCTTACAACTTCTCCGGTCAAACATTCAGAAATCTCCATAACGTGCTCATAAAGATTTTTAAAAATACTTTCAAATCATAGTTGCAATCACAAATCTAAACTAAACATCGTTTGGAATAACTTGAGCTATTCTGCAAATGCGTCAGAGCCCCATTTTTACCAATTTATTGTAAAAATGTCCGCTTGAGAACATTTTTTTTGTTAAAATGTAGAAAATAGAAATGTTTCGCCTCCCATTTACAGTCTTAGTAAATAAACATAATACCATTGCATATCAAGGTACGATTGTTTGAAATCAATTTAAAGTTTATACAACAGACACATGTAAAACTGAAAAAAATAAAACTGCAAACTTATATTAGTGAATTCAATAAAATCTATCTAAGTTGGTTTTTCAGATAAAAATTAGTTTGAGAACTACTGTTTTATTACCCTTTGGTTTTTTAAAGTATTTATATATGAAGTTATCTATGGCTTAATATTGTTATTGCTGACACTGAAACTTGTATATCGTAAATAGAAAAAATAAAAAAAAAGTTATATAATTCACACTGTATCCGAATTGTTTTCGAGTGAATGAAATTTATAATAATTGCTTTAAATCAGTAGTGCAAGTCTTTTTCAAAGAAAAGAAAAAATAGTAAAAACAAAAAAAAAATTATGTTTTCTTATGTAATTTATTTGATAAGTCATTGATTGCCATAAGTAAAGCAAATGCAGCACAACGACGAATACTAGGAATAGAGCCAACAAATTTTTGTTTTTTATTTTTTTATTTTTGAAGAAGATCTCCGTGATAGTAATTACACGTTAATAAAAGTATAATCAAGTTTTTTTATTTTTATATGTTAGGATTTCATCATCATCATTAGCATAGTTGGTACCTCAAGGTACGTACGTCGGGTATGCACGAGTCTAGTATATTAGAAAATAAAAAAAGAAAATAACTTCCTTCCTTCCGCATTTCGCTTTTCAATTAAAAAAAACAAAATAAAACTTAAAAATAAATGGTTTTTTATTTTTGTTTTGTGAAACATTTTTGTAATTTTTTTAATTTCACTTAAGGAATTTTTTATTTTTTTTTTTTTTGGTTCCTGGTCTTTAAATGTTTTTGAACTCTAATGCAATAATAAAAATAAAAATTGATTGCTGAAATTGAAAATATTTTTCGTATCATAGCTGAAGTCAGAGTATGTTATATAGATAATATATATAGTTCTATAATGTTCTAAAGCCTTTCTTATTTGTAAACTTTCTCAGGTGTAATTTTTTAATTCCATATAACGTTTAAGGCCCCATTGTGCGTTTCGTCTTAAGTAGAATTTTGCATGAACTGTGTAAAGTAAACATGTGTAAACCGCAACATTTAAATAAAAAATGTTGGATATGCCGCCCTGGAGGAGACGACCAATAAATAAATCCGGCATCGAAGCTAAAATAATCACGTTGAGTTGTATGAAATGGAAGTGCAAAATTGATTTTAGACACTATTTAGCAGTGGAATGATAAGTGTACATTAATGATAATACCATTGAAGAAGAATCATTGCACAAGAAAAAACTTAATCTCAAATTGGCAGAACGCTGCATATGAGGTCCAGGATGTGGTCCAATGATATCCTTAACTAATTACAATTTCGAGCAGATTCTCTGCTGTTTGACATATATGAAGTACCCCTAACTAAAGTGTCTCTCTATAGATAACGCGTTTCCTAGGGTCTGAAGATGAAAAGTTCTTAGGTGGAGCATTTTATTCAATTTGCTCCACAAGATGTCATATACCGCCAGAGCATACGAATCAGCTTTTTAAGAGGGGAAGGAACCGTTAATTAAAAATAAAAAAAATTTATTAACTAAATCGAGGTGCTTTATGGATTGGTGATATATTCCAAAAATCGCCGAAATTGGCCGAAATCGAGATTTTCAAATAGGAAGGGGTACTTTTTTATGCAAATTTGGCATAAAAAAGTCAAAAAATAAGAAACTTTTATAAAATAAATTTATTTTTTTTAGTTTTTTTTTTTTTTTTTTTTTTTAGTTTTAACTATGTAGAAACCCTAAACTGAGATAAAAAATATGATAACTTGAAAAATAAATTTATTTATAAAAATTATTATTATTAATTTCAGTTTACCAAAGGAAAATATGGTGAATTTTTGTTTTATTTTTATTAATTTTAAAGATAAATTCTGAGAAATTAAATGAAAAATCATTTAACATAAGTTTCTTATTTTTTGTCGTAGAATCCGAATTTGCAAGCTTTCCCATTTGAAAATCAGATTTTGGTTCTTGAAAAGTTCCTTTTCGGGCCTTTGCGAAAATTGAAAGTTTCATCAATCGATAGAGCACCCTCGATTTAGTTATTACATTTTTTTTTTTAAATAACAGTTCCTTCCCTCTTAAAAAGCTGATTCGTCTGGCTAACCCGGTATAATGAAGACATGTTTGACTATTTTTCGGCTAAATATAAGTTTCCTCGAAACTGCTTCATCATGCGTTTTTGAACCTTAAATTCATTGAAGCTTTTTTTACTGAAAATGTCAAGTGTACGCTTTTACTTGCTTTTGGAAATGACCACACTTCAGAATCATATATGTATAGTTGCATTAGAAGCATGAGCGTTTTGCTGAATTATAACCTGGAGTTTCGGGATAGACCCCAACTGTTAAGACAAAGTAAAGCAGCGGATTGCAAGTGTAATTTTTCATCAAAATGTTTAAAATAAGTAGTGAAAACGTAAAACAAGAGTAGAGTGTGCAGCGAAAAAATTTAGATTACATTTTGTATACATGATGTAATTGATAAAGTTACCGCAATTAATTAAGTAGGTTAGCATATATTTGCGGTGAAAAAATAAGTTTATTGCCAAATTGTAGTGAAACATAGATGTTAATTAAATATATTTTCCCGCCGAAAATATTAAAATATGTGCTGACCTATGAAGATCTGGCAATATTAATTTTAATATAACGAAAGATAAATCAAAATTTAATTTATCGAAAGCCAAACAAAAAGTCAAGATTTTTTCAGATTTATATTACAAAAATACAAAATTTTAGTCAAGTTACTTATGTGCATTTATATTGTCAAAATGGTATTCCAAAATGTATCAATAGTTTTATTATATATTTTACAATGAAGTAGTTATAAAAGCTTTAAACGGTAGTAGAGCTATTTTTAAACTTTATTAAAGTACTGCATTTTTCGAAGTCATCCATTGACATTTTCCGCAAAATTTATAAAATATATCGAATTATAGAAATTTAATTATAAAATAAACATTTTAAAAAGTTAATTTTTCCTCGCCAATTTGGATAATTTTGTTAATTAATTTTGTTTTTTTAATTCCGACCTTTAACACCACAATCAACTACTGACAACTATTGTAGAGTAACTTTAGGTGAATTAATTTTTCTTTTTACAGATGTACAAATTAGCTTAACTTAGTTTTAACCAATATTTCTACCTATACATACACTTTGCCTAAAACCATAGTGCAGAAACTTTATTAACTATACAAAGTCTACTCATTACCCATATATTGCCGAATATCAAGATAAAGCCTAATTTAAAATAGATTTTTATTAAAATTTAAAAATTTGCATTACATTTTTAATAGAGGCTATTTTAAATTTTTTAAGGTCATATTTTTAAATTTTTATAAACTTAAAATTCAAAATAGTGATACAAAACTGATGTATTTTAAACCGTTTTATTAAATTAATCAACTATAATAGTAAAAAAAAAAAACTTTACCAAAAAATCTATAACCTTCAGACTTTATCTATACTTAGAAGAACAAAAAAATTAAATCATAACTCTTTTTTTAAATAAAAACACTAAAAACTGTAGGGAACATTTGTTTTTGTTGCTCTTGTAATTATAACAAAAATTTACGCATTTTTTTTTTGATTTTTTTATTTTTGCAAGGTTATTTGTCTAATACGCAGGCAAACCATTTCAAGAGTGAATAGAAAGAAAAAAAAATTGCAAACAATTTAGCAAAATATTTTTTTTGTTTGTTTTTCAACAAAACAACAAAAAACGCACTTTTACCCGCCTTCAATTTATTTCAAGTACCATTTTAGTAAACGCATAATTTAAATTCGTACATATATATACATACGTATACATAAATAATTTGTGTATACAAATAAATAAATTTAAATTTACATAATTATTATTCTGTTTGTCTGTGTCCAACAAAATATAAATGATTTGCTATAAGAAAATTTTTGTCTTGTTCAATAATAAAAAAAAAAATAAGATAATGGACGTAAATTTAGACGTAAAGGTATCAAAATACCGTACAGTCGTCTACTCTTTTTTAAATTTTATTTATAATGGTAACCATGTCCATCTATGTTTTTATGTTTAAAAACTCTAAAATTACCTATTTTTTCCTGAGTTTAGAGATCTCAAAGGTCCTGAGATTAACACAAAATTGTCCTCGCTTGATTTTGATTTTGAGAGAAGCGGAAATCTACATATTGTACTTTTTCTTAGAGAAATTATCAAAAATCTACCTATTGTGAATGATAGATCAGATTAAGTAACGATGCATTCTAATACATATACAACTCCATCAGATTTGATAGTAAAAATATTAAATTTTCAAACACTGTCTGCGTTGTTCTGAGAATCAAAAGCCCTGATTATAGCAAAAGAGTTGATTCGTCAATGTCGACATGGAAAAATAAAGAAAAATAAAATAGAGTACATAGTGAAAGAAAATTCTAGTTTAATTTAATCAAATACGTTTTTCTGAAAAAACAACTTCTTTGTTCACTTCAAAAATATTTGTTTCTTTTTAATATTTGGTTTTTTTCTCATTATTATCTGTTACGGGATGTTTTATGTAGACGCAACGCTTTCAGATCTATTGCATTAGCTCGTTTGACCCTATAAAATTGTAGATCCAAACCCTTGGCGAATATTGTTATTGCGTCAATGTCAATTTCGACATTTATATTAAATATACTTTTGTGTTGTATCTTTTGATTTTGCAATCGAATTGGATTAATTTTTATGTCTAGTTTAATATATAGGTTTGAAATTGTATAGGTACAACTTGGATCTTAGTTACAACCCATTTTTCTAAAAATAATAGTAAGGCATGTAGGCATGTATCGCTAACAAATCGCACATATCATTTGCACTGCATTGCAACTCAGACATCAATTATCTATTGCACGAGTCCCAGAAAGTAATTTTGTTTTAAATTATAAGTATTTTGAAAGCTATTAAAAATTCACCATTACACAATTAGGATATTTCAGGATAACCTGATTGGGGTAAAAAATCTGTATGCGTTCGAAAAACTGTATGGGGCTATAAATCTGTATGGGACTATTTTGTACTTTTTAGTCCGTAGTACGTTTAGAAAACTTAGTATATTAAAAATAATTTTAATTTAAATATTTTATAAGTTATATTTAAATAATCGGGAGATCAGTAAACATAAACTCAATCATAACATTGTAAAAATGTCCCAGCTGCTTTTAAGCTTAATCTTCTACGTGTATACATACTATTTTTGACAACTATTAGGGATTTAAAGGTAGACGAGAAGTTATCCGTTGTATGTAGATGTGTAATTGTTAAATAAGATGTCAAAATAGAGCTTAAGTGAGAGTTTAAGCATTTTTAAAAATGTCAACGTAAAGCTGTCAATACTGAAATACTGCAGAGACAGTCTTAGGTCGATATTTTTGTAAATTGCTGAAACTTCCTAATATTCTCTTACCCATGGCATAAAAACAACCTACAAAAGTTCGTACATATAGTCTGTACGTCATGAATTTTGAATCATATTACTTCCAATGTGATTTTTATATGCAAATGGTAGTTCAATTCCTTTTTACTCCGTTAAGTATAAATAATAATTTCTTCTTACTTCTCCGTTCCTATTCTAGTCTAGCCAATTAAAAGTTTCTATCCTAGCAAGCGGTTATATATAAAAACAAATTGCCTTAGTATCATAATTATAATGTGTTTAACAATTCGGAAAAAAAAAAAAAACGGTAACACTTTAATTTATACATGATTGTAAATGTAAATCAATGCATTGCAATGAATTTGCGATGTCATTTAAAATTACATTTAAATATACGCTATGCAATAGTTACAAATACATTGAAAGACAAATTAAAATTAAAAAAAAAATAAAATAAAATGAAATAAAATAGAATTGAAAAATAAAAACTATATACCAACAATAATAATTTCTAAGTAAGTTTTCATTTTGACAATGAATACAACAGCAAAAAAAAAATCCTTGAGCTTGAGCTCAATTCGTGCCTTACTTACCTACATTCGAATTTAAAAATGGCAAAAAAAATATATAAATAAAATAATGTTATAAGTAAATAAAAATTTATGTACTACTGTATATATTATTATTATTTTGTATGTTTGCAATCGTGTTATCATTTGACATTAATTTTACATTTATTTTTTGTTTTTTTTTTTTGTTTTTTTGTAGATTATATACATACTGTAGTATAACAAAATCTTTGTTATATTTTAATGTCATTTTCAATTTTAATTTGAATTTACATACAAATACATTTACATAAATATATATTATGTATGTATGTATATAATATATTTAACCTTAAAAATGGTGTGACATATTTAATTTTATTTTATTTATTTATTTATTTTTTTTTTTGCAATTCTGTTCTATTTAGAAAAGAATTTAAATTTTATTTTTAGAAACAAGAGAAAAAAAATTTATTCCAAATATAAATTTTTTTTATTTTTAAATAATTATTTTCTTGTAATATTTCTGTAAATTAAATAAATTCCTATTTTTAATTTTTAATTCAAATTTTAATAATTCACCTATATAACGGTATATTCATATTTTAAATAATTGACACTAAATTATGATTGAATTACTGTCATATTATTATAACAAAAACAATAATAATAATAATAACATACAAAATCCATTTTGTATTGAATTTAATACGACATTGTTATTTTGTAGGTCATTTCACAGTTGTTGTTGTTTTTGTAATTATTCGAAACTTGAATTCCTTACTGTAACGTTATTGATACTGTTGTCATCGAATAAAGTATAGTATATTATATAGTTTGTAGATAATTTTTTTTTTTAGGATTGTTCTATTATGACGTATTTATTATGTTTATATAAACGTGTTATATAATAAATTGATTTTGAAATGTCGAAAAGTAAATTTAGTGTGAAGATTTGAAATACATTGACTTAAAGAGTAATGTATTGTAATTGCAAAATATTATATTTAAATGATTTATTCTATTTATATGTGTTTGTTGTATTTTTAAGGTTAGAATGTATTTTATCAATTAAAAAAAGACTTTCTGAATCAGTAATTTTGAATTTAAGTCGAACATTTAGGACTCTCAGTATAGTTAGATAGGATCTAAATATTATCAATTATGCTTACACAATACCAGACATCAATTAAGTCATTCCCGAAATTTAAGAGTATAGTCATACTCATTTTTATAAATATTTGCACGGGCACACTCTAAGACAACTATCAAATAATGTATATAATAAATCAAATAATATATAAAAATAAATTGAAAACATTCTAATTTGTATATTATATGGCCTTCTTATGAGAATTATCTATTCAGGCATAAATCGTTGAAATAAATAAACAAAATCAGAATGGCCCCCTAGAACGGGAGCAGAAGTCGAGGAAGACCCAACAACACCTGGCATCGAACTGTGACTTCTGAGCTAACGAGATATGGACGAATATCATCATCATCATCATCATTGTCCTGCAACCCCATCCGTGGGGCATAGGGCGGAAACGAATATGGGAAGAAATAAAAATTATTAATGAGTACAACAGAGAACAATGGAGAAGACAAGTTGATGCGCTATGCTAATGCTCCCTCAAAGAGTAACAGAAAAAAATAATGGTTGCTCAAAGTAAATTTATTTACATGTATAAAAACTAAATAAATTAATTAATAAATCTAAATATAAATCTAAATTAAATATATTATGCCAAAGGAAGAAGAATTCCAATATAATACTCGTAAACCAGCTCTTTTTCATCCATTTCTAGTCGATCTATAACTGTGCAATATAAAAAATTTTATACGTACTATTACTCTTGAATTACTATACACATATTATATGAACTACTGAAATCTGAAAAATCCTAATCTATCCTAGGTTAATTATGTAAATTGAATGGAAGTAGGGGTCAACTAGAATTAATGTGCACTTTGAAATTCTGCGGGTTATATGTTGGACTACCATTTGATTTTAAAATACACATTAGAAGAAATATTATTCCAAATTCCTGACCTAAACACTATGAACGAATTTCCTTAGCCTTTTTTTTATGCCATATGTGATTTAAAATTCATGATATATAACACAAAAGATTTCACAAGACGAGTTGTTTATTAACAAGAATATGCCTATCATCATGTAGTGGATGTTGTGTTATCCGACTATTTATCAGAAGTTTCCGGATTCGAATACTGATCATGACATCGATGGTAAATTGCATTTTTTTTAATTATTAGAAATTTTATAAAAATTTTTAAAATAATTAATATAATTTGGTAATAAATTAACTAAAATAAAAATACGCTATTTAAGATCTTATTAAGCCATATTTCATTACAATAGTGGTAGTTTTTCATATTTAATTCATTGCCATACCATGATACATTATTGAAAATAAATTACAGTACCATATTTAAGTTCTTTAACAAATGTTCTAAGCTTCATATCAAATTTTTCAAGACACAGTTTAATACCACCAAACCCTAGCTATTAATTTTTAGGAATTTCTGGCTAGAAGCTACAAGTACTTAGTTCTTTATTTATTAAATTATATCTTCTAAAAAACAATTAGAACAAAAGATTAATGAAAAAGGAATATGTAATTTTGATACAATAATTTTATGTAATTATTAATTTACAAATTTCGCGAAATTTATTTTAACAAAATAAACAATTAGCAAAAAAACATTTTCCCAATTAAACATTTAACAAATGTAGACTTATATAGTTATATAAATTAAATTTTAAAACAAATTTACCCTTGGAACTACTATTTAATTTGAATTTTTAACGGTTGTTAAATATAAAATAAATATATCTATTTTTTCAGAAATTTTAACAATTCCTTTTTATGCGTAGCAGCTGTATATAAAAAAAGTAAGTCTACACAAAAAAATTGTCAAAATGTCTAAATGTGAAATATAAGTAAGAGACCCACCCTAATGTGAAATATCCAGATAGAAAATCGTCCTTTTATTATAAGTGCTGATTTTACCGTTGTTTACAAAATAAGTTTTTCGTAAAATATCCGTTCCGTAGACCAAATGTTTTTTTGCGAAATGGAATTTGCCAAATATACTTGAAAATTATTAAAATCCAATGATTTTGCTCGTGAAGTTTAGAAAATTAGGTTTAGTTAAGCATTCTACTGACTTGTTTTTATTTAGAAAATCAGGTGTAAATCAAGAAGTAAATAATTTTCTATTGCATTAAAATTTAAGCCATAGATTCCAGTACGTCTAAAAATGCAATTAACTATTTTTCAAAATTTTTATTAACTATCTCCGATGGATGGTATTTGCGGAAATTTCCACAAGACTCCAAAGTTGCATGCTCTTGAGTTGTGTTCATTCCATAGATTTAGAATTATACAAAAAAAAAAAAAAATAATTGACACCTAATAATAGTGACCCCCGTGCAAAAAGTTATTTTACAACATATTGATCATATAGATTTATACAGTTCTATGTATTGGTATAAATGAATATTCATATTCCGTATTATATACTTTCTTATATTATAGTTTAATAATGACCTTAATTTAATAAATACTGTTAAAAAAATATTTGCTCTTGTATAATTATTAACAAATTGAAGATTTAGAATTTAAAATATACATAATACTTAATTGTTGAAAATTTCGATCACAATGGTTAACAATTTAAATTTTCATGGCAAAAACACTTTTTTTTTTTTTTTTTTTTTATTAAAATTTCAATATTTAACAGTTAAGAAACTTTTTCTATTTACTGTTTGTAAAACTCAAGATTTTATTAACTAGCAACCAAACGCCACACTGTAATCATCTAAAGATTATCAGTCAATTATGAATTGTAACTCAGATCTCAAGATATTTTAATGATCTATTTCAAAATTCCTAAATTTAAATTTTAATAAGATTTTCTTATATTTAAGCTCGTCTTTGATATTAAGGTCTTAATATTTAAGTTTGAGAAAATATTTATTCTCTAACAAAATTCGCCAATTTTTTTACATTTATTTTTTGAATTAATTGCAACATTTTTTCTTCTTCTATTATTTGTCGTGCTTTTTTTTCATTATTGTATTGGAGGATATGACAACCGTGAGAAGTTGATTGCAAGATAAACCACAGAAAAAATTAAATTTTTTTTTTTAAAGTAAAGCAGTTGAACTTGAAATTTTAATTTATTTTTATTGTTCTTTCTTTTTTGATGTCGCGGTTCGGTAGCAAAAATCAACATAAACCAGTTTGACTGCGTACTAATACGAAGAAAAAAAAAAGAATATTTCATTCTGGAATCATTATACAGTATGTGTAGGTAGATGAATTTGTGGATAAAAGTATGTATCAGCAAAAAAAAAATTTTTTTTTTAAATATTTTAATTTTACCAAAAATTTTTGATAGCACAATTTTTGAAGTTTATTATTATTATAAAAAATAATTATATGAGTTCTTCACTAGATATTTATAATGGCAATGTCTTTAAAATGATAATTTTAATTTTAGAAATGAAATTTTCAAGGAAAGATATTTAAAATAAATAAATAATAATAGAAAAATAAAAAATTTGACTTATGAACATATCAAAAAATTTCACCTTTAATTGTTAGGTTCTTCTAAACATGCAGTTTTTTTATGGTCATAAATATCCCGAAACAACTGAGTCATAAGTCCAAACTCAGTAAATGGAATTGAAGAAGATCTTGAAGATATTGCATATACAATTTTCATGTCATCAACAATTATATGCAACTATTTATTAGATTGAACTTTTCGTACGGTTTCAAAATGCAGGTACACACAATCAATGATTATTTATATTGCCCATGCAGAACGCGTGAAAACAAAAATTCTTCAGAAAAACAAAAATTTGTTGTTTTAGTTATAAAATATAAAAACAAAACGCCAAAAAAATTGCATGAAAAATTTAACGTCTTGAATTTTTTTTTAAAGCCTATTTTTCATTACATTTTTTACCGTTAATTTGTAATTCTTTTGACGCTTCCTGTTTTTTTCTCAAATGAAAAAATGAAGTAACAATATAAATCTCAAAAAATTAAATCAAAAATGGAACATATAGAAACACTCCTAAATGAAATTCGGTGCAATATTCCATTCATAAATAGGTAGCTGTAAAAATTTCGGTTAATCAAAATATTTTTTACAGGAAAATAGAAAAAAAATACACAACGATTAAAAATCACAAAAAGTGTAAAAATCTAGCTTTATAGTGAGACCCAGCTATTCTCAGAGTGTGTGACTAATTAAACATTAATTCTAAGTTACCAATTCATATATATAAAATAATTTTATCTTTGATGTATATATGAATATATTTTAAATTTGAAATGAACTGTCATCAATTCGAGTTGGTTAATTCAAAGGCACAAATCAGGGAAATAATATAAAATCAGTCAATTCCAAAACAATGAAAAATGCATACATATAAAAAATATATCACAATTCAGTATAATAATTCAACTCATTAGGCACACATTTTTAATATGTACCATAATTATAGCAAAAATTTTTGTATGATAACAGTAATCTAAACAAAAAAAAAAAAAAATTATTTTTAATAAAAATTTTCATTTCAAAATAATATCTAAGTGTTGTCGTTAAATATATTTAGTAGAAACTCAATCTAAAGAAAATAAAATAAGAATTAAAGAGAACAATAAAAAAAATGTAAATCATTGAATTGAAGGGACATTTTGTTTGTATTTCTCGTATTCAGTCAGTTCTTTTCGACGATTTGATTTTTGTATTTTCTTTTTATTTGTTTTTTTATATTTTTTTTGTTTTTTTTTTTGTTTTAATTTTCGCGGTCATAAATTTTACGCTTATTTTCTTTTCATTCAATATATGTTGTATGTTGTATATATATCCATATATGCATTCATACACAAGTGCATACACACATATATAAATTATAGAATAAAATAATCAAAAGGAAAATGAAATGAGAAGAACAACAAAAAAAAAAAAAAAAACAAACAAAAAAAGTTTTTATTATTATTGTAAGAGAGTAAAAGAGAGAAAGAGAGAGATGATAACCTTGACATAAATTCAAAAAAACTTATTTTGTGCATTTTTGTTTTTATACATATTTTCAATCTTTCAAGTTGAATGTTACGTTAGCTATGTGCTTATACGACGAATGTGTATATATATACATTGTATATTTTTGTCATTACGGCATTTATTTGATTTTTAACTTGGCTTGATTTTTCGGATATATTTGAAGTTTTAAATGTCAGACGAATAATATATTACGCATA
Organism: Argyra leucocephala; assembly: GCA_963942445.1. Classification (NCBI taxonomy): domain Eukaryota; kingdom Metazoa; phylum Arthropoda; class Insecta; order Diptera; family Dolichopodidae; genus Argyra; species Argyra leucocephala. Next base: position 129,390,132 of record OZ012679.1, read on the forward strand.
ATTTACTATTGTAACATGATTGCAACTTACACGTATTATAATATGTGTACAATGTACATATACATTAACTGACACAATGTATTTGTTTTTGTATTGTTCTGTTTGGCGTTTAAAATTATTTTTTTTGGTTTTTTACAAATATTTTTTTATATGTAATGCTAAATTATACACCTGCTGATTAATTTATATTTATTTTTATTTTCCGTTTTTTAAATTTAATTTAAAATAAATGACGTATTCTTCATTATTTTTTGATTGTACACACACATTCATGTTTGTTCATTTTAAAGATATGATGAAGTGGGCGGTTATTACATTCATACGTACACACAAATTTGTTACCGGTTTGATTGAACTACACAGGCAAAGAAAATAAATGTCAAAATTTTTTAACTAAGTTCTTATATAATTTCTGCATTCAAAAAAAAAAAACGAGTAACAATTTAAAACGTTTCGGTCCTTGAATACCTATGCAGCGAGACACGTTTTTTTTTCTTTTTGTTTAATTTTTTTTTTTGAAAATGTGATGAAATAATGCGTGCGATTTATTTGAACGTAAACGTTTTGATTTAATCAATGTCTGCAAAATAAAATTTCGCCTGATTAAAAAAGCATATTTTCAAACATATAGTATGCATCAGTGTGCGTTCATTTAGGCCCCTATTACACATCAATCAATGGTCAATCTATTGTCAATATATATTGCCAAGATATTGACCGTTGATTGATGAGAAATGATTGATAGTGGTTCTAATCTCATCAATCTTGCTGTCAAAATTCTCATTAATCTTTCTGTCATAATCAGCGGAGGTAAAAAAATGGCTTTTTGGGAAATGCTCAGATATTATATTATGGGAATGTTCAGATAAGGTTATAATATTAATTTATAATGTAATTCAAAAAAGAACAATTTTTATATTAATTTTAATAATTGTAGCAGATATTGCAAAAAAGTAATTTCATGTTTTTATACACAACATCTACTTTAAAAATTCAATTTAAACTGAAGTCAAAAACATTCTTCAAGAAATTCTATTTTCAATATTCATATATGTTTCGAAATTATCTATATATTCACTTTCACAATATTTCCTTGGAAAATGTCAAAATATGGATAAAAAGACTGATCAGTGCATGATTGATGTTCAATCGCTCATCATTCTTTTCATCAATATATTGTCAATATATGGACCAGAAGATTGATGAAAAGAATGATGTGTATAATAGATACCTTAAAATGTTACACTCACTTTATCTAACCAACCTAACTTAATCGAATGAAAAAAACTCAGATCTTCAGATCTGTACGGAGTATATTTTCATGACTGCTCTTTATTGATAACAATATTGTGTCAGACTTAGAATTTTCACAAATTGTATTGCCCAGGAACCAAGTAATAGTAGTCTAATTTAATAATTCGCATACACATTTTTTGATTCGATTCAAAATAATCATCGCACATTAACAGACTTACTATATGATACTATTATTAAAACATGTTTTAAGAAGTTAACATGTATTATTATAATTATACACTTGTATGTGGTAAATATGTATTATTATAATTATACACTTCATTCAAACACTCTGTGGAATATTAATTTGAAATATGATGAGAAGGACAGAATAAGTGAAACACCAACAGAAGTTCGTACGTAACAAAAAATATATTTATAGTTTTAAAAATTATATTAGATAAGGAAATATTATTATTTTAATAACTATTATTATTATTATTATTATTATTATTATTATTACTATTATTATTATTATTATTATTATTATTATTATTATAACTATTATTATTATTATTATTATAGTGCAATATAATTTGGTAAAAAATATTTGCGGTGGTGCCTACTATAAATTATTAATGAATGTTCTATAAATGATCAATTTAACCTAGTATAGACATAATAAAGTGGTATAGAAAGACATAATAATATAAGACATAGTGGCATAGAAAACCAGAAGCATGGTAACAATAAATTTAAACTGATCTTTTTGAATAGGAGGTCATCTATTTACATACACTATACATTCTATTGTATTAATGATAATTTAAATTCTAAATTTTAATTTTCATCTTTGTAAATCTTTATTTAAAAGTTAATAATGAAAAAACTAGTCCTAATTAAATAATTAAAATTAGACTTTACAATGAGACAAATATTACTTAATAAAAATTAAAGCAAAAAAAATCGGACAGTGACAAGTATATCAGGGATGGAGAAATGTAGGATAATGTGATTCAAACCATATATGTACGTAAATAATAATTGTTAGATCGCCTAATAACCAAAAGTAATTGAAATGTTCTTTACGGGAAGGTGCAACAATTCAAATTGACATTTGAATTGTTTAATGCTGTAGTAGTGAAACATTGCAATTGCTTAACATAACATACAAACTATTACCATGTTATAGAATACTGAAATGGACAAGAATTAAGATAGACTTATTAGATTTGAAGGCTGCAGCGCTATTAAAAGAAAAAAAATACAAATATAAACAAATTTTAATAACCACCAAAAGCTTATTTTTTATTTAAATATTTCAATATTTTTTCAATAAAAATCATGTTCCATCCAATCTTGTTTTTTGTTTTTTATTGGTGACAAGTTTTTCGTTGTATTAATGTAAAAATTTGTTCCAGCCATATTATACGACCCAACAAAAATAATAGCTAATTAAATATGATATAAAAACCCTTTAACGAATTATCTCTTCCGAATATTACTATAAGGAGTTCATTCATCCATTTTTATTATTTAAATTCAAATTTCTCTACTTACAAATTTCTCAAACCTTTTTTTTTTTTTTTTTTTTCGAAAACACCATTTTAAGAAATCTGAATTTAAAACAAAAAAAATTAAATTTAAATATTTATAAGTCTCAAAAAACAAAAGAAAAACGAAAATCTCTCTAATAGAATAGAAATATACTTAACGAAATGAAGATTAATATAAATATTTAATGTGGCACGAATGGCACATCTAAAAATGCAATAGACTGTAAATAAATATCTGAATATATAAATTGAATTGCGCCACATCACAACAACAACAACTACAACGACAACTGCTATGATTTAAGCATTCATATAAACTTGAAAATTTATACTTTTAAAGTTTTTGAATAATTTTTTTTTTATATTTTTTTTTTTATTTCTAAAATAATTTTATTCTATTCGAGTTTTTATTTTTTTCTATAAATGTATGTGCATTTTTGTTTGTATTTATATTATTAAAAATATCATTTTGTTATGCGACCGCGACGACCGTCCGTACACGTAAGTTGAGATCTTCAATAGCAGGCCAGGGTTACTTGACATTGACTATGAAATGAGAACACACAATGAGACTATAATATGTAAAAAAAAAAAAAAAAGACAAAATAACTATGATGACTGTGACTACTATAATGACTACTAATAAAAAAAGCTTTTTGGATATATAGTGTGTGTATAATAATAAAAAAATAACAAAAAAAAAATTCTATGCAAATCGAGGAAAAACTTTTTTATGTACATAAGTTATAACCTAACGCAACCTATCGTTCGCACCAGTTTGTGTAAATTTATTGTGAATTAACAAAAACAATTCACGAAAAATCAAAAAACAAAAAAAATAAATAAAAATAAATTAAGCTTTTAATATATATTATTTTAATTTTATTATGCAAGTAATCATACATTGTATACAGTCTTGGACAGATGTTTAAAGACACTGAACTATTATAAAATGAGTGAATTATTAATTATTTATTATGTATTGTCAAAATTTTCGATTTAAATTTTTGATTTGGTACCTCTGCACAGATACATCAAGATTGGATTTATCTTTATCAAGATGTATTATCAATTATCAAGATTTTAAAGAAATCGATCATTCATAATACATATTAAAATTTAATGTTCAAATTAATATGAAGTAGGAAGAAAAATAATACAGCATAGTGCCAAAATACACGAGTTATCGATTGGATCAGATGATTGATGTTTGGGAAAACTGTCTTGGTTTCACACAAATTACATTGAATCAGTTTGTTGTTTTTTTTCTACGAGTAAGGTTTATGAATGTATTTGTGTTATTTCTTGATTTTAATTTTAAATTTTTTGTTTTGAGATATAAAATAAATCTATACGAATAAAATAAAAAAACATTTCTGATATTTGAAAATTTTTGACTTTTATTTTTGTACGGGTTAGTGGGTTCAACAGCAAGAATCACGTTTGGGGTTTAATACAAAATTCTCTTCAAAACGAATCGGTTATGGAGAGTTTTTTTTTTAAATTTTTTGACTTTTATTTCCTAATAGCAAATTAAAACACATGTAATTTACCATATACAAAACTACAAACACAAGAAAATATATATATTTTTCACAACAGTAGAATAGCAAAAAACAAATTCAAAAGTTGATTTTAACATTTCCAGCAACAAGTCGCTGGAGCTCATAATTCAATAATCTATTAATACAAGAAAATTTCGTCTAATTTATGGTCGAGTACAGTGACGTCACTATGTGAAAATAATCTACCATATATACTTATTATTCAAATTCCACTCAATGTATACTATTTAATTTCAACATGGTGAAATTAAATTATATTAACTTCCATTTGCATATATTTTAATTTTGATTTTATGTATATATACAACTAAATGAGGTTAAATTAAAGGTTTTCTAAATATAGTTGGTTTAGAGAACTTGATTTCTACCATATTTAATTGAATTATTCTAAAATAATATTTAATCGTCGTAAGTGAGAATGTTGCTCCTCTCATATTAACATCGGGGTAATATTTATATACGCACGAACTCAGAAGCATTGACGAGGGACCTCACACATTTTATAATTTCTGTATTGTTGTTATTGCTGTTTTCATACGAATACAATCACTCACGCGACTCTTTGTTATTCTGCCAGACTGAATATGAATACGCTGAAACGATACTTTTAATTTGCACGATGACAAATGTCAAATGCGTCGTGTGTTGTATTTCTGGAAGACTTTTTCTACGAGGCGATATCCATTTTAACTCACTTAAAATTAGTCAAGCGATAAGGTTGAAGTTTAAGGCATTCGTAGTAGTTAAGCATATTTTTTTTTTTTTTTTTAGTTTTTTAATTTATTTTTAATATAAAAAATGGATTGAGTAGAAAATTAAGTATAAATAAAAATTTGTTTGTATTGTAGTGAATTGATTAGTGCTTTTTTTTAAAGCAACAAGTGCTAGCAACGTAACGAAATGTTTCACAAATCTTCCAGAATTACAAATTTATTTAGTCGTGAAGCGATTTATTTTTTCATCGTGTCAGTAATGAATCTTCAACAATATGGCTAATTAAATATCTTGGTGGTATACATTTGGACAAAAGTTACTCTTTAAAGCACATATAACTAAGACAGTCAATAAAATAGATCTATATATAAGAATGATATATCCAGTTACAAATAAAAATCTAGACTAATTGTAGAAAACAAATTATTAATATTTAAAGTCATCCTTCGTACGTATATTCTTTTGTACGGTTTCTCCATATGGAAGAGCTTAAATCTGCTATAAAGAAAACAAAATGCGATCCTAAAATTTATCTTGGTTAAACCATTTTATTTTCCCACCAACAGATTGCGTAACGTAGAAAATAATAGTAGTTCGACATTTGCAGAAAAACTAAGAACTTTTTGCATATCGAAATGTGGGAATATTATTACTTTTTTGTATTATAATTGTTTTATCACAATGTACTGGACCAAATCGAAACATCCATAAAGCATTTGTTTTATCTCAGTCAGGAATCGAACCTGAGACTTTCGGGTTACGCCCACCTGAGGCTTTCGGATTATGCACCTTTCAGCGTGTAGGCTATACTAGTCTCATAGCTTATTTTGAAATATTTTCCAGCAAGGGAAATGGAGCAAAAAAACATGAATGCAATAATCGCAACAACGGGACTATGAAATTTTAACAAAAATATATGAGATAATTATTAAAGTCAATAGTATAGGTATTGTTGTTTTGAATAACAACATTCTCTGTAAGGCATCTGCATAGCTTGTTCCCATTATATAATCTTCTTTTTGCAGAGCTAGAAGACCTCAGGGTAAACTTCACCTTCATCACTAACCTTCCACAATAATTTATCAAAAATAAAACTATACTTATGCCTAACACTGTACATATTTTGAAAATATTTAAATATCTACGAGCATCATAAACTTATTCAAATATATGTTCTCTTTCATAAATTAACATGTATCAAAATGTATTAACGTGTAACTGTAGTAGTATTAAATTATTAGAAGCTTTTCGGAATTTTTTTTTTTTTTTGTTCATTTTTGGCTGTGAATAATACCGCAAAATACGGTTTTAAGGACAAATTTTTTTTTTTTAAATTATTGCAAAGCACATATTTAATGTTTTTTGTCTATTCATATTCTCGTTCTATGTGTATGTATACATGTATGGATGTGTGTAGAAGCGGAAAAATAATTGATATTACACTGAACTGATCTGTGACGTTTAGTAATGCAATTTTAGTGTGGGAATTAATTTATGTTAAATTTTTTGTTTTTTTTTGGTGGTAATTCATTTGATTGAATTTTTTGTTTATATTTTTTAATTTTTGTTTTTTTTTTAATTATTTAAGGAGCTAATTTAAATTTTTTGTAAATGTTTTTTTTTCATTGTAGCATAATAAGTTTAAAAATTATAAATTTTAGTTTTCGGTGGTCAGAAACTGTAATAGAACGAACGGAAGTATAGTTCTTTATTTTATACTAGTATTACGCACTACATGAGGAAGTCTTGTATTAAAAGTTGACTTGTCAGTTTCAGGTAGATTTCAAAAACAAACGTAGTCAAACGTTCTAGTTCTATATCAAAAAACATGTAGAATACAAATGCTGATCTAACATCATCTAACTTGACAACATATTTGTTGTATTATGTATTTTCTTAAATTAATATTAATGTTGTTTTTAGCTAATGAAGTTTTAGCAAAAATTTTTGTACATATTTTTTTTGCATGCTTATTTCAAATTATAGAATATACATAGTTCGCATCTCTCCGTCGAAACCATTTCTATTACATTTCTCTCTTTATATATAATACCACTCCTGTGCTAAAATTGTACAGTTAAATATAATAATATAATATAATAATTCTATTTAACATTTAATTTAATGTATATTTTCCATTTTGTATCTTCAACTCTAACTATCTTTTCTTTTTTTTCAAAACCCAACGGTGCGAAAATGTTTCTCTGACCTGTTTTGGCTAATAATATAAATAAAATGGCACTCCTGGCTTTAAAAATATGTAGGTAAATATAATAATTATATTAAAAACTATGTTATTATGTATTTACCATGATTAATTATAAACTACTGAATATCTTCAACGGCAAAAATGGAGGACGTATGAAACTACTTAATATCTTCCACTCGTGACTGGCACAAATGGAGGATTTTGATGAATCAGGCCCAGAATCTACATGGCCACATAAGTGAACAAGTAAGTATTTTATATATAATTTTTGAATCAAAGGAGTGTTTAATCAGAATTAAAATGTATTTTAGGCTCCAAAATTAAATAACAATCTTTATTTGATGATCCACCATCTAATGGTCGTTTTTTGAGTATCTTATTTATATTAAATTCGATCTTGTTATCATCTTTAACAGCTCGCATGATCATTTTTCTCAGTTAAATGATTATTAATGATTTTAAAAAACCTGAAGCACAGTTGCGGAACCAAAATTCATCTGAATTAAGCCATAATTCTCAAAGAGAGTACCATCAAAGAACCAATAATAAAAATGGATACATTCTCGAAAATCTCAATAATCAAAAATTTCATCATTATTCCTCTCTAAATTTATTGCACTCGTTATTTTACATATTTTTCAATAGATGATGTATTGTCATACATCGATCGATTAAACACCAAAAAAAAAACAAAAAATAAGAATACGATATTATCGATAAGAAAAAGTCTCTAGGTTTTCATTTTTATTATATAAACTAATACATTCAAACATTTAAATAATTTTCCGCATTTTTAATTTCGTTTTTTTTTTTTGTAATTTTTATATAAACGACAATTATATAAAACGATTAGTTTAGAAATTCATAAAGGCAATCAAAAAAGCAAAAAATCAAATATAAAAAAAATAATATCGGCCCCCACAATTATAATCTAATAATAGTTTTTCTTTCATCTAACATTTATATGCATATATACATCCATATAAACAATTAGATATCAGATCTGTATGTATAGATATATATACATATATAATGCTGTAAAATTTGTAGTAATAATAACAATAAATGTTTCTAAAGTATTTATATGTTGCAATGCAATTGAAAGCAAAAACAACAAGAATAGTCAATAACAAGCTTTTATCGCTTTTTAATTCAAATTCAAGGATGGACTATTGAGCACTAATGAGACGAAAAATCAGACATAAAATTAAATGCAATTTTTACTTTTTTTTATATTATTATTATTATTATTTTTGTTATTATGATTGTTATTAGCTTTTTCTGTTTCAGAAGTGCAATTTACAAATTAAGTGGCAATATTTAACTGACACTTTATAATTGAAAATGATCATTTCAATTAAGTTTTGAATTTTTATAATAAAATTTTTGTCATTGTTGAAAAATTATTTAGAATATAATACGATTAAGAATAATTATTATTATTATGCAACATTGTGAAATTTTCAAAATAGTATGAAAATAAATTTTCTTTGAAATTTGAAAATTTGTATGGCGCCTTTTCTTTTTACATTTTTATGTCAAAGTTGCCATTTCAAAATAAATATTTTGGCAATAAAAATTCAATTTTGATTGAAAATTTAGAGAAATTGTTTTCTTCGTGCGTTATTTTGAAAATTTCTATGAACTATTCAGTCAGGGGCGGCCGAATTGATTTGGTGGTCTGTGCTGTTTTAAAAAATTGTATTTCTTAATTATTAATAAAAATTAAAAGCAACTGCTAGTTTCCATGTTAGCCATTAGTAGGGCCTTACACATTTGTTGACAATTTTAATGGGTTATAATTTTAAAAATTTGGACAACATAACAGTTTTAATGAATCATAATTTTAAAAATGTTGACAGCATAACTCTTAACATCCCTGAACTAGACAATAATTTTGCATCATAATATATAAACGGCAAACAGAAGCAATAAACCTAATCTTTAGAAATTGAGTATGTCAACCAGAACAGAAAATTTTTATTTTCGTTAGATAAAGTTATTTTTATATTAATATTAATATTTTTATTATAATTAACAAACTTGCATTTATAGAAGGACCATTAGTTACTTAATTTAAACGGAGTTGTTCTAGCCACAGCAATCTATCGCCGTCAAAATCAATGAAAATATCTAAAATAAGTATAGTGATATACTGTCAGATTTATGCTTAGAGCAAGCACATCCGAGGTATATTACTAGACGAAGGCTTGCTTCATTTAATAGTGGAATAAGTCATCATCCAGTAGAGTTAGTAAAACACGGCTATCTTTGATTAGAAAAATCTAAAAATAAACTAAACCAGATACATGCTGTTTGTAGAAGGGTAAAAGTCATAAGTTAATACCTAGGTTAATAGCTATACATTTATTAAAAATACTTCCAAAAGTGAGGCCGAAAGTATCAAAGCTAATAAGAGCAACAGTTGTTAGTTAGTCTCAGTTGTACGTACATTAAAACGTAATCGTTTTTTAACAGTTAAAACAATTAGTTGTCGATCGAAAGAACTAGAGTTAGAATTTTCTTCACGGAGCATTCTAATGATTGGCTCGATATCTTTCTGGTTATTAAATGCATGCTTTTATAACCTACTGAATGTAGTTATCGAGAGGTTCGGGTCTACTAGTACTAGAATGCATTTCTTGTAAAATGTGGAGCCGTTCATAAATTTCATATAAGATTAATATAAAAACAAAACAATAAAAACAACATTTAAATGTGTAAGTTTTTACAAATTATTCCAATTGTAAGAACTTATGCGAGAGAATCTTGCTGACGTCACACATTCAAAATCTCATTGAAGTTAGTTTTAAATATTATCATTTAAGGTATTATTTATTGATATTTCTGATATTATTGATGTCTTGAAGTGAGAATGTTGCTGACGTCATATGTTTCCTCTCATGTTTACATCGAAAAGAGTAATATTTAGATTGGATTCAACGATTAGATTTGGCATGAACTGAGAAGTATTGACGAGGGACCCCACACATTTTATAATATCTGTATTGTTGTTTACATTTTTTTTTGACTGCAGAACCCTTTATTTGTATTTCGTGTCTATCCGCATCTCTATCTTGCCCAACAGAAATTTATTTTTAAATAATACTGAAGTAATATGGGAAAGAGATAATATTAAATATCTTGGTGGTATACATTTGGACAAAAAGTTACTCTTTAAAGCACATATAACTAAGACAGTCAATAAAATATATATCTATATATAAAAATGATATATCCAATTACAAATAAAAAATCCAGACTAACTGTAGAAAACAAAATATTATTATTTAAAGCCATCCTTCGTACGTATATTCTTTTGTACGGTTTCCCCATATGAAAGAGCGCTGCGAAAACTAGACAAAGAAAACAAAATACTACGTAAAATTTATCTTGGTTAAACCATTATATTTTCGGTAATATTGTCTGCCCTGTAACTGTAAAAAAATCAATTGTCATCACGCATTCGGTTATGCAGTTGACGACAATTGACGATCGGGTTTGTTTGTAAAATGGCAGTCAAATTTGATCATACAAAGCAGCAAAAAATTTTATGATTAGTTGTTGATCGTCATTTGTTTTGTTCTTTGATTGTGTAGTAAACAATTTTTTTATGATTCTACAGGGTTTTAAATATGAAAATATGTAACTTCAATCCATTGTTTATAATTTTTATTACATGTCTTTATAAAAAACGGATTTTAAAAAACAAAAAATTAAATAAAAACCAAAAACACACAATAAATCACAATTTACAAATCAAAAATTTATGTTCGGTAATATTAAAGACGTAATATTAAAAAGGTCAAAAGTATGGATTTGTCAATTTGACAGTTGATCGGTCGCATCAAATGTTAATTGATTGATCGTCAATTCAACATTACCGAAAGCAGGGTATGATGGGTACAAATTTTCCATATATCTAAGTGTTTAACAGTCGAATGCCATTCTTTGATTACGTGTTCGTGTTAAGTTAGTGACGTATAAACATATATACTTGTCTAAAGGTCTACTTAAGCCTATTAGAACTATTATGATATCACTTAGAAATATTTTTCTATTTAAGTAGCATTTGTTGATAGAAAATTTGTTTCATAATATTCCAAGCATATCTCTGAATATTTTTCTTTTCATTTTGTATTTCCTTAGTTGAAAAAAATTACAGAGCTTAATTTTACAATTTGCTTATGTTGTTATTCAAAAACAAAAACAATCACTCTAATCTAATTGTCAAATTGAGTAAATATATAAATAGTGAGCGTATTAAACATATGTTTTTCAATTTGAACATTATTTTTATTATCTCTTTCTTTCCATTTGTAAGTCACGTACAAATTTGATTTAATTTTATATTGTATTTTTTTTTCTATAGGATTTTATTACCTAGACATTGGCCGTGGTTACTACTTTAATTCAAGTAATACCAACAATTAATTAAAAAAAAAAAAAATAAAACACTTTTTGTTACAATAAAATAATTTTTTTTTTTTTCATTTTACTTAGCTGTGTTTTTCATTGAAGTTTTCGCCTTGCAACAAAATATGTATATATACTATATACAAACTACGCTAAGTCATAAAATAACTTACACATAAAAAATCTTGAAATGATATGTACATACATATGTGCATATTGTATTTCAGTGCGTAGTTGTCATATTTGCAAATAATAAACAAAAAAAAAATTGTCTCAGCGTAAAATTATAGGAAATCTGAACAAAAAAAAAAAATATAAAAGTTCTAAAATTACCTCTAAATTTAGAGAGTTGTTATTTTTTTTTTAATTATATATTTTTGCATGGACAAGTAAATTTTTTGTATTTGTTATGTTGTATATACAGGGTGTTCGATGAACGTTGTTTATTACTGAAAAGATGGATGGGATAACAAAAAAATTGAAATGATAATAATGACTGATTTCGCCTAACTGTTCTCAATAAACATGTACAAATACATGACAAGCAGGGTTCAAGTTTCAGGAGCAGACTTCGGCTTTCTAACTGAAAACTGTATAAATAATACTTACTCGTTAGTTTTTAGTAAATTAGTTTTAACATAATTTACCAAGTATACTTGAATTGCCAACTAAGTTATAAATAGTTATATATATATTTTGCATATCTAATGTACAAATTTTTTACTAAACCACAAATATATAATTGGGCGCTATTTTATTCTATACCAGATGGCTGAAGCACAGAATAAGAAACCTAAAAAATATAAAGTTAATCTAATAAAGAAATCGCTTAAGTGCGAAAGAGAAAGGAGAATAAATGTTGACTGCAATTGCAACTTAATTATCGTCGCCCCCTAAATATTTTCTGGTATATTCAAAAAATCGAGTTTTGGGAAATTGAGTTTGAAGTTTGAGATGAAATACAACAAAATGGAGCCGAAATGTTTTTCTAAATATTTAGTAGTAGGATGATTCATAAGCTATCTTTTAGAGGTATAAAAGCAAAGTCTATTGGAACAATTATTAGGACTTTGGGGACCTTTTACTTAAAAACAATTTTAAAAAAATCAAAAAAAAAATTTAAATCTGAAATATTTAAATTTATAAGAAGACATAATATTTTTGGAATTCAGTCTTTGTTTTATTAAGCAAAATGTAAGGTTATTTACAACATTATTTAGTGCTTCATATTATAACATTAGATAACTTAATATTTAATTTTTAAATACTTAATTAACTTTTTACTTGAAAAATATTGATAATAAACTTTAAACACATAAAAAAAAAATTCTATAAAACTAAACGCCCAGCTTTAATTTAAGCATAAAATACTATAAACTGTTAACAACTTAAAAAATTAAAAAAAAATTAAAATTTCTTATTACAATAATATGTTAAAATGCACTTATATGTATGTAATTTAATTATTGTCTGTTCCAGTGACTAAAGTTCTTGAAGGAACTAGACTAAACTAACCTATACTTACCTAAAAACCTGAGGAGTAGTAATTAAAATAAGTAGGATTATACGAAAATTTTAACAAATAATAAAATAAAATTTTAACAAATAATAAAAAATTCTAACAAATAATAAAATAAAATAAAACAAAATAAAACAAAATAAAAAACAAAATATGGAGGAAGCGAAAACTTAAAATATAAAATAAAAAATAAAATAGTATAATTGCGGGGTGACGTTATGTGAGCACAGGGATAGAACATTGACTACATGATGCAATCTTTTAAATATACTGTGTTGGGCAAAGTTAGAACTTATCATTCCAATTGCTTCTATAAAACCAATTAACACTTAATTGTGCCGATAGTGTTGGGTATAATAAAAACAATATGTCCAATCGTGGTATGAAATGAAACTAAACTGAATTGTAGTATCAGAACTGACTCAATGAAAAAATAAACTTCAAAGTTAAATTATTTTCAAATTAAACTACCCTGATGAAACCTGAATTGAACGGTGAATTGAATTTAACCACAAATCTCCTTGAACATAGGTGAAAAAATTGCTAGGGCAAGATTAAAAATTTTTAAAATTATTTATTCAATTTGAATCCATCCAACAAATAAGCTAGAATTTTTCGAAGAAAGAAATTTTTTCCCCATATTATTTATTTTTCGTTTCTGAGACTTAAAGATCATTACGCACAAAATAAAACAACTATTAATAATAATGAAGATATTCATTAACAGTATATATAAGCCGATAAGCCTATTCGTATTTTTTTACCGATGGAATAAATATATGAATTTAATAACTTCCAGAATTAACGCGGATAAAAATATATTTAACAGCAAAATCACCTGTTGAGTTATTACGTACATAGCGTATTTACAATGGTTATAAAAACTTTTTAGAGATAGTTCCAGCTCTGTATTCCAAACAAACAATTTCGGAAATGGTTAACTATGTTAATTATAATCTAGGGATTGCAATACCGGTATCCGGTATTATGTTAAACCGATATTTACGCCAAAATAATAAAATTATAATACCCGTATTCATCCCGTTCAATACCGGTATTGACGGTATTGAAATTTTTTTTTTTTATTCAAATAATTTACATAATTTCTAAAATTTTAATAATTTTGAATAAAAAAATATTTCGCAAGAATTTACAAAATTGCTTTTATAATTATTATAAAAATAATAAAAGCAACTGGAGGAAGTACGAGTGGACTCCATACTCATTTTTATAACTTTTTATATTATTGTATTTCCTTTTGTTATCAGCATACGGATTGGCGATGCTGATAGAAGATCATTGGTATATAAAGATGATTTATTATTGCAGTTCGTGATCATTCCTCTATTTTTTCCTAAGGTTTAAATATATAACTCGGAAACATAGATACTCATTAATAGACAACTTATGACCCAATCAAACAGTAGTTTCAGCTATCACAACTTATAGCTGAAACCAGCACACATAGACACAAATCTGTGATTCTCTGAAAAGGGAAGTATACTACAACACTCTATCACTACCGGTATTATACCGGTATACAGGTATTCGGGGAAAAAAAATAACACAATACCGGTATCGAAAAATCCGGTCCCTATTATGATCGATTATAATAAATTATAATTAAATGGCTCAATTTATTTTTTCACACTAAAATTGTCTTAAAAAGTTACCAATAGCAATAAGCAGAGAGAACAGCTAAAAATTTCATTAAAATAATGTGGAACAGAATATTTTAAAGAAAAATTCGTAATATAGGAAAATTTGTGTAAAAAAATAACGGTAAAACAAAATTGTGACGCTAAAGTTTTGGTTTCGAGTGTGTCACTAATTTGTTTCTGTTTGGTGTCTACCTTGCTTGAAGACTTCCAATATTAAATTTCATATTTTTCTATACATTCAGTTTTAAACATCAGACATTCGTAGTCTAAGACAATGCTCAAAGTCGGTGCAAACTTTTTAATATAGGTACATATACACTGAACACATTAGTAGAATATTGTACGTTTATTATCAAGTCGTTTAATTAATCAACTTTTCATACGTTAACCTTTTATATATAAATATAGAGAGTGTTGATTAAAAGAAAAATATATTTATTCTTTCATCAGCCAGCATCACTGTAATAACTGAATATACCAACATTTTTAATAGGCAACAGAATATTTTTTGTTTTTTACATAACCGCAACCGTACAATACAAAAATTTACTCATCGCTTTAACGAAAAAATAATAAATAAAAAGTGTTATAATTTAAAAGAGATCCGGATTGTTAACAAAGATTGTCATCATTATGAATTTTATGCAAGAAGATGAATATTTTTTAATTATTTAATTTTTGATCCTAATAAAATTTGAATAAAATTTGTTACTCATTGAATATATTTTGGATTAATTCAATTTGTGTCAACATAAATTATTATTAGTCATTGTGGTAATAACTTATAAGAATTTTATTATATTTTATTTTGTGGTTAGTTTTAAATATTATCATTTAAGATATTATTTATTGATATTATTGATGTTGTAATTAAAATTTCTTAATTTTTTATTTCGTATGAATTGATTTCGATTTTATGAATTTGTTCAAACAAAATTCTCTCAAAATGTTCATAAAAATTATAAGAACCATTTTAATTGATACTAACTAACATGTAACGCACTTCCACGTGAATTTTTATTTGAAGACGTGGATTTTAATACAATGTTTATAATACATGTATATACCATATGGAGATGAGCGGCTGATTGAAGCTTGAACAATTGTCATCGTAATTCTATTCTTTTTCAATTCAACACAAGTTACAAATACAGCTGAATACTTATTTAAAATTAAAAGCCAAATAAAAAAAGAAGCACAACAAAATAAAATTTAAAATTCATTAAAATTGGATCAAATAATAAAGAGCTTTATTTACAGTTCAAACATCGTCATACCTATATTGAAAACAAATTTTAAATCCAATAACAAAGAAATAAAGAAAAGTGAATCTAACATATTTAAATTTAATGGAAATTTTCAGTAAAAACTATATTAAAAGTATTACAGACATGGTCAAAAAATTGAATAACACCAATGTTTCAATCAACGAAATGCCAATTTGAAAATAGTTGGTTACTTCATTTGAACTGAACTCAAACACTAGAAATAGATTCAAATATATAAAATTATTATAAGTTTGATGGAAAGGGAATAGGATTAGAAAGGAAAGAGGATGCTAGTAGAGAATTGAAAGGAAAGCTGGAGACAAACCTGAACAGATTATTTTTAAATATATAATTCAATTGTTGCGGCGTTTCCGTTCACTAATAATTTTTAATATTTGGTTGCACGTATCGATATTTCGGAATATTTCACGAGTGGTCCTTACAATAAATGAGTTTCACAAAATCAAAACACCAAGATACAAGATTGTGGTTGACTACAGGAAGGTAACAAAAATGAAATATTGGATAGCCAAAGGTATAAAAATTTCGGATAACCAGCTGGAAGAAAAGCAAGAAGGTTTTAAAAACAACTTAAAGCAGCAAAAGGCAGAACCTAATAACTACAATGTAATACTTTTATGCAAACACGGCTAATACTATAATAAGGTGGGAATAATAAAATGTGTATTTAATAATTATGTAAGTAAAACAAAACTAGAAATATACTGTTAGAGTAGAGTAGAGTAATAAGAATATGTATTAGAATAGATAGAAATCGTTCATTGAAGCAAAAATAATTAAACTAATATAGTACCTAATAAGTATATATTTACCTAATTATTACATATTATAAAAACCTAATAAATGTATATTTTTTGGTTTAATAATTTAAAATTATGGTTTAATCGAGCATATAGGAGCTGTACTTGTATACAAGGAATTATTTCTTTAATTATATATGAGCAAAGTTTAATTTGGTATTCAAAAGTAATCAAAAAGGAAATGTATCTATTTAATAAGGAACTTTTCGTTTTGCCACAATATTTGATTAAAGATTTGGAGTAGAATATATAAGCTACGAATTGTAACCACTGTATTCAGACATATAGCTAGTTAACAAATAATATCAAATTAGGGCCCCTTAAATGATTGGGTCAGGTATAGCAGATCAAAAAAAATTCTCAAACTAAGAAATCTTTACATTAGCCCTATGTCGAAGGGTTGTTACACCAAATCAAATATCGCCGGATATAAAACAAACTTGAGATTTCCAACGAAGTTAATTGAGCTAGATAATATTGCAGCAGGTATTAAAACATTCAAAGCATCATATATAACACTCAGGAAGTAAATAAGTATATGGTTAAATTTTAATTAAACATATTAATGAAATTCTGTAAATAAAATATCCATGTCCGTTGAATTGAAAAAAAAAAATATTTATAGTTTTAATTAATAAAATTAAAATTTAAAATATTTCTATCTTAATAATTTGTTTACAGTTTTTTTTTTCAGTTGAAAAATTAACGCGAACTAATTTTTGTGTCAAATTAAAGTAAATATGATCCAATTTTGTTTTCTTTTTTTTTTTAAATTATTATTTATAGTCACATTTGTTTTTGATTTTTTATTATTTTTTTTTTTTTGTATTATTTGTTGTTTTGTCCTGAAGAATGTATCGAGAAAGCATGAAACATTTAGTTTTAAAGGTTTTATCTGTAAAATAACAACATTTATTGCTGGCTGTTTAATAAATTTTTTAAAGAATATATGGTAGAGTTTACCGCTGTTATTAATTTTAAATTGTATTAAATGGTAGCAATAAAATCATTAGCGCATAATTTAATAAAATCGTGTATTAAAGTGGAAAATATAATATGTTCACTAATTCGAAGAGTGTAAATAATGTGGAGAGAAAATTTCAATATTATACTTTTAGTGAAAATTGATTGTAAAAATGTTTAAGAAACCAAAATTTCAATAAAATTTTTAAAATTCAACTTTTCAAGTTGTTTATTTTTATAAATATAGGTCTGGGACCTACTTACGAAAATTTGCAGTTACTTTTACTTTTAATATGAACACAAAAAGGTTAAATCGATTTCCATTTCTTTTTACATTCAAAAGGTTTCAACGTTTTTCATATTAGTATTTTACCTTGATCGTGTAATTTTTTAAACCTAAATTTGGAGCAATAAATAAGTTGGATGTCATCTGATTTTGATACAGTTGATGACATTTAGATTGATTTCAGACTTTTGTTTCCGTTGTTCATCGTTCATTTAGTGAACAAATTTGTGCGTTTTTTTCAGTTTTCGATTATTACTCTAATAGTCTCATAATTTAGTTTAGATTAAAAGGAAGCAACTATATGAGTAATATATCGATTCATAACGATGTCTGCAACACAAGCCAAGCCGTTATTTATCCTGCGATTCAACTCGTATTCACTATAAATATATCTAGATATATCCTAAATAGGTATTCTAAGATTCTAAGATGTCTCCCAGATCATCAACAATATACTCCATACAAACTCCAATCACATAAATCTAGTTATTGTTAAGCCTAATCTGTTGCTCTTTTGAGGTATTTGGTTTTTCAAGAAAGAAATTAAAGATTGTTCAAAATATTCTACGTTGAACTGCAATATCTCCAAACGATCAATCATCATCAAATAAATGTTAATAGAAATATGCTCCAGACCGTTATCTTTCTAGAATATATAAAATCGGTCTTTTAATAAATGTATCTAATAGATCGACAAATATAACGGTTTTTATACAAAAACCTCAAAAACACAAGGATACTTTCAAAAGCCCTTTTCGTCCTTGAGGGATAAGATGCGCCATTTACAATATATATTTTTAGAAAGCTAGCAATTCCAGCTATACTTGAGATATGGTCATTAGGTCTTATGTCGATACAACATCTCACTCAGAAGAGCCTTATTTACTTAAAAATACATTCCAAGCTATTGAAATTTTAAAAATTTTTAAGCCTCAATTCACTTTTAAAGTTACTAAACAAATTAATATTTTCGGACAAACCAAAATACCTTCCATCAACAAAACATCTGACTTTGACATTTGCAATAGCATGGAAATTCCGCAACTTTAGTTATTGTATCATGCAAGTGTTACAGCATAAATTGCTACTTTGATTTACTGAAAGGTTATAGTCTTGGCTTGGCATTCTTTTTTATCATTATTTATCGTTCATTTTATGAACAACTTTGTGTCTCTCTTTCCAATTGTTGATTGATCATATTATTTTAATAGATCCCTTGCACCACAAACTGTATTGTACACTATAATAGTATTTTCTACTTTAATTATTGTACACTTGTATTTGTAATAAATCTATAGATATATTTTAAATATAGGTTTATTAGAATAACTCCTAGATTTTCAAACACATCATAACTAGTATACTTATTATGATGAGCCATAATTGTAGTTTATAAAAATATTTATGATTTACTATCCTAACTCATTGTTTAAATTACGATATTACTCAAAATAATTGAAGTAATAATCATTTTTAAAAAGCATATTCGAATTGTAAATTAATTCTCTTTGAAAATTTAAAAATTTCATGACAAAGGTAACAAGTTGACTTTATTTTATGCACATTGCATATTTAAAATTTATAAAATTCAAATTTTTAAATGAAAGAGAAATTTTTTGAATATTTCTCTTCTTTGATTTACTTTATTTTAATGGTCCCATTGAACTTAGCATTAAAACTTTATAAAAAGTGATAAATTTCCAAAAAAAAAAAATAAATGCTAAAACGTGAAAAACTTCAAAATTGATTAAACCCAAAATACAAAAAAAAAAAATCATAAACGCGAATAAAATCGTGACAATCATTAAAAATGAGGTGGTGGTGCAAAGGAGACAATATAATGCAACAACAAAAATACGATGTAATTTCGGTAGATTTTGTAAAGAGCGCATATCATCAAGGCCAAATTCACATGTTGAATTTGATTTTCATTTTTTTTTTGTGACGTATTTTTATTTTTATTTGTGATGTATTTTTATTTGTTTTACCCATTTGTTTATGGGTGGTTGATGCAAATAACATTTTCGGTTTTTCCCTTAATAATTTAAAGTACTAATAAATAACACCTTCACTGTCAAATGTCGTTTTTTATATTTAAAGTCATGTAGCAGTCTAATATGGTGAGCTTGTAATTTATTTAACAATATATTTGTTTCGTCCATGTAAAAATGGGTGTTAGCTAGCAGCCTTTCGCATAGCCCTATCTTTGCCGGCAATGAATTAGAATCAAACTGTAAACTCAGAGTTACTAAATTCTGGCATGGAAATAAATTAAATGAAAATTAGGTGATTAATTTATTTTCTTACATCTGCAGAATGACTTTGCAGTCAAGTGCAATTGCTTAAGCAAGAACCAATTAATGGTAGAGCAGTTACTGAATAACATTTCCATTCCATATTTTCATAAATAAAAGTACAAAATTGACTGTCTTAGATGTTTCAAAATAATCAAGCGAACTGCACTCTGCTATAAAAAACTGAAAGGCAATGGTTCCCATTTCCATCTCTTTCCGCCGCATTATACAACATGGTGTTAGAATTTGCCTTCTTTATTATTAGTTTTAAATAAATATAATTTAAATGTTGAAACGAAAGTAAGAAACGTAGTGTTAAAAATGATCCTGATATCCAAAGACAATCCGACAATTTTTTGCAAATATGTACACAGATCGTGAGGAAACGTAACAAAAATATATTTTGATGATAACTTTTTCGAATTCATAAGTATTTTGGCTTACTACAAACTTATCATACATAGCTTGGCTTTGTACCATGTAATGGTACAAATAGAGTAGACTGTAGGATGGTGGGCATACTTACTGGTCATAACCACATGAATAAGAACATGTGTACACAACCTGCAAACACTGTTTGGAAGAGGAAGAAACCTCTACACATGTTGTAGGAGAGTGCCTAGCTCTTTCAAGACTGAGACTCAGGTTGTTGGAAACGCACTACATAACCTCAGAAAGCTTCTGCAAGTTAGAACCCACAAGCCTATTGGGCTTCATCAAAAGGGTCGACTGAGTTGAGGGTGGAGGAGGGCATAAAAGGCTAAAACCCTACATCGCGGCCCTGACATATTAGGGCCACGTACGTTTTAATAAAAAAAAAAAAAATGGTACAAAACCGAGCTATGTATGATGAGTTTGTAATGTATGAAGAATTCCAAAAAACTAAACCGATCAATTTCATCATAATAAAATAGAAATCATTGACTCTCCATTGAATGTATATTTCATGTATTTTATGCTGATTAATCTAATCCTCCTATTAAATTTGATTTTTTACTTAAATTGGTATAATTATATAAACTTCTACTTCTAATAATTGGGAATGTTTAATAAAATAAATGATTGAATTAACGTTCTTCTTTTTCTACTTCTCTTGTGTTAGTCTTAAACCTGTTTGTATCCATACTACATATGTAGAGATCTCTCTGAACCATGCATGACATATGATCACCCCACTCATTTTTTTTTACTTTTAATTCTCCATGTTTTCACACTTGTTCAATATAGTATAGTTTGGGGTTTTTATCTCTAATGTTATATCCTATAATATTTGTAAGCATTTTCATAACCACACTTGTACCACAGTTGCTGAAATCTCCAGATATTCTCACTGCTTTGATGAGCTTATTCTGGCTGCCATATTTGCGGTTTTAATATGCAGATATTTTTACTCCGATGTACATATTTGAATGATAGATTTTACTCTACTATTTTTTCATTCACACCTAATTTGAATTTTATTGTTTCTTTGATCACAAAATTAGTTTTAATTTTTGGTAGGGCTATCATCCCAGTTGACTTGAATTATTTATTTATTTATTTTATTAGTTCCTCTCAAGTGAGCTTATAAGCTCTTACAGAGTGTATAGGTTTGGCAGAGAATGGTTCTTCACTGATAAGTTTTTCAAGAAAATTCCATAGTTTGTTTTCTTCTATTTTTTATTAATGTATTCGGGCAGATCATAATCAGTTTTTGAAAATATGTCTCTTATGCTTCATTTATTGCTTCAGAGCATTGTGTTCACAAAAAACATTGAACATTGACACTTGAATTATTTTCAAATTTTTGTTTATTTTAATCTGGTGAAATTTTGAATTTTGTATAAGTTCGCTTTGTCTGTATTATAATAACTTTTTTTTTGTATGTGAGAAATGTCAAAAAAATTAAAAACAAAAAAAATTGTTGAATTTTCACATAGAAAATATGGGCGCACATGTATTCAGAACAAATATTCTAAAGCAGTGAGTCAGGCATTAGAAATCAAATGTTTATCAATGTGCGGCAAAAGATTCGGTAATTAAAGATTTTTTTAATTTTTCTTACTGCTTAAGCGAACAATTTTTAAGTTGTAGTAATCGCATACATCAAGTTAAGGTTTGGTCTATGATCTTCTACTTTATGACTGACCAAAAGTTTACCATCACCAAAGTTCCTGATAATAATAGTAGTTTTCACATGTAATTCGATGATATACCAGAAAATTGATAATACTTCATTTGACTGATTGTTTCAAAACTGTCTAATTGTATTTTATTATAGTTTTAACCCATGTAACATTTTCATGTCCATCATACATTCTTATAATCTATTGATTGATACTTTTGGGGTATTGTTTGGTCACAATGAGATTATACGATTTGTTTTTTTTGTTTTTTGTTGTAAACTGTTTGAGTTTTAATTTTTATTTGCGAGAACATAGTGCTCATTTGCTCAATTTATTTTTATGTACAAGCACAACTATTATCAACCCCCTTATATGCCTATTGAGATTAAAATCCAGTTTTTTTTTTCTTGTGCAAATTTAACAACAATTTTGTAATAAAACAGTTTGATTGTTGATATTTTATGACTCGACAGCTCTGTTACAAGTCCTATAAAAGTAATATTTGAATTAACTAACAAGACATAAACAACACGTCGTTGTACATAATTTCTTCATGATGTAAATACATTTTTTTTTTGGTTTTTGTTTTTTGTTTTATTTTGATTAATTACAAACGAAAATTTACTATACAATAGAAAACTGTTTTGTTTTTTATTTTTTTTTTTTTTTTTTTTTTATTATTAATGACATTTTATATACACATAAAAATTTTTTTTATTTCTATTAACACCATCTAAGGATACCCAGTTTTTTATTTTTCTTTTTATTTTAATTTGGTGGAAAAACATAATGTGCACTTCCAACTACACCAATATAAAAATGGGAGAAACTCATTCACCGATTAGAAAAATTTTTATTTTTACTTTCGATTGAAGTCATCGTTTTGTAGAGTGCTCCGCTCCGCTAATTCAATTCAATTCAAAAAACAAAAATTATTTTAGTTTTTTTTTTTTTAGTTTTACGAAGGAGTAAAGCAAATGAAAATTGATGGAGCCGGAATTTTCCGTATTAAAAATAAATAACAAAAAAAAAAAGAAAAACAAAAAAAGAAAAATGAAAAATTTATCACAAAACAGCATGAACATGACTTTTCAATATGTAAAGAAAGGAGATATTTTTTTTATGGTCGTCAGTTCGTATAAAGAAACAGATGGTATCGCGATTGCATTGTAGAAGAGAAAGTGCAATCGAATTGCCAATGAATTTTCTTTGATTTTTTTCTATTCCTTTTTTTATTGGGGATTTTTTATTTTTGTTTTTGTTTTTGATTTTTTATTTTAAATTTTATTTTTTTTTTAAATCAGAGCTAAGAGATAGGTTGGGTTCCATATAATGTTGTGTGATGTTCAATTTTTAAAATTTTCATCGTTTTAAAGCAGATGTATCAATAAGTCATTAGATGGCGTTTAAGAAAAGAAGAGAAACGGTGAGCGGTTTTAAATGAAAGAAAAAAAGTAAAAAAAGGAATAGGAAGAGGAGAGGAGGAGGAGGGTATATGAAAGATTTACAAAAAATATTTATTAAAGGTCAAAAATGTTATTTGAAATTTTCATTTTTCTTTTAAAGGTTGGATCAAAATCTTTATGGAATGTTTTTGTTTTTTTGTTTTTTTTTTGTTTCTATTTGTAAAGAAAGTAAGAGTGAAATTTTCATAGTTCACTTTGAAATCCATAGGATTCAGTTTTTATTACTGTTGTTGTCATCTAACAACTGGATATATGTAAAAAAAAAAATTGAAAATTCTATTATAAGTAATTTGATTGAAAATTATTTTGCTCGTATTATATTAAACTAGACGAAACCCCGGGTATATACCCGGGCGAGCAAAAGAAAGCAATTTTTCTGTGAAACGGCACAATAAAATGATTTTTCATAAAATTAAGCATTTGACATGTTGAAAGTATCTGACAACAATATATAGAATAGTACACCAAAAAAAAAACTAAAAATGTTTAAAGTTAATCTTTATAAAATAAAATATCAAAAGTATCAGATATAATTAAACTATGTGGAACTCTAACCCACTAAAGCCACCGAAACCCTTTACCATAAATGGTACTATGGACCAATTAATTGATTTTTCGCTTTAATTTAGAAAGTGTAGTGTGTTGAAATATTATTAAAATATAGTTTCCGAAAATTTGGCTTAGTACCATTCATTACCGTTTCCCAATTATTATGAGGGAGTTTTAAAAAAAAAATTTTCCAACTAAGGGTGCAAAAAACCAAACGCGATAATTCAAAATCAATAAAAAAAAAATTTGACTCAAAAGAGAGTTGAACTCACAAAAATTTCTTAAATTAACATGACGCTGCAACCAACTGAACTAAAATAAAATTTTATATCGATCCCCACGGCCTTCATCATTTATTGATTGAATAAAGAAAAAAATAAGGCACAAGAAAAACCACGAAAAGTGTGCCTTCACTAAGCGTGATCTTTTGTAATATAATATAGAATATAGATCATTGATTGATTGAATAAAGAAAAAAACGAAGGCACACGAAAAACCACGAAAAGTGTGCCTTCGCTAATCGTGCTCTTATGTATTATAAAATAGATTTGTACTAGTATATAAATTGTATAATACTAGGGACAGAAAATGCAACTGTGCAAATTCTACAATTGTATTTGTATTTTTCTTTAATGTTAATCCAACCCTAATCGAGTATTGGTCAACTATTATTTGCCAACAGACATGCTGTGGTGGTGATGTCATATGTTTACCAATCCAAAGGTCCTATGTTCGAATTCCGCTCAAGGCATGTTTAATTGAAGTTTTCTTTCATTATTCATTAAATGTAAAAATATAATTTCATATTAACTTAAATAAACTGAATATTTACTATTTAACAATGCCTAGTTCTTGATATGTATCCTGAATGTAGAGGTCTTCTACATTCAATTAGTAAATGTACTAAAAAAAAAATGTAACAAATTGGAGCACCGTACATGTACGAAAAAAATTATTTGCATAGTTTTTTCTGTATTATTTTGATTGAATATTCTTTTCTCTGTTGGTTAATGAAGTTATAAATAAACTACAGGAGGCTAGTAATAAAATCTGTAATGAAAATTGAATAGTGTGAAATGTATACAAAAGTTCGAAGAGCAAATTAATTGAAGCAAAATCTACATATGTCAGCTTTATTAATAAAAAAAATTACCTTTCCAACTAAATCATAATAAGCAGTGTCATCAGAAGATTACAAAAAATATCTAGATACGTGAATATCTATAAGGTGTTAATACAAAACTCTTTC
Source organism: Argyra leucocephala (assembly GCA_963942445.1). NCBI lineage: Eukaryota > Metazoa > Arthropoda > Insecta > Diptera > Dolichopodidae > Argyra > Argyra leucocephala. The sequence goes on from OZ012679.1 coordinate 129,416,009, forward strand.
AGAAAGAAAAAACATTATTGACTGCTTCTACTTATACCAAAGTGTTGATCTACAAATAAATATTGAAAAAATTTGAGGTATTATGTATTTAAATACAGGATTGTACTAAATTATCCCAACGCTCCGAAGCAACTTACCACAAAATATTAATAAGGCTTTTATTTTATGTACGCCGTGCCGATATTTACTGATATCAGGATTATATCAAAAATCTGCTAACAAGTGGACAGTTATTGTTTGTTTGTTTGGAATCTTTTTATTGTCCACATATACTAGAACAAGATTTTCTCGAACCGTTTGTAAATTTCATTAGATTAGACTGATTATTATTTTATAAATTAAATTTAGCTCAAACTATATAGAATTACTTGAAATCTGAAAACTTTAAGGTTTTACAGCTGAGTCTTTTAACGACATATTATAAGAAAAATGATTTAGTTTATAACTATCTTTATTTATATATTTATGGTCAATACATTTTATTGGCCATCAATAGGAAGTTAATGGTCAGCTTAAGGTATAGATTCTGGACACATTGATGTGAAATCCGTTCCAAACAGTATGCGGAATTTCTTCGAGGTGAAAATTAGAAATTTGATTATGACTACGTAAGCCGTTCAAGAAATCTAAAATCAAATTTCTCGTAAAAACACAACCTGGTGAGTGGTGAAAGGTCTCATTGCAGAAGCAGTAATTGATTATCTTGCGCAAAGTAATTGAATATTTCAAGTTACAGATAGGTGCGAGTATACAGGACTTTTTTAGCCAAATCTAAACAGAACAGCTAATTTCCGATGCAATATACTTGATACGAGGACAACCTTCAATGTTTTAGAAAAGCAAATTATAAATTGGACGAAATAAACAATAAATTGGGTGTTACTTACTCTTCATAACAAATGTTGCAGTAAAATTAACCCTTTTCTGATTTTCTTTCAACTGAAATTTTACTCATATATAGTTGAAATTAAATTTTTTTTTTGTTTTAATTTTAAATTTAATTTTCTTTTTATTAATCAGCAGATTTTGTTACGAAAAAGAACAGTTTTATTATTAGGCTATTACAATTCGACAACCTTCTTATTAAGTTTCAAATATGTATATTAAAAAAATGAAAACAAAAAAGAATCATAAAATATGATTAAATTTGCATACTCACACACCCATACACAATTAAATATGTATATATATATATATATATACATATATATGTATTATATCTTACACATGAGTACATCCAATTTATTATTATTATTATTATTGGTGATGAATCGAAGGTTAAATGTCATAAAAATAATTTTTTTAGCATTGCAAGGTCTAAATTTGTTTTTTTCTGTTGTTTTATTAAAGACCCACGCATTCAATATACAAAACATGGGTGATGTTTAAGGTAAATATAGTTAAAATTTTAATCACATTTTTAAAATCTTAACAGTTAATAAACAAAAACTGATATACAAATGCATATATAAAGCTATATGTAAAGCTATATATACCTAAATAATATATATTGTACACGCAGTTTAAGTTAAGAAGAAAAGCAAAAAGTCATGATGTGAAACAAGTTAAAAAGAACAAAACAAAAAAAAAAAACTAAAAAATGATATATTCAAAGGCCAAGGTAAGCTTTTCAAATGCAAATAATAACTGATTCAAAAATTATCTACAGTTCCTGGTTTGTTACGTTTTTTTGGTTTTTGTTATTGTTTCTGTTTTTTTTTGTGTTTTGTCTTAGAATTTTTTCATGGTAATTTTAAGATGAAGTTGTTGAGTAATATTTTAATTACTGTTAGTAGTATACTTTGTGGTTTTAGAAACAATAATCAGAGCATATTATTTAATGTATATAAAAATTATACATATAGGTATATGTATATATAATATGTATCTATTTTTATTTCGGAACTATATTAATAACAAATCTTGGTTGGAAGGATCTTTCAGTATAGTATAGTATAGTAAGCTACCTTTCTCTAGCCCAAATCTTTTTATTGATTTAAATAGAATATGAATTTTTATATATAAGAATTTGTTTATTGATATTCAAATAGAATAAGAATTACAAATCCTATGGAAGATAAAAATTGCTCTTTTGTAGTAAAGATGATGGCACGAACAAAACAAGGTAGACAAGTACTTTATGAAAAACCTATAATTTCAAGAAACTGAAAACAAGTTCGAAATCAGAGTGGAACCGAGCTATAAAATTCCAAAAGACTAGTCTTAAATGTTATATTATGTAATTATATATGTTTTTAACTGATTAACTGATAATTTTATAATTTTACAAGTTGAAATATTTTAATTAAGTTGAAATATGGATTGAATGTATTGGATTGTGATGTGTGCCAACACAATTACTCAAAAAAGTATTTTAATTTCAATCAAAATAACTATAGTTAACAAAAATAAGCGTTGTGTAATCATAATTTTTCATTTGTTTTTAACATCATATTTCTAAAGATATTTATTTTAAACAAAACATTTCAACTAAATGAATGGTATATGGATAAAAACAATTTAAATACGACAAATCCGAATATTGCAATAACTTTACAATATAATATAGTTAGTAAATTTAGGAAAAGTGTAACATCAAGCTTAATGGATTTGAATGGAATTTAAATAAAATTCTCCTTCATTGCTGGACTAAATTGAGAATAATAATATGTAAAATGGCCCATCAAATGACAAACGTATATAGTTTGCTTTAATAAAGTTCCAGGACAACTATAAAAAAAAGATGGATTCGTTGAAATTTTATTAAAATATTTTTTTTTATCCTAATGATAACTATGTATTGAAAGAACGTATTGAAAGCTTTAAATTGTATTAAACTCTTTATACAATTCAAAAACTTTTTCCAAAAATTTTGAAATACCACCTTGTACTGTAGATCGTAATACTTAAAAATGTTTTTTTTTTATTCTTTTTTTTTATTTCAAAATTATAAATTTTAATCAAAATTATATTTCGACAAATCAAATTCGTTGTATTCAATTTGTAAGATTTGTGTTATTAAAAGAAATTTAATATATGACTAAACAACACAGTGTTTTAATAATCATAAGATGAAATCCACATAATATTCAAGTCTATTGTGGTTGTCCGTAGTCAGAAATCTGATAATTGAAAAAAATTGTCAGAAAGTGAATCGTGAACTAATACTGATCAATTTTCTGACAAAAATTTGTTATTGTGAATTCTGATAGATTGATATTTAAAACATTAGCTGATTCATTGAATAAAAGTTTAAATTAATTTTTTTATTTAGTTTTGTGAAATAAAATATAAAATAAAAGTGTGAATTTATATTAAATAAAATAAAAAAAAAGTTAAAAGTAAAATAATTTCATATAAATGACAAAATATAAGTGAAATAAAATAAGTTTGAAAACTTTTTTTTTCAGTAAACAAAATGAGGTTTTGTGAAATAAAATATCAATCAAACGTAAATAAAATTTAATAACAAAGGGAAGAGAACCTATAAAGTTGGCCTGAAGATTTATCTGTAGGATCCACTGTCAAAATACATATATGTAAATCAAATCATTGTTAATAAATATAAATCAAATTTAAAAGAATTTAATTAAATATTGTGGTTAAATTAAATTAACAGGCTTTTATTTACTACATCAAAAACGTATTTATAAAAATATATAAAATTAATTCATATTAAAACAAAAAAAAAACCCACTAACTAATTAAAAATTAATTCAATTTTTTTTTATATTTTAAAATTATACTTGCAGTTTTTTTATACTATGTAAATGCATTTTTTTGACAATTCTAAAATGTCTAGGTATATGAATTTTTCTGTAAATTTATTTTTATCACTTGAAAAATTTCAACTGATACAGAATATAAAAAATATCAGAAAATATGACAAATTTTAAGCTCTACGATACCAATTTATCAGTGACGGTTAATAAAGTTCATAATCGATCAGTTAAACTGATAGTTCTGACAACCACGATAGGACGTATCAGAATTTCTGAAACTAGTAATAAATACTGATAAATAATACTGATAACTGACAACCACGATTGACCTGATTATGTAGTTTACAAATTAAATGTCAATTAAATGGCAATTCCAAAAAATTGTTCAACTCAATTTGATTGTGAAGAAACTAAATTAAAAATATTTTTAATAATTTATATATAACGTATAGATTGGTTATAACGAAAAAAAGATAAGTGGACTATAGAGAGCTCAAATCCCACACTATCAAGAGGCATACCTCATTACCTCTTTCGAAAAAAAAATAATTTATATATTTTTATCAGAATATTAGATTTATTTTGAATTAGGTGATTGACAGTGATGTAAGGAGTCATTAATTGTGAAACAAACCTAGTGTTGGTAATATAAAGGAATAATCGGAAATGTCAAACTAAGATCAAATGTAAAAGCATTTGACGATCAAGGTACAGAAGTTTGACAATGTTGATGAAAATGCTTTTGTTTCATTTGGATTACAAGTGATTGTTGTAGTTTGACTTTTAGTTGTAGTGCATCTGTTTACTAAAAAAATTTGAATAAAAAAACAAATATAAATAAAATAATGTAAATACTACAATTGTATAATATATACATATAAAAAAATATTTTGATACCCAAAATTTAAGATAAAAAATTTGACTCCAAAGTTGCTCTTCTAAGTCAATTTAACTTAAAATTGCAAAATAAATTTACAGTTTGTTGGTTTTTTGTAATTAAAAATAAAATTTAAACTAAAGTTCACATAAGTTATAACATTAAAAACATTTTTTTATTACTTAACATGATCCCGAACCTCCATTTTCCAATTTTAAGAAAGAATTAAATTTAACGTATCTAAAAAATTTTTTTTGACTAAATTGATTTTATTTATTCAGCTTTCTTAATTTTCTGAAAACATTACGATTATGAAATAATAATTATTTCATGTTTTCGTGATTGTAGAACTATGACATTTTGTGTTTTTTTGGGTTGGTGAGAAAATCCACAAAAAACAAAATCCATAATGACTTTTGCCACAAAAAAAAAATCAAAAAAGAACGATCGAAAAACACAAAAATTACCAGTCTCAAAAAAAATTATATTACCTTTTCCAGAATATTATTAAATAATAACGGAATCAATTTATTTAAATTTTTACATTTATTTCCAGAAAAGGGCAATATATCTCTTTTAATGCAGTTTAGTAATCCTGTCTTAGTTAAATAATATTTTTTCGTAGATTTCAGTTTGTGGATTTAGTCACCAACCTGATTTTTTACTAAAATCATTCAAAACGTCTTCTAAGATAATAATTTCAACTTCAAGATCTGTATTAGGAATATAATACGGAGTGATCTTCAGTTTTATAAATTTTTATAAATCATATTTAATTTATTAACTTATATCTTTATTGCACTATACAGATATTTGCTCTTACATGTAAATTTATTGCAAACGTATTAATTTTCATTTTCCAATTCCCATTCATTGAGTAATTTTATATTCAATTCAAGTTAACATCATTTATTTGCATTGGTTTTGTATTCACTAACTAAAATTATTTCAACGGTATTTGTAAAACTGGACTTCAACAGTCGAAAAAAAAAATTACATCAACTGAGTTCAATACTCAAAAATCGAAAAGAATGTTGTGCTAAAAAACGTATCACAAAACATATACACGTTGAAATCAGACAGAAGAAATGGCGTTTAATCAGATATACTCTGAGCGAACTTAACAACAACATCAGCAACAAATGTCGAATATATCGAATTTTCAGGGTACACGTCATATCGGAAGACCGAGAGCAACATGATAAACAGTATAATCTTAGTCGAAGCAAGTACCCAACAAAGAATGTAGCTACAATTGAAAAGGTTATAGTTGCAGATAGGAGACGATGGAAACATTTTATTTCTATCCTATGCCCACGGATGGAATTACCAGACAATAATGAATGATTAAATTTTGATTTGCATAAAAAGATTATAATTTTTTTAATTATGTACTTTATTTTTGTTAGGTACAGCTTATGAAAATTATCATTTAGTACCGATTAATACCGATTACTTACCGATTAATACCGATTCTTGAAAAGTTTTAAATTTCTACTATAGTGTAATGGAATGGGTAATATTTTACTTTAATTTAATTTATTTTAATTTTTTGTTTTATAACTTTTGAAACACTATGTAACAAAGTATTTAGTTTTATTTCGATTTTTTTTTTTTTAATTTTTTCATATATACTTAAATATTTAAATTAGGCAAAAATTCGTTACACATTCAAAACACGAAATCATCAATAAAAATTTCTTTTTGTTCGATATTCGAATTGGGCTTTTTTATTATTTTTTTTTATTTATTTTTTTTTTCGTTTTTTATTTATTGTTAAATTGACCTGTTTCAAGTGCAAGTCTTTTACATTTACATCATATTCAGCAAAATAAAAAACCAATAAAATTATTATTATCGAAACAAAGAGGAGATTAATTTTTTTTAACTTAATTACATACTTGCTAAATAAAGAAAATCAGAAGTTAGTAAAATTAAGTATAGGTATACTTAAATCAGAGAATTAGTATATTGAACAACAGGTGTCAGAGAACAGGAATGTATGTAACAATTCATAGAAATTAAGAAAATTAATTGTAATAAACAAATGAAAATTGATTCCGGATAGTCAAACTCACAATAACTATGCTTTGTTAATACAAATTTTCATTAGAATTTGCGGATTGTGTGGGGCTAATTTAGTGACATTAAATTAGTGAAAACGAAAAAATTAAATTATGAGTAAGTGACGTCATAAATAAGGTGGTTTGTAGTATAGCATTTTCATTGGTTACTCGACATTTCATACATCAACAAATCATATTTAATTTATGGAATATTGTAACGGTTTTATAAAAAAAAAAACAAAATGTTATGCAAATGCCCAGTGATATCAGATAAATTTTATTTACCAACACTATGGTAATGAAAATGGACTAGACCAACGCGTTCGAAACTCAAATAAAATAGAATACATTTAACTATTAAATAATCCCTTATTGATATTGCAACTTCTGTCTGCCTTTACTAGAAGGTTTCACACTTAAAAACTATAGAAATTGATACGATAGTAGTGTACATCAGTATGGTTTAATACTTTTTAGTTCGTGAGAAATCGATAAAATTATAAATGAATAAATTCTAGTATGCACTGGTTTTTTACGGATACTGACAAAATATTGTTGGTAACCAGTATCACCAATTACTGAAAAATTGAAGCAACAGTTATTTCAACAAAATCTAGCTATTTTAATTATTTTTATATTGTGTTAATATTTCAAATCTATAAACGATATGAGCTTAATCTAAATTATCTATAAATTAATAACAGACCCTAACTTGTAGAAAACAAAATAAAACTCCATCATTTAAGTAAGAATATTATTCCAAAAGAATGAATCTAAAAACCATCCTACGCATTCATATTACTGCTAATTTATTATATGGATTTATTTTCCAAAAAATTAATTTAATAACCCACCACCCCCTTAAATTAATTAAGATTTGATGATTTCATAAACAATGTTGCAGAAAAATGTACACTTATATTATATCTACCAACTAAGAAGAAGTTAGCAAGCAACATTTTTATTTTATTTTATTTTTGTTATTGTTGACTAAGAAGCAAAAGAGGAATAATAAAATTTTTGTACAACTACAATAAAACAGGACTTGTGACGCGAAAAAAACAAAAAAAAAAAATTAAACAAAAAAAACAATAAATAAATAACAACAGCACCCAATAATTAGGTGACCTACTTTTTGAGGTTATGTCATAACATATTTTAATATTTGTTGTTGTTTTTTTTTTTTGTATTTCGGCTGATTAATTTTAATCTTTTTGAATAAATATTAAAAAATTTATTGGGGAATCGTACAGAAATTTTATGAAAATGTATGTGATACCAAATTTTTATAGCCGATTGTTGAATATATTGTTAGCCTTCAGATACTTGATATTTAAATATTATTTTGATTAGGAACTATTATTGAAAATGATATTATAATATTTTACATAATTATTGTTATTAATTACAATTCTTCATTATTTGATGGAGTGTTAACAAATCAGTTAAAATTGAGTAAATTCATGCCTATTCCGGTTGTTCCTGAAAAATTAATTCGTACTAAATTGTGTCGTTGTGATGCCACAACTGATGAGTCTGATTCAAATTTGTGTTGGTATACGATTATACATTTTAATTCGATACGAAATCTAACCTGCATGGTTAGCGGTTTAGCAAATCAAATTAGATCTATAATAATTGTGCTCCCGAAAATGTCCCCTAATTGAAGTATAATTTTTTCTTACCATATTTTTTTTTAACCCGACTTAAACTATAACCTAATACAGCAATTTCTAATTTTTACAAATCAATTTCAATACAGTGATGGTTTTAAAAATCCACAAATCAATATAGAAAAATTAAACTTTTAAAGGATGTTAGTCATATGTTAGCATATTAGCTTCTATAGTTATTTTTATTAATTACTATAGCTTAGAAATTGTAACCAATAAACGATAGCACATTAAAAAGATGTTTAAAAGATGTTCAATTGCTTGATAATTACAAAAAAGGAGAAAATTCAATGCCGACTTGTATATGAGCTGATCATTAAAAATGATTCAAATAAAATTGATTAAGAATCACATATTATGATTGGCCGGATTTTCTTTTTTTCTTTATTAAAATGAATTTATACAATTATTATTTTAATCTTCATCTTAAGTAATACTTATGGTCTTAAAATTCAGTTCACATTTATTATTAAAATTTATAATTAAATTATATTAAGCATAATATAGGATTAAACATTATAATAGAAAATATTTATATTCGGCTTATAATAAGAATGTAAAAAAAAACAGAATATTTTTCGACAATCTACGAGCGAACAATTAGTGAACGAGAAATAAATAAGAAGATATTATAACAGAAAGCTATGGATAATAAATTGAAAAGACAGAGACACAAAAATAATTGGAGGAATATTATGATAACGAATTTCAATTGCAATTGATATTATAAAATAAATAAATAAGTTAAAATTTTTATATCGAGACAAATTTAATGTAGAACACCTTACCTATCCTCAATATTTTATCGAAACAGTAAAATAAATACCTGCGCTTCAGTATTCGTATAGACCAAATGAAAATACTACCTAAAGGAATGCGCCAGAACAGAATAAAACCAAAAACAAGATAAGGGAAGACCTTTGCCTCACTGCAAACTGTCATATGATGGTAACCTTTAATTGTTAATAATTATTTCTGTTTTTTTTTTACATTCTATATCATTCTATTACATTATAAGCCCGGTCAATCATAATATGTGATTTTTAATAAATTTAATTGTTTCATTCTTTCACAAATTAATTCAGTTTTAGAACAAATCAATTTTATATGTATTTTAACGAATTGCACTAGCTATACACTTTAAAGTTATAATACCCTTTTATATTATTCAACTAATTAACTTTCAAATTTATATAACATAAAATATGAAATAAAATTTCTGGATTTTTTTTTGTCTGGAACTAAAACAAAAATAAAAAAAAAAACGATTAACATAAGACACCTCGTAAATTATTATTTATTATTTTGTTTTATATGGTTTTTGCTACTCTTGCAAAAACAAATTTTATACGAAAAAAAAGAACGATATCGAAGTTATTTTTACTTAAATATTAACACGTTTTTATTTTATATATGTATCTACTCATGTATATTAGTTTTATCGTCACTCTTCAAAATTTTAAATATAACAAAAAAATCACAAAAAACCAACAAAAAAACAAATAGTATTTACCCATTCATTAAAAATAAAGTGGTATTTGTTTGTGATATAAAAAGCAAGTGTTGCCATCTAAAATAATAGAAAGTGTACTGTAAAATATTATGCTTCTTCTTCTTCTATGACTTGTAAAACTCATCAGATCTTAAACTGAGCTCATCAGATATTAAAATTTTCTTTTACACTTCTGTATTTAGTTATTATTTAAGACTGAGTTGTTTTATACTTTATAGGTTCTACATACTACATACTAGGTTTTCAGCATGAGACTGTGCCTTTTTGGCGCAACAACTTATTAGTAAGGTGTTGTATTTTATTCCAGTGTAGATACATTTTTTTAATTTATTAATCGGATTTTTCCTTTTAGTGATATTTTAAAATAAATAATTTTATTCTGGACAGGTTTCCATTCACTGATAAATAATTTGTTATATTTGACTCAACTTCGCTTAATTTTGCTCAATTTTGCTCAATCTAATTTCATACTTAGATATTATCTTATAAATACAACATCCTGTATAATTAACACCATTTTTACATCATTAAATAAATTCGATGTAACTGTTTTATTATATAAAAACGCCTTACCAATCTACTAATTAGAATTTTTAAGCTGGCAACTCTCTACAATATATTATATTATTTTATTTTATTATTTACTTATATATTGATGTGCTTGTTAGTTAATATATAGGTGTATTTAAATCTTATCTAAACATAGGTTTAATGTATCAAATCTCAAGGTAAATTTATAATATTTTATAAGCGATAGTCAAAATACAATTAGGCATAATCAATACACAAACAAACAAATAAACAAACAAAAAACGTTTTCAATATTAAAAATAAAAAATAAAAAAAAAAGTAAAATAAAATAAGTTAAATGCGAATTTTATAAATAGGCAGACACATTTTGAAGAAGTGTTCGTTTGTTATCACTGGTAGAGTGTGTTAACAAAAATGAAAATAAAATTTAATTCTATTTGATGCAAAATTAAAATGTGAAGAAGAGTAACGACTAAAACTCAAGGTTGAATAATTTAAATACCTAAAAGATTAAATATACATATATTATATATATATATATATATATATATATATATACATATGCATACGCGTTCATAAAAATGAATAATTAAAATATGTGTACATAAAAAAAAAAAATAGATTCGATATCATATAAAATGAAATTCGATTCACTAATTTGAAAGATAATCAGTGATGATCAGTAATGGTGGGAAATTAATTTTTTTTGTCATTTTTTTTTGTTGTTATTATTTTTAACATGATAAAAATAATAGTATTAATTTAAATTGCCATATTATTAAAATTTTTGGTTATTTCTTAATATGTATATGCATATAAATTATGAATATGGAAATTCGCATAATAATCATCCAATTTAATAACGTTACTTCAATTGTTAATCCTACGTTTTAATATTAAATTAGACTACAATAAAAATAAAAACCAAAATTCTCAAACCATTTTTGTGCACATATTTAAATTTATGTATATCAAAGAATAAAAATAAATATGTATGTATAATGTTATTGTGTTTTCTAAATATAGAATTTGAAGACCACTCTCGAATGGTAAACAATTTATTAATAAGTGATTTTTAAAATGTAAACACCATTTTTATAAAAATCATCCAAAAAGAAACTTGTATGTATGGATATTCATTTCGAGTTTGTTTTAATTATAAAAAAATGACAGAAATATAATTTATGTCAATTTGAAACAGTTGCAAGTAGAAGATTGTGATAAACCTACAAGCAGAAAACTGTTTTTTATACGAAAAGTACATCTTAATATACTTTAATTAATTTAAATTAATTTTCCGCAGAAATAAATATGGTTAGAATGATTTTAGCTCATATTCTCTAAAAATGTTGTTTACAGTAGCAGTACATCCATAATTGTACAAAATTTCTCAAAATACCCAGGTTAAGGGTTAAAAAAACATGAAATAGATATATTATGTTACAAACCGTAATTTTCAATAACTTATTCCTTGCCAATTAAAAAAAAAAAAGACAAATGTTCATAAAGTTCCACAAAGAGCTATTCGCATAAAGATATATATATAGATATAAGGAATAAAAAGGATGCTCAACTTTTTGTTATATTGATTTTGGTATTACTTCAATTTATAAATAAGTCTAAATAAATAATTTATACAAATATTGTGTATTTTGTGCCTGATTAATATTTATTAATTTTTTTTTATTTTGCAACCTAAAAATTTTTATTCTATACTCAAATTCAAATTTAGACAACTACGACTTCAACTCGAATACGATCCGTGGGCAGTTTATCTAAACGTTTCCGATCTCTAATGACACCTCTTTAACCATCGTCTGCCAATATTTTATACTTTTAATGTATGTTTTGCCTATTTTGACAATAAGACAATAAGTAGACATTAGTTTACGTTAGTATAGTATACAAATTTCGTGGAAGCTTTACTATGGTGTCGTTCGTTCCAATAAATATGCCCTTTAATTCAAATGATTTTTAATTTTTGATTAAGTATAATTTTTTTAGGTTTTGATAAAACCACTGCCAAAAATCTGTTACTGAAGCCAGAGTAAAAAATTGCTAATATTAATAGTAGTTATCGAAAATAAGTTTTGACTAGGTATAAGCAATAATTCGCTCATAAGAGCAATTTTAGAATAGATTTTAATTTAGGTTTATTTCTTAGTATGTAAGTAGTGGTAAGTTTTATGAAAAAACATAAATATTCAAAAAGGTTTTTTATCGCCATTTTTCCTTTAAATATTAAATTAATTAATAAATAAATTAGTCAGCTAGCCTAAGTAATAATTAAGAATAGTCATATAGGTGTAAATACAAAATTATAAGCTCTAAAAAATTTAATATTGTTAAAAAAGGAATTATGAATATATGTATGATGGCAATAAATAAATAAATAAATAAACTAGGTATAAGCAATCAAATTTTTGTTTTTCTAAAAAAAATTTATTCACCTAACGCCAACCATTGCTTTATTGCGCAGGTTTATTATAAATGAAAATATATTTATCTAAATAAGATTTTGATTTAGCCACTTTTTTTCTCAATTGCATTTTAGGATGAAATATATTACAAAGACGGCTATTTCAGTTGAAATAGAGGCTGTTTAGACGACCTATATTTAAATTTAAACAATTTCAGTTGACTTTTCTTCAATTAAAATTTCAAAAACAATATAACATGTATATTCAAATAAAAATCAAATCATAGATTATAAAAAAATTAGAACAAAAAATAAAATAATTATTAAAGAACCAGAAAATATTATTCTAACAATATTTGGTGCTGAATAAAAAAATTCATACAACACTCTAAAGAAATAAAAAGTGGTATATAACTGAGATCTTATGTGGGTCGGGGAAACTCCGTACCATTTGGTTTATCGGTCAGCTAATTTTTGGTAAGTAAAAAAAAAGAAAAAAAAAGAAAACGGTTTCTCATCAAACCCAATAGATGTAATTTACTCTCAAGATAAGTAAGAAGAACAACAAAATTAGACTATATTATACTAATTCCAAATATAGGCATTTGATGACATCAAATTTAAAATAATGCAAATTTCCAAGAAATTGTTTAATTTCCACACAAAAATAAAGACAAAAAAACAAAAAAAAACAATTTATTATAATAAAAACAATTTAAAACAAAAGCAACATAAAAAAAACGACATAATAGCAAATTTTCAAAGTCATTTCCGTGTTAAACACCTAAAAATGAAATTTGCTATTTAAATTTTAACTCTATTTTAAATTAAATGTTTTTTTTTCTTTTGTTTGTTTTCTATTTATTTATTTTTTTCTAATTCTACGTATTTATTTTTATAATATAGAAAATTCAGTTAAGTAAAATACTTTATTATTAAAAATATACTTTACATATTTTGCATTCAACGAATACTCATATAATATTTGACCTTATAGTGTTGTTTTTGTTTTTCTAATTTGTTATATTGCTGTTGTATTTGTTATTTTTATTATGCGTTTTAAATTATAAATTTTATAATAAAATTAAAAACTATTAAAAGTAATTTTTGTTTTTCCTTTTTTTTTCTAAAGAAAATCATCTGAATTATGAAAAATGTATCTGGGTAATTCCATGCAAAATTTTAAAGTATATTAACTGGAAAATTAATGTGCTTTAAATTTAAATAACTTCTAATATTTTTATTTTTTTACTTAAAAAATTTTCAAAAATTTATTTTTCTATCCTGGTCTAATCTATTAAGGTTAAGCATTAATTTATTTTATTTATAAATAATTAAATAATTACTATATAATTAATAATAGTTACTTATTTATTTGTTTATTAATTCATTTTTTAAATATAAATATGTAATTCTAAATTTAACATTACAAAAATTAATTCACTCAAGCTGACAGGTTCTTCAGTTGCTCTCCAACTATTTATCTGGACATTTATTGCATTCAATTAAATCACCGCTTTGTGTAGAAATAGATTATTTTTAATACCGTTACACAGGTTTTTTATCAATCAGCAAATTTCAAATTCAGAATTAAATTTTGAAACATTTTTGAACTAGTTTTGATCTATAAAAGATCAGATACACATAGGGATCTAATCGATTAAAGAATAGAAAGTTATTTGACAAAATAAAAACAAGGTTTTGAAAATATATTTTTTTTATCGAAACTATTTTGTGAAGAAAGGATGAAAATGCTTCGCATAGGCTTGTCCTATTATGTACAACAATTCTAAAAATCTCAATTTATTCAAAGTCAATCAATTCAATTGAAAAAAATTAGTATTTTAGCCATGGTTGGAATCATTAGATTATTTAATCTGTAAATTGAAAAAAAAAACTACGGTACAAATTAATGTATAATAATTGATATTTAAAAAGAGACGTAGCGAAACTAAATATTTTTTCAACATTTTTTTTTTTCAATTAGAAATTCCAATTTAAAATTTCACCCAATGTATTTCACATGCACATAAATTTTAATATAGAACATTTTTAATTTATCAAAGTTTTTCAAACTGATCAAAGTTCTTTCTTTTTCTCGCCAGGATTAAATTTTTTTTAATAAATTATTACATATGTGGTTCTTGTATAAGATAAATAAATGTATAAAAAAAAATTTAAATGATTGAAAACAATTCATAATGAAATTGTATACGATTTTTAATTAATTTTCCTTGAACTTCGAGGACCAGGCGAATACTAATATTTTTCAACCTTTGGAACGGATAACAACAGTTATGATAATTATATTAATGGATATAGGTATGACAAAAGTATGTACAGGTTGAAAAAATTTAAAAAAGTAAAACGTTTTCATTTAAATTCTTTCGATGACTAACATGGAATTTCCCCACACCTATTATATTAGTTATATATATTTTTAGTTTTATTAATTTAATATATGTAGTGTACGTAAGTAAATAATTTTAATTGTGTGCGTGCAATTAATTTGCAACTCATTAAAATACACTTTAATCGTAAAAATTTACTAGAACGTGTTTAATAACATAAATTTTTAGTATACATTTTACACTATTTTTGCTGTTGTTGTTGTTGTTGTTGATACTAATGTTGTTGCTTTTGTATTTTATTTTAAAATTAAAAGAAAAAAACAATTCAAAACATTTTAAAATTACATTTTTTTTTTATTGCACTTTATTATTTTTCATAATAATATGTACGCATAAATTAGGAAATTTGTAAAATTATATAGATTTTTTTTAAAATAGGTTATTGTAATTAATTTAAAAGCAAGAAGTTAGAATTTTTGGAAAACAAAAGATTTTCATAAGGAAGCAAGTTTTATTACAATTAATTTTTTGAAATAATTTATGAAAAATTTTCTTTTAATTATTTATTTTTTGTGTTGCTTCTTGACAGACAATAGAACTGTAGATACAAAAGTATTTGAAATAATTAAATCGAATCGAACGTGCAATTTTGAAACATAATTTTAAAATGAAATATAAAAAAAAAAATATTTAAAAGAATTTTATGAAGTCTAATGCGGTTTTAAATTTTCAAGTTCATAAAATAATCAATTAAATTTACAAAAGTATTTTAATTTACTTTAAATTTTAGTACTCTAAAATAATTTTGTTTATATAAAATGAAAAAAAAAAAAAAAATTAAAATATTTTATGTAGAAAATTTTATAATAAATATTATTGAGAATTTGTTATTGAAGAATGGATAAAATTACAAATGAGTAAATAAATATTTTTATACCACACCACACTATGCACTTACTAATTGCATTATTAGAATATTTTTAAGAATTTTTTTTTTTATATTTATGTGGGTAATATGCAAAAACTCGAAAAAAAATGCAAATATTTGACAAATATTTGAATGTTTAACTAGAAAAATTTGAATTTTTAAATAAAGTGATTTAAATAAAAAAAAATAAATTTTAACTAAAGAACTGAATGCAAACAACATCTTTGAATTTTTTTTTGATTTATTTATTAAATTTGTTCAATTTAAATTTCAATTTATTAAATTTCAATATACATGAGAGAATACTTTACAATTATTGTTTTTATAAAAAATTGCAAAAAACTTAATACTAAGAATCCTGCGTTTCTTGGCATATGAGTCAGTCAAACAATCTCTTTGCCAATATCTCAAACAATATCCAACTATGTTCTAAGTTCGGTTTCGAATGCAATGAGAGATAAAATTTGTATACAAATAAGTTATGCAACGAAGTATCATATACAAAGAAGTTATATAGAGAAGCGATTGCCACAAAAACCTAATTTCTAAAAAAACATAATTATTGCAAGAAATTCAATTAAAGCCAATCCCAAAAATTTCGAACTTTTGAAGTGTTAATATTCCTTAAAGATTGACTTTCAGAATTTTGAGTAAAATTTAAATTTTTATTATATTTTGTCAGTTATAGTTATAACGTTTAGAAAACCAATACTTAATTGTAAAACAGGGTCTTTACTATCGGTAATACGACAAAATCCTGTTTTCCAAAATCGAACTGCGACAAAACTCCTAATATTTTAAAATTCCTTAATTTCAAAATCCAAACTTCACTTTGCCAAATACAGTCGAGTCCACTTTGACTTATGGATTAACCTTATAATACTCGCTGGCTGAAACAATAGGTAGAACACTTCCTTTCAACAAATAGGTTCGATACCCGACAAAGGTAAAAATCCTTTAGTTAGTTTTTCGACCTGGTCTTGTGTACACTTTGTCATTAGGATAAAATAAATGATCAAAAATAGTTGAGATATAATTTTGGAAGCATTAAAAACAAAATGGAACTATGCTATTTATGAAGACGAAGTTACTCTACAATAGATATAGTTTTCCAACATTTAAAGTTGATATATCGTAGAGAGGAAAAACTATTGTGTCTCTAATTGAGTATGCCAAAATCTCATAGACTTGCAAATTATTTAAAAAAATAAAAATTTTGGTTCTGTCAATGCACAATAGGAAACAAAATTACGAGTAGTTTTGATACAATTTATATTCCAAAAAAAAAGACAAAAATACTTTTTAAGTTTAAGCCTATAGACAAATATTAAACAGAAAAGCTAATAGATAAATTAACTAACTCTAAATCAACCGGAATAGATGGAATTAGTTCTGACATTGTTAAATTTTGTAAGATAGAGCTATGTGAACCGTTAACAATTAATACAACATTGAAAGAAGGAATTACCAAGTATACTTAAAATAAACAAAGTAGTACCAATATATAAAAACATTGGAGAACCTCAAGATAGTAATAATTTTAGACCAATATCAATATGTTCAATCTTTAGTAAGCTAATTGAAACTTATGTAAACATGCTATTTATTTCGGAGCATTTCGAAAAAATAACGAGTAAAATACAATATGGGTTGAAGAAAAATTCCAACACAAATGTAGCTATTTTTGATGCCCTAACCAATATTCAAAATAGACTAGGGAATAATAAAAAGGTGGCAGTATGTTTTTTGATCTCACGAAAACATTCGATATGGTAAATAAAAAAATTCTCTTACGCAAATTAAATGAATATGGAATAAATGGTGTTGAACAAAAATGGTTTAGGAGCTATCTAACTGAAAGGAAACAATATGCATGTATACAGAACACATCATAAGTACAATCGAAAAAACGGACTGTGGCACAATACAGCAGGTCCTACATTTTTTAATTGCTACATAAACAGTTTTGCTGAGCTAAATCTACAGGGGCAACCGTTCCTATGTGCTGATGATCTTGTAGTTATATATGACGCTAATAGTAATACGAATTTAGATATAAACATGAATTATGACCTAACCACTATATATAAATGAATGTGCAAACACAAATTGACTATAAACATTAAAAAAACAAAGTACATATCTATAGAATAGAGGTGCCAATGGTATCAGAAATTATTCGATTTACAATAATGCTGTCAAAGAATACAACAAGCTGCCGATGAACTTGAAACACATGAACAATACTCAATTTAAAATGGAATTAAACAAATATTTTATTGAATTAATATAAAAAAAAAAGCTATATTATTTTCTCTCTCTTCTACAGAATTTTTGTTTTTGTAAATTTAGGTCTTTATTCTTTTTATTCTTTTTATTAATCTTAAAACACTGAATTGTAAATTACAACCAAGAACAATATATATACTCTATATGAGCAAATTGCTCTTTTTGAGCTAAAAATAAATAAATAAATAAAGCGGAAAACTATTCTATGTGTAAGGATTAATTGAAAGAGGCGAAATATCTAACGAAAATAGCAAATTAATTAAAACGATCAACAAACAGCAAGAGCCACCCCAAAAAATATGAACAGAAAAATTTATTATTCGAAAAACAAAAATTAATCTGATAAAACAAGTGATAAAATTTCAGTGCACATAGCAACCAGTGTAAATTAAAAAGCAAATACCTACATCATTTCACGATGTTAAGTTTGTGAAGATTAAAATGTTTGATAAATGCTGAATAAAACTAAGGAAAAAAATCTTTAAAGATGCTAAAAAATATTAATTATGAGAATACAGAAAGTAAAGTATATATACAACAAGGGAAAATGACAGAAAGAAAATAATTCAATAAATTTCAAAATTCAACAAAATTACGTATTTAGTATGAGCAGATGATGACATGGACGAAAAACATCCTAATGTGACACAGCCATGATGTAACTTTAAAATTGGTATACTGAACCCATAGCAATAACAGTTTATAATCAGTATAAATATTATGATTAAGATAAGAAAATTATATATTGTCGAAAACAATGATCATAAATAAAAAAAAAAATAGACCAGAAATAAAAAAATTAAAATCAATCGAAAAAGACTTCATTATATAATCCTCATCTATATGTATAATATGTTATAAATAAATAAAAGCCTCATATAATATAATATAATGGTCAACATTAATTAAAAAATGGAAAAACTGACTTAGAGATCTGATACTATGTTGTTAATTTACTATTTGGCTTACTACTTATACTCATTTAGTACTTAGGTACTTACTTATATTTAGATGACGAAACGATGCTCACAAGTCTGACTGACTAAACAAAATCATCTTCTCACAATAAAATGTAAATGAGTTTAATTTCAATCGAATGAATTTAAATGAATCAAATTAAATCAAAAACTAACCTATTCCCAATTTGAATACATTTAGTATTAAATTTGTATCACAACTGACAATATTTACCATAATACAAATCGCATATGTATACACAAAGAACACGAGTATGTGATAAATTACTTGTATAAAATTGATAAATTAGCTCGGTCAACCTACGTAAAAGGAATTCAATAAATATTTTAACATCACAACTTTTTGTTAAGTTTCTAACCTTTAATTTAATTTAACGAAATTTTTTTTAAAACTTATTTAATTTCATTTTTTAAAACATTTTTGTATATTTAAAACTGAAATTAAAAAAAAAAACAACAAAAAAATTCTAAGGTTTTTAAGTCATAAATTTTAAAACTAAAACTAATTAATTTGTCACCATAATAATACGTAAATGTCCTTGTATAATTAATTATATTGTTTCTATTTATATATGTATGTTTATGCTTATGTTGGACATAAATTTAGCATAGCTAACTATGTTTTAGTTAAAAATAAATTTTCAATTGAAATTTTTATAGATTTTTTTTTTTAAATAAATTTTATTTTTAGTACATTTTTTCTAAAAGTACTAAAATTTGAGTTTTCTATTAGAAAGAGGTTAAAATTTAATTTGTATTAAAATTAGAGTGACCAGATTAGTGTAAATTAAAGTGAAAAGTTAAGTACGAGAATGTCTAATATAGTAAAAATTAATAAGTAAAAAAAATTATGAAATTTTCATTTGTATTTAAAGTTTTTCTTGACAAGTTTTTCTACCATATTTGGTTTAAAGGTTTAAGGCCCAACCATAATGAATTTTAGCTGGCTTAAGCGAACTTAAGTAAATGTACATATACATAAAAATTGTATTGTGCACCCATAATAGGAGTACCAGAGAATTTCGTCAAGTTTTCGTTAAATTTAGCTGGCTTAAGGAAAGTGCAATTTCATTCGCACATTCTGTACGGAAATTTAACATTTTATTTTGGAGCTGTTATTACTTATTGAAAATTTGTGATATATAATAAAATAATTTAATTATTTAATAATTAACATATTTCATAACAAATTAATTATACATAATAATAATAAAAGTAAAAAACATTAATAATATAAAATAATAACAAAATAAAAAAAACATTAATTAAAATATATTTAAAATAACACTGAAAACAAAATTCGATTATTAATAAAATTTAAAATATATGTATATGAAAAACAAAATTATAAATAACAAACAAAATATAATTTATATTTAACAAAACTTCTATTTATCTACGCATTTTTATTTACATTTACAATTTAACAATAGTCAAAATCACTTAGCTAAAGTCTTAGCTTAAGCAAATTACAAAACTTTAGCTGACTTTTCGTTTAGTTTTGACATTAGCTTAAGCCAACTTTAGTTCATTATGGTTGGGTCTTTAGCTGTAATTTTAGTACATTTGTACTATAATTTTAGTACAAAGCGAAGTGAATTAACTTAGCAATACTATAAAAAAGTTGCAATCTAAAATATTTTTCTCCTCATTTCAAACCTTAAACAATCACAAAAACTAATCAAATGAGATGTTCTGACAATTTCCATTGAGATACTGTGGAAAAAAGTAATTTCCAATATCAAATTTAATTTAATAGTTGATTCTAAATACCAACAGAGCAACGGTTAATGTCACTAAAAATCTAATCTAACTTCACCATGAGTCTTTTATCTATTAAATTCCTCTTTTATGCTATTTATGCTGTCGCTGATATTTATAATTTAGGGTAAATTTCCACTAAACTAAATAGAAGTTCTTCTAACTACAATAAATGCTTGTATATGACTTCTGTAATACAAAAATAACTTTATGTATGCAAATCTGAAAATTTTCAGTGGCATTCTAAGCGTATGGTCAGATAATAGAAAATAGTTTTGAATTCATGATAACATAGATGTACATTGAAAATTTATGTAAATAAATGTATTTTGTTAATATTTAATTTTTGTGTGTTGATAATGAAACTCAGGAGGGGAGGGGCTTTGAAATTTTATTTCATTGTTTCATTAAGATATATTTAATATGATATGAAACTTAATTTTGAAGTTTGAAATTAGTTTTTAATTTATAGAAAGTACAAAAAAAAAAAATTAAAAATAAAAACTTATAATATGTACATTGGTACAAAACGCGCAAATGTTCATAAAATGCTGATAAATTAAAGTTGTAAGTTTATATAGGTATGTACTCATATATGTAATAAAATTAAAATTTATACGATATATTTAATAAGATATTGATAATGACTGATAACAGTTTTATTTTTTGCTTTGTTTTGTAACCTGTAAATTAAATTAAATTGAACGGAATTTAGTTTTATTGGAATGACACGTCAGAAATTATGTCATTGTAATAATAAATTTAGAGTTTAGAAATGTATTTAACCAAAGTTTTTTTTTGTTGTATAGTGTACGAGTTTTGTCTTACAGTTTTATTGATTTAGTTATGTGTATCAATTTACAACCACTTCCTTGACTAAGACATATATTTTACAACTTTGTTGACTAAGGCAACATATTTTAACCAAGATGAAAGTCAGTTTATATAGACGTTGCAGTAAATGTTGATCAAACTCCAAGTGAAGGACTGGGAGTTCGTAAATTGCATTTTTGAAATAATACAAATGAATTTGTTCAAAACATCTGTACATCTTGAATATAATATATAACTAACTATAGTTAATAATTTTATCTTAAATTTTAAGAATTTCACAAAATTCATTAATTAGGTAAGCTGAAATTAGCACCTTTAGTTCAAAATTATTTACTAAATTATTTTTAATACTGAATTAAATTAATGAATAAATTATACAATAAAAACATACAAAAATATTGATTCTTTAATAAAGTTATTATAATACTTCAATATTTTATACCAACTCCAACGGGCTACCACAATTAGAATTAAACAATAATAAAACATAAAACACATTTCCTTGAACATGGAAATACCAAAATAGTTCAATACTGCTTATAAAAAAGGTTTAAATAATTCAAACATTGTGGAATGTGGAATTTCATCTCCCTTTATGAACATTTAAAAGACAGTTTTTATGGTTTTCATTTATAAAAATTTAAAGTAAACATCAACATCAGTATTAGAACTTCCTGCCAACCTTTTCTATTATTCTTTATCCTTTTACTAAAACTATTTTGTCTTAGCCAACGCCACGAAAATATAAATATTTATCTGAAGTAAGTTTCGACCATATCCAACTGTTGCATATACACAAATCCATTACGGCACATAAAATGCAATATTACGCATTTTAGTTAGAGAATAATCAAATAAATGATTTGCTTTGATTGCGCCCACAATCAATCAAAATTCAATTGTTTCAATATCAATCGTAAAAAGATCTCTTTTATGTTCTAAATTTTTGAATAATTTTCAACAAAGAAATATTAACCTTGTTGTTATAAAAAAAAAAAAAAAAAATAGGTATAATTAATTAAAATAATTAATTATTCTCACTGAACTGGTAACATGCTGAGCGTTCTTTTAATTCTTTAAAATTCTTTTTCAACTTAATTTAACAATAAATAATATGATTTCATATACGAGCAACACTAATACATACATAAATTATATATTCAAATAGTTTAATATATCTAATTACTTAACTACTATTTGTTTTTTTTTTTTTTTTTTTTTATATACCTATTATTAAATTCTAAATATCAGTTAATTATTATTTTAGAAAATTTCAAATAACAAAAATCATTAAAATAATCCATTCCAATGGCATTACAAATTAAGAATTTTCTGGATATACTTAAATTAGAAAAAAATGTATTTTTTTTTAATTATTGTGAAAATTGTCTAATAAATTAAGACATGTACTGTTAAAATTTTGATTCAAACTTTAGAATGTAAGTATCAATAATAATAATCGACAATAAGCAACAATACAAAATATAACTACGATTCCTATACATACATCCATATAATATATTATATATATACATACTTAACATTGGCCTTGTTAATAATTTTTTTTTAGTTTTACGTACGTAAAAATTCAATATAAAAAATACCTTCGGTTAAAAATATAAAATTTGGTGCTTGTTGTCTCAGAAATTAAAAAAAAATAGGAATCTAAAAATAAAACAATTTTTTAATAAATTTTTTTTTTTTTATTTAATTTTATTTAATTACTGATTTACTTGGAGGTCATAAACAAAATTTTGGAATTATTAAAGCAGTTATTGTTTTTGTTTTTAAAATTTTTGTATTAAGTTTTTTACTCACTCTTATTTATTAAAATTTTATATACTTATAAGTTCTATCTTACTCTTTGTTGTTTTTGTTATTATTATTCCTATTGTTTTTGTTTTTTTATAAGCATACCTTTATCCAATTCAATTAATATCGAATCATTACTTACAGCTTCTAACTAAAGACCTTAAAATAAATGAAATTTTGAAGAAAATTTGAATTGAATTGAATTGTATTCAATCCATCCAACCATAGGATATATATATTAGTAAAAAAATAAAGAAAAATCAAAATGAGAGTCAAAAAAATGTCTATGATGTACTGCATCAGAACTATAGATTATATAATAGATTATATAGACTACGAATATATACGAGCAAATAAAATAACAGTAAAAAGTCGTAATAATTTTCTGAGACGACACTATTATTCCGCATACATTTTTTTAAATATTATAGGATATAACTTCTGTATCATGGTAACAGTTTCAAATAAGATTCTATTGCAAAATTTAATACTTATAGTAATCTCAATCTATAGAATTGAGACTTTCTTAATCAAATTTTTGTTTTAGTTACAGTACAGTTGTATTGACAAGTAAACACGATTTAACTGCATCAATTCGAAGTGGAAAACTTTTCATATGAAATTTATTATGTACTTAATTGTCAAAAATTGTTTACTCCTTATAAAAATTAGCTGTAAATAACTTTGACAATTATTATTGCATCACAAACTAACTTTTTAACTGTACTGTAACTTTGTAACAATAAACATTCTTGAAGATTTAATAATTAGATTAATTAGATTTAATAAAAAATTAACAGTAAATGTTTTAGGCCGATTCGATTATATATCTCTTCTGTATATAACCTTAAATAACTTAACCTATTAAATTCCTATTAGATAAACTCTGTTGTGGTGAATTTAGACAAAAATTAAAATTTGTTTTTAAAAATATACCATTTTTTCAATAAATTCGAAGTTAAATACGCTTACAGGAACTCTACAGATGTTAATTGCAACGTCAGTAGTTTCTTTATTTAAAATTTCGCACTTAATCGAAATATCAAAAAAATGCAATTTAACACCATCTCTATATAATATTCTACACATTATAAACAATTTTACAAAATTTATAATACCTTCTAAACATGAAAAGAAAAATGAATTTTTGCATTTATTTTTTATATTAATCATTATTTTCAATTTAATCAATTCCAATTTATATTGATGGCGTTAAATAAAAGGAAGTAAACAATATTTAAAAAAAAAAATAAAAACATTTTTAATATTTTTTTTCCCCATTTTTTGTACAAAACTATAAAAAAAAAACAATATTATCCAAACCACTTCCGTTATACTGCATTCAAAATCGATACAATCTCAATTCAGCCACACACTACAATAATAATAACAACAACAAAATAATGATTATTAAATCTAACTGTGTAACTTCAAAATGGTTGCCGACAGCAAATAGAAAAAATAAAATTAATAATATTAAAATACAATAATAGCAACAATAACAGATAAATATTTGGTTCTCCTTGAACATGAAATATTAAATAGTGTTTCCGTGTATGGTAAAAAATATAAAATATAAATAAAATACTATTTATTTATAAATAAAATAAAATTTAAACTCTTTCTTTATTTAAATTCATGTCGTATATTATAGATAAGTATAAGTAAAAAATAAATTTTATTTTGGTAAAAAAAAAGTTTTATTTTTTTTTTATTTTTAATTAAAAACACATGAATAGTTAATTATTAAATATTTTTTTTTGTTGTTGTTTACTTGAAACGAAAAAATTAAATCACCAATGTGTAAGTATACTTATGAATTTATGATGAAACATCTTTTAAATATTATCTGATATTATTCTCCAAAAATTGCACAAAAAATAAAAAATTATTAATATTTATAAATAAATTACCGTTAACTTTATAATAAGTTAATTTTAATTCAAACATAAATTAGCTAAAATAACCGTAATTAATCTGAATATTGCATCTAGTTAGTTTATTTTGTATATATAATTAATTTCAGTGGTGGTCATTTAAAATGAATTTAAAAATTATTGAACTTGTTGAATATTCATATAGGTTTGTATTATAGTATTGCTGCTATAGAAGAAAATTGTGCAAATCTTTGTCTTGACATGTTACGTAAAAATAAAAAATTTAGTTATAAACGAATAATTTAGTAAGAACGTTTTTGTTTTCAAATTTGTTTCCTAGATTTTCCTTTTCTACTTTTGTGATTTTGTATTACTCTTTTATTTCTATTTTGTGCCCATAGTGAACTTTATTTATTTATATTTATTTTATTTTTGAAGTTCTGTTTCTGATATATGTGTTTCAGTTTATACTAGTTATAATTTATTCTTCCCCCTGTATATAAGTTAACTTTCATTTCTATCCAATGTAACTGTAACAATGAACATTTAACATAATTAACATCTTCAAATTTAATTTTAAGTCTAATCTGTAAATAAGCCGCAACTATTTATTAAAATAAATAACATAATTAACTACAAAATAAAAAAAACAGTTCATAGATCCCGCTCCTACTTTACAGTGATCGAAAATAAATTCAATGAATCATCGTTTTATTTTGATTAACTTCGCTCAATGAACTGTTACCATATGTTAAGCTATCCGCTATTGTGCATGTAATAACAACCACAATTTTTTTTTTATATAATTATTTATTTTGGAGTTTTTACTAGAAATTAAATTCTTCTTAAATTAAAAAGAAAAAAAAACACAACAGGTTTCCTTTTATTTTACTAAATTATTTATTATTTTTTTTTTTTACAAATAAGTACCGATATTTTAATATGGTAACAATTTAATATGTTACCTTCTTTAGTGTATATCTGCTTAATTAATGATTTTACATAAATTTATAAATTGTGCAGTTTTATGCCTTGATGGACAAACTATACGAAAATGAATTATCATTAAGACTTTAAACCGTAGAAAAGTTGCCTAAATTATTTTTAATCCCGTAATTAAGCTTAATTTCCGATGTATATCGTATTCAAGAAGAAATAACTGTATTCGTACAAAAAAATAATTAAGATTTTTTCCTATTTTAATTCTATTATTTCTGACAAAACTCTAAAAATAAAACAATTTTTGACCAAAATGATCAGCCTTGCAATTTTAAAATTATATTTTATAATTGGAGCTAACCTTGCAAATTATCGCATTCTAATATAATATTTTTTAATTTAATTTTAATTTAATTCCACTTTCTAACTTGAATTTCTATAGACGAAAAGAAGTAGGTAGATTATATTTGATCAAAATTTGAACTGTGTAAGGTAAAATGGTAGTGAAGTTGCTTTGGTTTATAAATTTTTTCTCCAAATATCGCATTTTCACTTAAACACCATTTTAAAATTAATTTTGAATATTTTTCATTATATTTGAAATTAATGTAAATTTTTTCAGGACTTATAAATCGGTTGAAAAGTACATACATACATAAATAAAGTGTTTCAGGTCTAACAGAGCTTGTACGATCATTACAAAATTGATAAGTTAAAATAATTATGATAACGACAAATAGCAAGAATAAACATTGACATACTGATCGGAAGACGACCCGGTATCGGTAATGTGAAGACTGCTTTAAGAGTTACAAGCATTGTAATGGTTATATTATCTAACTATTTATTTATTTATTTATTTATCTCAAAAGAGCCCAATTGCTCGTACAGAGAATACTTCATTGTTTTGCCAAATAATGTACTATACTAATTAGAAAATCACAGATTTGACTCGGGCTCAAAATACAGATCGTTTTTTTTTTTTAGACTCAATCTGATTTATAGAATCTTTCTAAAGAAAATAAATTTTACGCAATGTTAACAAGAAGTGTTCAAATATCAATATTGTGCATAGCTTACAGCGACTAGAAAACTTAAACACTCTCGGAATGCGAGTAAATCAAAAATGCCCATTCCCAAGAAGGGGTAGTTTTTGTTTCTTTGATTTACAAAAGTGAACATCAATAACATAGTTCGTTACTCCCCGCACGTCTTTCTCCTACTTCTTTCTCCTTTTCTTCTCTACCCTTTTCTTTTCTCTTCCAAAAGTCAAAGGTACGAAAGTATAAAAGGTTTTTCTGACCTAAGTTTTGGCTATAAATATAAAAAAAAAAAATTCTTCTTTGGAATTTTAAGATCAAATAGAACTATGATATTGTTAAAGTGAAGAAGTTGTACAATAAATTAATTTTCACACACTTCCACATTAATCAGTTGATACGCAAAATATTTAAAAAAAAAATATATATATATATATTTTGTGCGTTTATTAGTTGTGCCAAGACTTTGTGCAAAAACAAATTATCTGTTTACCCCGTAGTTAATTGCGGCTGCGATGGCTTGAGACCAGATCTCTAACTGTTTACATAAATTTAATCTAATCATTCGGTATAGTTTTGAAAATAACATCATCACAAAAAACAATATATATATTAGGCTTCTAACAACAATATAATGAATCAGTTTATAGTTTTTCAAACATTAACCGATTCGAAATACTGCATCCATTAGATTAGTATATAAATAAAGAATTTTTTTTTTTTTAATTCCTTTTACAGAAATATAATTAAATATTATATACCCTCTTAAAGAAATATAAATTATTACGCAATTATACTAAATAATAAATTGATTGGTTATATAAAATTGAACTAGTCTCATAAAATTGAATTGGTCTAACAAAATTATCTCAGACCAATAATTCTTGGTAAAAATAACTTCTCTGCTTATAAAAGAGTTCCTTCGTTAATTCGAAGTCCCTGTTTAAAATTATAGATGCACAGGAATGCAGGAAAGTTTAGTACATATTAACTAGGGATTAGGAATGTAGTCCATCCCTTTCCACATTAATTAATTTATTTTATTGACAAAACAAAAGACTCTCCCACAAATTTTTCACTTGTTCTCAGGTACTCAATAACTGTACAAAAAGAATTCGACCAAAAATTTAGTATGTGGTAAAAAAGTTTCAGTTAACATTTTTTTTGTTATTTTGTTATTTTTTTTTTGTTTTAATGTCAAAATCGTAGTTATTGCCTAATTAATATAATTATGAATTAACCACAGTAACCAAAAAACGTAAAAAAATAAAAATAAGCACCAAATGACACCTCAAAGCCAGACAATTGTTTTGAAATTTTCAAACCTAAATAAAAGAAAAAAAAAAAAAAACAATAGACAGTCATAACAAAATTCATTTATAGTTTTTCTATACCAGACCGTATAATTTTATAGTAAAAGCTTTTTTCTTTTTTTGTGAAAAAAAAACAAAAAACAGCTGTTCCGATAAATTTAATATTTAGTTGCCTATATAGGTAGCTTCGTATAGATATTGTATCTGGGTGTATGAATTAGAGTAACGGGTTAAGGTACACAGATGTATATAGAATAGGTAAATAAAAATTTATATGAATATATTTTTTAACATTTCAGATAATTTCGTATGTAGATGATATGTGTATGTATTTATAATGTTTTGCAAATTACTAGCAACAGGTTAATGAATATGTAATTATCAATTAATTTTTTTTATTTTTAATTTCACTAATTAAATGCGTTCAATCATTACAGTGTCGCGACTTATAACATGTAAACGCATAATAATTATTATATTATTAAAGTAATTTTATGTACAGGGTAAATTTTGTTTCTGCTGAATAATTCATAATAAACATTTACAATATTTTATTAGGTTTCCTTTTCTCTTACGCACAATTTTAATATTTGCTTTAGTCTTCATAGCATACAAGATGCTTAAGATAAGAATATATAATTTCTAATAATGATACTTGGTCTGTTATAGTTTAATCGGTAGTAATGTAAAAACAATTTAATCCAATGATGTAGCAAACAAGAATTTCGAGCCAGTGGGAGATAAAGTTTTCTATTACAGACAATAAATAGGTGGTGTGAATAAAACGAGTAGGTAGAATAACAAGAATATAATCTACACAAACTTTGTGAAAAAATTAAATGATTTCAGAAAGATGAAGAACGGTCTTCGATTGACAATTGATTTGAAACTATGCTCGCAAGATGACAAAATATATACTTACTAAGAAATTAATCTTAACTAAAAAGTTAAATATTAATGAAACGATTCTGACTTGTTTAATTTTTCTATAGTTTTTCTAAACTATTCTAAGTTGTTAGTTTAAACTAAACCATTATCAGTATGTGTAAAGTTTTAATTGTGAATTACAGTACTCACATTCTTAGCTTATATGAATATTTTTAATATTAAGTAACTGGTCTATGAAAAATGCTGATCTACTTTTACATACCCATAGATTTTTTTTTTTTTTCAAGTAAATTCCATATCTGCTAAAAATAATCCTAATTTAATAACAAAAAAAAAACAAAAACAAATTTTTTTAAATTACACTCTGTACGAGTCATTATTGGGCTCATTTGAGATGGCAATAAATGAAATTTAAATCTAACTCTAATTAATATATTGAGAATACGTAAACATTTTTGTTTTTATGTTTTCATTTTATTTTAATTTATATAAACATGTTGTTTACTATGATGTATATTTAACATTTAATTTAAAATTTAAGTATACTAATAATTATTCTGAATGAGGTAGCGCTCTTTCTGAGAATAAAACAAAAAATAAATAACATTTGTGATTTGAACTGGATCGTGATGCGGCAAAACTTTTACTAAGCTTACGCCAAGCAGTATTTCAATTTCAAATTTCCTACTCATATTGCCTCTTCTTACCTTCAGCTAAGAAATCTGTCTGATAACTTACTAATAGCTAACTATCATATTAACCAGAAACAAACGAGAACAATATCAGGCCATAAAGTACAAAATGTGGTTGCCAGTTCTGAGCTTAGAGACGCATCCTTTATATATCTTAGAAAACGAAAACTGATAAAATTAAATTACACCTATAAAACTAAAACCATGAACAATTTAAATGCAAGGGAAAAAACCTCTCATCTACTCGTTTCACCCTTTAAAACTTAAACCCAAGAGAAATTTTGAAATTGAAATAAATTTCATTTGATGAGAATCAAATGTCAAATCAATTAATACAAAAAAAAATTATACATTGTAGATTAATGGAATCAGAACCAAGATATTGTCATAGCTTTGTGTAAAAAATATAAAATTTTCCATATCAACGCCGATGCGTTACGATAGCTGATTTTGACAGACGAATTAAATATTTTTGTTGTAGTTATATTTTTAACAAATTTTAAACAATGCATTTGTTCCGCCGATACCGATACCAGATGATAATACTTTGGTTCTGTTTGCAGCATTACATATTTCAATTCTATTTAAAAAAAATAATGTTTTTTTAAAATAAGAACAAAAATAATAATTTAAAAATATTAAAAATTGAACAAAAAAAAACCATAAAATTACAAAAATATCAAAAATCATATTCCAAATAAAATGACTTGAATGAAAATATATAAGCAGTCATTCATTTGCCTGTATTGCATTTGACTGAATGTGCTGGGTACTGCAGCCAAATGCAGGCAAATGCAAATGCAGGCAAATGAAATACAGGCATGTTATATTAACCCAAATATATAAATTCATTGTTTAACAATTTTGACAAATCGTCGCCCGAAGTATACACTGTACAAAGTATATACTGTCCGAATGTTCAAAATTAAACTGAAAATACTACATTTACAAAACTTTTACTGATCTGTATCCGTACTGTAACTCTTACTGATCTGTGCAATCCTCTTGTTCCTATCTAATAATATCAAGACTAGTTGAATTTTTGTTTTTGGAAGTAGATTGGAATTTCATCCTTTTTCATTGATCAATTTGTGCTATCCTGAGGAACTCAAAAGCTCGACGGAACAATTTTTGGAAGGTTAATTTTAAAAAGAAAGAAAATTTGTGACACTAGTTGTGACATTTTAATGAAAAAAGAGAAATTACTTAAAATAATTTAAAGTAATTAGATAGTTATGCACTTTGATAATGACAGAGTTTTAATTTTTTTGTAAGATAAATTCAAAATAACTATTATCATTCGATTTGTATCATTTAAAAATAAATTGAACTGACTTATTTTCGCAATTTCTAATCTTCCTCTTTCTTTCTCAATAACTGAATTTTTTTAAAAAATAAAACAATAAATTTTTGATATAAAAATAAAACAAAACTAACAAAAATAGTTTGTTTGGAACTATAGTTTAGAAAATTGGTTTAGCTACTGAGAGTGTCCATTAAAATTGAATACCTGTAAAATAAAACTACTAAAGTTAAATGTTAAGAAATGTAAAATCAAATTTAAGTAGCTTTGCTTAAAATATGTTAACATAAATAAATTAAAAATTCCATTATCAATCAAAATAATTTGAATTAATGAAAGAAATAAAGCCAATTAAAGCTATTGCTATCCCGAATCACTTCAGTATATAGTCTAAAGGACTTAAAGTGTTTTGTTACATATAATAATAAAAATATAACAGTAAATTTATATATATGTCAAAATAAATTAATTGGTACTTACAAAATACATTTCATCATCATAGACTAACTGTGCATAATCCGAAGGCGTCACATAATTTAAACAATGATATTAAGAAAATATATTTCGATAACAAGAAAATATCGTATTGTAACAATATTTTCGTGTATCCTAATGGTACTTTTTTAACTTTTCAAATATTCTACTGAAACCGGCAGACATTTAATATATCCTACTGAAAGATAATTATAAAAATAACTCAAGTACTCTTACCCTGAAACCAAAAAGAATAATAATAAAGTTTAATATAAAATTAGATATTCGTTGACTCGGAGACAGAATTTAAGATTTTGGTATGTTGCACGTTAGCTCGTTATTGTTCCTACATATAATTTTTTTCAATGTTTATGTTTATATAAATTTTAAATTTTGATGGTTAATTAATAACACTATTCATTATTAATAGATTTAAGTAATTTTTCAATAATTTGTACAACTTTATAAGGCCAGGCCTTTTTTTTACATTTTTTTAAAATAAAAAAAAAAAAAAAACAGCCGATTGAAACCATTAAATGCATTACACTCTATCACTAAGACTACTTTTTTTTTTGTTTCCGTACTTCTAGAACTTTATTTGAATCGTTGAATTTTCACAAAATATATGATTGGTCTAGATAGATCGTTGTACTCAAATTTGACAGACAACAACATGAATTCGAACAAGAACAGTTTTTTTTATGTTCTTGACAGTAACTTATGTAGAAACACCTTTTCGTGCTTAATTAAGTACGGTACTGTAATTTTGCACTATACAATATCTACGATATTTCTAGTATTTATTTATCAAATTACTAGCTTAACTCATTAAATGTACAAAACTATTGCTATTTACAATCTTATTTGATTTGTTACCAGATTATACTCTCAATACCATTTATTTTATTCCAACAACAAAAGGGTACTGGACCAGGTCGAAAAACCCATAATACAAATTTTTCTTCTGCACTCCTATCGAATGTTCTATAGAGAGCAAATCATTGAAAGAACATCTCTACCTATTTATTTTTTTTTTCTAAAATTTAAAAATTTTATTTTAATTGTTAAATAATATTCAATTTAACACCCTGTGCGAATAATGAGTATTTCAAATGAAAAATTAAATAATAATAGGCTTTGGCAATTTTTTCGATAATCAAAAAATTAACCCGAAGCAATTAAAAATATAAAACTAACCATTTAACACATGAGCCTATAATATTAGTATAATAGCTTGTATCTGTTATTAATAAGATAGAATAATTTAAGAACCTTCTATAGGAATTAATTAATAATTTATTAGTGAAAGTGAATGAATGTCATTCAAAAAATAAAAAAAAAAATTTCAATTTAAGTAAATTAATTTTTTTTTTTTTTTTTTTTTACAAATTAGTAGATAGTTGATATTGAATTAAGTATGAAATTATTATTGGATATAGATAGCCCCGAGTATTTAAATCTAACCAGGAAATTTTTTAAAATTTCTAGGAAAATGAAATTTTTTTCGTCTATTTTTAAAAAACTTTTGTATAGGAGTAAAAAAGCTGTCTGATGGGAATTTTATACAATTTCAACAGACCATGATTCAACGCATTATATGAACTTAAATTAATTTAACATCAGCCATGATACATTGATACAGAGTGATTATGTTTTTTCACATTACTATAACAAAAAATCATAGCTGAATAATGAAACGTTGTAGGATGTTGAAGAAAAATACGGACTGAAATTAACAATATCTTTTGATAAATAGTGGAAACGTTGATTTTAGGTACACGTCATGACGTTCTGTGATATGTTATCATCATCATGTGAAAACTACTGGGTTTTAACCTTCTATACAATTTTTTTCCAATCAGACCTGCCATACTTTTATATTTGGCCAGTATAGCTGTAAAATTTTCTATAGTTCTTGACAGTAGTTTTCCACATATACTTACATATTCGTTGATATGCTAAAAATATTAACAAATAAACACTCGAGTATCATCGTAGTACCCTTCCCACATGTAAATAAAAATTGCAGTATCGTACTTAATGCACGAAAAGATAGTAAGTTAATGTCAAGAATATAAAAAAAAAAAAACAAAACAAAACAAGTAGAGAACAAGGAAGAACATTTAGAAAAAATTAGTACCATGTAGGCATTTTATGTGTACCTTATATAAAATTGGTAAATGTATCTTATAAAATTGTTTCATCTATTTTAGTGGGTATCAATTTTTAAAGAATTCTTCATTGCAATTTGTTGCTGAGTTATTATTATGCATATAAAAAAAATCTGAACGAAATATATAAAACAATATTTTACGAATTTTATATCGGATTTTTTTTTTTTTTAATTAATGGAAATAATTTATTATTATAGTGAATATTATCTTACCTTTTTATTAATATCGTTTCTTCATATATATATATATATATATATATTAAATAATAATCCACAAAAAAATGTCAAATTAATAATTTCAGTATTAAATTATTAATTAAGTGTTGTTCCTTCGATGATATTAAATGTAATCCAATTTTTTATAGATCTATATCCCGATCTTGCAATGCATACATATACATATTTACATACACAAATACAATTTATTAATATCTCAATTAATAATTTACTGCAATTCGTATTATTATTTGTTATTTTTTGTTTTTTTTTTTCAAAATAAAGTTTTAAAACTTTTTATTTCCGAAATAAATATTTAGAAAAAAAAATGATGTATCCAAAAATTTTAATATTCACTTTTTCAAATTAAAATAATATAAAATGATAAAAACATGTTATAAAAATTCAAGGGCAGAATTGATAAAAAAAAAAGATTTTTTTGTTTGATTTTTGAATTTTTATATTTTATTTAAATTTTTTAGATGACGTGTATTTTTATTTTTTCATTAAAAAAGCACAATTTTTTTTTTTTTTTTTTTAATTGACACTAAAAATTTAAAAAGAAAATTTTTTAATTTTTTTTTGTTTTATTTATTTTTTTTTTTAATAAAAATTTTGGTATACTATTTGTAAATTGTACACAACTACAAATTAAAATACATAATAATATATGAATAATATAACATAATTTAATCTTAAAAATTTTTTTTTTTTTTTATAATTTACACAATAAAATAATTTTTTTTTATTTATTTTATTTTTTTTTTTTCAAGGTAAATTATTATAACTGTATAAGTGTAATATTAAGGTAGACAAAATTATTTAGCAGTTATTTGTCATTTATTTCTTTTTCACAAAATTAAGACTTAATTTCCATATATAATTATAAAAATTTTATATTTTAAAATTTTTCTGATAAATCATAGAAATTTTGTATGTAGAACAATTTTTAAAAATAAAAATGTATACTCTTAATTTTAATTTAAATTAGCATACAATATAAAATATCACTTGATATATTGATTGGATATATGTGGATGTATTTTGTTGATTATTCTAATTAAAAATTTAAAATTTTAATCACTTTGTTTGGCATAAAATTCCAAAATTAAAAAAACAGTTAAAATTTTTAGTAATCACCAAATGATTAATATACATTTTTTTTTTTGCTAACAGAAAAAAATATCATAAATTGTTAAATTTTATAGACTTTTTCCAAATTTAATCCGAATATTTTTTCTCGTAGCTATGTGATGTATTTATGACAGCAATATTCAGTTGAATTCGTTATTATCATATGTTATAATTGATAATACTTTGATATTCTTGTCTTTAGTATTAACTAATTATATGTTTATGTATTTAAATTGATATCAGTTGTAATCGTTAGTAGATATTATCAAATTAGATTTTTAAAAAATATGTTCAAAATCGTAATTTAGAAATTTTTTAAAATAAGTAATAACCGTTATTTATTATTAAAATTATTTTTTTTTACTTTGTGACTAATTTAGGTCAATTTTAATTAATAATAATTAATTAATGTGATGAAAAAATATAACGATTGAAATTATTTTGAACAAATAAAATAACATTAATATTTTACAATTGATTTTGAAAATTAAATAATTTATCCTCAAAGAATTTAATAATGTAATGGTAAAAACTATTAAATTAAAAGTAACAGTAAAATTATTAAAAACTTTTTTCACAAATACTATATTGTAATGTATAACTGTTAATTAATCAATTATATGTATTAATATTGTATTGTGTAGAGTCACTTATGCTTAGTAATATATCAATTGAAATTACAATAATATAACGCAAGTATTTTAAAAATGAACAAAATAATGTTAACATTTAAAAAAAATCAAAAGTTAATAGTACACAAAAAATGGTAATGTATGTACAGTATGATTTATAATCCGTTAAAATTATTGACGATAAATATGTAAACTGCTTTGTAAATATTGATTGTCACTAACAATTTCAAATTAAAAAACAACAATAATTTTACAAAATTTCGTTGGTTTAAAAGTCTATAACGGTTTTTCTCATCTATTCAGTTTAAAAGTTTTACAAAATTTTATTTTTTTTTCACTTTCTTATAATGTTATCAATTAGTATATAAATTAATTATATATAACTATAAGTTTAAATATTTTTCATGTAATGTATTTTAATAAGAATTTATTCTACATTAAAATAACAAATTGTTGTCTAACAGAAATTTTTTTTTTAACGGTAATGATTGTTTTATTAAAAATTTAAACACAATATTTAATTTTAAACTTATAACGGAAAATATAGATATTAATTTTACTATCTTTTTTAAATATATTAACGGAAGAGTTCTTGATTTTTCTTATACACTTTAACGGAACAATTACAACCGAAAAGTTATATTTAAGTTATATTTTGTCATATGTTATTTACAGTTTTGTTTTTGGTTTTTTTTTAAATTTATAATAGTAAAGTTTAAAATTGTTTTGCGAACATTTAAATATAATAAGTATCAAAAACGATCAATATCACTTATTTGTACCCGAATTTATCCGCAGTATTTAAATAAACGTTAAATGTCAAATAGAGTTCTTCCGTATGAAATAGAAAATTCCGATTAAACGATCACCAGCCAAAACAAAAAAAATACCAACCATAGTATAATTTTTAAATCGAGTTTTCAGCTAAGTGATTACAACAAGTGAAGTAATTGATTTATTAATTTCACAATTTAAATTCATTCAACTTTTTCTATTTATAATTTTTATTATTTTTTTTTTTGTTAAAAAAATATTGTATAATCTTGAATTAATTTCAAATAAACTGATATTTAAAAGATGAAATATTATTACATTACATTATAATTATATCAGTAATATAATAATATATATAATTAATAATTAGTGAATTTTTCAAGTGTATTTCACAATTTTGTATATAAAACAAAAATAATAATATATAAGGCAAATATTATGCAATATATAGGTGTAAATATGTGTTTTTAAAAAAACTTTTTTTTTTTAAAATATAGTATTTAAAAAAACATGAAACAATAAAAATTAATAATAATAAATACACACCAACACTAATTTATCAGTGAAAGTAAAAATTGAAATTAAAATTAAAATTTAATATTAATAATTTCACTTTTTTTAGCCGCTATATAATTTTTATATATAGTGTAATTATATATATATATATATATATATATATTTATATATATAGTGAAAATGTATACTGTTATTTTATTATTCAATTAAACGGTTAAATGATTTTAATGTTATTATTGTAAAATTTATTATAATATTATTATTTTTTCTCTTTTATTTCTTCTACAATTTTTCTAATGCATTAGAGATGCAATATTTCATATTTTTTATATGAGGTATATTTCCCATGTATATATTTTTTGATTGCAAAGGTTAAAGCACTTTATTAATTTTTTTGTTTTGTTTTTTTTGTTTTTTTTTTAGTATTCTCTTTAATGTAAAAACATAACTTTTTGCATTTGGATATACATTTATTTATATCTTCACCTTTTTTTTATTATTTTAATTTTTATTAATTAATTTTTTTATTTCTTATTTATTAATAAATTATTTAATTGAATTTTTTTTTTGATATCGAATTGAAGAATTACTAAAAATTGATTTTTTTAATTTGTAATTTCTTTAATTTATTTGATTTTTTGATTTTCTATTAAAAATGTAATTGTTTTAAATTACATATATTTAAATAACATTTGCTTTTTATTAATTGTAATATTTTCTTTGCAACTAATTTTTCCTTTTGGTACAAATTTTTTATTAACAATTTGTTATTTAAATTGTAAGTATTTCAATTATTATTATTATAATCCTTTATAAATATTTCAAAAATATGATTTGCACTTGAAATTGCAATTTTATCAATTGAAATTGAATTGCAATTAATATTATTATTATCTTTTTTAAAATATTCCAAAAATATGGATTTCAGTGGAAATCAAGTCAGCTGTTATATTTCAAATTACCGTATACCGTTGAGTATGAATTGAATTTTTTGTTTTTTTTTAATTTTTGTTTTTATGTTTTCATGATTTTGTTTCAATTCGTATATACGATTATTTGCTTTGTTTATCCATACAAATCCCGGAAAATTATTTTTAAATAAATTAGTCCCAAAAACAAAAGATAAAATGTTTACACCATAAAACCATGAAATTTAATTAATGAAAAAGAAAAAAAAACACTCGCGAATATTTTTAAAAATTGCGAATTATAAAATAAAAATAACCGAATAACAAAATATTAAAACAAAAGTATTTTTCCCGATTTATAAAAAAATAAAAACAAAATACAAAAGGTTCACACACATTTACACAAATAAAAATTGTTATTCTCTTTTTTTATTTATGATTTTTTTTTTGTTTATCTTTTTATGTTGTTGTTTTTTTTTTTATTTTTAATACGTAATGTCACTACCGTTAATAAAGAAAAACAACTAAAAAGAAGTACAAAATAAATATATATTTTAAATATAGGCATACACCGTACCGAACCGTTTATTGCTAAAGTCACTGACTGACTGAAAAGTTTTGCAAAACCGCCAAAAAAATATTTTCAATAACAATAATCACAACAATAACACAAAAAACTAAACATGCTCTTCTATGCGGGTATATATTATTTTATATGCTATATAGTGGCTACGACTGTAATAACAAAATCTACTATAGGAAAAATTATGCGAATATTGTATATGGGAGAAAAAAGATTGCAAACGTATTACATATAAATATATGTTTATGTGTATGTGTATGTGTAAAATAAAAATGCATTTTCAAATTTTCTTTTCAATCTCATTTCATTTTAATTTTTCTTTTTATTTATATGGTTTTCTATTCAGATACATTTTGGTATAATCGTCGTAATCTAAAAGATACATTTTTGGTATATATATTTCTGTATACATGAGTATGAAGAGTATAAATAAAAGTTTATAAACAAATTATTTTTGGCAACATTTTGTTGTATTATTTCAAATTAAATTCATATATGTACACATATAAGAATGTGTTTAATAAAATGCAATAAAACATAATGAAGTGTTATTTTAATTGTATTTGTGAAAAATTTAGAAAAGCTTTTTTTATTTAATATTTTCAAGTTTGTTTAGTTGGTTTTTGTTTTGTTTAATTATATTTTCTTTATTTTTTTTGTTAAATTTAAATCTACAAAACATTATATAGATAATAATGTATAATATATAATAATAA
This sequence comes from Argyra leucocephala, assembly GCA_963942445.1. Taxonomy (NCBI): domain Eukaryota; kingdom Metazoa; phylum Arthropoda; class Insecta; order Diptera; family Dolichopodidae; genus Argyra; species Argyra leucocephala. The sequence goes on from OZ012679.1 coordinate 129,455,940, forward strand.
TAATATGTACATTAAATTAAAAAAAAAATACAAAAATGTTGATAATACAATATTTGTTGCAGGTTTCAAATATAGCGCGATGTTGATATGATTAAATGTTTAGCTGTGTTAGAAAGTATTACCAAACAAAAGTAATTTTTCATTGATATATTTTTTCACATAGATACACAGACTGAATTGACCATGTTATACAATAGAGACTATATTGTGAAGTAAAGTTTAATAATAAAAGACAATATTAACGTCGATTTGTTCAACCAGAAGATCTCTAAACCGTTTCGCTTACTTAAAGTTTTTCAGATTCATTGAGGGATTATTGATAATATAGACTAGAGCTAGAGAGGGATGTTATAATACATCTAATGACGACGATGACATTTTGATTTTGAGACCAATGCTAATTTAAAATATAATCTAAAGTAATATCAACTATAACCACATTATCAAGAGCGAAGATACAAAAAAAAATTTCTTCAGTTACGAACAAGTCATATTTTGGACTAAGTCCTTTATTAATTATTTGAACTATCCAAAAATTTTCCAGTCAAATATTTTATCAGTTTTACCGGTTCCACGTACAAAAACTTGTATTATTCCCGTACTAAAATTTTTGTAAATATATTAAATATTTTTACGGCGAGTATTGCATCTCTCCTGGCGAGATATGATTTCAAATAAAGAGCTTGCAGTCCAAGTTGATAATGTAGTTGAAGTTAGAATTGATTGGTTAAAACTAGTTGGTGTTGAACGATTATAAACAAAATCATTTAGTCAAATGGAACGACTTGGTTGGTGAGCTATCTTACTTTGAAATACATCAATACAGTAATGATTATAAAAATAAAATCTTAAAAGTATAAATTTAAACTTCTGGGAAACGGTAAATAGGAAAAAAAATTTTTTTAAACATTCAAAAAAGTTTATTCTGAATTATTTCAAATATTTACATATATATAGAGAATTTCAGAAACATTTTTTTCCTCTTAGGATGAATGTTGTCAGAATACCTTATAGAAGCAATTTAATATTAAATATTTAAAAAGCCCACCAAAACAAGGGTTTCAAGATTATAGAATCCCCTATCTTTATTCGAAATTGTATTTTATTTCATATTTAATTTGTGAAGTTTTTTCCCGTATAGTTGGCAACACTTTTACTAAACTACCTCGAAATTAAATAGCAAAATAAAATTTTAATTCGAGGTTGTCATTGTTGCATATATCTATCTGTATATACCATACAAGCATGAATACATACTTTATAAGTATATACAAATACAAGTATTTTATTCTGATATTGTTGATGAACAATCAAGTTTATTTTATTTATTGTTGCCTTTTAATTTATTTGGATTGTTTTTTTTTTGTGTATTTTTTATGACGACATAATGTTATTTATGTATTGAAGAAACAACAAGAAAAACATTTTTTTTTTTAAATATCTGTGATCATTCATTTGAAATTGATTATATTAAAATGAAATGAAAATGAAAAAGAAAATTAAAGAAAAATGTTCCCAGAGAATTTTTGGCTAAAATTGTCACTATATTAAAAACAATGCAACAATAATTATTTCTGGTACAAATACAGATTAAGGAGTTTTGGTATTTCAAGTAATTATTAGATTACGGTATAACTCCAGATATAGAATTAGGTATTAATTTTTTATTTAAACTTCGTTTAAACTAAATTCAAATCAATTCATCATCATTATCATCTGATATCACTTACATATTTTTACAGAGGTACAGGTCTGATTCTGCTGCTATTTTCCTATATTTAATTATAAAGTTTGATATTTCACCAAGCTCTTCTAGCTAAAAATTAGAAATTGTTTTACGTTTTACGAGTAATTTCTAAGAAAAATAGAACCGATTCCGTGGTTTAAACTAAAATATAATTTAAAGCTTTTATAGTTAAAAATACGAAAGCAAAATCCTTGAAAAAGAAGTTTGCAGCGAAACTCACTAATGGAATTCTTTTGGACGAAGTATAGTCAAAGTGTTTTAACTTGTTGATACTGACAAAACACAACACTCCCAAGTTACCCACTATTAAGTAGTAAACAAACTATAAATATAATATAACATGAAGCACTTACATTATCAACTTGCAAATTATTAACATAAATTTTTCATTATTTTGTTTTAATCTAAAGTCAATTTATTACCTATACACTTAAAATTGGATTAAACGTTAAGCACATAATGAACATGACCGATGAAAAGTTTCTACTGTTTCTCTAACATTTTGGTAATATGCTTGATTTGAACCATTCGTTACATACCATTTCATAAATTTTGTGATCATCATGATCCTCTTAGTTTACTTCTTCTATATTGAAAATGTTGTACGCTTGTATAATTTTATTCTCTGGCACTCGATCTAACTGTTTTTGCATTGCAAAGACTGATTTTATTTTTGCAGGTTTGGCAGATAGAAACACTGCGTTCTGTTGTCTGCATTATAATCATAAGTGAAGGAACACATATGGTTATATACTCCAATTCATACATTTATATATGACATATAACATATTATATATATTTTATAGATGACTATTGCACATCAATGAGTGATCAATGCTCATATATTACCAATATATTGAAAATATATTCATATATGAAATATATATGAAATTATTGATGGTGGTTCTATTCTCATTAATAATTTAATTAGTTGACCCATCAATTATCAGCTGATGTAGAAAAATAGCTTTTTGAGGAATGTTCAGATAATGTTATAATGTTAATTTATAAAAAGAACAATTTTTATATTAATTTTTATAATCATAGAAATTATTGTAATAAAACAACTGATAAATATTATTAAAATGTGCAAAAAAAATAATTTGTTGTTTTATTTACTGTAAAAATTCAATTTAAATTGAAATCAAAAACATTCATCCAGAAATTATATTTTCAATATTCATATATGTTTCGAAGTTATCAATATATTCAGATCACTTCCACAATATGTCATTGCGAAATTTCAAATTATGGATAAAAAAGTAGCTTAGTGCATTATTGATGTGTAATCCCTCATTAGCATTATTGTCCATATATTGTCAATATATGGACAAGAATATTGATGAAAACATCGATATGTATTAGCATAGATTAATTAACACTATTGCTATTTAATCTATGGTATTAGGCACCATAATAAAACTCTTCAGACATCCACATATTTTTGTCAACTTGTTGATATATTTTCAGTTTTCGTATTGCCATTTTCATTTGCAGATATTTCAACATCTAAGCTTAAGGTATGGGAATGACATAATAAGTTGTACTATTTTGTGATTGTCATTTTGCATTAGGTGTTTGCTTATTATACCATCTAATTTACTAAAAGCAATGGTTAATAAATTTTAGCTCTGTCGAAATATTATTAGTATTTTGTTACAGTGTTTTTAAGTCTAGCACGTTTAAAAATTTGAATAAAATTTATAAAGCACAAACGTGTGGCATCTATAGTTATATAATATACAAACGTGTGGCATCTATAATTGATCTATTTTAACAAAATCTTTTCTATATCAAATTAGAGTTTAGAAACCAAACTAATAAACACTATTAAAATACTATGAAAAACTAGATTTTCTTTTCAATATATATATATGTAGGTAAGGTAGGTTGTACTTCAATTCAACTTCAAGCAATTAAAATGGTTTTCAAATACATCAGATTTAAAAATATGTAACAAATCTGTTTCATTTAAAATAACTGAAAATAATTAATAAATTGAAAATCCGTTAACAAAAATTTAAATTTTAAAAATTATTCAAAACATAATTAATATGTTTATAAACATTTGTTCTAAAAAATGTTGTTAAGCCCGTGCATGAAATAAAATTTTTAGGAAAATAATTAAATATATTTTTTTTTAGTTTTTCAAGTTTTTCCTTTATAAAAACAACAAAACAGCATAAAGTTTCCAGTTTACTCTCTTCTCTTTTGTTTTCTCTATTCTCTTTCACTCTCTTTTTCTCTTATTTCTAGTTTGTTTTATATCATATGCTTTTAATTTTTATGTTTTATTGAATTTTTTGCATTTCTGTTTTTACTTTTATTTTCTCCTTGCATTTTTTATATTTTTTTATTCTTAATTTGTTAGTTTTATTTTTTTGATTTTTTGAATTGCCAAGTTCAAAAATGAATAGCGAACGCGACAAAGTTGTTCCATTACTCAAAGAAAGAAGGTATATAATGATGATGATGTGATGAATGATGTGATATGGCCGTTATTTTATAATCGAATCGAACAAAATAAAATATGTTGAGAAAGGTCTTGTAATTTATTTTGTTATTGTTGTTGTTGTTGTATATTTATTTTTTGTTGAGAACATTATTTGTGTAGATACTATATAGATACTGTGGACGGTAGACGAATCGAACGAACAAATACAGGAAAATTGTTTAAATAATAATAATGAATATGTACAAAAATACAAAATGAATCGCGTTATAAATTTTAATTTAGGTAGGTATAGGTAGGTCTTATATTTGTACAATTGTATATTTTGTATATATAAATTGCATACATTGGTATGTATGTTAATTTTATAATAAATTTCAAGAGAAAGTTCATTTAATTTTATTTTCATTCGTTTTTTATTATTTATTTTTTTTTATTTTTATTTTTTTTGCATATTGTTTTTTTTTTTTAAATCAAAATTTGAAATTTTTTGTAGGATTTTTTGATATATATTTTATTAAGAGGTATAGTTTTCAGTAATCTCCACTCGGTACTTAATAAATTTATTTTAGTTATTTGTTCATATTCTGAAACTTAAGATTTTAACGTAAGTTATGGTTTTATAATTTTTGTTTGTTTGGGTAAGCTTTGGAGTTGTTTAAAAGAGAGTGAAGAAGTTCATACACAGAAAAATGCCTATTCGAAAAATACCCCACCGGAAAAATGGCCACAAAAGAACATTGCTGCCACTTCCCCGTAGTGTAAATTATATATTCTTTGCTTGTAATTGTTTTTAATTTTGTTTTTGTTCATGGTTTTCTTTATTATTATTATTACTGTTTGAATTACGTCAGATTATTACTGTTTGAACAGACGTCAGGTAGATGAAAATGTTAAGCTGTCAGGAAAACTAAACTCATAATAACTACAACTAAAATGAATATAATTAAAATTTACATTAAATATACGTTGGGTAATATGTGGGTAATTTTCCACCCAATTTTACATGTGATCAATTTTCTTGTAGACATTCTATGGAAAATATTCTTGTAGGCTTTTTCCAATGGGCATTTTTCCGATTACATTCAAATACAATATTTACAAAAACAAAAAAATACCGCTTATGAACGCACAAGCTATCACACCCCAACCAAGGTAAATACTGAAAGTGGTAACATAGTTATACAAAAGTAATAACAGCTTCAAAAATCATAAGAATTAGCATCAATTTGGACGGAAATTGAGTCGAAAATCGTGGATGGTACCATTGTGGTGAGTAGTACCAGTGGCAATTTCATATTGTTATACCGTTAGTATTAATTTACTAATTATAGGTCTTAACGTATTTAATATTATTATACGTACTCATTGTTAAACTAACAGACTTCGCTATCATGTTAACATCTTTAAAATTGCATTTTTCAACATTATCGTTAATTTAACTGAAATACTTATATAGGTTAATTGTACTGAAATATTATCAATTCAAATAATTCAAAATATGAAAAATTCAGAACTTTTAAAAATTAAAATAAAATTTTCAATTTAGAGAAAAATTTGGCATATTTTTTTTTTTTTTTTTTTTTTTTTTTTTTTTTTTTTCGAAAGATAGGAGGTAATCCCCGAAGGACATTAAGAGCTCCAGCCGCGTGTGCATCTTGATAGTGTAGGAATCGAACCCACTAAAGCCCACCTATCTTTTTTCGTTATAACCAATCTACGTAAGATCGACTAATGACTTTTTTTTTCGTAAATTTTCGGTCGCGTTTTTAGGAAATTATTATAGTGATAGTTTCCGTGGAGGATCGCTAACATCATAATAATTACCGTGTAGGAACTTTATCACTATGATATTTCCCGTGAAGGAGATAGTCACAGCAATAGCTCCGCGTGGGAATATTTTTTAAATTTTTTTCGCAAAGGAAAATTATTGAAATAAAAATTTCCGTAAAGGAAACTATTATCGTAGAATTTTCCATTTTAGGTCGTGACCAGCTCGTGGGGTTTCGTTCTCTTGAGTCGACGGATACTGCTGTCGATATGAAGAACTGCTGCCATTTCTGAGTTCACATGAGTTTGCAGTCTCTGCTCGTGTTTGACTGCATGTTTCTTGATCTCTTCCGTGACTGTTTCAATGCGCAAGTCACGGTGGAGATCTTTGTTACGTATGTACCATGGTGCATTTACTATACCACGGAGCACTTTATTTTGAAATTTTTGCAACATTTCAATGTTGGTTTTCTTTGCACAGCCCCATAATTGGATACCGTACGTCCACACAGGTTTTAATATCTGCTTATATATCAATATTTTGTTCTGTACTGATAACTCAGAACCACGCCCAAGTAACCAGTAAAATTTTTTGAGTCTAATGTTTAGCTCTTCTTTTTTCTTTCTTATATGTTCCTTCCATCTTAGCTTAGCATCGAGTGTCATTCCCAGATACTTTGCTGTATTGGCATATGGTACTATTTTGTTATTGATTGAGATAGGAATGGTTGCAATCTTTTTGTATGTAAAATTTATATGAGTTGATTTGCTTTCATTAAGTTTAATGCGCCAACGTTGGGTCCATAATCTTATTTTATTCATTGCATTTTGAAGTTTTGCTGTGGAGTTTTCGACAGATACGTCAACTGCAAGAATCGCAGTGTCGTCTGCAAAGGTAGCCATAAAAATGTTGTCAATTTGTGGGATATCTCTTGTATATAGCAGGTAAAGTATTGGACCAAGAACACTTCCCTGTGGGACTCCAGCAGATATTTCTTTTACTTCTGAATATTCTTTGGCATAACGTACACGAAAGCATCTATTGTTCATATATGATTTTAATATTTCATAGAATTGTCTTGGTAAATCACGATGTAGTTTAAATTCAAGGCCTTGGTGCCACACTTTGTCGAAAGCCTGAGCAACATCTAAGAAGATTGCTGAGCAGACTTTTTTTTCTTCGAACGCTTTTTCCACTATATTTGTGATCCGATGCACTTGATCAATTGTAGAATGTTTGTTTCTGAATCCAAATTGATGGTTCGGGATCAGATCTCTTTCTTCAATAATCGAGGCAAGTCTTTTGAGAAGCAGTTTCTCAAATATTTTTGATATAATAGGTAACAACGATATTGGTCGATATGATGTTACCTCTAAAGGCGGTTTTCCTTGCTTCGGTATTACAATTACTTCTGCAATTTTCCATTGTCTCGGAACATATGTGAACTTAAAACATGCATTAAATATATGTTGTAGCTTTAACAAAGCTAGATCTGGTAGTTCCCGCATGATTTGGCCATTGATGAGATCGTAACCTGGTGCTTTTTTGACACTCAGGTTGTGTCTGCATATTTGTTTAATTTCTCTTAGAGTGACATGCGAAATTTCCGCTTCATCTATTTTAACTTCGAGAGTTATATTTTCATTTGCAAGATTTTGTGTTGGTGCTGTGAAGACCTCTGCCAAGTGGTCAGCAAAAATCTTAGCTTTTTCTTTTGGGTTACTACAGAAAAAATGTCAATAAAAAATATTAATGTTTGCATATAATGTGCAATATTTAGTTTAGTCTAAGGGCTGTTGGTTGAGTATCTAAAAGCCGATAGCAATGGCAGCTAGTGCTCGTAAATCACTATTGTGTATAATTTAAATTATATTCAATAAACAATAATAATAATACTTTAGTGTTATATATGTATTTCACATTATTTAGTACAGTTTTTTTTCAATCTTAGTACAAAAAATTAAAAATATTTGGGTAATAATAATTTGTGATATTCATAATTCATAATTAGATACAATTTAAGAAATAATTATATTACAGTTTTTCGTATATAATGCTCTGAAATAATTAGTTTTGTAATTAGTATCAAAATTTATTTAATCAGATTCAAAATAAAAATTCTTGAATAGGTATATATGCATGTAAAAAATATTTTCATTTAAAACCAAATCTATAGTAAATGCATTTCTATCTTATTTGAAAGCAAGACTATACAAGCAAAATAAGTAAATAATAAAAATAATTTATTCAACTTTTAGTACACTTTCTATCAGCTTTAGTACAATATAATACAGTTTCTTTGAATCAATTAAGCACCTAATTATAACAAGTACATTTTACAGTTAAGTACATTACAGTTAAATCCTTATTTGAAAAAATTTCATTTTAAAATAGATGTGTGGGCTTTTATATCTTGCCTTTCAGTAGCAAAAAATTCAATAATAATAAAAAATACTAAAATTTGATTTACTAGTTGTTAGATAGTAGGTGCAACAACACTAATGAAGTAGATCCTCAATAAATTAAAATGAACTTTTAATGGAAAATAATTTTAATTATTTTTATTTATATAGTTTTCCAGGTCTTTAAATTAAATAGAGTTTAGCGAATTTCATCTCAATATAAACAAGTTGAATAATCAAAAGTTCATCTATAACTGTGTGAGTGAGTGATAAAAAAACTTATATATATATAAAATAAATTTACACTTATAGTAAACATTTCAGAATTATTAGTTTTCACTTATATTTTTACGTGTGGTCTCTAATTGGTGAACATGTTTATCTACCTACCTGTAGATTCTGGGTTTGAATTACATCAATTCCATTACATTAACTTAGATTTGTTTTTCTTTTTTAATAATTGTCGAGACAATTATTAGGATGAGTTATAACAGCTGATTGAACGTTGAGACTCACACACATAAGGTTAATAAAATACGATAATCATAATCTGATAGACCAAGAGAGGCAATAGGCACTTCAGAAAACTTTTAAATTTATATTGAGCACTACAACATGCCGGACCACTCGGAAATAGTTTTTAAAATCTCAAATGTAGAAACGAATTTGTTGTATTCATAACTGTGTCAGTCAAACATTTAATTTTCTTTCCTACCCCCTTCCAAATACAAATTTCCCAAGCAAATTTTAAAAAAATTTCAACTAAAAAAAAAGTACGCTCATCTGCTAAATCTGATTAAATTTTTATTCAGATTTTTTTAAAAAGGGAGATTGAAAAAACATAGCTTTGATTAAATTGTAATGAATCAATCTTATAATAGCAATGAACAAAGTTTTGAGGAAAAAAATATCTAAATTAGAAATCAGTCGTGGAGTAGAACTGTTATAGCAGAGTTTTTAATTTAGCTTAACTCTTTAAGGGGCGGTATAGTCGTAATAGATATATAGTTTCTCTCGGATTTCGATTTTGACCCTTACTACTTTTACACAGATATTTGGAATACATAATTACTACATACAATAGCGTTTTCTTTAAAATTTTTCTGGTATATCTACTAATTTAAATGTCGGAACTATATTAACTAACTATATCTATTGTATAGACTTTGCCTTCATAATAGCGTAGCTGCATTTTACTTTTAGTTATAGCCAAAACTATTAACTATTTGTTATCATTTATTTTATACCAATGACAAAGGGTACTGGACCAGGTCAAAAAATCCAGAACGCGTTTTCGTAGGGAATCGACCCTGGGACCATACTCTAATTGCATACTATGCCACCCAGCGTATTTAAATGCTCATTGCAGCTTGACTAGATATTAAATGCAAAAAATGCTGAAAAATAAAATATCGGAAAAAAAATGTTGAAAGATTTGACGAGTTATGTCTTAACACCTACGATACATGTGGCAACTGGACACTTAACATTTGAACATTTTACAACTTTAATCTGGTATATTTGGAAACAGCGTATAACTCTGATTTTGAGTCCGACTTAAAAATCTCAATTGATTCAGAATCTCGCATATACTACACATAAGTATGCATAAATAATTAAATATGTATGTATATACCGGTTCTATCGATTGGTGATATTTCCAACTTCCGGGAAGAACCGCATATCTATTTTTAAGCCCAAAAGTCATATAGAAATTGACCAAAATCGAAATTTTCAAATGAGAAGGGGTATTTTTTTATGCAAATTCGGATTCTATGACATGAATAATTCTATAAATGAATAATCTAGAAACTTAAATCATGAAAACAACAGCTATGAATAGAAATACAGCATTTTTAATGTGGTTATGCAGGCGAATCTTCAAAATTCCGAACAGAGTTTCCAGCCAAAAAATTTTAGAAGACTAAATTACGATTTTTATTTAACTAAATATTAAAAACAATGAAAATAAAAAAACTTAAAGAGGTATAGTGTATTTAGATCACATATTAAGAACTATATTCGAGGAAATAACCAAATTTTTATACCTGACTAAGCAGCAGAAAAACGGACATGAATATCCGAAGTCAAATCGCACTAAAAGAAGAAAGCAAATAATGTAAAGAGTTTTCGAATATATCGCACTTCTTCTATACTAGACCAACACATTTAAATTATCCCAAAAATTGTGAATGATTTTTAGTGCGTTCGAAAACATTGCACTAGATTAGTCGCGTAAATAATTTCAAATTAATATTTGCTTTCCTTTAACACTAATCGAACTACGGAACATTTTGAAAAATTCTTTCGATAAGCAAATTAATTTACCAGGTCTAATTTTTTTATATTAAAATTTATTATATTCCTGACATTCCATGTTTTTCCAACAAAACTATATCCGCATCCGACTACTGCTTTTCTATTATGTTTCTGTCTCGATTTTATATACAAACAAAAAATCAAAATCTACGTTTTAATAAGTTGTCCATGTATTTGGCATTAGTTCATGTTGTAATCGTTTTTAAATTGTTGTTATAATAATTAATGTAATAATATACATAATTAGTTATGTACCCAAACAATTTTACATGTTATTTTAGTGTCATGCATCAAAATACTATTCTATATTATATAAAACCGGTAATTTTGATTCTTGTAGCATTCTCGCTTTCATGTAAATTTGCAATTATATACGTAGATATCTATACATATATATATACATAATATATTATTGCACAAACAAATGATGATAAAAGTGCAATAACATTTGGCACGTGGACAACGACTTCAAACAAAATAACAATACAAAAACAAAAAGAAAAGTTAAGAAGTAAATAACTAAAAAAAAAAAAAAAAGTGAATTAAAAAATGAAAAGAACTTACAAGAAAGAGAAAACAAAAAATAAAACAAAAAACAATAACAACGTCAATCACAAGAATAGAGTTCAAAATATTAACAATAATAAAAAAACAAAAATATCACTAAATAAATACCATGGAACGTGTATTTGCACTGATATATCTACGTACATTATAGAAATTTACCCAGCACATTTTTAGCACAGTATATATATTATAAAACTCCATATGAACACTAGCTGGCAAAATAATTGTAGTTCAAATTTTAGTCTATTAGGTTTTTTTTAAAACTAATTGCTTAGAAAATTATTAGATAGCTTAACTATAGATTTTACAACTAAATGGAAGGATACAGTTTGTTAATATGAATCGATACAATATAAGGTAAAGCTTATTTTAATATTGACGTAAAGCTAAAACTATCACTTGTCTTAATTCATTTACACTTTGGCTATTTCGAGTTTGGATAGTTTTGCGGTTCTGGTTCTGGAGACATTTAAAAGACCAAGACCAAGACCATGTATAAATGATTTTATGGTTGGATTCAAAATCAAAGCTGTATGCCTTTTACAGAATATTTACATAATTATTTTTGTGCGTAGCTGCTTCTGGATACAAAAAAGAGGATATCAGCTTTTTCCAGAATATTTAACTTCATTATTTTTATGCGTAGCCGCTGTTGGCTAAAAAAACGTTTGGAATTTTTTTTTGGAATTGTGTAAATGGAATTATGAAAATGGAATTTTTTTTTTGGAATTTCGTACCCAACCCGTTTTGATCTTATATTGTCTCCGAATTTACTTTCACAGCCGTTTCTTCTTCAATCGTAAGCTTCCCGTATTGCTTGTTTTACCATCGTCGGCATAACCAAGTACACTTGAACAGATTTAAAAATCATAATGCTGGTTGTGTTTACTTCCGCTCAACTATTTTCATTAAAGTGTTAGATTAAAGAAATAAATTGAACACCTCCTTGTCGAAATCCCTTATTCGTCAGAAATAAATGAGATGCATTATTTCGAATCACATATGACTCGAATCAAGTGTCATTCTAGTGAATCGCAGTCCAGAACTCATACTCCCAAAAAGAGTACAAGGAGGTAAACAAATTAAAAATCAATTTAAAAAAAGCTATAGCTAGAAGGATATAGCATTAGTATATGGAATACAATACTATCAAAATGTTCACATTTTATTTTACTAACATTCAGTCCTAATAATGTCAGTGTTTTACTAACTTCTAAATTATTTAATCTCTTATAATCACTTAATCACATGGTTTTTATCAGAGTGGCTAACCTTTAAACAATTGTAGATATACTTTTTATTTATAATAGCATTTAAAAGCCGCATGGTTCTAGAAAAAATTTCATAACATTACGAGTATGTCTCTATTCTCAAGTCTTGTTAATAGAGTGATAAAGCATAAATGTTTCATAAAGCATAGCATTAAGTGTTTCATTGTTTGAGTTTACCTTAGTTGGTTTTTTATATATTGTTTAAGAAATTATTTTCCAGTTCAATCGAATGCCATCATAAAATAGATTAAATATTTCACCATAGTATATCAGTATAGGTCTATTTTAAGATCTCTTTATAACTCTAATCAATATACTCGATCTTTGAATTGATCTAGAGGCGCTATTCAATTAATTGGCTTGAAGTTATTCTGGTTTGACAAATCAAAGTCTAGGAATAAATGTTATCTAGGTATTTTTAGGAAATTGTTTCGTTCATCATAACACTATTAGAACTCATCAGTAGGTATTTACAGTGTTAGACTACCTATAAAACTGCTATTGTCATTTTGATTGATTTTATTAGAAGATGTCAGTAATACATCTGTGAGTTATAAAAATTGAACAAAATTTCAATGTAAAATATTATTTTTATCAAATAAATTTATGTAATTATAAAAATCAAAATGAAAATAGGAGTCATATAGGTAGAATAACACTATAAATACCTACTGATGAGTTCAAATAGTGTTATGATGAGCGAAACAATTTCCTAAAAATACTTTGTTTGTTAACACAAATAATAATAATATTTACAGATACAATGGTGGCATAAAATGTCTATGTATCAATATTAATTAATAAATCGTTCTAATTAATAAACTTGTTCTTTTTATTAAAAGTAAAATGACATGAAATTTTAATATGTCACATTTAAAAAAAAATTATAATTACATAAATTTATTTTATGTTTCCAGGTGTCATAGATATGATTTATTTCATCTTGAAAATCTATTTTTTGGTTAAAGATCGCTTTACTTCTTTATTTTAGTAAAGTTTTTAACTTTAATAAAAATTTTTATTTCGGATGAAAACTTTTCATTAATTTCGATGTTTGGTACAATTATTCCACTCAAAGTTTAATGTCGTATGTCCAAATAGACCTTAATATTGCTTTGTAGAGGACTTGTTTGATTTGCAATGACTATATTACGAACTGAGTCGTAACAAAAGAAAGTTAAGATTTTCATATTCTTTTTTCTTCATTCTTTATTTTGATATGAGATTTGAGCTAACGTAAGATAAGATCAACCTATATTTGATGGTATACTTATATACATATTAATCTTTTTTTCAACTACACTGTACTTAGCAGCAACATAAATTATGCTTTATAAATTATTTTTTTATCAATTCTAACAATGAAGTACAAAAAATTATGTTTTTTGTACATGAATAAAATAAACTTGTGAATGTAAAGCGTACTCATATTTAAATAAAAATAGTAACAAAAAAAAAAAATGAATTTAAAAACTACAATTGTAATGTTATTAATACAATGTTGTATACAAATTAATAAATAAATATAAAAGAAAAGAACTTCACTTTTTAAATTTACTGATTTAAGTTTGAAATAATTGACAACACAAATTAAATTAAATAAAAAAAAAATTGAAATTCATTTCCGTAGCTTGGCTATGATTAATATTTTTTTGTCATTTAATAAATCAATCAAAGAAAAACAGATTCAAGGAATGAAGGAAGAAGGAATTTTAATTAAATATGCAAACAATCGATCTAACGGATTGATTATTAAATAATTATTAATGATTATCTATAAAATTGCATATCAGCTAAGTTTGAAATGTATGGATATTCTAAAAATTATCAATATTCAGTATTAAAAAATATTCAATATTATAAAAACAAAAATAGTTCTTAAAACGCCTTTAAACGGTTTTTCAATTTAATTTTTTAAACTTACTTTCTACATTTGCTGTAACATTTTTATATTATGGGAACACAAATTTAAACTTTTGACATTTATTTTGTTGTCATTTTCTGTTATTACCAAAGTTATTAAAACTTTCAGAAAAGAAAGTCCAGAATTTACCCAAAAATGTGAAAAATATTGTAAATATAACTGATAGAAGCCGATACAAAATACAAAAATGTATACAAAACATTTATAAGAACGCTTCGAACATTATTTCGATGCATGCTCTGCTTGTTTTATGTGCATTTGAAACTTATGTTAAACAATATGGAATAGACGAGATTGTAAAAAAAATTTTGTGTACAATATGGAATATGATGCATTATATATATTACGTTGTTTTTAATATGTTTTTAATATGGATGGAAGTCAAGGATAACAAAGAAAAGAATAAAAATTTGAATATCCCATGGACTAAAATGCTTTTTAACTCTTTCCGGTTGGGTGATTAGCGATGTTAACCACTTATTTAAAACTCTTTCTTACCCACTCACAGTCATCTGTTGGAAATTTTCACTGTTATTTAATTAACTTAGATTATTTCTAAACCAATTTTTAAACATTTTTGCAATAAATTCGGGTATTTCCCCTTTTCGTTTCGATCAAAAAATTGTATCCATGTGAAGTTTTTGAGTGGTTAGTTTTGCTTTCAAATATTATTATTTGTTCCCAAGATTTTTAAAATATTTTTATTTTGAAATATTAAATACTATTAGTATAAAGTATTTTAAATGTAAAAAATTGATTTTCAATCGTTTTCATTATAATAATGTAAAATAAAATTGGTGGTTATTGTCAGTAACCACTGTGGTATATATCGGGTGTTGCAGAGCATGCGTACCAGCTTTTTAAGAAGAGAAGGAGCCGTTATTTTAAAATTTAAAACAAATTTATTAACTAAATCGAGGATGCTCTATCGATTAGTGATATCTTCAACTTCCGAAAAGGACCAGCAAAGGGGTTTACAAGCCCTAAATTCGCCAAAATTCGCCGAAAACGAGATTTCCTAATTGAAGAGGTACTATTTTATGCCAATTCGGATTAAATACTTTTTTTTTGTTTTCTCAGTATTTTTCTTTAAAATTAATAAAAATAAAACAAAAATCAACCATATTTTCCTTTGGTAAGCTAAAATTAATAATAATCATTTTTATAAATAAATTTGTTTTCCATATTATATAATATTTTTATCTTAATTTCTGGTACCTAAAAAGTTTAAACTAAAAAAAAAAATAAACACAAAAAAATACTTAAAAAAAAATTGATAAAAATTAATTCAAATCAAAATAAAAAAGACTTTTACCTAAGTATTTATAAGTTGCTGATGTGATGGTTGTTAGTGTAGGTAACCACCTAATTTCTCCCAAACGTTAACAATTTTTAATTTATTATGCTTTTTTAGGTGCTAAATTACACAAAAATTCAACTTTTACTAAAAAAATATTAGCACCGCAAAAGTGTGGCGGAAAAAATTAAAGAACAAGTTAAAACTATTGAATAGATTAGAAATGACAGTTCTTGAAAACTTTAACAGTGGATTTCCAACCAAATGATGTTATTCTGATCTCTTTGGTGTCAAAATTGAATTGACGTGAAACCTATTGTCCTTTAAGAACAGTTTGACCACAGAATTCCATACAGTTGGTTATTGCATTAGGACTGGAAATACATATTAGAATTAAAAAAGTATTTTATTGAAATGTTAAAAAAAAAATTGATGTTGAAATCTTTTATATTTTATTCTTATATTAAAATCTTTTCGTTACTAATCTGTGCTTACAAAATATTATCCAATATCATATACTCCAGATTAGCCTACTTAGCTGAAGAAATACTAAGAGAGTACCAATGTGGATTCTGAAGCCAAAGATCAACGATTGACCAGATATTCGCCATGAAACAAAGCATGGAGAAATGTTATGAACACGACATAGACCTTCACATGCTTTTCATAGATTTCAAACAAGCATTTGACAGCATAAACAAAGACATAATTTTAGTTCGTAGATATTTGGAAATACCACAGAAATTGTCAAGCATCAATAATTACAATACATGACTCAAAAGCTAAAATTGTAATACAAAACCAAATAACCCGTGAATTTAAAATAGAAACAGGAGCTTGTACGGCAGATGTACGACTAAATACTACATTACGACATAGGAAAATTAGAAAAAAAAAGCATTATTTTCAATATGACAACGCTAATAGTAGCATATGCGGATGACATAATAATCATGGCAAAAAATTACAAATATATGACTGAAGTATTTGTGTAACTAGAAACCGAGACAAAAAAAGTAGGTTTAAAAATCAACAAAGACAAAACAAAATATCTAAAAATATAAAGAAATGAAGAAATAAGAAGTAATCAGAATATAACAATCGGAGAGTACAACTTTGAAGGAGTTACAAGCTTTACATACCGCGGAGCAGTAATAAGTGATAATAGCTGGCAATACTGTATTCATAATAGAATTCAGGCTGGAAATAGATGCTGCTTTGCAAACAGAAAGTTGCTTCAATCAAAACTAACATCAAGAAAGGCCAAAATGTCGTCTCATACGACCCATAGTGAGGTATGGGAGCGAGGTATGAACTTTGAATGTGGCCGAGGAGAATAGCCTGCCCATATTTGAAAGAAAAATTATCCGAAAAATACTCGGTCCAAAAAGATTACAGAACGGAGAATATGTAATCAGGAGCAACAGCGAGCCCAATAGTAGGATCGATAGTGAGGAAATTGTACGGTTTGCAAAGGCGCAAAGACTAAGATGAGCTGGCCACGTAAGTCGAATACACGAAAGTCGAAAACAAGCAGTGGTGCTGAATAGACAGCCCGATAGTAGCCGTGGACTTCGGGTACACGTGATTCTGCAACTTTAAGCCTAAAACTCTGTGGAATTTAACTAAACCAATTTTTTTTTCATTA
The DNA here is from genome assembly GCA_963942445.1 of Argyra leucocephala. Taxonomy (NCBI): domain Eukaryota; kingdom Metazoa; phylum Arthropoda; class Insecta; order Diptera; family Dolichopodidae; genus Argyra; species Argyra leucocephala. Next base: position 129,473,338 of record OZ012679.1, read on the forward strand.
TGTCTTTTTAAATGAGATAGAATAAATTTTCTTCAAATATCTTACATTTCGCAGCTATTATGATAACTGCTATATGTTTCCTATTTATGTCTGCCTTCTGTTTTGTAAATAACAGTGATTAATATTTAGTATACTCTACGTATGATGTTGTGTGCAAATTTAAGTATGTAATTTTTTGTCATATTATTGTTGACAGAAGTTAACGATTTGCTTCCATTCTGCGTAGAACTTCTTTGATGGTTGTTCTATTTTGTTTAATTAAAGAGTCCTGATTATTCAGTGCAAAGCATAAAACAGAGTTAGAGATAGCCAATATTAAAGTATTCTTTGTCCTATAGTACCAAGTACCTTCAACAATAATCTGTAGAAAATATTCTTATTATATTAAATTAGAAATAGGAACTAACAGGCTCCAAACAGTAACGTAGCAGTCAGTCTCTTTTGCATCAACAAATATCTGTTACTAAAACTCAGTTCATGATGTGATTTCACCTTTTGTGTAGAATAAGAGGGCTAGCAGCTAATATTGGGTTCCATGAAGCATCGCACAGGTCGATTGTGCATCCAAAATTTAGACTTACAATCGACTTAAATCACATGCTTCACTCGTTACGCAGAATAAGAATGTAAAATTCTATATAATATACACGTAATTATTGTTGCTGGCTCTTGAAGTAAATTATTTATTAATTTTTTTTTTCTTGTTTTTCTTTTTTTTTTATAACAAGTTCCTTACCGTAGGTCATGACTATTTTACTTTGAAAAATAAGAAATCATTCAAATCCATAACAAAATTATTTGGACAAAAATAAAAAAAAACCTGATTTGAAAAGTTTTAGATATTTAATTTGCTTCAGAAATGTTGCCAAAAAAAAAAATAATAATAACCATATTCGAAAGCAATCATAAAAAAAATGTCGCTTGACTTTGTTTTTTGTTGCAAAAATTACTAAAACCACAAATCAAATTTCATACGCATATGCATTTAACAAATTTTTGCCACATCATTTTATGCGTGCATAAACTATTATCCATTATCTAATATTAAATTTTGTTAATTTTTGAAATTCATTTAACGATTTTTTGTGTTTTTTTTTTTACATATCAAAATACTGTGCTGATGTGGAATCAAGGTATGCTATACAAAACTTTGATCGTTGTAACCTATGCCATTTTTATTTAAAGATTGAAGTGCGAAAGTGATTTTCATTTTAATCTTCTTTGATGGCAAAATTTAAGTACGAAGTCCAGTTTATTATAAATATTATGAGTGTCTGGTATTTTGATAGTTTATTTGTTTATTTGTCAATAGTTTGTATTTGACACACTTGAATCTTTTAAGCAAAATTAATACGTAAAGAGAGAGAGAGAGAAACAAAACAAAATGCAGAAAAAAAAAACTATAATGTTGCAATAAAAATGTAATTTAAACGTCACAAACTGGTTGTATTTTTTTTTTTGGTTTTTACTAATTGATTGGATTATTTTAGGGTAATTTTATGGTAAATTTCTATAGTTTGGTGTTTGAAATTACTGAACGAAAAAAAATTAATATTTTGAATATTAAGATTCATTTACACGTTCAGATGATTTACATATAAAATAAATTTACAGAAAAAAATTTAACGAACGTGAGAGCTTATTGTTTCCAATTTTTTTTTTTTGTTTTATATCATTATAGTTTCATTAATTATTTATTTATTCCTACTGAATTTCTTTAACCCCGATTTATGGTTAATTAGTTTAGTTAAAAAAATTGGTTACAATCACAGCTATTAATCGCTATATAACAAACGTACGTACGGCCTATTTTACGAATACTAACGTATTATAAATAATGTACAGATATAAAAAAAAAAGAGTATCCCAAAGCTATCCCCTAAATTACCAAAGATAATTTAGGATAACACTTCAACCTAAATTATCATCCAATTACCTGAACTTAATTCTGACCAGCCTGAGGTAATCGAATATGCTTAATCTGACCATCAAAAGCCTCAACATGATACAATTTGTATCTACAACATTGACTCATAACTAATTGAGTAACTAGCACTTGTCTATAGTCTAGTTTAGTCTACATAGTGAACAATAATTTCAATCACAAGTTTCATGTTTTGAAAAAAGTTTTGGGTTCATATTTTTCTGTCCTATGCACTACTGATGGTTGTTTTCATGATGATTTTTTATTATAAGTGTAGCCAAAACATATGAATGAGCCTATGGTATGAAATTAATTCGACGAAAAAGGCATTCGCTATAACCCAAAAATTGTTTCAATGAAAATTTTTGGCTGCCAGGGTTAAAAAAATAGCGTATCAAGCGTTTATTAGATCAATTTTGACTTACGGTTGACATATTTGGTATAATATTAGTGTCTCACTAATGAAATTATATAGGAAGTTAGAAAGAAAATTTCTGAGAGGGTGTCCAGGTATTTATCGTAAACCAGATACTCAATATAAACATTTCTTTTCCAATATTACGCTGTATAGCCGGGCAAATATTTCTAAAATTGATGTTTTTGTTTTGCATTTAATTAGAAAACATTATGTTAAGCTCGCTAATATAATAGAGAATAGTTTAGTTTCACATTCTGCATATCCCGAAAATAAATACATTGAAGACTCATTAAGCTCAGGTTTCATTGCCCCCGAAAACATTTCTCTTCTTTAATCGCAATAGATATATTCAATCCAATTATAGCAATATCACTATTATTTATCACGCTTTTAGACGTAGCACCCAAAAACAGATCACTTTCGAGCCAAATGTTAACCCCAATACCCCACTAGCAATTCGGAGCCTCTCACCAAAAGACGTTAACCATATTATAAATATTAATAAATTCTGGTGGTTATACTACCAAGAAAATTGGCAACAAAAACATTTTTTTTTTAACAAACTGTATACTAAATTTTAAATTTAAATAAACATTACAGTTCTGGTTTAGTAATAGTAGGTTGATTAGTTGTAAATTAGTTTTTAAACAGTTTGTAAGGTTTTATTAAAAATATATAAAATTAAAGTTGGTTTTTTCTAGCCTTTTCAGACTCTTTGTTATTAAATATATTAGTATTAATAATAAAATTGTAACTCAACAAGAAAGTGATAAGATAATTTTAAATGTATTGTCATAACTTAGAGTAAACGTAATTAGTTCAATAAGTTAGTTTATAAGTTATAACGTGAATCATTTTTTTTTGTTAAATTTTTGTATGATTCAAGAGAGAAATAAGTTGGCTATTATTAATACATATATAAAAAAAAAAAAAAAAGGCTATGGTATGAATGAGTCCATCCACAGAATGAATATAATATATGATAGGGAACAAATATAAGAACGTGATTGACTTATCACTATCAAAAGATGAGTTAAGGAATCGACTATACCTTTATAACCAGAACTCTTCTAACTAACCACTCTAACCATTAGGTATAGTTAAACTAACAGCTCTCTAGTTCCATTTCTTTTTTTGTTTTGTTTATTTTTTAATTTTGTAAATTTTTATTTATTTTTAAAAATTTTTTATTGTTTTTTAAAATTTTGATTTTGTTAAATTTTAATCTTATATTAAAAGAAAAAGAAAAATAATTATTATAATTTGTTTGAATTAAACGAAATAAATAAATAAATATAAAAAAATATTAAGTGGAAATTTTTTATAACCCTTTATACGTTTAGCTTAGCTTACAGAGAGAAACGGAAAGTAATTAAACATTTTGATCAAAAGCAATAAATAATAAAGATCTCTAGATACTAACCGTGGAGCAATATAGATATCGAAGTATAAATCTAAAGACTAAAATTGAAACTAATCGGAGATAAGCGTCTATGTATCTTTGTGCAAAATATCGATATTAGCAATTGAATATAGACATCGATAATAAATTTGATTTTTATTCAAAAATTAGATTAGATTAGAATAGATTTAAACTTTCCGGAAGGGGATCTGTTCCCTATAACCCCGCAGCCACAAATGGGCTTATTATGGTAACCCGTGTTTATTAGTTATTGTAACTAGTGTTTGAGTTAATAAGAATACCTGATTTTGTGATAACACTCAGGATGTTCTTCAATGGTATGCTATTCAAAGATTACCTATTGCAATTTAATATTTTTCGATTTTTTATGCCAACAAAAATTCAAAAATGCTTGGAAAAAGATAAATACTCCCTTGAAATTACTCTGAACAACAAAATAATTTCACAATAAAAAATTTGAAACATCTGTGTTTTTATCTGGATAAAAAGTTTAATTTTATAGAAAACACAATTATAAGCGTATACAACTCGAAATATAGTTGAAAGGAATGTATTAATTAAAACAACTAATGCCACAATTAGCAGTTGAACACAAAATACTTTCATACAATTCAATATCTATATAATTCCTCACGTCTTTATGGGTTTCAATCGTAGGACACAACTGCTATAACGAATAATTAAATTATTCATGGGTTCTAAAATAATGTCATTAAGATGAAATAGAATGTATAACATTGCTCTGGTCAATTGATAACTTCTTCAGATTGATTATTAACTTATCTCTTTTATGTGTTGTAAAAAAAGCAACTCAACAAATAACCAACAGATTTTTTATTTATTTATTTAGCTTAGCTCAAACTTCCTTCATTACAGTTATTTTTTTTTTTACAATACAACATAACACATTAAATTTACAAATTAAAATTATAACTAACTTAGAACTAGCTAAAATACATTGAAATAAATTGCACACATATTTTAATTACTACAGATGACTTATGTAATTTAAGTTTTTGAGCCAAATGAATGAAGTTCAACCTATGTTGATATGCAGGTAAAATTAATGGATTTGACCATTGGAAGTTACGCAAAGCAAATCTTATATAAAATGTTTGCATTGCTTCAATCCTATTCATATGAACATAATAGAAAGGTGACCAGACTTGACTAGCATTTGCATACTCCAAATTTAGTCTAACGAGACTAGAATACAAAGATTTGAGAGTATAGGGATCGTTAAATTCCTTTGACCAACGTTTAACAGAACCTAGCATTGAATTAGCTTTATTGATAATATTACAAAAATGTGATTTAAAGTTAAGCTTGTCGTCAAAGTAAACCTTTAAGTCTTTAATTGAGCTTGTTTTGGAAATGCTAATATCATTTAAAGAATAATTAAAACAAGCCGGATTACGTCGGCGTGTGCACTTATGGGTTGCACATTTATTCACATTTAAAAGAAGATTATTATCTGTACACCATTTAGAGAAGCTATCTAAATCCCTTGTAGGAGTAAAACGTCTTCTAAAGAATTAATTTTTTTTTAATTTTTATGTGATTTTTATGACGTAAATTTTCAGTTCACTATTAAGAGTTACTGAGCGGACATCATTAACCGAGATTATAAAAAAGCGGTCCCAAATGACTGCCTTGTGGGACTCATGAATTAGCATAAAAATATTTAGAAATATTTTTTCTAAATAAAATACTATAAGATGTATCGGTTAGATATGATTTAACCCATTTCAGAAAGAATTCTGGGAAACCAAGTATCCTTAATTTTAAAAGTATTATTTCATGTGGTAAAAACATCAAAGGCTTTACTATAATCGGTATAGGTAACATCCGTTTGAAAACTTGCTTTCATATTTCTCGTTGAAAAGTTGAAACTGACTCAACAAGATTAGTAACTGTGAATTTTTGATCCACAAATCCATGTTGGTTGTGAACTAAAAAAGATTTACAGTGATAATAAATGGAATCATACAATTTTAACTCAAAAAGTTGAGGAATGGAGGAAAGTTTCGCGATTGGTCTATAATTAGTGATTTCATTTTTGACGTTCTTCTTATGAAGTGGTCTAATAAATGAATGCCTTCAAATAGAGGGAAAAACTCCTGATTTTAAGGAAGAATTGAACATTAATGACAGTGAAATTTCTAAGGCACTTGTGCATTTATTAAGTATAATTTCGGGAATACCATCTGGTCCAGGAAAGTTATTAGTCTCAACATTGTCCAAATATTTTTTTATTAAAGGTTCATTAATATCAATATTAGAATTAGACCAATTGTTAAACCAGATATTAGATAGAACTTTACCCAAGCAATCTGTGTACCAAAGCAAACATAATGAATTGCATTAGGCAGCATTTAAATATCAAATTTGTGAATTTTGTTTGTTTTGATGAAAGTTTGATAAAAATCTGAAAGTGTAAACGATGTTCAACAAAGTTTGACATCGAAGTTTGTTTGATAACCAAAATTGAATTCAGGTTGAAACAAAAAAAATGTTCGTTCAGTTTAAATCGACTCTTGTCAGCTGTTTAGTTATACTTTTTATTTCTGTTTTTAATCAATAAATTTTTATTTATTAAAAATTAAAACTTTTGAATTAAATTTGATGTAATGTTTAATGATATAGCTTGATACGTAAACATCAAACAAACCAAGCAAATCAAACAAACAATCAAACGAAATTTCCATCATATAAAAATCATAAGCAAAATCTCATATGTAAATGCTGCCTTAAAATTGTGTATATTTTAAATGAAATGTAGATAAGAAATTTAACAAACAAACAAAAAAATAGAAATAGGTGATGTCAGTACTAGTAACATTGGGTATTGTAAAATTTGTAGATTTTGAAAGAGTCATCAACATTCAGCTCCGTTCATTTCAATGACTATACTTTATAAATATCTTACTTTCCCTAAAACCTTAATCTAACTCGTGCCGGGATCAAAGTATTTTTCTTACTTCTTTGAAGTATGATGTAAACTACTTAAAAGCCTAACTTATTGATATGAGAATATCTATGCAAATATATAGTACAAATGGAATTTTTAATTAAAATATTTGAAGTAATAATTACCAATATATATTTTTAGATATATTAAAAAAAAAATAAAATATTTTAATCAATTTTTTAAATTAATTAAAATCAATTTTTCAATAATTTCACATGCCGCATTATTATGGATACACGCATATATACAACATGTTGTGCAAAAATTTCGATACAACACGGAAACTGTGAAATTTTCCCATTTTTTTTTATCTTCTTCTCAATTTTTTGCAATTATTAACTTTTCTATTCATCGATTGAGTTCATAATGATCTAATATCTACATAAAACAATAAATACTAAGCATGCAAAAAATATACAAAAAACAAAATATACAAAAAAAAACCTTAGACAACAACTTAACAAATAAATTGAAATCAACAATCATTGTAAACTTCAAAGTTTGCTTCCCCAAATAAAAAATCACTTTCAGCCTCATTTGAAATCGCACAAAAAAAACAACAAAAAAATCTTCAATCAAAAAAAATCAATTTATTTAAAACTATACAGTCCCCAGGTTTGCAAGTCTCATCATCAAACAAAAAAAAATGAAACTGTAATAAATAAATAAATAAATAAATAAAACAGCTAACATAATCACCAAAACTTTTATGTAATCCCTCGCAAAATATTGAAAAAAAAATAAAAAATAAAACAAAACCAAAAAAAGTAATCATCATCACAAAAAAAAGGTCATTATTATGACACAACACTTAAGATTGACCTACAAAATTTTTAAAACAAAATGTCTGCTTTTTTTTTTAATAAAGAGTCTGCAAGATGGTCTGCAACAAAAAAATAATAAAAAAAAACCCAAAAAATAATCTATGGATGATTATGATGGTGATCCAAAACGTTTTTATAAAATTAGGAATGAAGAAAGAGAGAGAAGAATGTGTACTCTGCACCCAAAACATAATATGTTATACTATTTAAAATGAAATGCTTGTACTTTTTTACAATTTTTTTCTGCTTTTCTTAAATACAGTTTGTCTTAGAAAAATTAAACTTTCATATACTTTTATATATATGCATGTATATAATCAATCAGCTGATAATAAATAACAAAAAAAAAACAAGAAACAACAAAATGAGAAAATATATATATATATATATATATATATATATATATATATATATTTTTGAAAAAGATTTGCACTTCAAATTTGAATTTTTATTCGTTTTAATAAGTAACAGTTTTTTTAAGTAAACTAAGCCTAAATCGTATTATATTGTACAGACGTGAGCAAATTAGAAGGAAATTAAAATTTAAGCTGTAACTCATTAATGGTTATTTTTAAATCAAAATTTTGATATAGATTATTAAAATAAGTTGAAATAGTTAATAACAGTTAATAACATTTGCTAATCAGGCATTCACACACAGTGACTACATATAGTCCCTATAAATTTAGCAGAATAAATTTAATTTTGCAAAAATGTCAAAATATACAAACAAAATAAAAAAAAACAGCTGAAAAAATAGAAATTCAAAGCGAACATTGGGCCAGACATTGCATGTGTCTTTCTTTAACGGATACTTTCGAAGAGAAATATATTTTTTGGTATTTACTTGCTAATTACATCTATGTGCATGGCATTTAACAACAAGGAAAAAATAATTTATTATCAATAAATTGATTTTATAAGATTTAAACGCTATAAAATAATCCATAGGCAATACAAGACAATATTGTAAAATAAATCTAGATATATGGACATGGCATGTGAAGTTCAATCGCAATGCCAAACATTAATCGAATTTAACATTTTCAAACTTTTCATATATAATAGTGAATTCTCTGGTTATGTTTTACAGAAAGTGAAAATACACATCAGTTTATAAGGAAACTTATGATTTTTAAAAATGAACTTCACAATTCAATCAAAAGATTTGTTGGATACAATCCAACAATTGTTGGTTAGTTAGTTTAAAAGGTGGTGGTAACCCCACAGCAATATTTCGCCACTGCGTCTCTAGAATACCCATTTCGATCCTTTATAATATGAAAATCAACTGTCATCTATTCTGCAAGCAGTGTTCCTAAAAATGAACTTTTGAAACTTCTATATACATACACCTCACAAACCCCAAACCACCCGAGCCTTGTTTTCTCCTTATCTAAGCACTAGCAGAGAATATATTTGTTGTCTTTCTGAGTGTCAAAAACCTCGTGGATTGTACAATTACCAGTACTTACAGTATACGTGGGACTGTACAACAGTTCTGATACTGGCAATTCGAAGGCATTCTTTTGACAACAATATGGCTTGAAATATTAACGTTATTGCAACAAACTAATTTAATTATTGAAGCATGCAATGCAACACTTGACGTCGAAACGTAAAATATTAAAAATCTTATTGCAAGGAATAAAATCTTATAAAACGTGAATAGTGGGATAAATTACTATTAAGTTCAAAAGAGATTGCCAAAATATCAACTGATTTTCAATTAATTCGTCATATTATGTCACAGTTTGATGCTGAAGAACATTAATGAGTTAATGTTTTTATATACATTGTTGATTCAATTATTTCAGGCTTGACACGTCGCTTTGAGTCTTTACGCAAAATGTGCCAGACTTTTGGATTCCTTTGGACTTTTCAAACTTTATCAGACGAGAAAATCACATTGAGAGCAAAAAATATGCACTTAAAATAATAAATTAAAAATAATAAAAGAACTAGGTAAATTTGTCTTTTTACACAAACAAGAGGCCTCATATTTTTTATTGGTCTGGGCCCCATCTCAGCTTCCCAAGGCCTTGGTGATCACCAATGAAAATCGCCAATGTTGACCTACTCTAATAAGGGTCTAGTTTTAAAAAAAGCTTATCAAATAGTATAGGTGAAGAAAAATTGTCGACAAATCACGAAATCACAAAATAAACCAAAAAAATGGAAATCACACCCCGACTATGGGTTGTAGTAACTCTATAAAAGAAATAGAATAATTAAGAAAAACCTTATTCAAATATTAAACATTAATTTGGCCATGTTTTCAGAGTCAAACAAACTAAAATAAAAAAATACGTTGATTTTTTTTGTGCATCCATAGTTTTCATAATTAATTATGTTAAAACAAAAAAAAATAATAATTTGAAGTTTTTTTTTTAAATATCTAACTTAAAATAAAAATTTAGTAAAATTTAATTTCGAGACTCTTCAATAAATTTAAATAAATGCGCTTTAGTATTATTTCTTGTTAACATTTTTAAAAAATTTTATAAACTTAAATCAAAGCAAAACACCATTTTAAAGGTTAGTAGATTTTTTGTTGTTTTTTTTTTTATCTTTTTTTTTTTATTATTATTTTTCAATAAAATCATTTTCAAGGTTGCTCATTAATCAATAAATTGTATGTTAAAATTAAACATAACAAATCAATAAAAACATAAAAATAAAAATGTATTAAAACAAAAAATATATGTATATATGAATATATGCAGGTGCTTAAAGGTGAAAAGAAGTGGTACTTTGATTAGTAATGTTAAAGGGTCAATATTATCACGGTTTTAATTAAAAGTACTTACGTATACTACAAAAATAAAAATATATATTTTTTTAAATTTAACAAACTAAAAAATCATATTATTTTAGATAATATACTCACAAATTTTATATTAGCTTTCGACTTCAAACAATACAATGGAAAATAATTATTTTTATTGTTTAAGAGGTCTGCAATTCTGAAGATGCACACGATAACAAAATGATTTCAAAACAAAGTTTTAATTTCTAAAAATTATTCTAATTGTTTACGATCGCAAAGTTTTACATACTGACCATCAACACAATAAGTTTTATTTACTTTTTTATTAATGAGCTAGTTTCAATAATGGAAAATTATTTAGAGTAACCAGCAGGGTCTTCGTAAATAGCATGATTTAATTTTTGTTTCCGTAATGTGTTCATTTTTTTCTTACCAAATCAATAAAAACATCATTGGTCCAAGTGTGATTCGAACCTATGAAATTCGTGTTAGTTGTCATATGCATAAGTACTATACCAGATGGTTGAGAAGGCAAGTACTATAAAATATAGAAAGTACTCGATTGTTGTAATAAAAATTCTTATTTATTATTATTTTATTTAGTAGTTTTGATTTAAATGACATAACTACTATTTCAATTCATCGGCAAGTACTATGAAATATACAAGGGACCTTAGCTCATTATTAATATTGATTTGCAAATTAGTATTGAAATATTAACAATTAAGCGATAAACAGAAGCAATTTTTGCGTGGATTGTTAGCTTTAATTGTGTGTCAAAAAGTTTACGAAATTCTATTGTATTAAATCTAGTTATTTTAAGCCTTCTGATATCATTTTGATTATCTAGTAGTTCAGTGGCCTCAACGTTAACATGACCCTCCAGACGAGCTATATGCTTTGCTGCATATCTTTTTATTTCATTTTCTATATACAAAATTTTTTTAGATCTCTGTGCAAGTCACTGTTGCGAACATACCAAGGGGCATTTACCATGTTGCGCAAGACTTTATTTTGGAATTTTTGTATACAAAGTACATGTGTTCGTTTGGTACATCCTCATATTTGTATGCCGTATAACCATATCGGTTTGATTATCTGATTATATAACAATATCTTGTTATGATGTATAGGTAATTTTGAATTTCGACTTAAGAGCCCGTATATTTCTCTATATTTATTTTCAAGCTCAATTTTTTTCGTGCTCTTTCCATCTAAATTTAACATCTAATGTCATTCCTAGGTATTTAGCGCTATTTTCTTGGGGTATATTTACCCCATTAAGATTTACCGATGGTTGATTTTCTAATTTTTTATTTGTAAAATTTACATGTACCAATTTTAACTAATTGAGTTTAATTTTCCATTTTTTTGTCCAGAAGTATAGCTTGGCGCTTGCTCTCTGCAATTTATTTGTAGCCTCGTCAATATTTGATGCTACTGCCATCAACGTAGTATCATCAGCGAATGTAGCTACAGTTATATTTTCCATTTGTGGTAAATCATTGGTGTAGAGCAAATACAGTATGGAACCCAGAGAATACAAAGAGAAAACAACAAAAACAAAGTTGGGACTCTTGAAATCAATTTTTTTCCAAATATTGAAGGGTACAAAGCCATTTTCGTTAAATATCTTGAAAAAATACGTCTTAAGTTCAGCTATTTTGAATTTTTTGTTGAAAATTATTTCTGATTTAAGAATTTTAATTATAAAACTGCACATTTTCACGGGATTAAAACGACCCATCGCCAACTTGTTTCTTAAAAGTATAACTGTATATATTTTCCTAATTTCAGGAAAACCAGAGTTAAAATAAATGGGAGAGTTCACTTATGGGCAATTTAATCCCGTTCGTTTAATCCAAAACAAAGTTATATTTTTTTGAAAATCTTCCCAATCTTACCATCTAAATTTCCCAGCCATCTCAGGAAACGCAAGGTTATATTAAATTATATATAGCGATCTCTAAGCTTTATTTTTTTTTTTAACTTTAATTCAGAGAATTTCTTACATCATGTTTCTTAATGCCAAATAACTTTCATAAAAGAGCAATGAGGACAAAATTATTTAATTTCTAGATATTTTCACTCAAGATTTTGTTTTCGACATTTTTTCTTTTAAATATAAATGAATAGACCCAAGCTTTTTGCATATTAATAAAGTAAACTTGATATCAAATTGAAATGAAATAAACCCAATTACTCAAATTTAAAGCCGTTAAATTTTGTTTTTATTTCCTACCGTTACTTATGATTTGTTATAATATTTTAGAAATTTAACAAAAATAAGACTTCGAATTGATATTCAGTTAATGATTTAACTACAATGTTTATAATTTTAACTGATATATTTCTGATGCTTCTAGAAACAGCCCAATTTGACGTGTGTGTCAAAAAGAAGTGTCATAATCTTCTAAATTAAAAAAAAAACTGAAATTGACAATATATTTTTACAATATATCGTTATTATCTTCTTCTTTCATAACAGTGGTGTATGCAAATTACGTCTTTACCATTATTTTATTTTTTAACATGATTATTTTTTGATAAATTTCATTTCTTTAGTTTCATCAGATTTAGGTGTATAGCACATAAGATGACTATTCATATTCTACATTGATAAAAGCGCAACATTTATCAAAATGATAAATTCTAAAGTAAAAATATACTGTTAAGAAAACACTTTAACTGAATTAGTGTAGAAGATATAGCGTAGAAAAATCAAAAATTTATAATTAATGAAGATCATAAAATAAGTTAAATTAAAATAACGGTTAATTTCTCTCTACCACATTTTCTTTTTATTTATTTCAACAACTCCTACCAGATTCAGTGCAAGGAGTACTATTAAGACAGGATAGATCTGAACATAGTTACACCATATTTCATACTTCCATTATTTTTGTTGTTACAGTAATAGTATAGTCTTGAACAAGATGAGCCCAATGAGATGAACGTTATTTCAATTTATTGAAAAGAAAAAAACATTCTTCAAATTAATTGTTGTTCACTTAAACAAAGTGACGTTTGTTAATAAAAATTTACAAAATTTATTTCCCATATAATTAAAAAAAAAATTCACCAATCAATATTTGAAAATTTGCGTAAATTTGACCTCTAGTTTTACTGACAAGGTAAATGCGTATTTTTATTAACGTTTTTGTTTTTTGTTCGTAATTTGTTTTTTTTTTTTTCTTTTTTTAATTCAATGACATTTACCGATCATTATGTTATAAACTATGTACCAGTACTATATTATATAATTGTTTTTAATAAAATATAATTTGAATAGAAAAAAAACAGTTTTTTTTTTTTTAATTACCAGTCTCTAACGATTTTTCAAGTGAAGAAACACGATGTAATTTAGTACGCATTCTTTTCTTACCGTTAGTATTTTATGTATAGTTATGGAAGGTTAAATTGTTTGTTATGCGAAAAATATTGGAAATATTTCGACTTTTTTATGATTAATTAATGAATTTGAAATAATTTGGGGCAAAATAATAATTATATATGTAAAGTTTAGGTTGAATTAATTATAATAAAATTAATAAAATTTAATTAGGTATATATATAGAAATAATATTGATGAGTTAGAATATTGAAAAATTCAAGAGATTAATACAAGAATAATTGTGTAAATATTTCTCCTAAGGCTCTGTGAAATACAAAAACAATAAAAATTTGAATATGCGTTAGTAAATAAGATTATAATTATTTCTTTTATTTGAAAATGCTAAAGTTTTAACAAGGTTTAATGGAAATAATTTAATGGCGTAATAAATGTCTACTTTAAATATAGTTAAGTAACAATTAAAAGCCTTTAAACTAATACATTTGATATTTATATATTTTTAGTTTATACATTTTATATAATTGAATAGTGATAGTCTAGATAATAATCTTTTACATATAATAAGTCTTCGAAAAGTTTCCTAGCTGGAGCATTTTCATCTATACGCTCTACATGGCCTAACCAATGAAGACGACTTATTATGACTTTTTTGACTAGGTCCATGTCCTTGAACAGCAGGGTATAGTACAGGATATAGTTTGGCATTGTATCTTCTTCTCCAAACCCCTTCGTCAGACACAAGACCATAAATGCGACGAAGAATTTTTCTCTCAAAGATACCAAGTGCATGCTCGTTTACTTTTGGTATGTCCTCTATATTTTATAATGTGATTAATAAATATTAATCAAAATTTTTGTATTAAATTAAGGTTTTCATAAACCCTAATACTAGCTTGGTACTAAATTTCATTAAAAATAATTCTAAATTATTATTCTTATGAATTAAAATTAAGTAAATATAATTTCCCTACATCATTTATTGTTATTGAGATACTTTCCAATTGTCTTCTGCGAAATCTATTACAGTAGAGCCACTGTAAGTAGGTGCCAATAATAAAAATTATTTACATTAAATTTTTAACATATTGCTTTTAAATTTTACCAACTTGATGAATTCGTAGCTGTTGCAGATATTCTATTTTTATTTTAAAATAATTTTAACTACTTTTTTAGTTTTTCTTTTAATGAATCTCAATCGCTTAACCGCTAAAAAATTGTTATTTATCGTAAAAATATTAAAATAAAAAACAAAGAAAAAATGTTTACAACAAAAACAGAACATCGACTTTGACATAAAGGTTTTTGGACTGCGATTTTAGTGAAATTTCAGTTTAAAAATGTGTTTGTATAACTTGTAATTAATTTGATTGTCGTATTTAATTCTTTTTTTTAGAATCGAGAGTTTATATAAATCAAAAATTTCCCATTATAAAATAAAAAATTAAATATTGTAATAGTGTAGAGAAAAAATATTGAGTTTTTGCGAATGAAATTAGGTTTTGATGAGTATCTTTAAAAATGAGATGTCTCACTTGCACCACCTTTTCTTTTATTTTAAGGTAACTAAAATTGGTGAAGTCAGCCAAAATTTAATAACTATTTTATTACACGGATCTTTGAATTATTAATAATTAAAAATATGTATACTGTGCTGTATAGTTTTTACAGAATTGATTACAATACAGTAAAGGCCAGATTTTGTGTGTAAGAGCCTCATACGCAATTTTAAGATAGGTTTTTTTTTTTATACAAAACACTAGGTAGGGACCTTCTATACCGATTGGTACGTTTGACTAGTTTGGTGAACACCAGCGTTAAAATACCAAGACTTGAATCGTACGATTTGAAAGGAAGCTTTCAATGCATTTGCGAGAAGAGGAGCCCAGGCCTACAGCTTGACATTTTGCTAATAATGCACTGTGCCATACTAAATCGAAAGCTTTAGAAATATCCAGAGCCACTATTTCCTTCACCCGAATTGTGCAAGCAGATATTTAGCTTCTCGTTAAAATATGTCATTAAATCACCGGTGGACCGGTGGGATCTAAATACATATTGCCTATCGTGGACAATACCTTGGCTGTCTAGATATTTGGTCAGCTTTTTGTTTATTAAGATATCCATCACTTTGGAGAGGATCTATATTATACCTATATAGGCCTGTAGTTGGAGGGATCGATTTTGTCGCCTTTTTTGAGAATTGGGTTAACATGCTCAATCTTCCATTGTAGGATAATAAGTTGCGCAATGGTTTTGAAATAGCGAACCTTAATAACGTCACGAGTTCTCAAGTAGACTCTTCCGAAGGATGAGTTACTTATAGGAACTGAAGGTGGATTTTGAGTCTTTGAGGGAAGTGTAAAATTACCAGAAAACAATTTAGCAAATTAATTTGCTTTTCCAACCGAATCTGATATTATTTTGTCCTGGTCTATTAGTGGCGGAAATGAAGATTCGCAAAAATTATACATGACGTTTTTAGCAAAGGACCAAAAGGTTCGGCTAGTATTAGAGAGGTATAAGATTTCTTGTCTCAACCTTTGGGTATGTAAACGTTTCTGCTGGTTACTGATCTTTTTACAATTATTTCTGACGATGAGTCTTCTGACTCATTGGCCGTGAAATTTCTAAATGTCACGTCTTTTTCTTTAAGAGCTTTCCTGGTTGAACCACGGCGTGGATGATTTTTTTACACTTTTTAACGAGTTAGGAATACAAATTTTCATACCTAACTTAATCGTGTTGTTATCAACGTCTGTAGCAAAGTCGACATTTCTATGTTGGAAACACAAGGACCAATCAAAGCTTGTTAAAAAATTATTTAGACCATCCCAGTTGGCACAATTATAATACCAGATTATTCTTTTGGGATGTATATTTTGGTTGATTAATGTGCTTGTAAAGAAACTGACATTTACAAGACAATAGTCAGATTTACCAAGTACAGAATTAACAAAGGTGGAGTACTTCTTCGGATGAGAGGTCAGAAATAGATCTAAGAGATTCATTTTATCACCAATCCGGTTCGGGGTTCTTGTTTTGACTTTTTAAAAGTTGAGAAAGGTTGTGTAAATTAGAAAAGAAAAAAGAAAAAGTTCAACTTGCTTGCTTTCGGGAGTATTGCGACTAGAATGTTTGAGCCAGTTGATATTATGAATGTTAAAATCTCCGGCTAACACAATTTCAGATTCTGGATGGTTTTCCAAAATCGTGTTGATTGTGTTAGATAGATTATCTAATTCCTCAATAGTTTCGGGCCCACTTAATTGAGGTGATATGTATAGAAAACAGAAGTGAATGATGTGCTTTCCAACATGGATTTTTACCCACATGTAGTGGAACAGTGGGTTGGATCTCTTGAAGTTGTGAAGAGAACTGTAAACAACATCAGATCGTATTGGAAATTTGTTCGACATCATGGAAATCCGTTTATAAGCCACGAATGTTACAAAAATTGATTTTGAACGTGAAACGATAAATACGACACTGACAAGAATAAAAATGACACTGACAAGAATTTAGTCATACACTATAATATAAAATACAGTGAACAAAAAAGAGTCATTACCTACATTCAACAGTAGTTTTACTTTTCGAATTACACTTAATTAATTTAACATTGTTAAATTTCGAACTAATGGAGTGTACTTCGAGAAGCAAGACTAGCTATATATTGCAAACTATCCAGTTATCAATGGTATTGATTGCTACTCGTACAGCACTGTTTTGATCCACCATTTTTTTAACGGTTAGATATAATAAACATTAGTGAAATATATTGGAAACAATAAAGAATGTAGAATATTATCAGTAACTTTGCTTCTTGAAGTACAACTCGTTAATTTACCATTATTGTATTGGTTGCAGATATTAAACCGCATTGTAGTTTATTGAAGGTAATAAAAAAAAATGGAAATTATCTAGTTATCAGCGGCTTTGCTTTTCGAATTACACTAGATTAGTTCAACATTGTGAACTACTTCGTACTTTGAGAAACAAGGCAAGAATGAGGAAAATAATCTTCTTATCACTAATCTAGTTTCTTCAAGTACAACAAATTACTTCAGCAGTGTTGTATCAGTTACAAGCATTAAGCCCCATCAGTAGAATTTAGTTGAGACAATCAAGAATGTTGGGAATATTCTGGTTTTCAGTAGCCTTGCAAAACTAGTATACTTGGACAAATCGGATCAACAAAACAAAACAAGCTGCGTACATTTCCATTGACATGTTTTATTGTAACGACACTGTATATATTTAATAAAACAAAAATTTCTAAATAAATATATCACAATAATGAATATTGTACGTATACAAGTACCAAAAGAAAAGCCATCTTATAATTTTATTCAAACTCAATTTGTATATTACACATTATATACAATGCATATGTAAATATAGCCTACACTAAGTATATTTAAGAGAGCCCTGCAAAAATAAAGTGCTCCAACAATAAATGAACATCCCATAAACATTAATTTTTTTCTTATTTTTTTTTTTTGGTTGCGTTGGTTACTCATCATCAATTTTTATTATATAATCCAATGGCGATCTAATGAAGTCTCTAATCTAATGCTAAAAATATACCAATAGAACATATACACTTAATTGCATTTAGAGAAGTAGAAAAATAATGGAAAAGAATTCGATTGCGGTCTGGCTGTTATGAACTATTATAGGAGAAAGAAATATAAAATAGAAAATAATAATTATAAAAAAAAAAAACAAACAACAAAAAAAAAAATATTTTTTAAGATTCTCTATAAAAGAAATTTCAGAATTTAGAAGATTCTCACTATATATAGATATAGGGGATATACGATGAAATCGAAATGTTGATGATAGTTACCAAAGAGTAGTTGAAAATTCTTCAAATGGGGCAAGAAAATAGAAAAGGAGGCAATTGCCATAATGTACATCAAAACAAAAACAAAAATGAAAAAAAAAAAATGGTCAAAAAGATCACCATTATTATTATCAGCACATACCAACAACAACACAAATATCATGATATATATATAGGAGCAAGCGCGCACCACCAATGAATTTTTATTCTAAAGGAATTGAATTTTTCTGCAGTCCATTTCTATGATGATGGCTATAAAATGATTATACAAACAAAATTGCAAGTAAAAAGCAAAAAAAAAAGATTAAAATCTCTGCGTGATGATACACCAATGGTCTTCCTTTTATACTACTTTTTGAATTGAGTTCTACGAAATTTTTCTATATAGTATTAGAATGTTTTTCTTCTGCATAAACGCATCAAAATATTGTTTAAGTTATTATATTTTGAAAGTTTCGCAAATATTTAGAGAGGTTTATGAAAGTACCCCAAAAGAAAAAAGATATGATTGCTAAGTCTAAATATAGGTATTGTTGAAATGTGGTTATGAAAATGCTTTAAGACACGGAAAATGGCAACAAGAGTCGATTAAACTTGTCGTGAAATGATCGTGGGGGCAGTAGTCTGGAGTAAAGATGTTCGGATAGGCAGGTTGGGAATGACAAAAATCTTTATACATTACGTGCTGGATGGTGCAGTAGGTAGAGCGCCGCTTCCAACCGCAAGGTACCATGTTCGATTCCCAACGAAGCCGAAAAATGTTTTCTGAATTTTTCGACCTGGTCACGTTACCTTTGTCATTGGGATAAAATATATAAATGATAAATAGTTGAGAGTTTTGGTTATCACTAAAAGTAAAATGGAACTATGCTATTATGAAGGCTCTAAGTACTCTACTCTAAGTAGATATAGTTTTCCACATTTAAATTAGTCTACACCATAAAAATTCTACAGAAAAACTATTGCATGCGATTGTGTATTCTAAATCTCTGAGTAAAAGCAGTTAGGGTTTTATCCCATTGCAAAAAAAAAATCCGTCTAATTGAAATAAGTAAGATGAAGATCTACAAAACGAAGTATTGATGTATTCAGTTAAATTATATCTCCAAAGGTATATGGTTATTGTTCTTGGTCGGAATATAAGTCGCAGTAAATTTTTTTTCAACCTACATTAACGTAGTAAATGTACATCCGTGGAGAAGTGGTATTTTATCTTTGATTCGAAATTTAACCCAAATAATATTTGAAAAGGGTTACTATCGCCAGTATTTTATTTGCCTGTATATCATTTATCTGTACAATATATGGGTTGGCCACGAAATCCACGAAATCCACGAAGGAAGTATTTGCTATTTTGTATCCAACAGCAGTTATGCAAACAAAATATTTATTCACACCTCTGGAACGTATCCGCATAAATACTTCTCGCTTCTTATTCCCCGATACTAACATATTGGAACTCTATTTTTGAAGAATATAATGTATAATACATTTCCATATATAACATAAATTTCCTCAATGTACCCAGCAGGCGATTCGGAACAGTGGTCTTCAAAACAAAGTTGATATGAAGCACTGTTTTGTTTTCATATCAGATGATGTTTCTTATTGTCAACCGCATTGTTTTACATATGAAGTGGATTATTATCCAATTCTAATTTGTATCCCTTTCTGTTTGGGCACAATCTGGCTTTGACTACAAAAATCAAAGATCTTTATGAAAGGTTTTATTTTTCATGTAGTATGGAACATGAATAATGAGGTTGATAATTCACCGACCCTGATTTTTTTTATTTTTTTCCTTACTCCTCTTGGTAGCATAGAACTTCCACTTGACATTTCCATCGTACTCGATTTCTAGCTGGTAATTTTACTTGTACTTCCGAGACAATGCCTAATTTAATTTTTAATCTGTTTGTACTGTCTAAGTAGAGAGTTGGCCTACTGTAGATTAAGACCACTTTGATAACTCTATCTGCGCCTAGGGGGTAAGACGACGTCATATTTTTCTGCAAGCTGTCGATGCGATCTTATCCATTTTTGACGTTAAGATGCCTGACGTTACTATGTTTTACTAGGTACGTCATGTCACATACTTTTGTTAGTTGTTGACAATTGTGTAATTATTATTAATGTTTGTACTTATTGTGTTATTTGGCTATTGTATTGTATGAGATATATGAGTATTGATAGAGATATTGATATAGGTAATATCTTTAGTTATATAAAGTATTAATTATATTAATTATTTTTATTGATTATAAATTTTATATATAATATTTTGTTATTTTTTTTAGTTATATTTTATACTACCCACTGGAATCGAACCCGTAACTACCACATCGTGATTGAAACAAATTTCTATGTTCCAACCGATTAGGCCACGAAAGAGACCAGCCCTGATTAATTCCATCTTAATTCTATGTCTTTGCGAAGCTAAATTCATATCTCCCATAGCCATATGAGTGTAATTTTAGTTATGTAAAAGGGGTATTTTATATATTTATATAGTATCTGTAAGCGTCTTGTGTTTTTTGTCCTCTATCTGGGTTTTTCAATGATATTTTTTGAAAGATTAATATTGCTAGATAATTGATTTTTCCATTTGTAAAAATTTTTTTATTTAATTTAATTTAATTTAATGAATTTTTGTTTTAAATGCAACAAGAATCTTACTTATCTAGGTTAAGTGCAGCATTTTTAGAAATATATATGGAGCACATTCGAAGAAGTACAAGTCAAAAAATTTCAAGTTTTTAGGTGAAAGTGTTTTAAATTAAAATTACTTTCCATAATTTCAACCAATAAGTCAAATTACAAATTTTAGATCGTTCAAATTTATATAGAGGATTTAAGGTGATGGCCCAATGTATAGTTTGCTTCCTTTACTTCTTTTACATCAAAAAAGTAAACGAAGTCAGTGTAGACCAAATGAAACTTTGTGAAGTTGCTTTGATATTTGTCAAAGGTTATGTTATTTATCAAAATTTTGTAAACAATTCGGTTATAATTTGCTTATTAAAATTTTGTCAACAATTCGTGTTTACTATCGTTTTTAATATTATATATGTACATTATAACGGAATCACAAGAAGTTTTGGATGTTTTATATTTAATTATTATGATATATGAAGCATATAAGTGTCTTGCTTTCTAATGCAAATTTATCTCGCAAACTTCTCCATCTTTTCCTGCAATTCTCTACCAAAATTGAATAAAAATATTCAAAACAAAATTTTTTGGAGCAATGTAACCAGAGTCTTTAAGGTTTTTTGTCCAACCTTTATCTTTTAATAATTTATTTCTATATTTTAAGCTGGTTTTATCCCAAATATCCTTATATTTATAAACCTCTGCAATTAATTTCCCTTCAAACATTTTTATTCAAGTAGGTTGATTCAAAAATTGAAAAATCAACGTTCAACAAACTGTCAAAGTAAGCAAAGTATTGAAATGAAAATTCGTCAATTAGTTGCTTAGCTTCCTTTGCTTACTTTGATTACTTTTTGCATTTGGTCAAGTACAATAGAAAATAATGTAATTTAATCCAGTTGTCAAAGTCGACAGAGGAAGTAAAGGAAACAAAGTATACATTGGACCATTAGTTATATTGTTATTATCAATACTTTTTAAATGGAATTGAGTTACAATATTTTAACAAAAGAAAAAGCCTGAGTTTTACATTCGATTTACAGAGTTATGTTGTTTTTGAAAGTCCACCATAGAATTTATATGCATCTTGCTAATAGTTGAATCTGAATCATCGACAAATGTAAATTTAATGGTTAAGTTATGTTTATTAAGTTAATGGTGAGACTGATTGTCAAATTGGTGTCGTTGGAATCACGTTTTAGTCTTCTGTTTCTGTTTTTAACTAAAATGACAATCAGTGAATTTCTGATTAACAAATTTAGAAATGCTAACCCATTGGGGTATTCCAATTCTATATTAATTGTAATCCACTGGATCAATCCAAGTTACTAACTTACAATTTTTATTAACATTATATACATACATATATTAAATGAAACTAATTTTCAATGAGCCCTCTCATGAATCCAGATTATTAAATCAATTTAGGAGAATAAAAAAATTAAATTTTTGAAAAAAGTAAAAAAAAAAAAAAACATTCACTTTTTAAAAAAAAAATTAATCCAATTGGAAATAAACAGGAACAGCTGCGTTTGTTTCAATATTTTTCTTCAAGAGTTCTAAACTTTTCTAAGTATACCTATATATACCAATATATGTATGTTGCACATTTGTAGACGCATAAAAAACGCATTTTATTTAGAGCATTACAAAAATTAAAAATATACACACCAAGAATATTGTATTCTAATGAACATGGATAATAAATTTAAAAGAAAATTTTTGCCATCATTCACAAATTCTTCCATTTTCTTTAATTGTTGTTGTTATTTCTTTTTTGCTTGTTGTTGTTGTTGTTGCTTAATAAAATAACGAAAGGTACAATTATAACAATAAAACGTCATCATAAAGATAATTTGAACATGTTAAATTCATTTTCTTTTGCTTTTTTTGTTATTATAGTTTTTTTTTTAATTTAATTAAATGCGGAAATTTCTAAATTTCGTTTTTTTGTTGTTGTTGTTGTTTTTTTTTTTGTACAATAAATAATGAAGGTAATTTTGATTAATTAAAAAGTTGTTTATATATTTGTTGTTGTTTTATAGTTTTTGTAATGAATTTATTTAAAGTTTTTGATAGAAGACAGATGAATTAAAATAATAATTGTTAAAAGAAATTATTTTCGTTTTCAATGAGAATAAATTCAATTCGAATTGGCAATAACTCTAACTGGAATATATATAAGTCTTATTTGAAAAGAAAATTAAAAATTTTAATATAAAACCATATTTGTCTCTGTTTTTCTTTCTATCGTTTTATTAAAAATTATAAATAATAACAGTAGGTATATCATTTTTCTGAATTAATTCTTTAATATATATATGAATTCCATATTGTTTTTTCTACAAATATTATTTAACCTATTGTGATTACCGCAAAAAACTATACTGTACTAATATCTAAAGGAGAAGCAATTGAATAATTTATATAGATGCTATACATCTAAGCTGATAAGTATGACATACTGTACCGTACGTTGTGAAACACCTCACTGCCTTCGAGATATTCAGTGAAATTCATTAGATTAGTCCATAAGGGTATGTACTCGTATGTACACGACTGTAGACAGGAAGGCTTAAAAACCTTTTATAACTGCAAATATTATAGTATAAACTTTCAATCATCATCATCTTATAGTGCTACAGCTCTGGGTGAGCTTTGACCTTCATCACTAGGCTCCTCCAAAAAAGTAGATTTTGTGCCGCTTGACTCCAATTTGGGATTTGTAGAGTTTGAGAATCGTTTTTTACATTATCTGCCCATCTGGTTCTTGGTCTTCCTCTATCACGGCTGCTATCGGGCTTTCTATTCAGCACCACGGCTTGCTTTCGACTTTTGTGCATTCGACTTACGTCGCCGTACAATGTCCTGACTACAATACAATGTCCGTACAATGTCCTCACTATGAATCATACTATTGAGCTCGCTGTTGCTTCTGATTCGTTGTTGCGCAGGTTATTCTCCTCGTCCACGTTCACAGTTCATATGTCCCACCCATACCTCACTATGGGTCGTATGAGAATTTTATATATCGTCATTTTGGCCTTTCTTGATATTAGTTTTGATTGAAGCAACTTTCTGTTTGCATAGATGCATCCATTTCCGGCCTGAATTCTATTATGAATACAGCATTGCATACCATTATCACTTCTTATTGTTGCTCCAAGGTATGTAAATAAATAAACTTAAAAGTAATTAGATACTATCAGGAACATAAAAAAATTTGTTTGCTTATAACTGTTACGTAAAAGCTTAACAAAACTAACAATATCATGTGGATTGCTGGATATCAGGGGATACAAAGTAATGAGGAATCAGATATCAAAGCAAAAGCAGATGGTAAGTGAATTCTTATGAGCGGAGCCTAAATTATATCGCTCAATTGCCTACCTAAGAAGAATTGTTTCCAATCAGGAAATTAAAAAACTAACACCATGCAGGATGGTTGCCGCCAAGGACTATTACAGTTTAAAATCTTTTTCAAATTTAATATTATGCCTGGTTAATCTTGATGAGAATAGATAAGTTGTAGGATACTGAGCATTTACCAAGCATTTGTTCATAACCGATAAGTTCAATACAGATAAATACAAATTCTATTTAGAGGGAGTTTCTGTCTTACATTCTAGTTGAATGCGATGCTATTAGCTTACAAAAAATATGAATATTTCGATAGGTATAACACATAGTCTAATTAAGAAATTGATATTACCATTTGGTTTATCCAAGGACTTAAGCCTGCAATGCAAAACAATCAAACGGGGGAAGGAAAATAGATTTGAAAAACTATTTGCAGCTACATAGAGCACCCTACTGTCAAAAAAACAAAAAAAAATTATGTTTTGATTCTGATTCAGCATCAAACAAACGCAGCTGTTTCTGTTTATTTCCAATTGGATTATTTTTTTTTAATCAGTATATTATTTTCATTTTCTACTGATCGTTCTGATAATTGCTGGCAATCAAACATCAATTTAGAAAATTTATTTTCATCCATTTTACGATGTGATCTCGCAATACAAATTTTTTTGTCTACTTTTGTATTTTTTAATGTATATAGTAGCATTTTTAACGGTAGGTACATATGCTTCTAATTTGGTTACTTCTCATAATGATATCCAAGAATTTGCCAAACAAAATGGCCTTAATGCATTCATTTCAATAGATTTCAATGCGAGTTTAGTCAATGAAGAATTTAGCCCTGCATTCAATGTATGCAGGGCTCAAGAATTTAGCCCTGCATTAAATTTAGCCCTGCATTCAATAATTATTAATATGTTTTAAGGGGTCTGTATACTATGAATACTGTTAACTAAAATACTTGACGCACATTAATTGTTCGATTGACCGTGATCTACCGTGATCGACATCGAACCGTGTTTTTGAAATCAACATACATTTTACTATGCGTCAATTGCGATTTCTATGTTTTATTGTTCTGTGATTAGAATGAAAGCGAACAAAAAATTTTGAATATTATTTTTATATCAAATTTACTTATAATCATTTTGGTCATCATTGACTGACTTTAATAACTATATAAATATTGTAATAACTACATGTATAAATTTTACTGTTAAATCTGATCCATTCTGTGAATCAGAAATCGATTCTCCGAAGCTTGAATGAATTTATAGTTTTCGAGCTGTAGATTAGACCCCCAGATAACAATAATTTTCTTGGTTCTAAATAATTATATATGTCAAAGTGAGGATTTGTTTATTTCCTCATAACATAATTGATAACATTTATGAATAAGAAGTTTATATAACTATATTTTATTTCTGATATTTGAAGAATATGAAACGACTTTGGATCCTAGATGTTATCAAAGAATAGGTAAAATAACACGCGAAAAACACTTAATCAGGAAAATTTCCCAAACGGTGAAGGTTGATTTCAACATCAAAAGACGTTTAACATGAAAATAAACAGCTACTGTGGGCTCACACAAAAATAAGAAGGGGAGAATTAATTTAATAACTTTTTTTTTACACTCATGAGAGTAACTTAGGTATAATCACCTTTTCGTGCTTACTTAAGTACGGTACTGCAATTTTACACTATACAATAGCTACAATATTACAAGTATTTAATTAACAAATTACTGGCTTATCTACTCACTAAATATGGAAAACTACTGCTATTGTCTTTCTTTTTATCATATATGATACTATATTAACCTTGTTTTGACTTGCAAAGTCAATTGGTCAGCTCTATTTTTACCCAGAACTATATTAATAAATAAATTTATAATCTGATTTGTCCACGGTCTGATATGGCTTTTTCGAAGAAGTAGATAGATCCTATATTTACTTACATAATAAGATGCAGTTGTAAAATTAAAATATTCAAAATTTACATTAACAATGCATGGGGCCCAACTATATTATTACATATTTGTCTAAATTACAATTCCTCGTTAATCATATTTTAATTTAATTATTTTTTTTTGGCAGCTTTAGAAAATATTTTTTTAAATTTTAATCTTATAAAGACCATGTTTTGATTAACGTTCATAAAATTTTATAATAAAATTATATTTAATAATCATCAGCTGGTTATATACGAGTAGATATGTACAATGTACATTAATAGCATACCCATATATTATTGCTTGCTACTTTTATATTGTATACAATAGAAACGGTATAAAATAGGACCCAAGTAAATTTTTTATGCACATATTATTATAGTTTTGGTCAACCAACGTAATAATTTTGTTTTTCTTTTTTCTAGATTTCTAAAATTTTCATAGAAGGTAAAAGAATTTAGGAAAAATGACAAAAAAACAAAAAAACAAAATCTGCAGCAATTCTGTCATAGTATAAATTTTATAGTGAGCGTACGAACGTACATACCATACTCTTACTATCTGGACACATCTTTTGCTAGCGAAATATACAAAACAATAATAATAATAATAATAAAAATTGCAAAGAATATTAAAAATAACAGAAAACAAAAAGAAAAAAAAATGTAAATAAACTTGGAACTTTCAGTTGTTCAATTTTAACTTTGCATGTATAGGGCACAACGTTCGTTCACCTCCTAACTGGCCATTGGCCGATGTAATGCATCTTTTTTTTTGTTGTTTTTTTCTTATTGTAATTTTATTTATTATTTTTGCAATTTTTTTTTTTTATGTTTTGGCTTTTTTTGTTTGTTGTTGTTGTTCGCATCCACATTATACTATGTGCGGTGTGTTGACTGACTGTAGTGCAATTTTTACTTGAGTGCGATTTTTTTTTTTTTTTGCTTTCATTCCTCTTTTTTTCATTTTTGTTGTTGTTTTTTTTTTTTTTTTATTATTATTTTGTTAACATTTTTACATCGCGCGACCGCTTCGGTTGTTTGGAGCGTTCAATGCACCTCAAAAAAAAATTGTGTATATACATAAGTATATATATCTATATACATAATATATATCGTTGAGGTATTTGATCGCTTTGTTTCTTGTGGTTTTCTCATAATATAATAAAACCATCTATTGGTAAAAATGCACATTAGAAATCATAAATTTTGTGCAATTTGTTCATTGTGCAGAGTTCATTGCAATTTGTTTAAAATTTTTTTAAAAATATTGAAGACGATTTGTGTTAGAGTTCGATTTATTTTGTTAAAAGTATTCACATATATATCATTAAACTTCACTTTTAATTTAACCATGTGTTGTTATAGTAACGATTTTGATCTTCAGGCTCATTGCCGAATGATTGCACCATAAATGATTAGTAAAAGTAAATTAATACAAAATTTTAACGTTAGCGGAGCTAGATATTACATTCAGCTGTTCTTTCATATACTTGAATTATAACAAATTCAATCCGATCCCGATTGTGATGGTAAATTGGTTACTCCCTATAAAATGTGTTTATCGAACATTTGCTTTATTTAATCAATTTTCTGACAGATTATGTGAAGATAAATTATGTGTTTACGAGTCCCGTTGTATTAAATTTGCATCAAGAAGCTACTTCTGCTTATACTTCTACTTATATTGAATTAATGATAACATGACAGATTAGTCCACAACCATCTTTGAAGTAGCAATATTTAGTCCATTTCAGATTTTATCAACCTTAAAAATTAATTAAAAGCGATATTTATTTATTTGAACACAATGGGATGGATACTTCAGTTACTTGTATAGTATTTAACTAACAGCACAGGATAGTAAGAGTCTGGGCATGTATTAGAAAAACTTAACCACATCTTTAAACTTTTTTATTCTGAACAGACAAAACTTTGGTATTAAATACTGGCCAGACTGGCATAACTGCAAAATGACAATTCTAAGTAAGGGAAGCACAATTGGTTTAGAAGCTGTGTTGTGCAGTGCTGTTAATGTCCGCTTTTATTTTTTACAAGCCCAAAAAAAAAAAATCTTCTTCTTGGATAGAATGCTATGAATGGATACTTTACAAGCTGTATGCCGATTTTGTATACAAGATGGAAGCCAAAAAATATTTGTTTCTATTGATTTGAACCTACTTACAGTTTTGATACGATTTTTTAAATTATGTTCTCGCTTTATCATTTCGTAGAGGCAACACATTAGATCACCTGTACACGACCAATTTACTTAGATTACATAATAGATTTTACTTAGATTTATTGATTGAGTTATATTATAGCAATATGAATTTTCGTTTGTTTTTTATGTATAACACGTTTTTAGCACTAATTTTAGTTTATTTTAACCATTAGTGATAATACGATCAATGGCAGGGAGAGTTGAAATAAATAGATAACTTGCCCGCATAACTTTCTGTCCATCAGAATCCTACCACCACCCTTGATATTTTAATATGGCGCCCTATTAGAAGTCCTCTGTGTTTTAGTGACTTAATAAGATATTTTTATAGTTTTCACTTCTTTTTTAACATTCACGATGAAATTCGTGGATCATCCTGATAAATGTTTAGTGGTATATATATGTATGTTATCTTGGCAAAAGACAACATCTTCACCATAAATCGATTCATTGCAATTTTTATTACTTTTACTGTTTGTACTGTTTGTAAATAAATGGATATACGTTAATTTCAAATTATAAAAATTGTGAAATGGAAATACATAGTTTATTTTTTCATACAAACACAGCCATATATACATAATATGAACACTGTCTTAATTGTGAACGTCTAAAGAAGTTTTTCTTTTCGCCGATGATGGGCTTTATGGCAACAAAACAATAAAAAATAGTTTTAAAAGCAAAAAAAAAACTAAAATAACAACAAAAATAATATTTCATTTTCATTTTCCAATTTTCGCTTTTCTTTTCTACAAGATCGTTAGATTTTCAACATTTTATATATGTATGTATGGTATGTATATTAGATTTAAGGTTGAGTGCAATGAGTGCACTCAAATGAGTAAAAATAAAGAAAAATAATATCAGATTATCAGATTGGCGGTATGGAAAAATGGTAGTGAAAAGCAGCAATCGTAATAATACCAACAACTAACTTACCAAGCCGAAGATCATTTTTCTATTATTTTTTTTTTTGTTATTGTTGGTGTTATTGTCGTTGTTGTTTTTGATAGATAAGAAAAATAAAATTTTAAATTACAAGAAGACGTAAAGTTGTGAGGTGGTTATACTCAAAAGCCAAGATTTTACTAAAGAGAGAGAGAAAGAGAATCTATTTTTCTTTTTTCCTGTTTACTTATTGTTTTTCAATTTTTTTTTTTTTTCTTTTTTTTTTACAATCGAATGCAAGCAAGTTCGTGAGGTGTTTGACTTCTGTAAGTTTCTCTAAAGGTAAGCTTTAAAAAACTAACAATGTTGATATGATTGTTGTTGTTGCTATTTTCTTATTAAATGTTATTAGAGTTGTTGTGATGCTTTTTTATATAACAAATGTATATGTTTGAATATGTGTTGTTCACCAGTGTTGGATATGATTATAGCTAAGACAATATTCAGAAAAGTGATTGTGATCGTTGGTATTTGAACTTGGAAAATCGATATAAAATTAAGAGAAAAAATATACATAATAATAATAATAAAAGGGAAATATGTGAATATATAAATACTATATTCTAATATATAATAATATATATATATATATTTTTTATTGTTTACCAAAAAAAAAACGGTATCTTTTCCTTAGTTAAAATTTTTATAAATAAATTATTAAAAAAATTTATTATTTTTAATTATTTTAAATTGAATGGAAACGATTAATATCTCCTATATACAATTTTATATATATATACATATATATATATATATATATATAATTTATTTTTTGATAATTAATTTCAATTGAAGCCAAAAGGTACATATAACCCTAATTATTGTTTTTTATTATGTTTTTATTTTTTGAGACTTTCTTCTTCTACGTAATTGTTTTCAACTTTATTTCAATTGGGTTATTGCGATTATATATAATTACTTACTTAATCAGTACTAAAGACAATATACCTAATTTTCTATTGCTTTTCATTTCATTTGATTTGTGACAAATTTTAATTTACTTGGTTTTTAGATTTTGCAGATCGAGTAATATTCCAATTTCTAGCTGGGCCAAAGATCTCTTTCCTTTTAAATAAAAATTAATTTGGTTTTATTAATTTTATTTTATTAACTTTTTGGACCATTAAAGAGAGACCCAGAGTTGCTTTATCATTCACGAAAATTACAACAAGGATATAAATTCTTAATACGCGAACGAAAAAAAATTATTTCTAGATTTATCAAAGATTATTTAAGAAGTAATAAAATGTGGTGAATCCTGTAGATGTAAAAAACTATTTTGCAATCTTTTATTTTTCGAATGGCATATTTTTTTTTTTGAGGCCAATTTATGCCCCAATTGTAAAGTATTTTACAGAAATGAAAAAAATAATTCACAATAGGCTTCCATATTTTTACTGTTCATTAGACAAATCATCCATATTAATTTTTCATATCCATTCCAAATTAATTTGTCCATGAAAAAAATAAGAGGTAGTAAGAGGTAAAGTCTACTGGGACAACCTATATATAAGTCCATCCTTCAGCCTACTAAGACATTCCAGTGTGTTTCAGTCAGAGGTGATGGCAATAAAAGAAGCCTCAAACTGGCTGAGATCCAGCGTATTATCTGTCAGAATTATCTGTATACTCATAGACAGTCAGGCCGCAATTAAAGCACTGGAGTCGGTAACCATCAACTCAAAAACCGTGTTGCGGCCTAACGCAGTTCTCTGGACGAACTAGCTGATAGGTTCAACATATTGTTACGATGGGTGCCAGGACATAGTGATATTCCGGCTAACTGCATTGCAGATCAACTTGCTAGAGAGGGTACTATATTAGAAATCCTTCCGGAAAGGTCAGTTAAACAAGAATGCAACATCTCCAAGCAAATCTGGCCTATGCTGAACCTGAAGCGATTCCTTAACCTACTAACTCTGAAAAGGTGTGACTTTATGGTAGGGGTCATTACGGGTGGTAAGCATGTTCCCTCAAACGACTTTTGCAGAATAAGTAGAGAAGAGGAGAAGGATGAAACTTTCCAACACCTACTCTGTTTCTGCCCTAGTCTCTACCATAAAAGGAAAACCTTCTAGGAGCCTTCTTTCTGGATTCGCTGGGTGATCTTGAAACCACTAATATCAAAAATCTCCACAGCTTCGTTAGAACCTGAAATTGGTTCAACGAGAGGAGTCTTACGCGAGGAAAGCTCTCGTTGTATCACAATGAACCTTACCGGTCTAAGTGTGTCGGCGTACTGTCGGCAGCAACTGCTACTTGCAGTTTCTAAAACTATTTTCACACAATAAAATATAAATTCTTTTAATGTCATTGTATCTTTTTTCGATTAGAGGAACCTATAGTCTAAATATATTTAATTTGTAAATTATGGTGCAAAGTATGGTGGTAAAAATTATGGTGCAAATATATCAACCATTTCAAAACCGATGTTCATTAGTGTTATTTTAAATTATAGATATTTAAAAAGAGACATAGCGAAACTAAATATTTTTTCAAAATTAATTTCAATTTATAATTTCACCCCATATATAAGTATACAAATGCATTTATCAAATTCATCAAAGTATAGAGTTCACTAAATAATTCTTCGCCAGAATTAAAACTAAATATAATTTTCTTTTTTTAGTTAATTTTTGCGTATGCGGTTGTTGCCTAAGATAATTTAATAAGAAAATTATATAGTGCAAAAAATAAATTGAGATGATGGAAAATATATGAAAATATATATATTCATAATGAAATTAAGAACGATTTTTTATCAAGTTTCGTCGAATTTTGAGTAGCGGGCGAATACTAGTTTTATTTTATTCTGAAAAATTCCGAATAAAAGGCAAACTTCAATACAGGAAATTCATAGAAAGCACAATATATTATAATTGAATCTTGTTATAAAATGCAAACAGATCACGCAAATACATGTCATACTTACTAAGAATCTTAATACAAATATTAAGCCGAAGAAGAATAATGAAGTTCATACATACTCAACTAGCAATGAACCTCAAATAAAGGTAACATATTCAACAAAAAAATTTAACAAACATGATACAATATGCAATACAGCATACAAAACGTATAATGAATTACCATTTGCGATCAAAGAAACTGCTCAAATATCTAAATTCAAAAGCAAAATTAATGATTATTTTCATCAATTAAATAATAGTAATAATACTTAATATTATATATACATATAAAAAAAATCAAATTTAAATACCTTCTATAAAAAACAAAAAAAATCCTTATTTTAAAATTAAAATTGAACTGAATTAAAACTTAATTAGTTATAAGCTCTGTACGAGCAATTGAGCTCATTTGAGTAAATAAATCAATAATAATGTTATTATTCTCATTTCTTGATTAAATCATAAAAAATACTACATGTGAAAAACACATGAGGCGCATTTTTTTATGTTACGACTCACTTGTAATTAATACACAGTATAGAGTCAGTATAGAGTATTTTTTACAACAGTATCTTGCGAACAGGATTTTTTGGTACAGTATTTCATATTCAACCTACTCAGTCATCGTATTTGATATGATTTAATATTGTGTTCAAGCTATTATTTGAAAAATGAAACACGATTTTTTTAGAATAGTTTTTTGTTAGTAAACAGCATCAAATCAAATCACTAAAATTATATTATCATGAGCAAAAATTCAAAACAGATTTATTCACAAGCTATTTTTCTATTTACACATCTCCACTATAACCCAATTTCATCAAATAAAAATCAATTATTATTTATATGAAATTTTCAAACATCATGTCATAATGTGTTGTGTAATTAATCAAATATCATAACAATTCTTTATTATGTCAATCGATAACTAATTAAATATAATATCGGTTACATACCACTATATTTTCTATTACTGTACCCGATTATAATATCGAGCTCATCTCATCTTGTAAAAATAAATCTGCAATTAAGAATTGCACAATTCAACAATGCTATATAAGAATTATTAAAATTGTTAATTTAAAATACAATCAAAGTATACTTTGGTGAGTACTTAAATAACACAAAAAACAATCAACTTTAATAATATAGTAGTATGCCGGCTTAACAGGATATCACAAAAAAAAAAATAGTGTATAAATATATAAAATTCATCACAACATGTAATTATTTACTTATTACTATTATATTTGTTTAATTGTGATTCAAGGTACATATTGTGTACTATACAGTACTACACTATTACATAACAAAAAAAATTAAAAATTACTTTTATCCTTGAGTGTTGTTCACTGTTCTATGAATTCCCGATGTCTCATTATCCTTTAGGAGTTCTTTCCTATTCTCTATATATTTAAACAAAAACAATAAACAAAAAAACAACAACAAAAAAGACAATGTAACAGCATCTAATTTATTGTGAACGAATTTTTGTTCTTTCGAAAACAAACCCCCATTTTTTATATAATATAGAACTCCCTATATAAAACTCCCCATAGTTCATTTACTTAACTGTTTTTCTTATATCTACACTATATAAGAATAGAACCTATACCCCATATAACAGTCAAATGAATGCGTGCCCAACATCATATTATAGTGAAGTTTTCATTCATTATTTTTATAATTTTTTTTTTTTTTTTTATCTTTTGCTTTTGTTTTTCTTGCAATCTCTCAACAGAGTCCTCTTGTTAGTTTTTTATATGCATAAATTACTTAACAATATCATCAACAAAATAATCATCATCATTATCATCATTATTATTATAACAGAAAATTTTTATATATGGTGGCAATAAATGTCATTCAAAAACAACAAAAATAAAAAAAACAAAAATGAGTTTTTCTATGCCTTTAAGCGTTTGTTTTATGAAATTTTTCATGTGTGATTTTCTTATTGTTTTACATTTACTATCATCTATGATTAATAGATAATAGAAAGCTTTACTTTAATTATACTTCAGTTCGTACAATTTGAAGTCGGTTCACTGACAAAAAGTATTTTGTCCTTATACGTATGTATACTGTAATGTTTGGAAGGTCTATTTGTACACTAAGAATAACACTTAAAATTACTTTATGTTCAAATATAAATTATGAATAATTTTAGTTTCATTTGTTAATTAGTTGCTTAGCTTGAAAGGCGATCTTTTATCGTTGTCAAAACGTTAAAGTTATCTAACAAAAACTTATACTATACCAGTCGGAGTTAAATTACGTTCTGGTGACTCCACATCTATATCGCTATAAACATTTTTATTTAGTTATGGAGTTTAAGCTCGAATACTGGCATACGTCATGCAATATGATGTCCTAAAACGTTTTTGTTTTCTCATTAGGTGCTTGACAGTAATTTCTTTTCGTGCTTAATTTAAGTACGGAATCACTGGCGTAACTGTAAATTTTTATTATATATTTTATATATACAATGTTTTTCGATTATTTATTTATCAAATTTCTGACATATCAACTCTTAAATGTGAAAAACTACTGCTATATTGGTAGCGTCTAGACGAACAGTTATTCAGTCAATTTTCACTGTCACTTAAAACTGAGAAGATGCCTACACATTCAGTTTTGAATGAAAAAACTTACAGATAGCGAAAACTGAGAATTGTCATTTATGTCACAAAAGTGGAAGTGAAACTTAAAACAACAATAAAACTCAATTTTTAGAAAGTGCAGAATTTTTTATTTGTTTGGTTCGTTTTAAGAAAGAATAGGTATGTTTACATTATTAAATGCCTTAATTCAAAGGTAAAATTCAAATGTTTTTTTTCTGTGTTTATGGTTATGCTGTATATTTTGACATTAAGATTAGAAACGTTGGCTATGAAACTCGGAATGATTGAAATCGAAAAACTGGCAACAAATGAAAGGCATTTTAAATTTTTTTTATTCTTTTCAAACAACAACAAATACATGGATTTCAGGAAAACCGACAGTGTTCACTGACCGTCTAGACACCGCCATTATTGTCAGCAACTAAGCTTTCTTGAATTCATTTTATTTCAGTTTTTACCAGATTATATTTTTAATTATTTTTTGTTATTTATTTTACTGCAATGACAAAGAAATCAGGTCGACAACCAATAAATATTTTTTTTTTTATTCGTCGGGAACCGAACCTGTGATGTTTTGGTTGAAATGCGGTCACTTTATCTCTACTGCGCCACCTAGCTTGTAAATATATATTTTTTTATTCTAGACTGATGGCTGCTTTTAGTGAAACCTTTCATATGTGTAAGTTTCATCTGTTACTACGTAATGTGCGTATCTTGTGTTGGTACTACACTTGTCATTCATAAAAAAATTAACTAATTGTTTCCGGTTACCGAGTAATAACAATTCTTTGTTACAGCAGTATAACATTATCTTCGTTACTGCGTTAATTTTGTTAATATTTTATAAGTGATAAGAGTAAAAACAGGTACTGCTAACTGTTATAGTGACATACCAATACTCGACATTCTGAGTTTTCGTAGTTTAGTTCGTTAATGATAAACTAGTCTTGATGGCTACATGACTTCATGAAACTTTAATCATTATTTGACAGTGTTAGCTTTGGTCTTTATCAGTATATTACATTAAAATGAATATTTTAGTATATTTCATCAATTATTATTTGTCTTTCAATACTTCCGAAAATTGTAAAATAATAAAAATCGCTTTCTATATTATATATATACATATATCAATTTGGTTTATGTCTTCGCTTAAAAGCCAGTTTTTCTACTAAATGTTTTCGGTGGACTACGGATACTAATAAAATTATTACAATCATAATGAGAAAGACTGGAAAAATATTTGCTACTAAGTTTTTTATTATGTACTCTGAAATACCGATAACTTGTGCTACATTGTAACTCATTCTAGCCTTCCTTTCTTTTGAGGGATTTATAGTAGCAATATAATATTA
This sequence comes from Argyra leucocephala, assembly GCA_963942445.1. Taxonomy (NCBI): domain Eukaryota; kingdom Metazoa; phylum Arthropoda; class Insecta; order Diptera; family Dolichopodidae; genus Argyra; species Argyra leucocephala. Next base: position 129,509,894 of record OZ012679.1, read on the forward strand.
TTATTAGATCATAAGAAACAATAATGAACTGTATGAATCATAAAGGTATGAAGGATAAAGGTCTTGCTTATTCTCCATTTCCTAGAATTTATCTAGGCTCCAATATAACTTTCATTGTATTATTAATTTGGATAGTAATAGGTTGTTTCCATCAGCTACAGCCATATAAATTATTATTCTTCCCTTTTTTGTTTTTTTTTTCTTCTTTTATCGCGCTATAGTCTGAGTGCCGATCTTGTCCTGCAAAGTAATATATTTTCTTAGCTATTGTTTTCCAATATTCAATTCAAAACCAAAAATTTGAAAAAGACTGGAAAAACATAAAGATAAATTTAAGTACGTCGCACAGCATCGCATTTAGTAGAATGGTATCGTTAACGCTGTACAATGAGCTAAACAGCATTTATTATTAGTGTCTCAGAATCCTATAAAAACATATTTTCTAATCATTTTTGATTTCTAAGACATCATTTTTTAAAATTCTTATAACTTACTGAAAATATATACACACATAGGTATATTTAGTTGATTCAAATATTTAAAAAAATATATTCAAAATTGCATTTTACATGTGTGATTCATCCTACAATAATTAATAACAGAGGAAGCTCTACTTACTATCAATGTTTTATCATTTTTCATACAACTTTGACTACATCAAAACATTAATGTGAAGGCATTTTAGTCTATTTCAATATAAGAAAAAAAATAATAATAATCTTACATATTTACATACAAACATACAAAATAAATTTTCCTGCAGATTTAGAAATAGGTGGCTGAATTTTTATTTGTTTTTTTTTTTACACAAAAATAAAAATAAAGAAAAAAACAATAACAAGCCATAATGATGTATCCTGTATATACCCCTACGTAATATATCTTTTTTTTCTTTTTTTTTCAATCTCAATTCAAGTTTTTTGCCTTATGGGGTAGATAGAACGTGTGAATGCGATGATTTTCATTCATAAAATCGTGATGAAGAGCTGCTCATCTATGAAATGAAAACAAATTGTTTTTCACCTTTTTTTTCGTTTTTTTTTTCTTGTTTTTTTTTATTTCGAAATTTTAATTTGGAAACATTTGTTATCCTTGAAGATGTAATGTATGTCTGTATGTTGGTGCATTTGAAACAAAATAACAATAACAATGTAACAAAAAGAAAATTATTGGTGTAAAAAGGTTTTTATGACGTGTGCCTAGTATTTTTAGTAGCAATATTAGATACACACAGGTAGGTACATATAGAAACATTGTATTTTTGAAAGAAAAAATATGTTCATGAATATTTTTCTTATTCTGAGTGTATTACCCATTGTTATTCTTCAATTCTCTTTCGTTCTCTATAATTTACTTTTATTGTTTTGTGTTGCTTTCAACTTTTTTATTTTTCTTATTTTTTATTTCTGTCTTAATAAAAAAATATTTTTTTTTTTTTATGAATGAAAATACCCCCTTCTCTTTGTTTCTTTTTTTTTGTCTTTTAGTTTTGTTCTTTTTTAGAAAATTTTGAAATGGTCTGAAAATTTACACAATATTCTCAACTGATGAAATAATTTTCTACTTTGAGAAAACAATAAAAAAAAAAAATTATAATTGTCAAAGGATCTTAAAAGTTTATTTATTTCATCTATGGTTGTTATTGTTAGATTTATGATGGGTATATCGAGTTAAACGACCTTAACATGTTTTTTTTTTTTGGTATTTTTTCATTTCATTTTTGGTTTTTCGAGGTTGAAGAAAATTATTGAAATAGAAATAGAAGCTGCGTTTGACCAAGGTTGATAGTCTTTAAAATACTTCCTGTAGAACTCTAACAGACTAACGAATGCAAACTATATAAGTGAAATGACAATTAAAACTAGCCAATTATGACAAATGATTAAAATTTCTATAACTTTTATTTTATGTATCAAGATTATCTTTAATTCAACAAAGCCTATAAGAAAAGTATTTTTGAAGGATTAATGATTTTAGCATAACGCAGTTTGAATTGATTTGTTTGTTTGGAGTGTCTAACAAACTTCCGCGACATCATAAATGTATCGATCAACATATTGACTTATGATCTTAGATGTCAAAAAAAATTGTTTACATTGTCTCATGATCGATAATTAATTTTACAGTGTATCCGCGACTCATTTTCACGACACGGGCTGTTAAATTATGTATCCGAAAATTTTTTGATATTTTGGTACAGTTATGTTGAGTTTTTTTTATGAATCAAGCAATAAATTTAAAAATTAAAGAAAAATAAGTATAATTTTTTACTTCGTGTTTCAAAAATAAATTTAAAAATGTTTTTTTTTTTTATTTTAATTAAACTTTAGTTTTAATAGAAAATGGACTCACGAAAGAAAGATGCTTTTATTAATTATAAGACTAAATCACATAGAAGATTTTTCTTCAAACAAACAAAAAAAAAATTTTTAGGAAATGTTTGTTATTATATCTCCATATTTAATTTTTCACAAATAAATTCAATTCAAATATTTTAAAAATTCATCCACAAAATAGGTATCCACAAGAGTATAATATTTTGACGTTTGATTTGACGTTTATTTCAGAGACAATGTGCTTAGAGTGATCGAAATTGTAAGCAAAGTACATTGTGTCGCAAACAGAATATTGTCAGTTCAGAAAATTTTTATTTGTATGTACATTGTATTGGTTGAAATTTTTTTGCATACATTTCCGATGTCACCGGTTGTTGGTATTGTCAAATAAACATAAAGGTTCAGATTGAATTGATATATTGAATTAAAAATATTAATAATAAACAAATCTTATAAACTTTTATGTAAGATATTTTGACATCTCTATGAATATCAATATTTATGAACATAATATACCAAAGGCCAGATAAATGAATAGTATATAGTAATTGATTTCGAAAGCTTTGAATAATTTTAATATGAAGTTGTTTAGTACAACGCTATAATTGAATAACCTAAACTCACACTGTCTTTAATAATATTAAAATGTTGTTATACGTCGATAGGTTAAACTTACGATCGATCGACCATATCATCTCTCTTTATTTATATGCTCTAGTGTTTTTCTCTTGACATGTTCTTTCCATTGAAGTTTGGCATTTAGTATCATATCCAAGTATTATTATTTATTTTTTTATTCAGTGATTCTGCAGATAAAAATTAGATTCAGGTTTCCTTTCGGAATATATCCAAGTATTTTACGGTATTGTCGTATGTTATACGACTTCATATACTTTGACTGATTATGAGCTCATTACAGCTTATTTATAGGACCTTTTATATGTTTATCAATTGCCGTCATTGCTTTCCAGTTTTGTTTATGTATAATAGTTTTTATTTGGGGAATGTCGCTTATAATGTTATAATAAATATACAAATGGGTAAAAATAAATATGAAATTTTATAAAAAAAAGAAATAAATAAAATTTTATATTTTAAAATTCAAAATTCTTTATGGAATTCATAAAATTAACATTTTTACTAATAATCGAAATACATAAATTTTTTAGGTTTTATTGTTGGAAATAATCGAATATTTTCTTTTTAAATTTACTAAATATGTTTTCAAATCTGGAAGTATCTATATTTGATAATCTTTTTTTTTTATTCTTTTTTCCTTACTCTTTTTGGGAGCATAGGGCTTCCAATTGATATTTTCATCGTACTCGATTATCATCATTTCTGTTTTTGAGGCAATGTCTAATTTCATTTTTTAATCTGTTTATACTGTCTGTAGAAGATTGTATTGTTGAAGATTGTTGTTGATAGTATTGTAGACACTTTAATAACTCTATCTGCGCCTACGTCATATTTTTTGCAAGTTGTCGCTGCGATTTTATCCATCTTTGACGTTAAGATACCTGACGTTACTATATTTACTGGGTACGTCATGTCACATAATTTTTACCGTTGTTGACATTTGTGTAATTATTATTAGTGTTTGCCCAATATCTATTTATTGTGTTGTATGAGATATATGAGTAGTATTGATATAGATGCTGATATGTGTAATATTTTTAGTTATAAAGTATTAATTATTAATTTTTTTTTTATTGATTATAAATTTTTATATATATAATATTTTGCTATTAAAAAAGTAAAATTAAAAGGAAAATATTCGCTAAAGAATAAATTTTAAAGTTATTCATTCGACTGTTCAACACAATTGAATGGAATTATCTTTTTAGAAATAAATTGGTCTCAATACACAATTCAGTTCATTCAATAAAAAAGTTAAAAGTTTTCGATTCTGAAATACATATCTTGGCTATACTCTTCGTCTCTATTTAAAGTTGATGATAATATCAATGTGATCCAAATCAAATGGAGATTTTCAAATGTTACTGAGATAATACGTAGGTACTTAATTATTTGACAATGTTGTACTAGTACTTACAATTTCCCAATGGCTCATTATTCTATGCTGAAATAGTTTCTAGAAATTCTTTCAAGATATATATTGCATATTTCTGGTCTTGTTCTTCTTTCCGGTTACCCTATTGATCGCATTGCTATATATTTTTTAAATCCATTTTTTGAAAATTTATTGTCAAATAGACCTATTTTTCGAAACATTCATTGATTTTTCTACTATATTTTGCTGTTGGACGTGTACACACGGCTTGTGATAAAAAAAAATATCAGAAGAATCAATGAGATATTGTTTTTATTTTCGTTGGTTCTTACTTACTTACTTAGGTGACCAACAAACCATGTGCGTCAATTAATGAAAAAATTAAATACAATTTTTTTTTTTTTTTCGGTAGTCTGAATTTCACATTAGCTAATCTTTATAAAGCTTGATCTCTATTCTCTTTCTCTCTATTACACATCTATTACAAATGAAATATGAGAACATTCACTATATAGCCTTAGTTATGTATTTTTACTATAAAATTTTCATTTCAATCCTACAGGGGTATTCGCGCCCACGAAGAAAATTTAAGCCACATTTCATTATATAAGTACAAAATTTTCTTAATTATTCTTACTAACCATTTATTTATTTATTTATTTAACAGTGGACCTACAGATTAATCTGCAGGCCAACTACAGGCCCTTTTCGCTTTCGGAATAACCATTTGCTATTTTTTTTTTATATATGGTCTTTTTGTCGGAAAACCATAATCAGATAAATAATGATTATGTCCCTTTCTAGTGAACGCAAAACCATTGTGTAATTATATCTTAAGACTTTATCTGAAGGCTGATTTCTGAAATTGCATATGCAACGTTACTGTCACTAAATACAAAATTTATTATTGTTTTTTAATGAAGCACTTTGTGCCCCAACTCCTTCATTTAATTAAAGACTGGCATACTTAATTATAATTTTCTTGTAACGGGGCAAAAAGTGGAAACACCTAATCGCTTTATCCTAGTACATCAAAAATTGTCAGGTTCTAAATTTTGTTTCTACAAATTAAAAAAAAAATTTGTTTTTCATATTTCATATTTTTAGCTTAAACATCAGGAAAACACACGATAAATTACAGAAAATTTTATTTTATTATAAAATTTTAAATACATAAACTTCGATCGTTATGATGCAGTCGTAATATCATTTAGCTACTAATCAAAAGATCCTAACTTTTAATACCATTCAGGGCAAGAATGTTGTACAAAATATTTTAATTTTTCATTAAAACTAAATAGTTTTAAGCTTTAGATATCACTTAAAATAAAAATTGAATTAAAAAAGCAAATTATGAAGGCAAAATTATTTTAGTGTTAATGTTGTTTTCAGATTTAAATTGACATACTCGTATATACCAAAAGATCAAAAAAAAAATTGATCGTATATGTGGTGATAGTGCCAAGCCTCTGGACGTAAATTACAATTAGAGCTAGGCTTACCAGCCATTCGGTTTTTATATGAACAGTTCGGTAATCAAATAAATTGTTCGTTGTTCGTTTGGCACCCAGACCGAACGTTAAAATGTTTGGTTATTTTATCAATTAATTAAATTCTATTTAAAAAAAAAAAAAAATTATTTTAGCTTAAAAATATTGTTTCTACAAAAACAGATAGTAAAATGTTGCTCAAACTAATGAAATTTGTATATTGTATTTCCATTAGCAACGCCTACACTGAAAGAGTGTTCTCAATAATGGGTAATATTTGGACTTATGAGCAAAATAGACTAGATTTAGAAGTTGTTAAAGCAAAACAACAATTGAAATTAAATTTTGAAATATCTTGCTAAGAATTCTATGACTACATTAAAACTAAACCAAAGCTTCTTGAGGTCGCCAAAAGTAATAAAAAATATATCTGGAAGAAGAAGTGATAATTCTTTCATAATGGCTGAAATATTTATTTAATGCTTTAGAAACAACCTCTACTGAAAATGAAATAATCTTCGTTAAAGGAACACTGCCTTCACTAGGACAGGATTGGCTGCATAAATTCATCAACCGCAATTTTAAAATAAATGTAGTCCAGTGTGAATTCATTACCCCTCGACATTTAAATGTCAAAAAAATGAAATATAGATGCTTTAAAATGACAATCCCGTCGCATATTGCTCAGAAGTTATTGTTATTGGATGAAAAGAATAAACACTTATGGCAGAGCATTAACGCAATGGCTTCAGCTTGGAAGGAAAAGCTGCAGAAAAGAGGGCAAGTAAAAGTAAAAATAATAGTATCAAAAAAAACACACTAATAAAACTACCACTGTACAAAATAAAAATATAAATATTTCAAATAAATGTAGTAATAATAGTAAAAAAAATAATACTATAAACACTTTAAAAAACAGTAATATTAATATTAATAATAATCACAATTTTAAAAATAACAACGACAACACTAAAAACAACTCAAGTAAACATATTACCACCACAAACACTGATCATAAAAAAACTTCAAACTCCACATATAAATTTCCCAAAATTCCTAAAAATACTAGAACTAACCCAGCCCCTGTTTCTAACCTTAATATCTACTGTGCCCCATTCACTCCTAATAAGTTAATTGCCCCATTCACTTCAAATGAGAACACTTTATCTGTAACTCCTACGCGACTTTCTACTGCTGTACAACCTCGATCAACAAACACTGTAAAAACGACAGCTTCCTCAATTACAGCTCCCGAAACTTCATCTCCTGTGTATACTTCACGTCCTTCCCCGCAGCCCCAGTCAATTCCTTCTCTATTTAACCCTTTGACTCCCCTGTTGTGAAAATTACTAAAAACTCCGTAGAAATTTATAATAGTCGCTATGTTCTCGCGCGTCTTGGGGACACTAGATTACTAGAAAATGTGAAATTATATTTGGTTTATCTCCATGATAAACCGGACTCAATCTAACAAATATTTACATGAGTTTTCATGAAGGCTCTGGTGTACCACCTAATAAAGTTAGATCGGATCTCATCTCATATGAAACTCCCGAATCCTCTAAAAGAATTAGTCACTTACAAGGAGTCAGAGAAAATCACAACAAGTTTTTTCGTCCCTTACCCAATCAATCTGATTGCGATAACTTTTTTATTTATTATGATTTCATTTCTTTATTTGGAAATAATGAAATTGAAAGTATGACTAAAAAGTTTTACGATTTAATGTTTGAGGCATTTCGATTCTATATTCCAATTATTAAAATTAAAGATCCTAATTTAAACCCGCCTTGGTTCACTAAGCATACTAAATTATTTATTTTTCTTTAATTGGTTTGATTGTTCGTATATTGGTCGAGAAAAAGGTGGTAAACCTAATTAGAGCGTTCATTAGAGAAAGAAATTCAAGATCTAATTGACTTCCTTAACCGCAAAAGTTGACAAAAGAATCGATCTTTAACAAAGAATCTTCTAAAATAAACCTATAAAACAGAAACAAATGAATTACTCCAGTTGTGACATCACAAAAACATAAACTGTTTACAAATGGTACAATTCTAACTGTAACTGAAAAAAAGGCAACTTCAACCTTACCACCTAACTATAATCCGCAAAATATAAAACAAAAATATTAATTTATATACAATGAACTTTACTAATTAAGATCAACTTGGACTAAGCTAAGTTATTTAATTTTGTAGAAAACACTGTAAATTATTAATTTATTTTTACTTAATACATTACACAAGCGCAAAAACACACAAACAATAAAATTTAATAATAACATAAATGCATACACATTATAATACATAATATATATTAACCATATTTTAAACATCGGGTGGCAAATCATCTATACAAAGCAAGCAACACAATTCAACTTATAAAATATATGTACCTATATGTTATATGCACATACCCATATATAATATACGTCATGTATATGCAAAAAGAATTGAAGCCTTAAGTTAAAGCATAGATTCAAGTTAGAATTACGAGTTTATTGTTAAAAATTTATTGTTGTTGCAATTTTTTTTTTTTTTGCTATTGTTGTTTTTCTTATAATTTTCATTTCTAACAATTTTTGCTTTTTCTTTCAATTTTCAAAAAACAAAAAAAAACAAAAAACCTAATGCCAAAGAACTCTGCTGATTTTATTTCAGTTTTTTGTTTTTGTTTGATGCACTCCTATATAGTAAAAGTAAATGCAATGTTGTAATTTAAATGCAACGAAAGTAAATTAGATGCACACATTGAAAATAAAAAATTGCTTTCGGTTTTTTTTTTTTTTTTTTTATTTTTCTCTTGGTACAAGAGAAAGAAATCAACTCTATATAAAAAAAAATACAATTGTACATTAGTATTTTCTTTACGGCATTGGCAGTGTCAGCAGCATAATGTAATAACAAAAAATATAATATATTTTCTAATACCAAAGCAATTTTTTTTTCTAATTCCATTTTTATATTTTTTTTTTTTTTTTTTTACTTATTTTAGAAGATACAAAAAGACAGGGCTGAACATTTTATTTTTTAAATATTTAAATTAAATTTTGTTTTCACTGATGTATGATGTGGGCAAATTTTTTGTGACTTTTTATTTTGGAATTCTGCTTCACAACATAACACATACAACAACAAAAAATCTTAGGTTCAGTTTACTTAAACCTACGAAGTAGAAAAAATTCAGATTTCACCTCGATAAGTACTTGAGAGCTTATTGTAATATTTCATCAATAATGTTCTTAATTAAATGATGATGATATACTGTCAAAATTATTCGAAGGGGATATTTCATATCTTCAACTGGAGAGAAGCTGCCCGTGACCGACAAAAATGAAAGACTACCAATAAGTAATATTGACTACCTATAAGTAAAATAAGTACAGAAACCACATCAAACGTCTATTACTAGACGAAAAGCTTGCTACAATTGATGATGGAATATATCATCATTCAGTATGATTAGCAAAACATGGCCACCTTTAATTAGAAAAATGTTAGTAAAATAAACTAAACCAGGTGCATGCTGTTAGTAGAGAAGTAAAAATCATAGGTTAATACATTTTTAAATAATTATACACGTAAATTAAAATACTTTGAAAAGCTAGACTGAACTAGCAAAGATCAAAGCAAGACAAATTTGAGACAAAATTATGTAATAAAAAAAATAATAAAATAAACTAAAGATAGTTATGTAAAAAACTTTAAAGAATGAGAGCTTGACAAAACCCACGTGGTTGATAAACCCATAATAAAGAGCTTATAAATAATAAAATAAATAACACTAATTAACAGGCTTAGACACTTGGAGAGGAAAGCTCACTAGTAGGCTTGCTTTTTTTTAAAAAAAAATATACACAGTTTTATGGGAAAAATAGTGGGCCACTTACAAATCGGATTAGAACTCGAACTATTAATTTTTTTAACTTTCGTCCAAAGGATGTGTTAAAATTCCATCTCTTTTACATATTTTGGAGTATTCAGATCTTAAAAAATTAAATATTTTAATTTTATTAAATTTGTGTTTAAAAAAAGGTCTTACATCAATTTTTATACTAAAATTCCATTATAAAAAGCTTATAAAATATAAAATGTACTGCAATAACATATTGAAGCAATTTTGTGTCTCGGCCTGTTAATTTGTGTTAGTCTTGGATCAAAGATAAAAAAAAAAATATTAATAGTGTTAGTCTCAGCTGCACGTATAAATTATTACGCAATCTATTTTTAAGAGTTAAAACACTTAGTTGACTATCAAAAGAAGTAGAGTTTACATGACGTAGCATTCTAGTGAATGGCTCGAATCTACCATACTCATAAGGGTTTATTTTGATTTTTGACTTTATTTTGGTTAGATGGTTAGATTCATTTCCGTACATGTAAGTTTTTTCCATTCATGTATGATTCATTTCCATTCATTGTAAGTACTGACAACTTTCTCAGGTTATAGAAAAATATAAAACTTCGATATTTGAAATTGATTAGATTCTACTGAAGAGATTGCAAAACATTGAATGTAGAAAATATATTTTGAAGTTACAAATTTTTTTTAACAACAAATACCGCAATTTTTTTGTTTTGTTTTTCTTTTACTATGGAAGTAAACAATTTGTCTCTAAAGGAGCAAGCCAGTAGTTGGTATATAGCGAATATAGCGAAAATATATAGCAATATTTAATTATACTACATCGTATTGCTAAGCTAGACCCTTATCAATTTGTTAGTTAGCTGTAGATTGATGTGATACATAAGCGGACAAAAGCTGGGTGCCGCAGTAGTTAGGTTAGAACGTCTGCCTTTAAACCGAAACGTACCGATTCGATTTCCGCGATGAAGACAAAACATGTTTAATGGGTTTTGGGGCCTGGTCCAGTACTCTTTCTTTTTTAACGGGATAAAATAAATGACAACAACATAATTGAGAATTTAATTTGGTAACAATTTAAAAAAAAAATGGAGCTACAATATTTAAGAAGGCTTAGTTCCTAGTAATATAGCAAAAGTTTTTCACATTTAAGAGTTGATATATCAGAAATTAATACTCAAAAAATATTAGAAAAATATTGTAAAAATGTACGAAAAGGTGATTATACCTAAGTTACTGTTAAGAACATAAAAAAATGATCCCACTGTTGCAGTCAATGAGATGTTTGTTAATATATTGGAGTGCGGATCTTAGTTGCTATTTGCGCCTAGTATATAGCAATGTAATATATTGCTATTCACGAACCATGATGCGCCTATCTTGATATTTTTAAATGAAATCGCTGTATTATTTCAATATTTGAATTGCTGGTCATTGCCAACCGTTGGTGGATTCTATGAACCGACGTAATCTTGTCGAAATCGCTGTATTATTTCAATATTTGAATTTGCTGGTCATTGCCACTCATTGGTGGATTCTATGAACCGACATAATCTTGTCGCAATCACTGTATTATTTCAATATTTGAATTTGTCGGTCATTGCCACCCATTGGTGGATTCTATGGACCGATGCAATCTTGTGTTATAATATTATAAGGCAAAACGAAATCGTAAATTTTGAACTGACATTTCTAAAGAATTTGTAATTTGCAAATAATTATAATAGGGACAGAAATGAAATGTCCTTTATTAAACACATTATTGTTAAATGTTGTAACGTATCTTGTTCCCCCTTTTGAAATTTATTTTACATGCATAATTTATATCATATTGACGATATTTATAGTAGTTGACCAAGGAGAAGAAATTTGAATCACGATAATCATAGAAAATAATGGCCAATGTTACAGCTAGTTAATCCATGATGAATTGTTCACTCTACTCTCACGGCTCTATAATTAACAATACCTCCGGTCAACTTGTTTTAGAACAATCCCATCAAGTAATTAAACCCAAAAATAATCCCTGAATTGGATTGAGTAAAGAACAATACAGAATTTGGGTTGTAATACGGAGAGTTAGTAAGGATGTACTAATAATATAGACAGTAAAATCTTAGTACAGGTAACACACACTTTACAGAGTTTCAAAAACAATTTTAACATAAATATCGTAGGGCAAATAAAAACAAGTGTGCCAAAAACAAAAAACCCCAATGAAAAATTCTAAATTTTATTTCTATAAATTTTTTTTTTAAATAAAATACATTACTTCTACACTACTTATGATTCAAGTAAATTCCAGTTTCAGAGACCTGATTTCAATTTCTAATTTAAAAATAAATGTTGAAGTATCCTATTATAACATAACCTATCTACAACAAAAATTACTTGATATTCGTTGAAATTCGTTTGTAGCTCGACATAAGCATGTACGACTACGACATACAACATTACACATGCAGGCACACAAACAATTTTAGGAAGAAAGTTTTTTTTTTTTAACCAATACATTAACATAGAAAACAACAACAAAAATTAAATAAAAAAATACAAATAAATTTAATGTTCGTTGGTAAAATGAGCATTGAATTCCAAGGCAGGTCAAGATTAAATTTTCTTTTCGAATTTTTTTTTAATTTGAAATTATTGAATTTTAGCAAAAAAAACACAGTTTTTTAAAGATTTGATTATTAGAGTATTTTAAAGCTTAAAAATATATTATTTAATAATTTATCAACTAAATTGTGTTGTTAATTCAAATACATAAGTAGGTAAAATTGATATTTTACGTATATTCATTATCATGTTCTGTTCTGTATTTCAGTTGCAATTATTAATTGCAATTATTGGTGTTTTAGAATATAATAAGAAAAAAAAAATTTAAACAAAAAATACAAGAAAAAAAAGAAAAAAAATAAATAAAACAATTTGTTTGAGTAGTGAACCTTAACTCAAGATTCAATTTTAGAGATCTAACTTTAATTTTAATTAAATTCTGTAATAATTTTTTCTACCACGATACGATCAATATCAAATACGATATTTTTAATACGATATTCAATAACGTACTTTTGTATAGACTTTTGTACTTTTTTTCAGTTCTAATAACATTTTTGTTCCTACTTATCTCTTATATCTTATCTCTAGATATCTTATTAAAATATGCCCAGTTTGATGTTTTAATCGATCACTAACCCAAATGCGAAACTATCGAATTCCTGTTCAAATTTTGATTCATACTAAAATTACATTTTCCATACAATTTCCATAAGTTAAATAATTTTGTGTACTATACTGGCTTGAAGAAGAGTACCCTATTATGGCACTAATTCACTACTTATTATATATATTTACAGATCACATTGAATTTTATGTTTCAATCTCATGGTGCCTGGGTCCCTCATAAAATTATGTGCCAGGATGTTTGGATGTATTTCTAGTTTTACGAAGATGTATCTGGTACGTTAACTGAGCTTAAAATAAAATTCAAAACTAATGAATTATGAAATAATAGTTACATACTTGTTTGAAAATATGCCGAATACATTTTTCTTATGGGCGCAATATGTGAAATATATAACTTACCAATTTCAAATTTAAAAATTTACTTATAAAAGTAGTCGATCACTCGTTTGCCAGGATCAAGAACCAGTTAGTCATAATTTTTCCAAATGATATAATGCCAAAAAAGATGATAGACTTTGTTATGATTTTCAAATGGAAATAATTCTAAAATAGAAATCAGAAACGTGTGAATGGACAATAGAAGCGTGTGAGTGTTTAATTATCTGATATATAAAAACGGTATCTGATTCTGAACTATTAAGAAGGAAAAGAAATATTCAATTTTTAAATAATGCACTTTAATACGAGACCGATTCAATAGCTGGGTTAAGCAATATTTGAAATACCATATACGAATTTGAGCCATCATACAAATTATTTACCCAACAAAGAACGTGGCCATAATTGAAGAGGTTAGCCAGAGATAGGAGTCGATGTAAAGAATTTATTTCCGCCCTATTCCCCACGGATGGGGTTGCAGGATATTGATGATTGATACGGATTATTTATTTGGCACACATTTATTTTTTATTTATTTTTTTATTTTTTATTTATTTTTTTATTTTTTATTTGTTTTGCTCAAATGAGCTCAGTTGCTCGTATAGAGTGTATAATGGATCCAGTTGGATAATAGATCTAGTATAAAATATGGATATGAAATTCTGTTACGTTATTTGCTTTCGAACATCTTAAAATTTGTATTTGATACTATTGTCACAATTATCTTCCATCGTATTTAAATTTTACAAAACAATAATAAATTATCAAGAAATTAATTTTAAACGATAACTCATCAATGTCCATATGTTTTTCATTCCCTACAGTTTTAATTTAATTTAATTTAACCCAATATAAATTTCCCAATTTCATTGCCATTGGGATTTCTGGTTTTTTAAAATAAGTTATAACACTCAATTGTTTTAACAGGATCTCCATTTGACATTTGATTATATAGAATAGAAAGTTTTTCTTCGAATTTTTTTTTTTTGCAAAATTGGCAATTCCTTTGACACTTGACTTGATTTTTCACACTGGTGCGACTGAGCTCTTTTAAGATACTGAAATGAAATAAATAAAATAAAAAAATATATTCTAATTTGCATGTTTCTAGGCGTTTTCGTTTTTTACTGAACTGTCTGAAAAAAAATCGTGTTTTTTTTATTCAGAGCGTTCAGAGCTTGAAATCCATTTTTTTTATGCGTTCAGAGCGAGCTCAGAGCGTACTCTATGCTCGATTTGAAGACGCTATTGTACGATAGTGAAAAAGTAAGCCATATTAAAATTTAAAATAAATATCAACAGTGATTTTTATAATTTAAGAAATAATGGACGGTAATAACATAAGCTGTGATGGTAAATAATTAATATTTAATCAAAAATAAATATTTTTTAATTTAGACTTTTTTAAAATGTATTTTTTGATTATTAAATTTTAGTGTTTAAGTGGAATAAGAATTCAACGCTTCACTTAATAGATTTAATAAAGAAAAAATTTTATAAAAAAGGAGTCAAAAACATAGTCTACAAAAAGGTAGACATTGAAATTGCAAACGAAATAAGTGAGGCAAATAAGGCCTTACATATCAACAAATCGATTCAAAATCCTGTAACCGATACTTGTAAGCATAATGTTGAGATGTCTTTTGGGCAGATTCAAGCGTGGGCCATTTGATATGTGTACTTATTTTGTCAATTTAATTTAATAAGTATATGACTAACCGATGTTATTATTTTCCACACAGTGGAAATCGACACCCTAAATCTATCAGCAATTGATCTAAATTGGATTTGACAACTTGCTTACTTAACACGAATTCAATGTATAAAAAATATACATTCCTAGTGTTCTAGATGCCACAACGTAATCATCAATTGCTTTAGAATCATCAATGGCATTTCGTGCGACCACATTATGTTGAGAAATTAAATGTATTTCGTTACAAAGAATTTCGAAAACTTTTGTATTCATTCTAAAACGCGATTTAAAAGTGTTATTGGAAAACCTTGGTACAATATTTTCGGCATAATCCTGATTTTTTATTAATCGCACATCCCCATTACTTTCAGATATGTCATCTTTTAAATAACTTTCATCGAAAAATAAATTAAAAGCTTCTCTGATTACTGTTGCAAACTGAAACAATTTGTTTGTAAATCTTAAACTTTTGTAAATTTCCAAATTTTAAGTTTAAGTTCGATTATTGAGTATTGACAATTTGAACAACAACAAAATAAAAATGACAGTTTACTCAAATCGTGTTTTTTTATTAAATCTGAGCGCTCGGAGCTTATTTGTACATACTCTGCTCGGAGTGTGCTCATTTGAGTCAGAATGCGCTCAGATCTATACTCTGAACTAAAAAATGAAAACGCCTTCTGTGATATTCTTTTGCATTTTATTATTAGAAGAACCATTAAAAATATACCTCGATTGCTATAATTTTATTATGAAGTTTGTTTTACGAGATCGTTTAGCATTGATATAAAGCTAGCATGAAAAAATTCAGAAGGACTTAGTCTTAGTAAAGAATTTGTCTATAAACAACAGTTTAGTTATAGCTTAATTCCGACTACCTTGACTATATTCCTCTCTATGGACCAGTGTAATACATCAATACAAGACCTAGTTGAAAGTTGGTTTGATCTGTTGATTAAGCGCATTAAAATCAGCTTGAATGAGCTTCTCCAAATTTTATGGCTAAATACGTTGTTTAACGGATGTCACCGGGAAATAAACTACCTTCCGAAGAGATATTGTGAAAATTCAAAACTTTATAATTTTTATTTTACTTCCAATTATTTTTAATACTACAATTAAAAATTTATCAATCCACTTCTAAAGTTGTGTTAGTAGAATTAAAAATAAAAATGAAATATTATTATTCTTACCTAATCAATAGAATACTTTATATCCGCTGAGAGCACTAAATATAGTTGGGATTTAGTTAGACAATCAATCAATCCTATTATTACATCATTGATTGTCATTTCCCACAAGTATCTACTAATAGCAGCATATGTATATACTATGTACATATGTAGTTACATTTCATTTTGAATTATAAATCAAATAAAAATTTGCCATAATATCTTCTTTTAAATCATCAATATAATTACCAAGTGAACACCAGGAGAACATTTTTCAAGAACGTTGCCATAAATATAAAAAGACCTATAAATATTCAATAAACTGGACAAAAGAGAGAATAATATAATAATTGTATATGTATAGTAAAGTGCAATGAGCTAAAAGCTATTTTCAAAAAAAAAAAAAAACAAAAAAAAAAATTCTTCAATATATACTTTCTAAAATATCAAAAATATCCCGAACCAAATATAGAAAAAAAATAATATATTATATACTGTAAATATGTTGTACATAGAAATTCATAATTTTAGTAAATAGGCGAAAAGGTATACAACCTATAAAAATAACGAATTCACAAAGGCGAAAGAAAAGATTATTTAATTTTTTATGCCCTTTATTTGTTGTTGTTATTGTTGTTGTTATATTTTTTTTATTTTTTTTTATTTAGCAATAAAACAAACAGCGAACGAACTTTAACCAAATAAACACAAAAAAAAATACAAAATATTCACCAACATATTCAAACAAAACTAAAGGGTCTTCTTGTTCATGCAATAATAAAGAAGAAGAAACAGAATAAAAAAAAGGAATCAAACGATTAAAAAATAAAAACAAAACTGAACTCATAACAGAAACTATAAAATCAGAAAATTAAAAGAAAATCCTCAAGTCCAAAGACTGTTTCTGATTCAGAGATATTGATATGATATTACGTACATAGAGTAGAGAGTGATATGAAAAGAGAGTAAGAGGTGGAATGTAAAATATAAGACTATAAAATACAAAGTGTTACAAAAAAATACAAATGGATTTTGAAATATTGTAAATGCATTGTAAATTATTTTATAATTGAGGGGAATTGTAACTCAACTTTATTTGGACCAATATCTGCTTCATTAAAATTCCGTTATTTTAAATTTTGTATTTCTACTTTTTCCAATATTGTTAGTTTTTTATTTATTTATAAAAGTGGGATCTGCAGATAAATCTGCAGTCCAGCTACAGGTCCTTTTCGCTTTCGAAATGTGATCTTTTTATATATTAATTATTTGGTATATATATATGTAAATATTGTATATTATATTATTTTTTATTTATTTTATTATATATGCTTATTAATTTATATTTATATTAGTAATTATTTATATTATTAACTTATTATGATTATATTATTTTAGAACCGATGTGGTTCTATTGAATGTTATTTTTTTTGCTCATTTTTTTTTTGTTTAATTAATTGTATTGATGAATTCAACCCACCTCCTCTACAATTTTGCCATACATAAATTTGATGTCAGACTTTCTGTTTTTTAAAAAAAGAAGTCATATCAAAATATATTTAAGTATATCTATTTTTATGTAATGGTAAAGCTGAGGATTGAATATTGTAACAATTTTATTTTATAAGTCAATATTGGTACAGTTATTGAAGTTATTGAAATTTATATAGGATTTTACCTGAAAAACGACAAGTCTGACTTGAAAATTGTGCATGTCGAAGTTGTTAAGGATAGTGTAATGATTGAAATAAACGAAGAAAACTGTTCCATTAAGATAATCAATGATTTTCACAAAAATTAAAACATCTTTTATGCTAATTTAATATTTCAGCAGTTTTAAACCGAAAACAGTAAGTCTGGTAACCACCCTATAATAACAGTGGATTAAGGATATCAATTTTAAGAAAAATGATTGAAAAATATAAATTAAATTCAAAAATATATTTCCTAATATTCCAAAGAATCATCTCTTAAGGTACTTTCGGGTCGGAGAAATGATGCAGAAACAAGTGTGATGGGATAATCTTTATTTTTTTAATAAAAGGCACAAGATTTGACACAATTAATCACAAGATAATATATGAATGATCGGTATGATTTGTACTGGTTATGATTTATACGTTTTATACTGGTATGATTTATACGGATTCTATACTGGTATATATGTAATTGAACTTATTATTAATTATTAGTATTAAAGTTTATTACTTTTGATTGAATGAACAACATATTACATGAATTTATAATTGTCCGTATTTGATAAATTTTTTATTTTATCGAGAAGTATTTTAGACCTAATAGCGTATTGAAAATTTAAGTTTACAACCTATTGTATTTAGGTGGGATTTGATGAAGTATATATACTCCAAGTATATATACTCCAAGTATATAACCAGTAATTATTAATCCATACCCTGGTAATTTCTTAGGATTAAACATATGTTTCTATGATCACTACTACTTCCTGGGACAGGAACGATTCGCCGTTATTACCATAATATTCTGTGAAATAAAAATTATGTTTTTTTTTTTTAATTCTTTTATATATGAAATTTTCATTTTTGGTCGACAAATTGTTTGTTTTTTGTTTTGTTTTATTTTAATTGCAATGAATTGCAACAATATATTATATATTTTTTAATTGCAATATATATTAGCGGGATTTTGAGGCAGAAAAAATAACCGATGTTGCAAAGATGTCTTGAAAAACATGTTTTCCAGAGATTTTACGAGATATTGGTTTGCGGTGAATCGTAATCAACACCAACACTAACGTCTTACTTTTTTATTTTTACATGATTATGAAAACTGATGTAATATAACCAGCATGTTATTATTATTATTTTATTTAGTGCCTCAATGTGTTTGTACAATATATTTTCATATATTTTAATTCTATATTGCAAGAGCTTATATTACCAGTCTATTTACACCTTTGATTTGTAATTATTAGACTAAACTGACTTAAATATTTAGAATAAATTTAATTTGCAAAGGACAAAATGGCAAGTAAAAATCTTTAATAAATTATTTTATGCTAATATAAAACCTAATGTAAGCCTAACCTAAGTCTTAACTAACGAACAGCATGTTATTTTCAATAAATTAACAATAAATAATTATTTAAGCTCGAAATTAGTTTCAAAATATTTTTTTGTTTTGAAAAAATTAAACCTTAATATCATAACAGTGTAGTACATTAATAACCACTAGAACGTTAACATGAATTCAATTAGAATTTAAATGATAATGTGCAAAGTTTCCTAACGGCACATATCTTATCTTTAATATTTTTAAAGCCTAACCAACGATTAATTGGCAATATGTTGCCAGTTTGGAAGGTCTATAACCAATATATTAATTATTATACCTATAGTTGATACAGGATTACATGCATCATAGGATATATATTATATTTATATACATGGGAGGCTAAGGTTGATATAGGCCCTAGGCAGAGTATACCCCTAATGTATAGCTCTGATAAAACCTAGGAAAAGCGTTCTGGTTTAACAACTACAGCTCTGTCAACAAATCCGACTCTCACCTCCCCGAAGGTAGGTAACATAGTTATCTGCCGGGTGCCTCCTGGAAACCGGTTAGGCTGCATAAATCCGCGCAAACGAGGACGTATGTTTTCGACGGGCGCGAACAATTGGTTAGTTAGACGGAGACGGAAACTCCGTCGTCAAATGACCTGGCCCTCCTGGTAGGGGGTTTGTGTGTAGTTTTATTTGCCCTACCACAATAAAATTAATGCAGTAATTAAAAATGTAATGGAGAAAACAAAATATAATATTACCCCAGGTGGCAGACCAGTTGCACTGGAAAATCCACCCTTTTCGGAGGTCGGTCCCACGGATTCTGGGGGGATCAACTATTACATACAAAAGAAAATTTCAACAGGATTTCGTTAACATCAAGAACTCCCCCTAAATCAATAAACAAAGAGAGTAAAACAACAAGAACTCCTTTGAAAAACGTGCCAGTAGAAAAGCAAACAAGAGTCGAAAGCGTTGGCGATAACAAGATCCATCTAGACTCTGTAGGTGTAAATTTCTACAACGAATGGAAAAAAGAAGTAAAGGCACGGAAAGAAATGGAACAGATAGTGATCAGTCTACAGGATCACATTAATGAACTAGAAAAAAAGGTTACCTTATTAGATAGAAGTAATTCACCAGCGCCAAGTAATTGCAACATCTTCAATTACTTCACGGATGAAGAAGAACTCACGAGAGAAACGGATTGGATTCTTAAAAAAACAAAAAGACCATCCAAAAAAAGGAAAGGAGAGGGTAACTCCGAAACTGCCCAACAGAAAAAAGAATCACCAAAAACAAAACAAGCAGCACTTGGAAACAATACTGCGGATAAAAAAGTTAAAAAAGAGGAACATAAGCCACCACCTATTATGGTTCATGGGTTAGGTACCTTTGGTGAGCTAAATAATTTAATAAAGCAAACCACTAAAAATGAATGCAAGTACACATCTTATAATAATAACGTCTGGAAGATCAATATTACTGATAGTGACACATACAGATGTATAACAAACGATTTATCATCGAAGAAAGTTCAGTGGCACTCCTATGAGGACAAAGTTACCAGACCAACAAAAGTTATGGCCAGGGGATTACATCCTTCATGCGATGAAAATGAAATAGTTCAAGACCTGAGAGATAACGGTTTCCAGTTACTAGAAGCCAAAAACATAATTATTAAAGATAAAATCGAAAAGAACGATGGTAACTTTATCACTCAAAGAAGAGGATTACCATTGTTTATATTAACATTCGATAATAGAGAAAATATAGAAAAAAAATTTTCTATTAAAACAATAATGAAAATAGTCGTTAAAATTGAACCACTAAGAAAAAACAAAAAGTTAATCCCACAGTGCAAGAGATGCCAAGCTTTTGGGCATACACAAAGTTATTGTAATGGAGACTGTGCTTGCGTTAAGTGTGGCGGTAAGCATTTCACAAAAACCTGCAATTTAAAGTTGGGAGAAAAAGCCAAATGTCTTAATTGTCGTGGTGATCATCCGGCAAACTACAGAGGATGCCCAATTGCAAAAGAACAGCAAGCCAGAAGAAACAAACAAGCAAAACTACCCCAAAAGTTAAAAGATTAATACTTATAAAAATGAAAAATTCGTTGACACGAATAGAAAACCTACAGTTATAAATGCTGGACGTAATGTAAATGCTAAATCATATGCCCAAATTGTGAAAAACTCCCGTAAGGAAGATGATTGCTCAGTCAAGGATATATTAAGTCTTATCCTACAGAGACTAACCAACCAAGACGAATTTATAAAAACATTATCTGACGAGATTACAACGATTAAAAACCATAGCAGAAAACCACCGCAGTCACATAAAAAATAAGCCACACCCTTAGAGTTGCTAGATGGAACGCAAATGGACTCTTCCAACACATTTTAGAACTTGAAATTTTTCTGAAGGATTTTTCTGAAGATATATGTCTAATTTCTGAAACACACTTCACAAAGAAAGTTAGTATTAAAATTCCTAATTACGTTTGTTATCATACTTCCCATCCAGATGACAAAGCAAGAGGAGGCAATACTGATAAAAGGCAACATTCAACACCATGAGGAGCAGAAAATAAAAATTGCAATGATGCAAGTTACAACGATTAACATTAAGGTCAAAAATAAGGACTTCAAAATCTCGGCTATCATTTCCCACCAAGACACTCACCCACTAGAGTCGACTTCATAAATCTCTTTAAAATACTTGGAAACAATTTTATCATCGGAGGAGATTTCAATGCGAAACATACCCACTGGGGTTCAAGATTAACCACAACAAAAGGGAGAGAGCTATATCAAGCTGGAAGAAATCATAAGTGTGAATTTATTTCTTCCGGTGCCCCAACCTATTGGCCCACTGACCCAGTGAAAATATCTGATTTGATTGATTTCTTTATAACTAAGGGAATAAATAGAAACCACACATATGCCGTGAGCAATGATGACCTATCGTCTGACCACACTCCAGTTATCATGGTTCTAAGCGAAAAAGTTGAACACAAAAATTGCCTCCCAAGACTTACAAACAAGAAAACTGATTGGGATATGTTTAGAGAAAAACTTGAGCAATTCATTACTCTAGGATCCGTGGAATCAAGGAACCAAATTGATGCAGAAGTCGAGCAATTCATTGTAGACGTGCAGCAAGCAGCAAAGGAGAGCACGCCATGTTTTGACTCGAAACATCACTCGAGAGTGAGCTATCCTCCAGAAATAAGAGCACTGGTTATGGAGAAGAGAAGGGCACGACGAAAATGGCAATCAACGAGGTACCCAGGTGATAAAATTATATTCAATCGCTTAAATAATCAACTAAAACAGCAAATCAGAAATATAAAAAATAATTCATTTAATAAATTCTTAAACAATTTATCAGCCGATGCTTATACTGACTACTCGCTTTGGAAAGCAGCTAAACGAATAAATAGACCACAGGTGCAAGATCAGCCTTTGAAAACACAAGCTGGTAGCTAGGTCGGTAACCCAAAAGAAAAAGCTAAGATTTTTGCTGACCACTTGGCAGAGGTCTTCACAGCACCAACACAAAATCTTGCAAATGAAAATATAACTCTCGAAGTTAAAATAGATGAAGCGGAAATTTCGCATGTCACTCTAAGAGAAATTACAAATCATGCGAGAAATACCAGATCTAGCTTTGTTAAAGCTACAACATATATTTAATGCATGTTTTAAGTTCACATGTATTCTGAGACAATGGAAAATTGCAGAAGTAATTGTAATACCGAAGCAAGGAAAACCGCCTTTAGAGGTAACATCATATCGACCAATATCGTTGTTACCTATTATATCAAAAATATTTGAGAAACTGCTCCTCAAAAGACTTGCCCCGATTATTGAAGAAAGAGATCTGATCCCGAACCATCAATTTGGATTCAGAAACAAACATTCTACAATTGATCAAGTGCATCGGATCACAAATATAGTGGAAAAAGCGTTCGAAGAAAAAAAAGTCTGCTCAGCAATCTTCTTAGATGTTGCTCAGGCTTTCGACAAAGTGTGGCACCAAGGCCTTGAATTTAAACTACATCGTGATTTACCAAGACAATTCTATGAACTAATAAATCATATATGAACAATAGATACTTTCGTGTACGTTATGCCAAAGAATATTCAGAAGTAAAAGAAATATCTGCTGGAGTCCCACAGGGAAGTGTTCTTGGTCCAATACTTTACCTGCTATATACAAGAGATATCCCACAAATTGACAACATTTTTATGGCTACCTTTGCAGACGACACTGCGATTCTTGCAGTTGACGTATCTGTCGAAAACTCCACAGCAAAACTTCAAAATGCAGTGAATAAAATAAGATTATGGACCCAACGGTGGCGCATAAAATTTAATGAAAGCAAATCAACTCATATAAATTTTACATATAAAAAGATTGCAACCATTCCTATCTCAATCAATAACAAAATAGTACCATATGCCAATACAGCAAAGTATCTGGGAATGACACTCGATGCTAAGCTAAGATGGAAGGAACATATAAGAAAGAAAAAAGAAGAGCTAAACATTAGACTAAAAAAGTTTTACTGGTTACTTGGGTGTGGTTCTGAGTTATCAGTACAGAACAAAATATTGATATATAAGAAGATATTAAAACCTGTGTGGACGTACGGTATCCAATTATGGGGCTGTGCAAAGAAAACCAACATCGAAATGTTACAAACATTTCAAAATAAAGGGCTCCGTGGTATAGTAAATACACCATGGTACGTACGTAACAAAGATCTCCACCGTGACTTGCACATTGAAACAGTCACGGAAGAGATCAAGAAACATGCAGTCAAACACGAGCAGAGACTGCAAACTCATGTGAACTCGGAAATAGCAGCAGTTCTTCATATCGACAGCAGTATCCGTCGACTCAAAAGAACGAAACCAACGAGCTGTTCACTACCTAAAATGGAAAATTCTACGATAATAGTTTCCTTTACGGAAATTATTATTTCAATAATTTTCCTTTGCGAAAAAATCTAAATAATCTTCCCACGCGGAACTATTGCTGTGGCTATCTCCTTCACGGGAAATATCATAGTGATAAAGTTCCTACACGGTAATTATTATGGTGTTAGCGATCCTCCACGGAAACTATCACTATAATAATTTCCTAAACACGCGACCGAAAATTTACGAAAAAAAAAGTCATTAGTCGATCTTACGTAGATTGGTTATAACGGAAAAAAGATAGGTGGGCTTTAGTGGGTTCGATTCCTACACTATCAAGACGCACACGCGGCTGGAGCTCTTGATGTCCTTCGGGGATTACCTCCTATCTTTCGCAAAAAAAAAAAAAAAAAAAGAAAATATTTATATACATAATATGAATGCAGGATTATATGCTCTCATATTTATATTGAAGTAAGAACACGGTACTCTCTATTTCAGTGCAAGTTAATAATTAGTTTTATTTCCAAAATTAATTATCAAAATATTACAACAGTTCAACATTTTATTATTACCTATCTAATTTTCTAACACTCTGTTAATAGGATATTATTTTGTATTTACGTACCTATTCATATGGATGCCTCTATAGTACTCTATATTCAAGATATCGAATATATTTAATAATTCTACATTATATACCTACTTTGATCATATATATATATATATATATATACTTATATGTATATATATATATATATATATATATATATATATATATATTTATACTATGACTTTCTATGATTAAGAATATGTGGAAATACAAAAAGAAACAAAAAGAAAAAGAAAACGCATGGCAAAATAATCTTCTCTCTCCTGAAAAATACAAAAACAAAATTTTTTTTTGCTAAGAAATTCAAGATGAAAAGCAAAACACTGAAAATTCAAGAAGAAAAACAAAATAGGAAAAACAAAACAAAACATAATATAACATACATTCCTACAAAAATACATACGTACATATATATACAAAACACCATCTAATTCAAATAAAGCTGCTATGTGGATGCAACGAACTGATTGCATTTTTCTTTTTATACATATTATGTTTTTGGTATTGGATACATATACCACCTTGATTACGCGTTCAACTGATGCTAGTTTTATTTAATAGGCCTCAACTAAAAAAATAAAAAAAATAAAAAATTTAAAAAAATACAAAAATAGGAAAATATAGAAAATAATTGCAAACGATAAATAAATGAAAGAAAATGCAACAAAAATAACAGCAACAACAATTATTAACAAAAAAAAAAAACTATACAACTCCCTATAAACTTATAAAGAAACACAAAAACAATATTTTTTGAACATATTATAGAGAAGAAGGTAGAAGACGCCAATGACCACATAAATACAAAATATAGGACAACAAACTTTGTGACAGTCAAGACTTGGGTTAAACCAGTCATCATCATTTTTAGAGGTGGTTTAGAGTTTTAGTAGGGAGAAACAATATAAGTATATATATATATATTATATATATATATATGTACGTATATATGTGTTTTAAATATATAAATATGTGTTGTATTAATAAAATGGGAATAGTACAAAATTTACAAAAGAAATTTTTGCGATACAGAATTAGAGGCCTGCATGCATGCATTCAAAGGAATCTGCTTTTTGGTATGTTTTGGTTTTGTTTTATTTTTTTTTTTTTTATTATTTTTGTTTTTTTTTTTGTGTTGTTTTTTGTTAATTTCAATTTTGTTATCCACAAAATGTTTCCGTGGTGTGCTCATGTTTAGCTTTAATATTAATATCTATGATGTATGGATCTCTATATATATATCTATATACGTATATTATATAGGAATATGTATAATATGAGAATTTACAATTATATATTTTTAGAAAATTGTATAAATATACCTTATATCTACACATATATATATAATATTATATAATTTGTATAAATAAATGTGAAATTATAGATAGATTACGTACATTGTTATAGATTTTTTTTAAAATAAAGGGATTCCTTTTTATTAGAGATTAAAAAAAATAATAAAAAATAAATAAAGGAAATCCAATATATTTGATTAAAAAATATATATACCTTTATAAATATAATAATAAACAAAAATATACAGACGTGATCACTTTAAATTAATTTTTATAATAATTACAAAAATGGTATGTATTGGATATAACTACAAACAGCACTTGAATTTTGTTATTAAAACAATTTTGTTTTTACTAATTCTGACCTGGAATAATTTGTCATAAAAACAGTAGAAGAACAACAAACATGATACTTGATTTCAGATCGGATGGGCCCAGAGAATGCTCCAGACAGTATTTCTTTAGAATTTGAAATTTCTAATCCTATTATCGAAAATATGTCATTTTTAAAAATTTCCATCCGAAGAAATAGATACACAAATTGAAACGTCAGGAATAATGTATCATAAGTCAGGAATAATGTAAATTATTCGAATTAATTATCTTTGATCAACTATGTATCATAATGTATCATAGTCAGGAATAATGTAAATTATTCGAATTAATTATCTTTGATCAACTATATCATCATTGCACTTGTTTTCTAATCCCAAACCAGCATGGATTTGTCAAAAACAAGTCCACACTCACGAATCTGGTTGAGCATACTTCTCAGTTTATTAATAATATGGAAAAGTATTTTCAAACTGATGTCGTTTATACAGATTTTAGTCAAGCCTTCTTCTTTCACATTGCGTCATTCTCTTAAAATTAACTAAACTTGGATTTCCACCGTCATTTGTGAAATGGATTGAATCTTATTCGAAATCGAAAGTACAATACTGTAAAATTCAGAGCAACTACTTGAACATAATTCGAAGTAAATTCAGGAGTTCCTCAAGGAAGCCACCTAGGTTCCCTTTTATTCATAATCTCTATTAATTACGTTGTATCAGTAATAAAAAATAGTAAAGTTCAAATTTGATGCTGATGACATGAAAATTTTTAAGAAAATCACATCACTTCGAGACTCAAGTTTGCTTCAAAATGATCTCAATAATTTCTTTGCATTGTGCCGTAGCAATAACATTATGCTTAATACGAATAAATGTGTTGTGATGAGTTATCATAGGCGTACCATTTTCTCCTCAAATACATATTCCCTTAATGGACATGTTCTCAAAATAGTTAGGTCAATCAAAGATTTATACCCTTATCATGATTCTCGAATCGAACGTATAAGTAGGCAAATTCGCCGTCATGCGATCATGATTAGCGAAGCGAATGAAATACGTTCGACAATTTGGCGAATGAAAAATTTAAGTGACAACCGTAGAACAAAAATAAAAAGAAAATATTTTTGTTGTTTTTCGAGTGAAAAATTAGGGTCAATTAAAAAAAAACTAAGAATAAAATAATATGATATTATTTGCAGCTATAAGAACATAAAAAAAAACAGTTTGATAAACTAGTGCAATCGATGGAAGAGAAACCTGATACACGTAAAGAATTCTCAAATAAATAATAGCAATCGAAAACTGAATTAAAATCATTTCCAGTGATAATTTCATTCAGCGGAACATCATACTGCACAGACTAATTTTACTATTTGTAATATTCCATTTGTTCTAATTTGAGCCTTCACTTTATCTTTTATTGATTTCAGACTTTTTTTTTTTTTTTATTTCAAAATTTATCTACTTTTCAATATTTAATTTTCGAGTGTTAGGTTAGCAACGACTTTTCCACAGCGAATGAATTTATTCGCGAATTATGATCACATTTACGCGAACGTTCGACTAGCATATTCGATTCGAGAATCATGATAAGGGTATTAGGTGTCACTTTCAACGAAAAACTGTCTTTTAAATTTCACTACATAACAATATTATTAGTAAGGCTAATTCAATGTTAGGTTTTATAAAGCGATGGTCTAAAAAATGACCCTTATGTCTTAAAATCCCTATAAACATGACTTGTCAGGCCACAGCTATAATATGCTAGTCAGGTCACCCTATTATGAAATTCATATTAAAAGAATAGAAGCTATTCAAAAGGGCTTCATAAGTTATGTACTTCGCCTAGCCCTTTTGAATAGCTTCTATTCTAAACTAGGTGTGAAGTTGATGATGTTCTTTTCATCATCCAACTAGTAAAGGGGAATATTACATCCCCATTTATATTGAATTTTGTCCGAATTTCCAATAACACTCAACTCCGATTATCTAATAGTTTTACACTTGCACTTCATAGAACTAACTATGGTATGAATGAGCCTATCCACAGAATTATGGTAATAGGGAAGAAATATAAGAACGTGATTGACTTATCACTCTCAAAAGATGTGCTAAGGAATCGACTATTCCTTTGTAACCAGAACCCTTCTAACTAACCATAAGAAAGTTAAACTAATAGCTCTTTAGTTCTATTTCTTTTTGTTTTTGTTTTTTTTTATTTTTTATTTTTTAATTTTGAATATTTTATATTTTTGAATATGCTTATTAAAAATTTTGATTTTGTTAAATTTTAATCTTATGTTAACAGAAAAAAAAATAATTATTGTAATTTGTTTGAATTAAACGTAATAAATAAATATATAAGACCGGCGTTAGCCAAATGAAACAAGATATAATAGAAACTTTCTTTCGCAACATGGGAATCGCAAAAATATTGCCAAATTTAATTTAAAATTTATATTAAAATAACACTCAGGCAAGGCAAATCAATCCAAAAGATTCGTACATGGTACATCTACATATATATGTTACGATTAAAATAATGAATTGGTTATTATTAATAATAACCAGACATTATTAACACTAACGATTTATTATTTGGGCAAAATTTATTTAATTTATCACATAAGCGGTTAGTTATTAATAATTTCAACCCATCTTAGGTAAATGTAATATTTTAAATAAAAAATAAAAATTATTCATTGTATGTACATGTGATTCAGAGAAAAATGCGCACAAAAAACGGAAAATCCCGCTTTACTCATTGGTAATTCTAGTCCTTTGTGACAAGGTAGAAAAAAGTATGAAAGTCAGTTAAATATGGGATAGTAGGTAGGTAGGTAGTAGTGGTTGCCGACAGTACGCCGACACACTTAGACCGGAGAGTTCCATTGTCATACCACGGAAACTTTCCTCGCGTAGTAGCCTACTCGTTGAACCAATTTGAGCTTTTAACGAAGCGGTGGAGGTTTTTTATACCAGTATTTTCAAGATCACCCAGCGAGTCCAGAAAGAAGGCTCCTAAATGGGGTTTCCTTTTATGGTAGAGACCAGGGCAGGAACAGAGTAGGTGTTGGACAGTTTCATCCTCCTCCACCTTTCTACACGTTCTGCAGAAGTCGTTTGAGGGGAGTCCCAGTCTTCTGGCATTTTTACCAATTAGACAATGACCCGTAATGACCCCTACAATAGTGCTAATGTTACACCTTTTCATAGTTAGTAGGTTAAGGGATCGCTTCAGGTTCAACATAAGCCAGATTTGCTTGGTGATGTTGCAGTCTGGTCTTACTGACCATCTGAAGTTTGAAGCTTTTATTGCACCCTTGCGAAGCAATAAATTACAGGTGGCAGGAGGTGCACCCAGATTGATCTTTCTATAAGGATTTCTAATATAGTGCCCTCTAGCACTAGTACGGATGAGATAGTAACATAATCCCGGATTTAAAAAAATTTCGCAAATTTTGTCAAAACTATACCTAACTATATTTTTTTAAAACTACCTGAACTCCCCTCCAGTGCTGTAACTTTTTTTTTTAATGTGGTTAGTTTTGAGCAAAAATTTAGTAGAACGGACCAGGCTTTAAAAATAAAATTTGTTTCTTTTTTATATTTTTCTAAAGCATGGTTTTCAATTTTTTCTTAAGATTAATTTAATCTAAGATTGTTATTTCGTTAAAGGCACATTCCTAGTTTCGTATAGAAAAAGGATAAAAAAAAACATTTTTTTTTATATAAATGCTTATATCTGCTAAACTATTCGATGTAGACATAAAAAATGTATGTACAGTTATAGAAAAAAAAGATACCTTTCTAACATGCATATGAATTTTGGGAGAGTTTAATGGTAAAGTTTTGTCGAATTTGGTTTTTCAAGAAAGAAAATAAAGATTTTTTTTTTTCAAAATTTTCTACTTTGAACTACAATATCTCCATAACTGCAGCACCAATCATCATCAATAAATGTTAGAATGTGCTTCAGATCGTTATCTTGCTAGAATACAAATTTGAATATATATATCTAATAGCTGAACAGCAGATATATCGGTTTTTATACAAAAACATCAAAATAACAAGGATACTTTCAAATGTCCTTTTCGTCCTTAAAGGATAAGATTATCGTCCTATAGGATAGCAATTTCAGCTATCCTTAAGAAATGGTCAATAGGTCCTACGCCGCTACAATATCTTCCTCAGAAGAGCCAAAAGAAATGCTTGAATATAAGGCAATATTATCTTTATTTCATCAGTTCAATTCACGCAACTGCCATCTAATGATTAGCTTACTAAAAAAGAAACATCAAATAATATTTTCTTTTCCAAATTAAAAATATGTACAAAGAAAGCTACTAAGAATTTCCAATTTCTCGGGCAACACCGGGTAAATCCTGCTAGTTATTTATAAATGATAACTAAAATCTATTACTACACTGATTAACAAAAAAGACAATAAAAAAAACAAACACACACACAAAACCTAACCCTAATTTAATCTATCCTTACTCTAAATGTTTTCAAAATAATGCAAAATATTTCTGTGTCATTTACATATTTAGTATTTATGCCTAGCGATATTTTTTTATTAAAAGTATTTTGTTTATAATAGGTATATTCCGGGTGTTCCAGAGCATGCGTATCAGCTTTTTAAGAAGGAAAGAAGCCGTTATCTTAAAATTTAAAAAAAACTTTATTAACTAAATCGAGGGTGCTCTATCGATTGGTGATATTTTCAACTTCCAGGAAGCACCGAAAAAAGTTTTTTAAGCTCAAAAATCGCCAAAAATGGCCGAAATTGAGATTTTTAAATGGGAAGGAGTATTTTTTTATGCAAATTCCGATTCTACGTCAAAAAATAAGAAACTTTTATAAGATCAATTTTTTTATTTGTTTTGTTTTTTTTAATTTAAACTTTGTAGGAACCCAAAACTGAGATAAAAAATATCATAACATGAAAAACAAATTTATTTATAAAACTGATTATAATTAATTTTAGTTTACCAAAGGAAAACTTATATAAACTTTCTTATTTTTTGTTGTAGAATCCGAATTTGTATAAAAAAATACCTCTCCTCATTTGAAAATCTCGACTATTCACTATTTTCTATGTAGCTATTTTTATTTCAAAATACAAATCCTTCCGGTGATAGGAAGACCGTATCTATAGTAACCTTTTAATATCCATCATAGAAGAAAGAACTTATATTAAACAAAATTGGACATCCGTATGTTAATATTGGCCAAATTAAATTCTTGTAGCAAAGTAATTTTACTTTTTACTGCATAATATTTTTGAATAAAATAGTTTACTTATAACAGGTAATAATGATAAAAAAGTATTAATTGTTTTTCTTCATCCCTTTTTGATTAGGAAAAACATTAAAACAATTTTCATAAAATAAACCGTTCCAATTAAAAAGTATTTAATTTTCATTCACAAATTTCATATAAAAAAAAAAACATAAAAATATAACTTACTTTCACAGATCCCACTTTTTTTTTTTTGTTTTAACTTTTTATTTTTATTTTTACTTCATTTTTGTGTTACAATTAGAAAATAATATTTATTCTAAGTTTGACAATAACTAAACCTTAAAACTACGTTAAATTTAATTAGTTTACATCAATCTTATAATTGTGGGTTCGTCTTTTTATTACCAAATTTTTCGAAAGAAATATTTTATTTTTGTTTATATTTTGGAAAACATAAAAAAACCAAAACTTGTTTAAATTTATTTTATTAAAAAGCTTAGAACTAACCTAAATAGCTTAAGCTATATTTATAATCTAACTAAACCTATATTCTAACCTAACTTACCCTAAGCCTATTCTAAAGTTGATAATCTATTTATATTATTGGTTTAACCACCAAAAATGAGTATTTATTATTTTTTTATCCCTATCTGACATAATATTTGAATGAATTTGTCTCTAAAATGTGCGGTTTATATTCTATCCACTTGCATTAAATATAACCCGTCTATTATAGTGATATAATATAGAGGGAGATGCTCGTGGTTTTGCATATACCCTTTAGCATCAAGATAAAATAAATGTTCGGGTGCTATAAATCCCGTTTTCATGCTGTTTTTAATGTACTCTTCATTATGGTAAAATATATGAGATATTAGACCATTTTCGGTTGTGGTAAGAGATCTATTAAAAAGGTTACGAATTGTTTTTATCAAAAAATTATCGAATCTTACGATACTAGCTTTTTGGTACAAACACTTATTGAAATAAAAATGTTTGTAGTCCGTTTCGGGTTATCTGTGGAGATTTACGCAAGGTATTATGCATTTTCGTTCATAGATGGCATACCTAATGTGGTATGCCCACATAATAAATCTACCGGTTAACGTCATAGAGAAATATGTAATATTATTTAAAAATGCATTGAACTACTGCTATTCCCCTAAAATATGGAAAATAGCTAAAGTTATCATGCTAAAAAAAACGGGTAAAGTTTTCGCTACAAATCCCAACAATTACAGACCAATCAGCCTATTGACCAATATCAGCAAGGTGTATGAAACTATAATTAATGGCAAAATAAAGTTATTAAACGATAGCCAGCTTTTACCTGAAAATCAATATGGGTTCAGAAATAAGCATAACACTATACACGCTATAAATAAACTAACCTCCGATGTATGCTGGTACATAAATAATAAGGAATATAAATTATTAAATTATCAATTTCCAAACAATTTAACAAGATTAATAATGGATATGATATCTGACAATGAATTCAGAATAGCCAATAACTCAAATATTGAAAACAAATTCGGGATTAAAAATGGTTTACAATAGTGTAATTTTAACTCATTGATTCTTTTCTCATTGTATTTAACAGAATTGTTGGAACTGCTTGGAAACTTTAAGGGTCCATATTATACTCTATCATAGCATTTGGCGACGATCTAATTATTTATGCCGCCGACAATAGGGTAGCAATCTTACTATTTTACTATTGATTCTTACTATTGAATCTTACTATTGAATCTTACTTACTATTGAATCTTACTATTGATTATTGCAAGGTATATGGTTACTGAAAAGTAACGTAGATAAATGTGGAACAGGTCCCACTTTATTAACATGTTGTTGACAACTATTTGTACAATCAAATAAGAGAGTGCAATTTATATTAAAATTTTTCAATGCTTCTTCTATAATTGAAAATCTTGCATATTGCAATCGGTAAATCTAAATGACAAGCAAATTTATACGAGTAAAATTTACTAATTTACCATTTTAAAAAGTTCACCTCGACCATTTTGTTTAACCACCAGAAATTAGAATTCATAACTGCATTGCTGTGATGTGACCCTTTTAATACGTATAAAATAATACAATAAAATAAAATAAATTTTCCAAATGTTTTCCTTAAAGCTTTTTTTTTTGTTATATATTAATTTTGTCCTTATGAGTCACTACATATATGTACATATATACTCAACGATAAAATTGTTAACAATGAATGATTCATCTACAAAAAAATAAATAAATACAACTGACCTTGATAAGGACTCATATACATAATTATTAAAAATAATATAAACTATAGTAGTTATATTATATACACATATATATTTAGTTTATATTATTTTTGATAATATGTATATATACATATATATGTGTATATACATATTATAGTTAACCCCTTAAACTTAAAAAATGTAATTGTTTTCTTTTTATTTAAAAATTTCAAGCTTTCGCGTTTGACCCAGCAATTTTTTATATAAAATTTGTCGCTACTTTTAAATTTAATTTGAAATTCATTTTATTTTATTTTTTTTTTATTCTTATTATTATTATTGTTGTTATTCGTTCTAGAACTGTACCTACATAATGACAAAAATAACCCATGTATAATATCACTGCAAAAGTGTTTTATAGTGGAACTCTACAAATTTTCCAAAATGGATAATATGCGCACTGGTGGAAAAGTGTATATTTTAATCAACTTTTTACCATTTAGAAAACCGATACCCTTATGGCTGAAAATATCAAAGAACAAAGTAAAAAATTAGGTAAGAAAGAAATGATTTCATCCAAAATTTGTGTTATTCTTTATGATTCACATGGAGTAGCTCAAGTCTATTTTGTGAATGGAAATAGAGTTTTAAAAATATTGAAATTTGTTGGTATTAAGCCAGACATTTCTGAAGGTCTTTATTTTATAATAAAGAATGCGGTACTTATTCGTAAACATTTAGAAAGAAATCGCAAGGACGAGAATGGTAAATTCAGATTATTATTTTGGTTAAATCAAAAATGCACAATTTTGCTCATTATTATAAAATTAAAAAAATGTACTTACTCCAGACTGAAAATGTAAATCAAGCTATCAAGTAGATGCCTGGCTTTCAACCGAAAAGTCCCAGGTTCGATGAAGGATGCTTTCTGGATTTTACGATATGGTCCAGTACCCTTTATCATGGGAATAAAAATAAATGATAAATAGTTGAGAGTTTTGGTTATCACTAAAAAAATAAAAGGGAATTGCTATGCTATTATGAAGGTAAAGTGGATATAGTTTTCCACATTTAAATTAGTAAATATACCATAAAAGTTCTAAAGAAAAGCTATTTATGTGATTGTGTATTCCAAGTCTCTGTGTAAAAGGAGTTAGGATGTTCATTCCATACACTTGGGATTATAGAATCACACAGTTTGATTTTTAGCTGTTTAGATAATATTTTCTATATTAAAAACAAACATTTGTGTCTCTATATCGACAGACAAAACATTAAATATATGGAGCAGACCTCAAAAATGTGTTGAATACAAGTGTTTGATCAAATAGGTACTAATACGTCAGTCACACGAGTGTCCTATCCTCAGTTTATTATACATCCATTCTTTCGGCTTACAGAATCAATACTTTCCAAACCTGCTGTCCACCCTTTTATTTGTTTTAGTTTATTAGTTGTGGGTTATAATTAATCCATTTAGCTTTATATGCGTGTTAAATATTTCTTTTAATCAACTCGTAATCGCCCCACTACCATCAACTGCTGCAAATTAGAAGCCACCATGTCGGTAACATTTTTGACAAGCTTGATCTGAATTGTCAGTAATGCTAGTATGGCCTGGTAGCCAAAAAAGAATAATAGACCTTGGAGCCTTAAAATTATTGGATGTGCTGCGAATACCTTGTATACTACTCAGAGAATCGTTATAAATGATTTAATTTCCCTTTGATGATTGAATTAAGGATGCATATCCGATGAAATGACATCAGAATATTAATAAAATCTAACTTGTGGCTTGTAATACATCAGCAGTTGTCACCATTGTTCGAAAACCCCATTAGTGTGGCATAAAACACGCTGGCTGACGCAGTAGGTAGAGCACCTGCCATCAACCGAAAGGTCCCCAGGTTCGATTTCCGATAAAGCAAAAAAAACTGATTTCTGGGTTTTTCGACCTGGTCCAGTACCCTTTGTCATTGGAATAACATAAAAGACAAAAAAATAATTGAGAGTATAATCTGGTAACAAATTAAATAAAATGAAACCATTCTATTTAAGAAGGCTTAGTTCCTGACAATAGCAGTAGTTTTCCACATTTAATGAGTTGATAAGCCAGTAATTTGTTAAATAAATGCTAAAAAAACATTTTAGATATTGTAGTATAAAATTGCAGTACCGTACTTATCTATCACGTATCTAAATTACTGTAAGAGTGTAAAAATAGATTACACCGGGTGTTCCAGAGCATGCGTATCAGCTTTTTGAGAGAGCAAGGAGCCGTTTTTTCGTTATTTTTACTAAATCGAGGGTGCTCTATCGATTGGGGATATTTTTAACTTCTGGGAAGGACCGGAAAAGGTTTTTTTAAGCTAAAAATTCGCCGAAATTGGCCGACATCGAGATTTTCAAATGGGAAGGGGTACTTTTTTATGCAAATTCGGATTCTACGTCAAAAAATAAGTTTATATAAGTTGATAATATTATGTTTAATTGTGAGATCCATATTTTTTATATTTTGATGCCAGAGTAAGCATTATTTTGTTAATTTATCAATCAGCTATCTTTTCAAATATTTTTGATTTTAATTTACATGACAGATTACATCCCTTCAGAACAGAATCTTTGCAAAAAAAAATTCCTTGGTTATTTTGAATATCATTGATTAAATCTGATAATCTCATCCTCATTTTTAAGTAGTGTATATTGTATTAATATTTGCTGCAAGGTAAGATTGTCATACGTTCATGGGTTTCTTACATGGTTAAGTTCTGATATACAAATTTATTTATTAACGTTATTAACCATTCCTAACTTCGTATTAATGCAATTTGTTTTTAAAATTTTGAATCAATTTTATGTAAGACATTTTTTTATAGTTACAATTCATTTTTATTTGCTTGATCTTCATGTGTGTGGGTGTATCCGTTAATATATCACCTTGTTTTTATTTCTGCAATGCATTGTATATGTGTT
The DNA here is from genome assembly GCA_963942445.1 of Argyra leucocephala. Lineage (NCBI taxonomy): Eukaryota > Metazoa > Arthropoda > Insecta > Diptera > Dolichopodidae > Argyra > Argyra leucocephala. Next base: position 129,546,699 of record OZ012679.1, read on the forward strand.
CAAGTGGTGAGCCTGGGCAGTGCAAACTTTTAGTTTTGCTGATGTCAGCTGTGGCTAATTCTGATCTGATGAATATGTAACAAAAATTGTTTAAAAATGACACACATATATACGACCTAAGGCTGAGTATAACTCACATTTATGGGCAAGTACGCCAAAAAATGCCTTAAGTTTTTTGAACAAAGTTCAAGACCGTGCCCTTCGTCTTATAGGCGACATAAATGCGATCTTATTCTCTCTTATATACCATATTTGAAAATCGCCGTACTGTTGGAGTACTTAAGTGGCCACCCATTCACGGGTGGGAATTACAAGATGGCTTAAGTCTGACTTATGAAAATTATTTTATAGTTAGAACATCTTGAATTGCATTCTAATCGAAGGATTAGAAGAGAGAAGGATTTTTTTATTTATTTTTATAATTTGTAGAGATTTATATAAAGAATTTGATAGATTTGTAGAGGTTTAAGACGAATATTAACAATATTGTTTCCTTTTTCCCGGAGAACTTTTCTTCTCCCTTTTTCTTTCTTTTCTTTTAACTATCCTTTTCCTTTTTCAAATGGCCAACCGTATGCAAGTGCTCAAAGGCTCATAACCAAAATTTTGGCTATAACATAAAAATATATGAGATATACCGGGTGTTCCAGAGCATGCGTATCAGTTTTTTAAGAGGGAAAGGAACCGTTATTTTAAAAGTAAAAAAAATTTTATTAACTAAATCGAGGGTGCTCTATCGATTGGTGATATTGTCAACTTCCGGGAAGGAGTAGGAAACTTTTTAAAATTTTCAAATAACAGCTCCTTCCTTCCCTTCTTAAAAAGCTGATAGGTGTGCTCTGGAACAACCGGTATATTAAAACAGTATTATACAATTGATTTAGCATAATTATTACAAGGAAAAAGTCACGAAGGAGTTACCAGAAATGTTTGGGTTGAAATCTGTAGTGCAAGAAATTATCACAACGAAATGAAAGGCAATTAATTAAAAAAATTGAAAGAATCCCCCTAAGTCTACAAGAATTTTAACGCAAGAAATCCAGGTCATTCTTGATCTTGATTATAAGAATTAATTAGCTACACAATTGTCAGAAAATTCTTACTACGAAACAAATACTCATCAAGAGTGGCAAGAAAAAAACCGGTTTTATATCCAGTTAATATCCAAAAAAGGTTTTTGTTTGCTCGAACTTACTTAATGGAACCTGATAACTATTGGGAGGATGTAATATTCTGCGATGAGATTCAAATTATGTTATATTGTAATCGGGGCCTTAATAAAGTATGAGACATCCCTTGCAAAAATTAAAACATAAAAATATAACACTTACCAAAAAATTTGGTAAATTGTCAATAATGGTTTGGGGCTGTATTTCTAGTCATGAGGTTTCAGATTTGGCTTTTATTGATGGAAAAATGAATAAATTACAATATATTTGGAGATTTTAAGGAATCATTGGTTGACTAAGGAACCATTTGTTGCAGCGCCGTAACTAGGCAGGTGCAACAGGTGCACAAGTACAGGGCCCAGATATCTGAGGGGCTCTGAAATAAACTTTTACTTATTTTTTCTTTTAGATTATAATATAATATCAATATAATATCATACCACCTAGTGATTAATACTAGACTAAAGTTATTTTTCTATCAATCACTATACTAAATAAACGCAATAATAGTAATCTGTAATTTTAGTTCACGGTTCACAGAAATCTTAATGAAATATTTAAAATTAACAATTGAGGTGATCATCAAAGGCCAATGCAATGAAATCGTTAAGTTTAAATTTATTCGATATAAAGACAGCATTGGAATCGATTGCAAATGGTTCAACTGCATCAAATCCAGAAACTATATCAAATGCAAGAAGTTTGCTTTTAATAATTATAAATTTATCTGCAATCTTTCTGTATGGAATAAAATTCTACAACGCACTGAGGGAACAAATTAAGCATTACAACGAAAAGATGTATCGATAGACCATGCAACAAAATTAATTGATGGTCTTCGTTGTACTTTACAGGGACTACGAGAAGCATGTTTCGAAAAAGATTTTGAAAATAAATATTTTAGTTGAAACTATAGATTTACAAGTTGGATTTCGCAGTAAACAGAGAAGAATACTTAAAGAAATGGAAATTGATAAGGCACCGGATGAAGAACTTAGCATGACGTCCGAAAGTTTGTTTAAAATGCAAATGTACAATGTTTTTGACAAGCTGTTGTCTCAACTAGATTGGCGTTATGAAAAACTTAGAAATATTTGTAAAGATTTTAGCTTTCTATGGTTTATTTTTAGAAAAAAATACCGTTGTAGATTTGAAAAAAGCGCCTGCTGATCTTGCCATGAAGTACAGCAAAGATTTAAATATGTACGAGCTCGCATATGAAATTCAAAGTTTTAAATTTGAAGCGTCGATATTAGTAGACAATTAACTGCAACACCACTTGGAATTTTACAAGGTTTACGTGAGGTTGGATTAATAGGGTCTTGTCCAAATATTAATATTTCTCTGTGACTATTTCTTACTCTTCCAGTATCAATTGCTTCATGTGAGAGAAGCTTTAGCAAATTAAAATTAATAAAAAATTATTTAAGATCAACTATCGGGCAAGATAGGTTATCCAATCTTGCCATAATATCTATTGAATACAATATAGTTATATACTTGAAATAACAGATGGTAGTATGGTGCAGTCAGTCACCGGGCGGCGCATGTGGTGCTACGTGGAACTTGGTTGATCCACGTAGTACAACATCCGGTAACCATATCCGGTTGCAATTGATTGAAAAATACTATTATATAAGCGGTAACTTTAAGAAACTCACTCACACTCCTTCTAAAGCAATCAAAGACAAGACTATTAAAACTTACTCGTAAAAATAAAATAACTTCTAAATAATATCTAATATAAATTATTCATTGTAAATTGTAAATAGTAATAAAAATTGAATTATTAATAATAAAAATTAAACCAAAAGGTGTTTAGAATAAATAATATAAATAATATAACCAATATAACTATATAGTTAAAGATATATCATTTGATGACATAATTAATGAATTTGCTGAAATAAAGGCCAGAAAAATCCAATTAAATAAATTTTCGTATATAAAGTGTGATGATATTTTTTTATATAATAAATGTTTTTTAAAAAAGTTATCTAAGACATTTTTCCAAAAAAATATTGCACAGGGCACTGAAAAAGCTAGTTACGGCGCTGATTTGTTGTGCAAAAAATTTAAAATTGAAAGTCATTTTAGATTTTACCAAGGTAACGACCCCAAACATAAAGCCTGGGATGCAAGACAATGGATGTTATATAATTGTCCAACAGTGATTGAAAAACCTCCTTAAAGCCTCAATTTAAACGCCATCGAAAATTTGTGGACTTTTTATAAAGAAACAGTTAGCTAAACCAACCCCAACAAACCAAACCGTAATGACTTTGTAAAGTTTATAAAGGAAGAATGGGGTAATCTACCTAACGAGTACAATTTTTCTAAATTGATTAAATCAATGATAAGTAGCTTAGCAAGTGTAGCAAGTGGTAAGGGCAGTCATACAAAGTATTAATCCTATTTTAACTAAAAAAAAAAATAGCTGTTAAGACTGAATTATTTTCTTTTTGCAAAGAATAAGTTTCCAACGTTTTCGTATTTTGTTTTGTTTTTTCTTTTTACTTAGGGTCATGTAACTTAAATTTAATTATTTTAATAATTTATTAAAAAGTCTAAAATAATATATGTATGTATAAATAAAATTATTTGTTTTGCTTAAATTGCTACTTAAACTGATTCTACGTAAAAGTTTATCATTTTGCAAAGAATTTGTTTGCAAATATGTATATATGTATGTATGCATGAATACTTCAGGAGCTCTGCAGTAATTTCGTACATGCAAGTGTTTATAATTTTATATCTTTGTTAAACTTGGTAAGCTTTTTATACTTTTCTGCATAATTCGTATTTTGTTCTGCAGTATAAAAAATTTGTGTAAACTTAAAATAAACTTAAATAATCAATCGAAATATAATAAAAATATCCTATGTTTAACTAAATAATTTAATTTATCAACTGATAGAATAGAAAGATGGAGCCGTCGTGTAAATATAGTACATAGCATACATAATATTATTAAATTTTGTTCTTTAAAAATACAGATACAGTTGAATAAAAAGTTTAATTAATTTTTGGATGGGGTGTGGTAAAAAATTTTCCAACAGCAAACTTGTATCGCAGCTGACTTGATAAACATTAACCTAAATAACAAGTTTAATAAATTTGGGCGTACATGTACACAGTCGATAGCATTCTTAAAAATATATTCTTAAATGTTGAAATCATAATAGAACTTAAAGCAAATATAAATCGTAATTAATTTTTTTAAATTATTTTAGATTCTTTTTCAAAATTTTAACGTAATTTTACATTACGTTTACAGTGTTAGCCACTGCTATTTTATGGCGCTGTTAAATAACAAAAAAAAACAATATATATATTTTTTTTGTCAAGCGTCCATGTAAACACGACGAATGTCAATTTTTTATTGATTGTCACAGTATTTGGAAAGAAATCTTTTTTTCAGTAGACTGTAGTTTAAATAGTTTTCATTAAAAAAAAAAATGAATTAAATTTTATTTTACAAATGGTTAAATAATTATTCGTCTTATACTTTTCTATTTTAAGTTTTTTTTATTAGAATATAAAAAAATAAATTTATAATGGCAGCGCTTGATTCAACAAACGGTGGAAGCAATGGTGATTGGATATGTCCGGATCCAGAGTAAGGAAAATGTCGAAAAAATGTATTTGGCGCTATAAAATTTCTAACTTTACCAATATATTATTTTTGTTTATGAATTATTTCTTTGAACAAAATGGTATAAAAAAACAAAATTAAAAAATTTTTTTGTGTTGCACAAAACCTGTAGCTGCAAAAATTTAAACTTTTCACGCCGTACTCATTGTAACCGGTGCCAAAAGGAAAAAGAATCCTTATCACCAGGGCAAACTAAAAAAAAATTAGGTACAGAAATTGGCAAAGCAGCGGCAGAAAAAAGTCGAGGTTTGTTTAGTGCAGAGGACTGGCAATGTAGTAAATGTGGAAATGTTAATTGGGCAAGACGCCAAACCTGTAATATGTGTAATGCTCCAAAATTTACCGAAGTTGAAAAACGAACTGGTTTGTATTGTATTATAGATAAGTGTGATTATTTTTTTTTTTTTTTTATATCGATTGGTAATTTACAACAAGAAGAAAAACATAAAAATAGAAAAACTTAATTTTATTTTTTTGTATTTCAGGATATGGAGGTGGATATAATGACCGAGGTGTTGTTGAATACAAAGAAAGACGTGATTCTGATGATGATGAATACGATGAATTCGGACGTAGAAAAAAACGAAAGATATCATCCAAATCAGATAATAAAAATAATAGTAAAAAAGAATTTTTAAATTTGGAAATTAAAAAACCAATTCAAAGCAAATTAAATAAAAAAGATGATAATGAAAATGAACATGTTGATGACGATGATGATGATGATGATGACGATGATGAAGAAGGTGGTGATTTATCGAAATACGATTTATGGGGATCTGATAATGATGAAGAAAATAATGATGATGATAAATTATCTGATTCAAAAACTAATGATAATGAAAAATTACATACCGAAAAAAAAAATAAAGAAAATAAATCTAGATCTCGTACGAGATCTATAACAAGATCTAGATCACGTTCTATATCTAAATCAACGTCATCATCCTCATCATCATCTTCATCTTCTTCAAGCTCATTGCATTCATCTTCATCACATTCGTCTGCAAGAAGTAAATCACATTCTAAATCAAATAAAAAAAGATTAAATAGAAAACGTGAATATAGTAAAGATAGAAAAAGAGAAAGCGATTATAATTCTAAGTTCAAAAATAAATCGCAAAATAGATTATCAAGATCAAAATCTTCAGATTCTTATGGTTCAAAAACGTCCAGTCGTGATCGTAAAGATCGTTCCAGAAGTCGTAGTCGATCTAACAAATACTAGTGTTATGTTTTTTTTTTCATAAATAATTTTGTATAACGTAAATAAAATTTATATTTGAGAGAAAATTAAGGGAAAAAACAAAAATTAATTTTTACAGCATTAATAAGATTAATTATTTTAAAAAAGTATATATATACATATATAAAATTTAAAATAAAAAAGAAACAGTAAAAATTTTACAGAAAATTAAATTACGGAAATACAAAGCTTTCCTATTTTTGATAATACAAAATACAAATACTAAATAAATAAACATTCAATAAATCATTCGATTTTACTAATAGCTATTAAAAAAAAATAGATTAACTAGACTTTTAAATAAAATATCGTAAACTTTTCCAAATAAAATTTTTTGCAGGAATGCTAAATACAAAAACAAAACTACATATATCATTCAAAAATTTGTAATTATAGAATATACAAAACAAATTTTTTTTTGCTGCAGCACTTAAAATTAATAAAAAGAAAATTAAATCAATTAATATAAATGTTTATTTATTTAAAAGAAAAATTTCAATTTCAGGTATTATTATTTGTTTATGTATTCAAAACTACTTAAATTTTGGAATATTCTTTTATTTTCAAATATTAAAAATATTGTATACGACTTTTTTATTATTTAGAAAAACCTATGATTTATGTATTGGAAAATTAAGTGGGTAGACTCTTACTATAATCTAGAAAGAATATAAATAGATCAAAACAACCAAAGATACAATAATCTAAACGACAATAGTAAGAAAACTAAGCATTAGTACAACGGTAATTATATCTCAGTGCCTAAACAAATCGCTTTTAAAACAATTTTTTTTAAATTATAATAAAAAATGGTATGTACATAGAACTAAGTAGTATAATTCATCAAGTTGACCTAAATTTTTTATTTTTAAATTCTGTTGATTTTCCAATTCGCTAGAATTTGTTTTCTTTTTTGTTTTGTTTTCATTGAAATAACACTATCATTTTTTTTTTAAGTAACAAAAATAAAATATAATTATGCTAATCAAATACGAAGTCAAATCAAATTAAATCAAAAAGAGCAAATGGCAATGTTCCACTTTTTGCTAGTAGCAATATTCTTAAATATATTCAGTATTAATAACATAAGTGTTAACATATACGTTTTAAATATACATATCATATACATATATATCATTTTTTGTTTTGAAATTCTTCCACTAAATTTAATTTCTATTGAATTCAAGCAAAATATCAGCTATTAAATATTTTTAAAAAAAATAAAAACAAAAAAATTGGTTGTTTTTATCTTTAACCGAAAACACAAAAATAATTTATTTTGTCTGACACAAAAACATAAATTTTCAGTAAAAACTTGTCTTTGTCTTTTCTTATTTTTTTATTCTCTTTTTTTTATCATTATTAATTATATATTATGTATACGTAAATCTAATTTTAGAAATTTAAACAGAATGTTGTAGTATTAATGTTGAAACATCATCATCATTATTAGAATTGTTTCCTGCATCATCTTCCATTGGTGTTCTATTGTTAACCGAGTCCATTAATCTATCAATTTCATCATCTTCATCGTCATGACTATCAGAATCATCTGTATCGTCATTGACTAAAAATAATTCCAAACATTTGTTTTTGTTTTTTTTTTTTTTTACTAAAATGTATGTACATAGTTTTATAAATACATACCATCTTCATCGTCAGTTTCTGGGCCACCAACCATAGTAAGTGCTTTTCCTATAGGATTTAGATCTTGTCCAAGATTAGATATTGCATTAACCTTTGACAATATTATAATTGATATTTTAATTAAATAAATTAGAATACATATTATTACATTACCTCATTTGTATTTTCTCTTTCTAAAGCAAGAACTTCTGCATCTTCATTGCATGGAGCATCTAAACATTTGTTACATATGATAACAGATTTATTTAAAAAAAAAATTTTAAATTTACCTATATCAAACCATATATGATTTGCTGTGTGAGGTTTTAAAGATGGAAAAAACGGAATCATCGGCATATTTCGATTAACTTTAAAAAATGTTTTTATTTATTATTTACTTTGTTTACAGTTTTACGAAATTTTTGACAATTCATTTCAAAATTCAAACAATCAGGGATGAGATACTATACTAATCGATCCATTGTAAACTTCAATGGCATATAGTTCATATGTACGTACTACTACGTACGTATTTGGTATTTTAAATTAATTTATTTATGTACATACCATAGATATATAAAATATAGATTGGCAGTTAGAATAAAAATTTTCAGACACTTTTGGTCAGCTGTTTTTGAAAAATCTGAGTTCAAATAATTTAGTTTCTACTGCAAATAATTTCCTTGAAAATGGCACCAATGTAATATGAAAAGTTTTAAGTTAAAAAAAATATAAAATTACAATAATTTTAATAATTGGATTATATTTAACGTAAAATCTCAATTAAAACAAGATTTTTCGATACGTATATATTTATGTTCTTGATAAGAATTATATAAACAAAATTAATTAAATTGATACACGGGCTGATACAATTTGATGTTAAACTAAATAAAATGACCAAGAGTTGGAAAAAAATCTTTTACTTTATCGTATACATTATATATTATTTTATATAACTAAATTCACATAAATTCTATTATTTATACATTCCCTGGAAATTTTATGTCTACATATATATTGATAATATTAAAACATATTGGATGATGCATACAAATTTATATTATTTATAAGTATTATCATATTATTATTATTATTTAATAATCAATGTATATCTAATCACTTGTATTATATGCATATATATAATATTTATCATTCCCATCAAATTTAAATTTTGCTCCCCTATTTTTCTTTTCCCCTAAACGTTTTCCAATGCTCTAAAATTGCAATTAATAAAATGAAATAAAATGATTTTCAAATTATCGTATTAGCGTAAATAATATATTTAAAACAGAAAAACTATAAAAAATAAATAGTTAGTAAATATATGTGTAGATAAAAAGGTTAAAAAACAAAAGTAATTTTAAATTCAATAAGAAAAAATGGGAAAAGAATCTATTCTACAAAACCATCAAAATATTAAGAAATGGCTGTGAAATTTATAAAATCAAATCAGCTGAGTTGAAATATTGAAAAACATATGTACATTTTTGGCTGAATCTGACATTTAATAATTAATATGATAATGTATTAGAAAGAAAAAGCAATACCAAGCTGCCAATCTATATTTTATATATCTATGGTACATACCAAATAAGCGTGAGTGAATAGCAGTATTAATTTGTTTTATTTACGTACCTGAATTACCTTGCGCTTGCATAGCAGTGAAAATAAATAATTGCTGAACCGAAAAACAAGATAAATGTTTACTTGATTTGTCAAATATACCAAAAATGATAAAATTTCTTTCTGAATTCAACAAAACAAATAAATATGTAGTGTTTGAACAGACATTTTTAAGTGAAAAAGAAAAACAAATAACAAAAATGTTGTCAAACTCTGAAATATCGACGAATTAATAAACATTCCTGTACTATTCATGATTTCTAACCAATTTTTTTTTTTCGAAAGATAGGAACTAGTTCTCGAATGACACCAAGAGCTTTAACGCTCGTGCTCGTACATTTTGGGAGAGTTTCCATGGAAGAACGCTAATTTCTAGTTCTCGTGAAGGTGGAAGAACTAATAAGCGATTTTATATGTTATTGCTTTGCTCATTCTATTTTATTAGTTATAATTTTTGAGTTTTTGAATTAGAACTAGACTAGTTTGAGAACTATAATTTTTCCTTTTCAATACCTACTATGTATTTTTTGTGTGTGTAGTGTATTATGTATATAAGTTTGTCGTATCAAATAATCGAGGGTGCTCCATCGATTGGTGATATTTTCAACTTCGAGAGAGGACCTCAAATCGGGTTTCTAACACCAAAAATCGCCGAAATCGAGATTTTTAAATGCGAAGGGGTAGTTTTTTATGCCAATTCGGATTCTATGACAAAAAATAAAAAACTTGTGCGAAATGTTTTTTTTTGTTTTCAGTATTTTTTGTTAAAATTAATAAAAATAAATTAAAAATCCTCCATATTTACCTTTGGTAAACTAAAATTAATAATTATTTTTATAAATAAATTTGTGTTTAATATTTTTTAACTCAGTTTTGGGCTCCAGCTAAGTTTAAAAAAAAAAAAAACTACTTTAGAAAAGTTTCTTATTTTTTGACGTAGAAAATATCGATTTCGACCAATTTCGACAATTTTTGATCTTCAAAAACCGATTTTCGATCCTTCCCGGACGTTGAAAATATCACCAATCGATAGAGCACCCTCGATTTAGTTACTTTTTAAGTTTTAGGCTCCTTCCTCTTTTAAAAAACTGATACGCATGCTCTGGTCGGTGTTCCAGACGGTATAATAAAAGCTCATATTAAATTAAATTTTTAATTTAGATATAAATAAAATGTTTAATCACAGATATTTCATCTATTGCAATCGTTATCATTTCACTAAAAGGCAATACAATCTATATACTCTTTATAAAGACTAAATGTTATGATAATTATTATAAAATTATCACAATAAATGAACTGTTGAAACAATTGAAGCTGCACTTGAAATAATAAATAAATATTTTACTTTAATGAATTGAATACCCTTGTTGTTATTATTGTGATGAATAAAATTAAACTGCAAAAATACGTAACTTCATGAGAAATATAAATTCTTGGAGGTGATAATCTATTGAATTGTAAATTTAAAGTGACAGCTACATCTGAAATGTTAATTATTTAACACACCTTTAACAATAAATAATACATTTATATAAGATTCTTAAAATATATGTTTTATTTTAAATATTCATACAATATTGTTATTTTCTAATTTTTAAAATTTTTAAATTAAATCGAATTCTTAAAAAAATTATAGATTGAATTTTAAATTTTTTGTTTCTTTTTAAAAATAAACTTTACAAATCTTTACAAAATAACTAAATATAGGTATATCCAAAAATCAAACATTAAATTAAAGTAAAAAAAAAAATTTATAAATTTTTTTGTATGCACCGGAAATACTGTTACTGAAGATGAACAGTTTTCCATCAAATTTAATATATTATAATAATATTTAAGTAAATTGTTTGTTTTTGTAAATTTAATGCTACATTTTTCTTTGCTATTTTTAAATTTTTATAATACCATTAAAAGTACGGAAAAACATTTTCTTTCATTTCTTTTTTATATACATATACACATAATAATATGTATATTTGTTATAATTTAAAATAAATATATAATATATATATATTGTATATTTATAACACAATATTATAGTCCAAAATTATTTTTTATATATAGCATAGCACATATATGTATATATATATATTTAGATTTGTCTCAATTTAAATTTTTAATGACGTGAATCTGATCGACTGCGTCTATCGCGTGAAAAACTTCTGGAACGACTGCGTGAACTTTTTCGTGGTGATCTCGACCTAAAAATATGATAAAAATTTGAAGAAAAAAAAAAATAAAAAAAAAAAAAAAATAGTTATATTGTATGTTAAGATTCAGTATGAAATTTGTTATTTATAAATAATACATAAATTAAATAAAATCCTGCAAAATTAAAATGTCTCAATTACGATTAAATTACTGAACTGAACTGAAAAATTTAGCTAATAATAAATACTGTTTTTTTTTTTTAAATTTAATTGATTGTGCTACTATTGTAAAGCAATAGCAAATCCTAAAATCTAAAATATTAATATGTAGGTATGTAATATAAATAAAAATAAAACCTAAAACAATGTTAGAACGTGTATATCGTAATTTTTTGTTTAAATTATCTTATTAATTGATAGGAGCTATCCAAATATTTTAATTTAATTTTAAACCAATGTTTGTTTTTTAATTAAAAGTTGCTTTTTAAGTGATTTATGAAAATGATGAAATTTTATTTACAAAAAAATTAAGATTTACCTAAACCAACAAATTTAATCAACATGTATTAACAATTTTGAATTTTACATTTAATTGGGTACAGAAATACAGTTAAATTTTTAAATCGCTTATAACTGACAAACTGTAAACTCTAATAGTTCATCACATCAGTATTCACATCAGAAATGTTTGATTACTTAGAAAAGTATTTTACTACATCCAAAAAACTATTTATAATTTTCCTTTCAAATAAATTACTATTTTAACCAATATTAATTGAATTTTGAAATAATTGTTTTCAAATTACATATTTATATTAATTTTGATAATGAAAAAACGTATCGATTGCGTTAATTATTATTATTAAATATTACATTACAGCTTCCTTGCTTGAATTCATTATAGTATGTATTTCATTTAGAAACGTTAATGAACGAACATCTAATTAAAATATAACTATTTTCTTTTATGTCAGAAACACATAAAAAGACAGCAATAAAATACACTAACTTCGATAATAACGAGTTTTTTTTTAAATATGCTATATTCTTTTAAATTTATTTACATACTACCATATTATATTTTTAAATTTTTGATATGTACATACTTTTAACTGACTTTTAAATTTTAAATGTTATAGTCAATTCATTCTATTGTTCTCTTTAAATCTATACTGTTTTCTACTTAAAAGGCAATCTCTTAATTAAATATAAAAGAAAAATTGTGAGTTTAAATTTTTTCTATAAATTAAACAAACTAAACAACATAAAAAAATAAACTAATAAAGCAACAAACAAACCACTAAAATGATGCCGTGGTCGATTCGGTGTGTTGGAGTAGCATAGGAGATGATTGTGACTTTAGCAGAGTAGTAGTAGTAGCAGTAGTAGTGGAAGTAGTAGTTGAAGTATTCTTTTTTTTTTACAATTCGAACTGAATTCAATAGAAGAACTTTTAGTAGAAGTAGTAATAAATGTGTAGCTAGCAGTAGGGATGAACTCTTTCATTTAATTTTTTTTCTATTTGGCTAAGCTAAAAAGTTAAGTTGTAACTGAATTAGTTGATCTGAAGAATTGATTCTTGATTGCTGAATATAGCATTTGGCCATTGCTTTATTGAAGTAAAATTTATAATTCCCACCCATGTTGGAAGTGAAGGATAATAATAGGTAAATTCTTGTGATGTGATTTTTATTTACACAATTAATAATGTTGGCATAATTTCAATACTTCAATATTTAAAATTCTATTTTTAACCCTTTATTGAACCTTAGTTGTGATATTATGATTTTATATATGTGAATTTTATATATATATATATTTTATTTATCTTCAGTAGTAAATTAGTTGCTTGGGTGACTGTTGCGTTGCAGCGGTGATGCTGTGTTACTGTTTCAACTGATTTTTTTTTTCTCAATGACGATTTTATGAAGAGTTGGTGATATTTTATTATAATAGGAACTGTGATTTTGATTGTTGTGATTCAATTTTGATGATAGAAAATTAAAAAAAAAAAATTATATATATTTAATTTTTAAAATGATTCCAAATAAATATAAAAATAAAAAACAAATTAATATACTTTGTTCAATTGCAGTTGTTGTTTTATATTTATAAGATGTCACAATAGAGGAGATGATTAGTAGTTTTTGGTGTGAAGTTGTTGTAGTTGAAAAATGATGAGGCGAGAAAAAAAAAATAAAAAAGAAAAATAAAAATTTCCTCATTTAGAAGTAAACGCAATGACCACTCTGAAGCCCAAAATCTCACGAGAAATGAATTCTCTAATCATGATCACAATAATGCCTGTGTTGTGTTGTTCTTTTGAATTTTACTTAAAAAGAAATTTTCATATAAATAATTCACTTGGGAATTTTTTTTTTTTTAGATATAGGTATGTATCTTTAATTCAGGATAAATGGATATTATTAGGTAGGAAATATTAATTTTAGGAATTTGTTGCTTTCAGGTATAAGTGAATTATTTAATTTAAATGAAATTTTGAATAAATTTTTGTAAATAAAATTCATAAAACATATCAAATTTTCTATAATAGCAGCTGTAGTTTTGATAGGTGAAATATTGTTGAAAATGGAGTTCACTGCTATGATGTGTCGATTTTGGAAGTTGTTATTGTTGTCACTAAATAATTTATAGTTGTAGCCGTTGTCACAAATGATATTACTGATGGTAACACGACTAATTAAAGAGCAGTAGTAGAAATCTATTGACTTGGTGAAAATGTTGGAGTTCATGATGATAGTGGTAGATGTGGTTTTATAATTGGTGGCTGTATTGGTAGTTAAAATAATAGTTGTTTTGGTGATATTGATGGTTTTATTGATTGTGGTTGTGGAGTAGTAGCAGGAGGAGGAAGTAGAATTACTAGTAGTGGTAGAAGACGAAGACGAACAATTTACCCTGAAATTAATTTATCACAACGCCATATTGTTTTATTAAATTCAAAAATTAAATCTTTCTATACTTATTTAAAAAAAAATAGATAAACTAATAAAAGTAATCGTACAAAAGAAAATCAGCAAATAAAAAATATCATTTTGCAAAAAAATTTAAAAAACCTTTTTATACAAAATTTAAGATTTATAATGTATTTTGTTTTTTTTTTTTTTGCAAAATGTTTTTGGACAATTAAGACAAATAAAAACGTTTTAAATATAAATATGTAGAATATTATTATGATTTCATGAAATGATACATTTCATTATTGAAACCATGAAGTTTTGATGAATACAAATGATTAAAATAATACAAGAAAAAAAAAACATTTTAATTTAAATTAGCACATATTTTGTAAATTTTTTATGTATAAATATATTATGTATAAAATTTGTTACTTTCTTAAAAATGTTATTGTCAATTAAATACGCAAAATAAATAAATTACAAAACACTTAATATTTTTTATTTCTGAATTGAAATTTAACTAATTTTAAAAAATTATTTGTTATTTTAAAAAAAGTTAAATCAAAAGGTATTCTCTAATTTATGGTATAAATAAATTTATTTAAACTTACCGATAACGACCACCGCCACGACCTCCACCGCCGCCGCCACCGCCGCCTCCACCACCTCCGCCACGTCTTCTTTCTTCTCTTCTTGATTTGCCTGAGGACATTTCTACACGAATTCTGGTTCCACAACAGCGTCTGACATGATATAAAATTAATATTTTTTTTAATTTAAAATTAAAATAAATAAATATAATTATAAATTTTATTTTCCTTTTATATGCTTTTTACACAAGAACAAATAAAAACAATTACTCACGTTCCATCAAGTCCTCTTACTGCATCTTCAGCATCACGTCTGTCATCAAATTCGACAAAAGCAAAACCCGGTGGATTCCTAGCAACCCAAACATTTCTTAAAGGTCCATATTTACTAAATGCATACTCAATTTCATATTTAGATGCTGATGATCCCAAATTTCCAACATATACTTTACAAGCCAAATCCCATTCCCGATAGCGTGGCATTTTATTTTTTATATCTAAAATTAAAAATTATATTTAACACATATATCTTAAATATTTAAAAAAAAAATGTTTCAATGTTATTAGATATTCAAACACTATAAGTAATCACTGATTTCACGTAACAGAATTTTGTCTTTTTTCTTAAATTTTTTTAGTTGAGCCGCCATATTTTTTTTGTTATAACATTTTTTTTTATATATTTCATATTTTAGTTGTGATTTGTGAATCAATTTTTATTATTGAATTTCATTACTTACACTTTTTGTTCTTAAAACGATTCTTAACAACTTTCAATTAGATAAACTTTTTAGAATAAATATATTACACTTTTCTAAATTTAAAAATAAATTATGTCGAAAAGAAAAAAAGACCTAAATTTTATTTTCACTGTGCACTTGCACTACTTTAACTTTACAGGGATGTGTATAATGTGTTTTATTATTGACTGACTTGACTGAGAACTTCAACTTTTCTGAGATGAAGAAAATATGGCTTCTGTCAAGAATTTTTTGCTAATGTAGCGCTTTCACCGACAAGCATTTTAACTAATTCTATTAGAAAATAGTAATTTGTATTATTATAACATTTTGGTTAACAAAATATAATTGCATGAAAATTAAAAATTTGATATTTTATTTTTTTCATTTCTGCTCTCACTTTTTCAGATCGACCTGAGAAAAAGAAATTTTTGAAATAGAAAAGAAAAAAACAAACTTTTTTAAGTACTGAATATTAGTAAAAGTAAACAAAATTCAAATTATAGTTTTTATATTATTTATTTTTCAAATCTTCAAATCACTTATTCAACTATCAATTACACATGATTTTTAGTAATCGCAGCCACCAGATCACACAAAAATTGAAAAGCATTATTTTTTATTTCCTACACGTAGAATTCATGGATTTGATTGAAATGTCAAAAAACAATACGTAAACCCGCTTTTCTATACAATCTGATCGTAAATACTAACATCCACGGAAAAACAAAAAATAACTGAATAAAACGTTAACAAAATTGAGTGACAACTTAAAAGTCAAATAAATTGCAAGAAAACTTTTTGGTTTCAGTCAGCCCATTTTTATGAAGTCAAATTTTTCATTCCATTTTCTGGACATTTTCAAATTAGAAATGTCAAAAACTTAAATGAAAAATTGAAAGTGTGAGAGAAGTCCAATGTTTATAAAATAAATATAAAAGTCTTTTGTGAACATAAGCTAGAAATACATCCTAGCAGCAAAGCAGTAGCAGCGATGCCAGCAGAAGCAGCATTTTAAAAACTTCTGCTTTCTAAGACACAATATAGCAGCAGGCAGCAAATTCAAACTAATCAAAATTTAAAATTATATTGACAACAGACAAAAAAACTCTAATAGAAAATTTAAGGATTTTCTTTGACAAATTCTATAATTTTTTCTTCCATAATATCTTAGAATTAGAAATTAGAAATTAGAAATGAAAAAGCAGCCAAAATTCTGCCGCTGCTGCTGTCGCTGCTACTGCTGCTGCTAGGTTGTATTTTAGCTAATATAGTAAATATTTCATTCTACTAGTCTACTAAGTACATGATAGCTTGAGTATTTGACCTGTGAATTCTTCTTGAAATTTCAAGCTTTGTATTCGATTAACGAGTTTGACATAATATGTATTTATGTTGATCAATATATTTCTGGTGACATAATTTTTGACGACCAAAACTTGTAAAAATTTCTATATATTTTTAGTTTAAAAAAAACATAAAATATAAAATTAAACATGTACTTTACTCTTAAATCTTCTATTGACTCTAAATATTAAACAAAACTTGACAAATTTTTGACATAATGTCAACGCAAACTCACAAGCTTTTTAGCTGCGAATTTATTTAAAACTTTCAAGTCAAGTAAGATTTTTGTGATTGACTTGAGTAAAGCTGATTTCAAGATATTAGCGTATATATCAAAGCGTACATGAAGCTTTTTTAAATGAAGCTATCCTGTATACTTAGTAAGGTCTCCGTCACACATGACAATATTTCGACAAAATATCGGCTTTTAATGCATTTGAATTTGAATAAACTTGTTTTTGAATCTTGAATAAAACACAAAAAAATTATATATGTATATTTCTTTTTTTTGTTTTTAATTTCTATGTATATATATATATTATATTGTTCTTGGCTTTTTTCATTTACAAAAAAAATAACTATTTATGAAATAAACGTCCTTGAAAAAGGACAATAAATCTTTTATTATAGTTTGGTAATATTGAATTTGATATAATATATTTTTATTTAATTTGTTGTACATTTATAGCGTCAAACGACGTTGTTTTATTTTCATTTACATACATATATATATTTTATTTTTTCGCTGGTATTTCCTATAAAAATTATATTTAAAAATTATAAAATTTGAGAATTAGAATTCGGATATATACTTAATTATTTTTATTTAATTTTAATTGTATTAATTGTTACAACAAAAATATCAAATTAAAAAATCAAAAATTGTTTGATACTATTTATTTTTTAATAATTTTTGAAATAGTCAATAATTAAGCCAGTCATTTAGAAACTTTCGAAACGTTAAAATACAGTATTATTAATTTAACCAAAGATCAAAGGTTTTCAAGCATAAAAATTTTAAATTGATAAAAGAGAAAAACAAATACGAGGAAAACAGTTTAATAAAAATTCATTGAGTATTCATCTTTCTAAATTAATAAATTATTAAAGGAAGGGGGCTGGAAGGGTGAAAGAAGTAATTTAACTACAAATTAAACCATGTCACCAAAATCTTTCATCAAAAACATACATTTTGCAAAGAAAACAAAAACATTTAACAAAAAATCAACTTTACAAAAAACCATTTTACCAAAAGTTTTGAAATTTTCATCAATCAAACAATTTCTTTTCATACTGTTATACATTCTGTCAAAGATTGTTAAAGTACTGATGTCTAAATTTTTCTACCGTTAGAAACAAATAATTTTAATAAATTTTCGGCCCGCCCCAATAAAATTAAAAAGAAAATATTCGACTAATTTCGACAATAACAACAGGACTCATGTTTTTTAAAAATATTTATAAATTTTTATTTTTTAAAGTTTTTTTTTAAAAAAAACTATTTTTAAGAAAACAATAGTGCTTGTCACGTCGATTTGAAAATTCGTGGTATTTTCGTATTTGGACACTAGTTGATATTTTTTTTACAGTAATGAATATTTGTTTTTGTAGTTGAAAACATGCTCCTGAGCTTATTTTTTCGTGGTATTGTGGTATGGTATTGGATGTCAAAGTAATATTTACATTTATAGTTTACTTACATTTATTTAGTTTTTGAAATATGTTTTTTTGTAAATGGCAAGCTATTATTTTAAATTTAATCAATTAAATTCACTTTCTTTATTTTAAATTGTATACAACAAATTTTGAACTATAACAGTTGTGTTAAAATATATTACAAAATACCACAAAATACCGAAAAACGGTTGTCACGTCGATACGAAAAAAAATATTCATTACTGTCAAAAAAAATATCAATTACTGTCAAAATGCCAAAATATCACGAAATCACGAATTTTCAAATCGACGTGACAAACACTAATTTTTACATAAATTTAAACGTCAAATGAAAACTAGTTTACCGTAGTGTGAATACCAATTTCTATAACATGTTATCCGAGGTCGATAACATGTTATACATTCGTGTACATTCGTGTGTAGAATATCCTATTTATATTAGCTCACCTTTTTTTTTCTGATTCAATACTTAACTGATATATCTATAATTATAATTGACAAGCATTTAAGGTCCTGCGCAGTAGACACCTTTTCATTTTATTTCGATTCTCCTACTCCTTAATGAACTTCTAATATACATAATATATAAGATTATATATAAAACAAAAATGCGCACACAGTTGAAAATTTTGTACTCATATGATTTTATTATTCAGCAAATACCTACATTATGCATAAGTGAGATCTTATGAAAATAATAAACAAAAGTAAACAAATCAGTTATTATATTTTATATTATGTACTTTCGAATGAATCTATGTACATATGCCAAAAAAAAAACAAAGAAACAAATTCATCTCAAATAAAAAATATAAAAAAGCAAAAACAAAAAAAATCAGTTGAATTGTTCATATGACTAGCAAATTTATTTTTATTTCGATTCTCCTACTCCTTAATGAATTTCTAATATATATAATATATAAGATTGTATATAAAACAAAAATGCGCACACAGTTGAAAATTTTGTACTCATATGATTTTATTATTCAGCAAATACATTATGCATATGTGGGAACTTATTAAAATAATAAACAAAAGCAAACAATTCAGTTTTTATAATTTACATTATATACTTGCAAATGAATCTATGTACATATGCAAAAAAAAAAAACAAAAAAACAAATTCATCTAAAATAAAAAGTATAAGAACAACAAAAAAACAAATCACTTGAATTCTTCATTTTTATCTTTTTAAGTAACTGTTTCTAAATTTTGGTTATTTGTAGTAATAATATAGTTTTTATTAAAATTATGTATTATGTATGTATATATATACATACCTCTTTAATGACAAATTTTTTTATTTTTAGGAATTTTATCCACTAAATGCCATTTACTATAGGGAATATATCGGAAACGAAGCAGTATATGAGGGACATGTATTTATATGTGTCCTAAATAAAACTTACTAACCACAAAGCTTTTTATTAAACACGTGTGGTTTCTGCTATATCGTGCGAAGTCTATGTCAGACGTAAATTACTGTTTTTTTAAAAACTTTAAATTTGACTTCAACTTGAAATATAATTACTCAACAGGGGCCCCTAGTGTAAGTATATAATATGAATATGTATATTGCGCTTTATAAAATACATCAAATTAAATGTCGAAAACATTTTTATTTAAAACAATAGGAATGGAAAAAATGAATTTTAATTCGAAAATTACTGATGCATACTGGTACTTTAAAAGTATCGCTATGAATAATATTTTGTTTAACAACTAAAACAATATGTTAATTTTGACAATAATTGATATTCGAAAAGTTTTTTTTATTAAATGAGTATGTATCGATACTTTTGTTTTGAAAACGAATACCTAAACTAACCCAAAACGTTGGTGACTGAAAACTAGTTAAAGTCTGTTAATTGTAATCAATATGATCTGATTCGATTAGATCAAATTCGAAATATCATTTTGAATAATAGCTGATTATAATTGTCCAGTTTCGATTCGAATATTGACATTCTTTAATAATAAGTTTGTTTAGTAGATCTAGAACAGAATAGGACAGAACAGTTTTGGACAATTACAATTAACTGTCAAACACTTTAGAACCACTTACAACAAAAAAAACCTACTGAACACTCTTTTTGATCTTTTTTGAACATTTTTGTTCTAATTTTTGTTTGCTCTAAAATTTTTTTGTTTAACTGTCGTCTTTGTTTAAGAACGTTCTAGAATGTTTACTTAACAAACCTAATCTAATATCAAACATAATTTCATTTGCTTACGATTCGAATATTCATAATTGATAATTTACTGCTTTAATTTTCATTTTTGCAGAATAAAAATTATTTAAAAAAATTTATGATCAATAAATTATAAAACATGAAATAAATATAAACCAATATTAAACCAATATTATTTATATTGCATCTTAATTCTTGTTATTTACTTCATTATTTTTAGGTTATGATTTTCGAAAAATTTCGAAATCTTTTTTCCTTTTTCATTTGATCTAATTCAATTAACACAACCGATTATATCGAAAGATGATAAGAACAAACTTGAAGCTTGTTCGAATCAGATCGGATAAGATTGATTATTAATGGCTCACTTTGTCTTTAAAGGCGAACTGTTGTTGCGTTGGGATTAATACGTTGCGGAAACAGTTTGAAAAACAAAGAATAAAGTAAAATCAGTTGCGTATACAAACTCTTTGGGTAGACGTAGAAATGGAATAATGATTGTATTTGACCTTGGGACATGACGCTCATGACAGCATCAATAAAAGAAGTAGTCATTGAAACGCTAGTAATTTTCTATTTGTAGAATAATAGAATAGTAAGTTTAACCATTGTGTTAATAATCTACATTGATTGACACTATTTCGCAGCAGTAATTATTTATATTAATACACCTTATAATTTCGGCCTTAAGTTGAATTATTTAATATTGAGAAAATTCACTCAGAATTCACCGCGTTTGAAAAAAATTTTAAATAAATTTTTTGAAATTACACTTTGCTCTAATTTTTAGAAAAAATTGTTGTTTGTAGAAAATTTGTATAATTGTTGAAAAAATAGTTGAATATTTTCGTTGAATAAAAAACACTGACAAAATCTGCAAGTATGAAACGAAATACACTTATCTGTATTTATATGATAAGTATATTTAATAAAATTAAAAAGAAAATATTCGACTTTTTTTAACAACTTTATTCCAGCTTCAAATTTCTATATCCATCTTACATGTTCCCCTCCGATAGAAATGCTCCATTATACAATTTGCGATTTTTCTAAAAGAACCTTTTCAGGTTCGCTTCCAATTTACCCACCAATTTTTTTCTATCAACCTCTGTCATCATATTTCCCTCCTAATCCTTTTTTGCCTACACCTACACCACCTACAATAATTTTGTATAAAGAAATCCTTTAATAGTGTTTGGGTAGGTAAAAAAAAAATCTTATATAATTATTTACTTTAATGCCCTGATAAAAAAGAAGCACATTTTCGCTGTCGATTCTGCACTGAAAAATATGCTGAAAATCGCACAGGAGTTCATTTGAATCTATACAGAGCGTCGGGAAAATTTTCAGCACAATTCTCCTCCATTATTATACAAATATTAATACATTCTCTCATAAATTTTCAGCAGTAGGCATCTTTAAGTGCATTTTTCAGCACACAAATCAGCACGTATTTCTTTCTGTGCTCATTCAAAAATATTTTCAGCAAACATTTCTGCTTCTTTGGGAGCAGATTTTTCAGCAAATGTAAAAATATAAAATTTGTTATTCAGATATGGGATTTTTAAATTTGAAATTCATACTATAAATTGTAAACTAAAATTTCTCTAGTTAATATTTATAATTATTTATAGAATAATTATAAATATTAACTAAAAAGATCGAATTTTAGTTTAAAATTTGTCATATAAATTTGAATTTGTCATATTAACTGGTTTACCAATGATTTTGGTTTTGGTCTTTTCGAAACAAATTTTTCAAAACAACTGATGAATGATTATATTCTATAGAAAAAATGCTCATATTACTGAAAAATACGCAGCAGTTTGTGCTGAAAATTTTCAGCACCAACTAAAGCACCGAAAAAGGCCAAAATTTTACTGTGTAAAACAATTTTTTTCTTTGATAATGTTTGTAAAAGTAGGAGAAGTGCTGAAAATTTTTTATCAAGGATGAAGCTTCAAAATATTTGACCATTTTATTTTTAGTATTTTTAACAGTTTTAACATTTCGAAAGCATTTCAAAATATGTAATGTGTAGTAAGAAAATAAATTTGAAACAATTAAAATTCGGAACTTAACAATAGATAAAATAGATATTAAATATAATTAAATTTTTAATCTATTAAATACCGTTAGTTGAAATTTTAATAATTTTATATAAATAGAGTTTTGTCGAAATATTAATGAGAACAAATTAATAATAAAACTTTCGTAGTTAAATGAAATTTCGAAATTATAAATTTCATTTTTTAAATTACATACATATTTATTTAAAATTTTAATTTTGTTTATTTAAAAGGATAAATGCTTTTTTTCTTGTTTTATTTTTTTTTTATTAATCATAATAGTTAATAATGATAATAATAATAAATAATTATAATAATAATTAATAAAAGTGTAATTGATAATAATTATAAAGTATAATATAGTAATTAATAAATTTTTAAAAATCTTGATTTAATTAATTATTTTCCTACAAAAAATATTTAAAAACCAATACATAAAAAAAAAATGTGTTTTTGTTTTTCTAATAAAAGTTTTATTGCTTATTTATATTCAGTTTTATGCCAAAAATGAATTAAATTAAATAATATTTTTTTTGTTTTTAATTTTTATAATTTAATATAGAATGTCTCTTAATTACATATCTAAATAGATTCATTGTGTTTTGTTGTTTGTGTAAATGAAACGATTGAATGAAAAATATGGAATAATTTTTTTTTGTGTTATTCTCTTGATTTTTGTTTTTGTTTTGTTTTTTTATAAAAAAATTGAATACAATTATTTAAGAAGAATTTTTATTTGAATAATAATAATTCTAATTGAATTGTGTATATTATACTATTTTTATAAATATATAAAGTATTTTTTTTTTTTTTATAAATTTAATAAAAATTAAGAAAATTTATTTTTTATAAAATAAAATTATAGTTGATGAAGTTGATTAGTTTCTTGTTCAAAAGAATTTTATTTCAATTGTTTTTAATAAAATTTGAAAGTTTGTTGTAAATATCCTTAATAAGGAAATTTAAATTTTTTGTTAGATAGATTAAAGAGGCGATTGTGTCGCTATATCTAATATAACCAAATCAATTATTTGATGCATGCTTTTGAAACTTTTGAAATTAGAGCAACAACAAGAAATAAAATAAACTTATATGATAGAATATATATGTATATAAATCGTATTTTGTATTAAAATATTAATAAATAAAAAATTTAAATTCATTATTAATTCAATTTGGTTTTAGTGATATTTTAGTCAAAATCAGGTTGGATTTTATTTAAATACAAATGTTGATAATTCGGAAACAATATATGTACTAGGTTCATTCAATAACATGTGATTGCAATCAATCATAATCAAAAGCACTCCAAAATGTTCAAAATATCTGTAACCAATCAAAATCCAGTTCAAAAAATATCATTTCCAATCACTTTACAATTCATTTTTCTTATTGAACAAATTTTTGTGTTTTTAAAATTTGAAAATTTGCTTATAAAAAAAATGGAAGTAAAATTTTAAAAAATTATTTTAAAAAATTTTTATTTGAATTTTATTAAAACATTTTTAACATTTTTTTCTCAAATATTTTTTCGCAAAAAACGAAAATAATTAATTTTTACCGAATACTTTGCGTCAGAATAATTTTCAAAACTAATTGTGATATTAATTCTGAGCACAATCAGAAAATATCAGAAAAAATCAGTTTAAATCACAAATTTCCACTCCAAATTGTGATTGAAAAGTTATTGAACAAAAAAACATGATTGCAAGTGACTACACGTACACAATCGAAAACTATTTGCTATTGAACGAACCTATACTTATTTTCTTTATTAGTGCTTGGGATTAATAGCATAGACAAATTTAATGTCAACTTTAAAATTGTAAATTATACTAATTTTTCGAATGGTTTTGTGTTGACCATTTTTTACAAGATATAAATGAAACTCTAAAATCAAATTCGATTATTATGTAAATAAAATTATTTTTAATAATTTATTTTTAATAATTTTAATTGATAAATTTTTATCTTTCCAACTATTGGCAATATGCAATTAAGTAAACCTATATATATCCGCTATTGATATACATTAGATGCGGTAAAGGAATTTCATCAAATCTCTGAACTTATCACACCGAGGTTTTACAGCTCTTTTATATCACCAATTTGACACGAAGGCTGAAGAGGATAAGACCCTTCGAATTGGTGCCATAAAAAAAGGGAGAAATATACATAGAAACATAATATTGTAAATTAAATTAAAATAGTAAATCTTGTTATAGTATGTAATCGTTAAATCTTAAGTAAACTGTTGGGTGACCTTAATCCATTTTGTTTTATTTAAACTAGTGTTAAATTAATGGTAGTCCACAAGACCAATTTTAATAAAATAATATGAAGAAACAAAAATTTTCCGGAATCTGTGAATTACATAAAATTTTATCAAAACTTATTTTGACCCATTGAACAAATACATAAAAAATGGAATCAAATAATTTATTCGATATATAGAATAATATTTGTAAAGTACATACAGCCAAATAAGCATTTGAACGCCTTCGATCATTTTTTAATTCATCTATTTTTTTTCACTAAAAACTAAAATTCAAATTTTTAATTCAAACGTTAAATTTCACACTACTGTACGATTGTGGAAAACTCCTATAACAAAAAATCTTATAAAACAGAA
This sequence comes from Argyra leucocephala, assembly GCA_963942445.1. Lineage (NCBI taxonomy): Eukaryota > Metazoa > Arthropoda > Insecta > Diptera > Dolichopodidae > Argyra > Argyra leucocephala. The sequence continues at coordinate 129,572,342 of OZ012679.1, forward strand.
ATAAGAATTTTGTTAATCGTTACCTTTGTTTAATTCGAAAAATAGAATTGGTAATATGTAATTAAAATAATTTTTAATAATTTTAATTCATCAAATTTTTATCAAAAAGCTGTTTAGCTCTTTTGAGATAAATTGAAATGAGCAATGACAAGAAATTATTCGAAAATTGAATGGAATTTTATACACACTTATAAAACATACGACCTGTTTAAATGTGTAGTAGTGATAGACCTTGTCATCGAACTCACATGTAACCAAATGTGAAAAATAGTTATGAAAAGCGATGTCAAAAAACATAAGAAAAAGATGGAGAATAATAAATCGTTGAATCATACTTATTTATATTCAGTTTTATGCCGAAAATGAATTAAATTATATAATATTTTTTTTTTTAATTTTTTTTTAACGTACACACACATTTTACAAAAATAATTTTAAATAAAATAATACAAAATAAATTTTGATACCGATGTTTTGATCCCTTCGAAGATATAAAAATTTGTGTGCTATTTGTTTATTTTATTTATTTCCGTTTACACAAGTCAATAAAATAATTCATAAATAGTTTTTTGTATTGCTTTAGTGGTGGAATTGTTAAAGATCAAAACTGTGTTGATATATCGTTGATAATTGAAAAACAGTTTAATTATCCAAAAATATTGTTCAAATTTATAATACATATTGTTTTGTCATAATATTAACAGAAACTAAGAAAATATGTTAAGATAAAATTTTGAAATTGAACAAGAAACTATAAAAAAAATGAGACCGCGATGATTTTGACAGATTCAAAATTTAAATTTTTTTAATTAGGTATAGACATTGTAAATAATATTCTTCAATAATTACAAATTTGAAATTATATTAATTTGTTTTTGTTTTTTTTTATTTTTTTATTTTATTTTATTTACTTATTTATAATGTAATGAAAGTTTTCAACATCAATTTTGAATTATTTTTTTTTTTGTTTTTTCTTTTTATTTTTTTTTTTTAGAATAAAGACAAATATATATGTATATATATTATTTTTTATATTTTGTTTTTATTATATAATTAAAAAGTATTGCCAACTTAAATTTCCTTTTTTTTTCTTTTTTAATTTTAATTTTAATTATTATTAAATTTACATTTATAATTTTTATTTTAATATTTATAAATTTTTTAGTTTTTAATTAATATATTTATAATTAATATTTTAGTGTATAATTTGATGTTTTTTTTTTATTTTGATTTTTGAATTACATAATATATTTATTTTTTCATATTTTTGGCCACAAGGTTTTAGTGTTTTTATATATATTTTTTTTGTTTTTCAATTTATTTAATTATTTATGTATTACTTTTTAGGAAATTAATATCGAATATGACATTATAGTTATTAGTGAGCCTTAATTAATTAATTTTGAAAATAAATGAAAAATTGTGTTGCTGATGTAAAGGGGGTAAACATTTGAACTTATGAAAGAAAATAGTTTAAGTATTAAGAGTCTTAGGAATTTCGAAAAGGATATTCAAAAGATAAGAAAAATATTTCGAGTGAATTTGCTCGTGATCGAAATAAAGTATAATATTGCACTATGTTAAAGTCTTGTAAGATCTGTACCGCCAAAAAAATATGACTTTTCTAATTTTTTATCTTTAATTTTAATTTTTTAATGAAATTTGAGATTTGATTAAATTCTAAATTTAGAGTTGAAATTGAAATCTAGTAAATAATTTTGAAAATGATATCCATTTTTTTTCTCCCTCGTTACAAAGTATTTAAATTTTTCGACAATTATTTGATAAAATCTTCTATCTACAGTTTCAGAATCGAACATAATAATACTTATTGCAATATTAATTTATCAATATAAAGAAAATATTCGTAATATGTAGTACTTTTTAATAAAATTATTTAAACTGTCATATAAATGACATTATCATGACTTTTAACAACACTATAATTTGAAGCTAAGAACTTTAATAGTAGTGGGAGGAAAATGTCTTTTTTTTTTTAAATTCGGCTCACAATTATTATAATTTTGTCTATATGTATAATTGTTGGTTTTTTTATTTTATTTTTAAGTTGAAATATTACCTACACTGAATGTATTTACATTATTTTTTTTTTTGTTTATTATCATTATTTTATACATATATGTATTGTATATATATATATATATATATATATTTTAATAATAAATATTTATTTAATAAATAATTAATAACTATTAATTAACAAATTAAATAAATTAAATTGCACAATATCAATTGAATCATCATCTATATTCCCATAATAAATTAATATAAATTTATATGATATATTATACATATTATAATATACGATTGCTAATTAATTTAATTTAATATGACAAAAAAAAAATAATTATTATTAATATAAATTTATACATATGCATATATTATACCTTTGTATAGTTTATTGGTTAAGAAAATTGGTTTTTTGTTTTCTTAAAGTGATGAAGAATGTTAATTTTATGATTGAATTTTGGACGCAAAACAGAAAAAGGGCTTAGATATTTTTATTAATTAAACATTTAAACATTTTAAAGCATATAGAAAATAAAATAATAGAAACTAGAAACTAAGGAATTCAATAAACTACACGCTGTTGTTATAATTAAGAACAATTTATTATAATAATAAAAAGGATAATAATAATTAGAAAATTGTATTAATATAATAATAATTAGACTAATGATGTTATCTAATGATGTTATCTTAAAAAGATGAAAGAAAATATAAGATTGATTTAAAAATTCAAACTGATACATTGTTAAAAAAACTAAGTTGTCAATTTTAACCGTAAAATAAGTTGGCAACATTGTGTACTGAGAGCTTTCTGAGACATTGTGTTTTAATTCATTTGTGATCAAGCAAATGAATGTTTTTATTAACACTGTACAACATTGGGTATTTAAAAATTTTTGTAAGCCCAAATACCTGTCAAACCGGTCGTGGTCATATAGACAGAAGACATAAAAATTGTGATCATATAGACAATGTCTGAAACTTTTGTAAGCTTTTGTAGACATTTAAGATCATGTGGACGTTGTATTTAGTTAATTAATTTAATATTTTATTTCTTATAGTTTTTTATATTGGTTTTTTAGTTCTATTATAGAAACGATGTAGAATAAAGGTTATATTCAACCAGAAATAAAAAAAAAGTACTTTTTAAATATTAATTTAATATAATTAAAATTAAAACTATAAGAAACGTAATAATACAAAAAAAGCAGTGTGACATTGTATAAGGGATTTTAAAAGAAAATATCTAACTATAGATGGCTATATATGATGGCTATAACTACGATATTTACGATTTAATTTGAATATTTAAAAAATGATTTTCAAGTTACGAGTTAAATATTAAATCAAAATGTTTAAATATGGTATAATCATAAAATTAGATTAGATGAAAGTTTAGATAAGGCAGTAGTTGTTATATAAGACCGGGAAGGGTTTTTAAAATAGATACATTATTTATAAAGGTTTATATTTCATAATATTATGCATCTCTTAATCGTAACTGTGAGTCTCGAATGATTTCTTAAGAAAAAGTTAAGAAAAATAAATGTAGTAAGTATAAACATAAATTTTATATTTGCAGTAAATTTTGGTTTTGGTTTTGATTTTAGGGAACGATTATAACTTTGGAATGATTAGTTAATTTAAATACTTGGATCGCTTCTTAAACAAAGATAAACACAGCGAATAAAGTATTATATTCGCTCTATACATTTTTCAAGTAACCACTGATTAACACGAGCCTAAATATAAGAATACATAAAATAATATTTCGACCAAATTTTCGACCAGATTGAGAGTTCGATGAATATAGAGATGCCTTAAAGACGGATTTGAGGAACGTTTTTGTATAGTATTAGGAAGAAATATCACTAAACAAAGAAGATTGGGGACAATTGTGTAGAAAGTGCAAGACTGATTCTTAACTGAGCCAGGGATGAAAAAGATAGTTATAAAGTAAATAAATAACGGTAAATTAAAGTAAATGCACCATGTGAAAATAAACAGCTGATTTCGTTTATTTTATAAAACTCTGTAACATTCTCGATCAATCAGAGAATTGCAAAAAAAACATACCATATAAAAAGTTTTCTACAACTTTCAAACAGTGGTATAAAAGAAAGTATAAAACAATTCAATTATTTCAAAATAAACAAGCCATCTGGGCTAGTTTCCAAATAACTATATTAAAACTAATTGAGTTGAGTTTAATTTTTTTTCGTGAAGGGACCTAGTAAATATATGGGGTTTTTAACATTTTGAATTTCAAAGTTGAATTTATTTAATCTTTATTTCGACACTATCCTTGTTTTCATAAATGCAAACATGCAGTCAATCTGGATATTCTGAATTTATGAACACACTTGTCAGATTTTCTGAATGCTGTTCATAAATGCAGACTCAAAGTCTACTGGGCGTCAACTTGGCAGAATAAATTTTTAGTATGCATAAAATTTTTTGAAGTAGTTTTCTTTGCTGTTTTGAGTATTTTAGTTTTTGTTTTGTTATTTAAAAAAAAATGTTATTTGCAAAATGTCAGTATTAATGAACAGAAACTTTGCAGAATTGCGAAGTAAATGCCAAGTAGAATGTAGGTAGAATTTGTATTCATTATTGCAAAGTACGCCAACTGGTGGCAAACTTGTTTTCAGCTTGCAGCATTTATGAATACACCCTATATTCTGTTCCATCACTTTAAGTATATATCTATTTTCAAGACATACATGCATATGTATATAAAATATTGAATTTAATTAAATTTTTCTAAAATTTTAAGATAATTATTTTGTTTTTATTTTATTTTTTTTTCTCTAATTGTTGTTAAAAATGTTAACACGGACGGTGTTTCTTCTTTTTTTTATTTTTTTTATTTTTATTTTACTTCTTTTGTTTTGTAAACATATTTATTTTTTTATTTTCATTTTGTTTGTTGATAAATAAATGTGTATAGGTATTATTTTTTATCTATATGTATATTACAATTTAATTTACAAATCTCAACTATTTAATTTAAAATAATAATAATTCTAGGTATGTACTGTATGTTTATTTATAAATATATTATAATATGTGTTATGTTATTTATGAATTATTTATTTAATTTTTATGTATCTATTGATGTATGTTTGTATGTTCTTATAAAAAAATTTATATTGTTTACAAAGTTTTTCTATATAAAAATTATAAAATACGACCAAATAAAATATGTATAAAATTTAAATAATAAATCAATCATTATTTGGAATGGATTCAATTTTAATTAATATTTATTTTAATATAAAATCTAATAATAAATTGATTATATAGTTTGAAAATAAAATAATATAAATAACATAAATTGCACTTTTTAGAAAATAAAAGTAAATGTAGAAAATCGTAGATTGAAATCATTATTATTAATTAATATTTATGTAATCACATTTTTGAAGAATATGGTAAAATTCTTATATGTTAATGTAGGTTTATTAAACAAAAGCATTGTCATTCATTACGAATAATTTAAAATAAATTATTAACATTAGTATTACATATTATGTACTTGTAATTTGTAATACTATCGAAAACGTTACCATAAAACTAATATATTCTTTTATTGAATTACTTTTCAATTAGTGAAGCATTTTTTAGTATTGATTTGTATATTAATAAAATTATGTAGGTATTGCTAAACAATAAATATGATTGGTAAATGGTACATATACGTACATACATGCATGTATATACTACTAAATTTTCCTTCGTTTAATTAATTTATTCACTGACATGCTTTATGATTTTATAAATATATAACTGTACCAAATTTTGACATTTAGAAAATTATTAAAACTGATTGAAATCTAAACTTAACCTCACTATATATTATTTTGATTGTTTTAATTGTAATTTGTTTTTTTAATTTTTTAAAAAAGTACATTTATAAAAAAATAATAAATACATAATAATAGCATAAAATAAATAAAATTAATTGTAAATCACATTTTAACTTAAAATAATTTTTGTTTTTATATTTTCGTATTTGGTATTTGGTTTGTGACTAAAAATTAACTCATTTTTAATAAATCTAATCCTTTAAATGTATTCTTACATTATATTGTATTTTATTTATTTTTGTGTTTCCTAATTCTGTTTTCATATTTTAATATTACAATTTTAATATATAACTATTTTTTGTTAACATACATTTTCATGATTTTGTTTTAAAAACAAAATATTCAATTTGAAATTAAAAATATTATTGAAAAAAATTTTTTTTTTGTTTTAGGAATTAAAAAATTTTTTTTTATATTATTTTTTTTTTTTTTGTAGAAATGACTAGAAGAATTTCATTCATGGAATAAAAAAATACAAAAAAAAAATTGAATCAACAAATTTTGAATTAAATTTTTTTTTGTATGTTTTTGGTTTTTTCTTTTTTGTTTTTTTTTATGTTTTTGTTTAATAATTATTTTTATTATTTTATTATTCTAGATATCACGATAATTCCGTGGAGTATTGTGTCTCCAAGGTGGGTGGCCGTCTTGAATTCCTTGGTTGACTACGTAACGGTGGCCCAGGACTACCATATCCAGCTGCATATAATTGCGGACATGAGTCTTTTATTAATTCTTGTGTTTCACGTAATTGTCGCTGTACTTGTGGCGCTAAACGTTGAACACTAATTGCAGGTGGAAATCTATATTCTGGAGGCGCTTGTGGTACCTTAAAATTATTTAAATTAAATTAGATTATTTATTAAATTAGGTTTTAAATTAGGTTTGTTTTAATGTTTTTTTAAAGAAAATTATAATATTTTTTTACCTGCATAGGATGTAAAACTTCACCAAAATATGCTTGCGGTTGTGGTTGACCATAATATTGTGAGATTTGCATTTGTGTGGGTACAACTCCAGGCGGTTGGGGTTGTTGCTGCTGCTGTTGTTGTTGCGATTGCTGTTGCTGTTGTTGTTGTTGTTGTTGTAATTGTTGTGTTGAAATACCACCAACCATTCCCATAGAAATTAAATTCGGTGGTCTAGGTCTTGCACCTAACCCCATTGGTGCACCCATCATCAATATTTGTTGCTGTTGTGATTGCATTTGTAATGGAACTGCTGTTGGACCAATTGTATAAGATGGATGAATACCAGTTGCTTGTGATGTAATAACCATTGTTCGTGGATCACCAACACGCTTTGGACTCATATTCAGTGTACTTTTAGCGATAAGTTGAGCTTGAGGTGAACCAGATACTGGTATCATAACACTACTAACATTCATCATCACATGCTGTGGTGGACCATTACCACCACCAGTAAGTGATTGTATTTGTTGTTGTTGTTGTTGCTGTTGTTGTATTAATTGGTGTTGTGTCAATACCATACCAGGTGGTTGTGTACTATGATGTGTTAACATATCTGCTGTACTTAATGGTTGTTGTAATGTTGCTAATGAATTCATGGTGGCACGTATTAACCCAGGTGGTTGAGGATGTCTATTTAATGAGGATACTGCAGTTGTTGTAATTGGCACTTGACGTACTGGTGTAGTTTGTAGCGATCGACTCGCTGATGAACACAACGATGCTGTTAGGCTTGCTGATTCCCAATGTTGAACAAGTGCATTTAATCTAGCCTCTTCTAATGCTATTTCAGTTTCACTATTTGAATCATAATCTGGACCCTAGTTTTAAAACAAAATAAATATATATATATTATATATATTTAAATATATGTGAATATATATACGGTTTTAAATTGATTAATTGTCACACGTGTATGTATAATATGAAAGTATATGTGTGCATATAAGTAAAAACTTACATCTTCTATTTTTTGATCTAACATTTTGAAAAAATTTTGCTGACTAGTAGATATTTCCCTTAAAAGAAAACCTAGAATTAGTAGAGTAAAATAAAAAAAAAGAATAATATATTACTGGCTTTGTAATAAGGATAAGTTTTTAGCTCGTATTAAAGAAACCGATATTTCACCATTTGCTTCTGGAGATCCTTTTTCATCTGATGGACTTGTATCATCTTCATTAATCCGATGATCTTTGTCACGATTTATATCTTTTTCATTGCCACCTTCTTCATCATTACCGATATGACCTTCTTCTTCGTCAGCGTCAGCATCGGTATCTGCTGTAAATATATAAAAAAAAAAATATAAGAAATTATGAGTTTGAAAAACGGTTTTAAATTAATCTTATATATTTAATTAAATTTAGTTAAAACTATCGAATCGCTATTTTCGATAAAACTATCGAAGGAAGCTATCATATCTAATTAGAAATTTTAAATTAAAGCTTAGCAGGAGTACCACAAGGCATCAGCGTTTTACATATCCTGTATACAGCCAATCCTTCAGTTTTATATATCCTGTATACAGCCAATCTTTCAATACCAAAAAACACAGAATATATAATTATAGCAACATTCGCAGAGGATAGTGATTTACTTGCTTGACTGCTACAGGTACAAAACAGCTATACTAAACATGTATAAAAACTATGAAAAAAACAATGACTTGGTTCAAATATAATGAAAACAAAACTATCCGATCCTGAACCATCAATAATAATAAATAAAAAAGAAATAAAAATCACCATGCTGAATAAATGGCGATGTATATTGACAATAAATTATAAACGTAATCAAATAAGGTTAATCACATAACTAGAATGGCTTTTGCTGTTTGCAGACATTTGGGGTACTTCAAGCAATACCAACATTATTTTAATACAAAGAGCACAATCAAAAATAATTAGAACGATAGTGAGAATGATCGTGCTTTGAAAATACTGACAATAAATGAAAAAATTAGAAAGACAAGTTTAAAATATCAATCCATTCTAAGAAAAAAAAATAAATAGACGTCTGAAAAACAGCCCATATGATATTAAGTAGATTTTATGTTTAAAAAGAAATATAATGTAAATGACTTTAAGAAATAATTACTGCAGAATAAATTCTAATGGTATGTAGTTACAATAAGTAAGAGCATTTATTGTAGCTTATTATGAGTAGTATTTATTAGAGTAACATTACTGCATTCTCTGCATCCTCGCAAGACTTTTTAAATATTTTTTGAAATTATTTACACGATTTCGAAATATTTGTAATCAGACTATTAATTTATGTAGGCCTGAATTGTAGGTTATGAGTCCCACTGAAACCATTAAATTTGATCCTGTGTCAATTTGATTTGATTTTGATTTCTATCTGTATTTATAAAGCTAAATTGCATATTTCATTTTCCTGGACATTGTTGTTGTGTTCAGTAAACTGTTTTAGAACGTTTTAACGCGTTCTAGAGTAAAAGAGAACACGTTTTTTTGTTCCCGTTACTTGTTCTTTTTTGTACGAAAGTGTTCTGTTCTGTGTTCATTAGATTGTGCGAAACTGTTCTAAATTGATCTTTTTTGTTCTGAATTTTTTTGAGAAAAGTTTTGGACAACTTTTTTTGTTGTTTTTTCCTTAAGTTTTGACAGTTTTGAGAGTAAACAAATGTTAGAACAAAAAAGTTCAAAAAAGATCAAAAAAGGTGTTCAATAGATTTTTCTATTCTAAGTGGTTCTAAAGTGTTTGACAGTTAACTGTCATTGTCCAAAACTGTTCTGTCCGATTCTGTTCTAAATCAAATGCTAATTCAATAAATTCAGGATTCAGTATAATTCTTTTAAGCGTATGACTGACTTATTTCAATTTTTTTTTTCTTCTATGGAATTTTGATTGTGTGTATGTATGTATGTATGAGTATGTAACTTTTGTGTTGGTAAATCCTGTTTTGCAAACAATATTTTTAGAATTTACCAGACGCAGATTTTAACATTTACCATAAATTTTTTCTTCGACTAATAATTGGAAGTTGTAGGTATTATATTTTGTTTTTGTTATTCCATCAGGCGTTTTTACAATAATAAGGTATAGCATCAGAAATTGATATTTGAACTGTTCACATTAAATAAATTCATTTTTGTTGCAATTTGTTTTGTTTAAAGTGATTGTTAGGTTGCTTATTTCAAATTCATGTGCAAGTTGATTCAATGTTTTTTTTCAATATCAATACTTTTAGTTATCGTTAAGCGGTAAATCATCTATATAGGTAAAATTTTTCAGTTGGTTATTGAATTTCAGAAATATAACCTAAATCATTAGTTAGAATGTTATGAATAGAATGAAAAAGTTATAGACTTTTGTACTTCTAAGCCTGGTATTTATTGATCCATGTATAGTTATTTCTGATGTAAAATTTTACATTCAAAAATGTTTGTAACAATTAACATTTCGATAATACTTTATAATACTTTAATGAAACATCAAAAAAATATAAAAATATATTTTTTTTGTATACAACATTTTTTGAATAGATTCAAATCAATCTGAAAATATTGATTAGAATTAAAAAAAAAAAACATTATCTATTAATTATAATACTGTTCAACATTTGCGAATTTCTAATTATAAATGAATATTTTTCTTAACTTATATAGAAAATTTCTTAATAATGAGAACATGGCATTAATATTTTTTGTTCGCTGAACCAATTTTCAGTTCACAAAATATTCATTAAATAAATCAACTGGGCTACCAAGGATGTACATAATATTGTATACATACATTATTAATCTACATGTATATACATTCATATACCATATATTTTAATTACTGCAAATCGAAACTGTAAACAAATTTGTTTCATATTTTTTAACAAATTTTTAATTATGACCATTTTATTATTGATGACGACGTCGACTGTAGACTGAAAAAAATCACCAATAAACAAACAAAATAATAAACTGTGAAAAACCATTAAAATATATAAAAAGGAATATAAAGTAAATAGGAAATATTTACAAAGAAAAAAAAAACGAAAGAAATACGCATATAAAGAAAGAAAAAGACAGGTGGTTTGTGTAAGCTGAAAATGGCTAAGAGAATGAGAGTGTGTCAGAAGAAAGAGAAAGCTTATGTGGTATATTTAATATGTTTCTGTTTATATTCTGTAAATTTTTAACGACTCTTAAATTGTGTGAATTATTTTCAGTTTAAAGGTGGAATGCATATTAATTTTTGTTTTTTATTCAGGTAGATGATGACAGGTGTATTATACAGAGGTGGAAGTTAAGGAAATATCGAAGTGAGATAAAAGAAAATTTAATATAATAATTTATAGTATGAACGTATAATTTGAATGAGATGTTTGGTTATGTTGTTGGTGTTATTGTTATTGTTTTTAAATACTAGTGAAATAAGAATGTGGAATGAGTGTGTAAGAAGTTGGATTTAATGTTTTTTTTTGTTATTTTTTATTTTTCCAAGTATGTATCATATTAACAGTTTACTTTTTAAAGAATTTTCATATCATATATATATATATAGGGGTATGTATGGGCCTCTGCTATTAAATGTATAACTTTTACATTATTACTTTATTTTATTTATTTATGTTGTTGGTTGGATTTTTGCTTTTGTTGTTTTGTTTTTTGCTTTTTATTTGCTGTGGTAAACTTTCTTATAAAAATGTTCTTTTTTTTCTCTCTTTTGAGTTTATATTAAAGATAAAAAATAAAATAAAAATGGAAAACAAACTTTTAAAGTTGGGGTGTGTAACTTAAACATTTGAAATTATGGTGTTGTTAGAAGTGAATATTAAATGTGAGAATAAAAAATGTTCTTATTAATTTCATTCTATTCGATACCTCATCTGCACGTCTGTATGTCATATGTTGCACAAAAACTATTTTATATACATATATGTATATGGAAAAGAAAGTGTTACTGAAAGGTAAAATTTACTTTTAGTATAATAATGTAGATAGTATTTTAATTAGAGTCAAAATTATTTTTAAAACTTTTGAATTAATTTTGTTTATGTGAAATTTACATGTTTATTCCTATGCAATGAAAATGTTGTTATGTTGGTAGTAATGGAATTTTTTTTTGTCATCATGTCAATTTAAAATTGAAACGTCTGCTTTTAACAGGTTATAAAAATATCAATTACATGATATTTTCATGCGATACGTCTAAAAAGAGAATATGGGTGAATGTATTTAATATGAAATACACGGAGGGTGACGCAGAAAGACCCCAGGTTCGATTCCCAATGAAGCAAAAAAATGCATTATTGGTTTTTCGACCTGGTCCAGTACATTGTGATAAAATAAATGATAAAAAATGATTGAGAGTATAATCTCTGGTAACAAATTAAATGAAATGAAATTGTTCTATTTAAGAAGGCTTAATTCCAGATCATGGCAGTAGCTTTCCACATTTAATGGGAGTTGATAAACTATAAATTTTACTCGAAATATTGTAAATATTGTAGTGTAAAATTGCAGTACCGTACTTAATTAAGGGTGAAAAGGTGATTCAACCTAAGTTACTGTTGGAGTGTGAAAAAAAATAGTGATTTTAGGAGAAAAAAATAATTCTCTTTGAGATATAAATGAAAACATTGGTTGGGTAGGTAATTGTTATTATATAAGAACTTCAAGAGTAACCCGAAATTTTTTCAGGAATTAATGGGAACTTCAATGATAGGTTTTTTTTGGTTACGGATGTTAGATTATATTACTGTCAGGCAATTGTCATTATAGGCAGGCAAAATCATCTTTTATAAATTATCTACTGAAGTTTGAAACAATGATTTTTAAATTTCTAATAAAACATTTAATAAAATTATAAAACATTGACTCAAAAAAAACGAATTAATATTTTTCTCGCCAATTATAGCTAAAATATTTAAATTTTATGAATTTAATTTCTATAATTTCTGTTTCCTGCTCAAAATTCAGTTAGCAAGTTGTAATCTTCGGAAATAAAATTTTAAATTGTTGCTGATGGATTTGACTAAATAACTTGAAACAGTTGTCTGAACCTTAACAAAAAAAAAATAATTTAAATGACTATTAAGAAAAATTTCGAATTAAAATCGTCGAAAATAAGTTTGTGGGTAGAGGTCATTTTATAATTAGTATTGTATAAGCACTAAATATAGATGAATACAAGGATTCTGATTACTTGGAGAGAATTCACATGAAATTGCAACCACCGGAAATCAATATTAGCCATATCTTTTGATGATATTCTATTAGCATCATCAACTCTGTGGAAGAGCAAAAGAGATGAATCTGAAGAACGAAAAAAACGGCGTATATTGTTTCTACCACCTGAATTTAATTATTTGAACAATTTATCGTTGACCACTCATTTTGAAATCGATAACTATGTTGAAATAATCATTTTGATGATGATAGCTATGTTAATTTCATCAGTGACAAATTGTTGTTGGTGTTATTGTAAAAATTTTTAATATATATGTAGTTCGGTACGAATTTGTAGCAGATATAATTGGGTGCAAAAAAATCACAATTGTTGTGTCAGGGTTAAGATTAGTAAGTTTATCAAGTTTCAACATAAACGAATTTTAGAGTTTTTATAAAAACTTGTTTTCTAACGTTAGAGTAAAATTTTTGTATAATAGTGAAAATAGTCGAATATTTTCCTTTTAATTTTACTGGTATGCTTATCATACAGATATAAAACATACAGAAGAAAACGCGTATTTCGTCTACTACTTGACTTCTTCAGTGTTTTGTACTCAACTCGAATGTTAGAGAATCACAATCTTTTACAATTTATTACTACAACATACTACTACAATTCTAATTTTTTATAGTAAAATCGTGAATAATTACTAAAATTGAAAAATAGAATAATTCAATTGTTTTATATGTAGTGGTATTCTGTTAAGATAAAACGTGTAACGTAAATCAAATACATAATTAGTTTGAATTATCATCACATAATAGCTATCTGATAGCAAATTGGTTCTGAACTATCAATAGATTTAATATTAAAAAATAATTATTATTTCCCACGCCACTAATGATGTTGTAAAGATAAAAATAACCTTGAATTGAAAAAAAACTCTTTAAAAAATATATATAAATTATTAAAAATAACTCAAAGAAAGTAATTTTGTTTTGGTGTCAGAATTTTGCGTTGGTGTAAATGTCAATTTTTGTTTGTTTTACATATTATTTAATAATTTTTTAAAATATTCAAAAATTTTGGCAGTTTATGTTAACATGACATAATATTTATTGTTGATACTTGAATAAGTTCCACCTCCTTAACCAAATTATTTTATATTTAAATATTAAAAAATAAATAAAAAAAAATGGAAAATAATTTTTTGCTATATAAAATTAGTTTTATATGTGTAATTACAAACAATTTTTCTTTTATTTTAACAATTTTTATCACTTAATGCAAGGAACACCAATGAGTCAGAAATATCCTCTATATTTTAAAAAAAGTAAAAATTTTACATTTTTACATACATTTTTAGAGTGCCACAACATTAACAACCGTAGAAAAGTCAATTTAAATTACAGGATTTTGATTTTTTAAGTCTAGGTAAATTATTTATTTTAAGTATTGCTGTGTTTACTTCATCAATACTATGACAATGTTTTTGCTAAAGCTACATACTTAACAATATACTACAAAAATAACAAACTCATAAGAATTCGGAAGAACTTTGAAATTAAAGATAACTTAAGTACAATGCGTAAAAAAAATTGTATTTCCAACAAATATTGATGGAAGTTTGATTTGAAAGTTTTAATTTTTTTTTGTTTGTCAACTCGAGGTTAAAATCGAAAAAACCTTACAATATCGTAATACAGCTTGATGAAGTTTAAGATTTGAATTATAAAATAAGAAATGAAAATAATTCAAATGTTGTTGCAATAATATGCGTCAAATAGTTAGGGTCTACATTCCTTTTACTTTAGGCCTTAGGGTCTTCATTACTTTTGTTGGAATAAAAACAAAACAAAATCTCACTTTGCAAATTCAAGGAAGTTTTCCTAAGCCATGATGTGCCTACAATCAGTGTTGAAATGTAAACTTTAAAAATAACATATTTGAATAGAATTGAGGCTATTCGATGGGTTTCTAATAAAGAGATATTTTAAAATTGTGAATTGTTAGTAATTAATAAAAATAAGAAAAACAGCATACTTTTAGACTATATTTTGAGCAATCCTGATATTTCAATAATTCAATTAATACTATGCAAGAAAAAATTGAATATAAATAGGGAGTTAAAAGAAAAAGAATGCCATGTCTGTATAATATGTATATTTGAACACGAAACAATATTAAAGAGGTATTCAGAGCAGTACAATCGTGAAATATTATCAAATATTGTTAATAATATCTTTGACAATATTACTTTATAACAAACAAATTGCTCCCAAGCATCTGTAATTTGCAGTAGAAAAAGAAAGTAGTGATAGGAACTTAATCAATTTAAGGTAAATTTGAAGATAAATTTTATATCTAATCTAATACTATTTATATAAATTGCTTTCAAAAAGTATGCATGCATTGGTTTACACCACACAATAATAATATTAGAGTAGAATACGCATTCTCTGAGTATTTATCTAATATATATATACAATTTCCTCTTTACGAGTACATACTCTGATTGTGTGTGCTTGTATTGTACATATCTCATTTGTAGTGATACTCATATTATTTTATTGAATTTGTGTGGATTAAAATATTATTTTATGAAACATTTTTAATCGGTTATTATCTCAGTTAGTCAAAGCGTCATGTTAATATCACAAATTTTGTGTAAGTTAAATTTTCTATTAAATCAAATTTTTTTATTAAAAAAATATTTTTTTTTTTGTTATTATATTATAAAATTTATAATATTAATTTTTAAAAACAAGAAAAAATATTTTTTTTGATAAAAAAAGTGATTTTTAATTATTATTCTCTTCTCAATTATTTCAACAAAACACGAAATCGTTTAGTTAGAATAAATCCAAGCATACAAATTATGTATATACTTGTATATATATAATATACCTCATAATAAGTATGTATGTATGAAATAAAATTAGTTAGTCCGGATTTTACAACATAGTTTAAGAACAATTTTTTTTTCCTGTCGTCAGCTAAATCAGGATTTCAATAATACGGAGTGGTGGTTTGGGGGCGAAAACAAAAAAACGGGGGCTAAAAAAATAAAAAAATGAATTAATATTTAAAGTTTGCAACTTAATAAATAACAATAAAATTAAACTTCCCCTAAAACTAAACTGTATCACTGTGTATTCATTGTACGCATGTTTAAAAATAAATCAAAATTTTAGCAACATTAGAAAAATTTTAGCAAAAATTCAGAAAAAATTTAGATTTTAATTTCTCACGAAAAATTTTAGTTATTTTTAAGCAGTTTTAAATTTTTTTAAGATTTATGTTATGTTTAAGCTTTAATAAATAAGTTTTAAAAAATTATAATTAAATTAAATTTCCGAATTGTATTTTTTAAAATGCTGCCGTTTTCTTAAATTATTCAAGTGATAGCTTTACAGAATACCAAAAATTTTTAGTGTCATCTTTGACTATCGCAAGGGTGACTATCGCTTATCACAATACACGAGTGGCAGCACGCATTTTTTGTTACAAAATTTCATTACGAAAATAAAGCTGCCACCCCAGAATGCCACTAAAACTAACCTTCTTCTAACTGGATTTGCACAAAAAAGTGTTATAATCTAGATCGTTCTAGAACAGTTTTTTGAACAAACCTAATAATTGAAAGTATTAATATAGCAGAAATACATTCTGTCTTATGTACATTTTTGTTAAATTAAAAAAAAATATTAAAATCTGTAGAATTTTAAATTAACGGCAACGGTTTTTGTTCTGTACGGTTTTCAGTTGAATATTTGTTCTTTTCTTAAAAAGTTTTCTCCCGATTAGATTCTTGGCATCGAAATTTTTACCCTTCTAAATTATTTATAAAAACTTTTAAAAAGTAAAAAAAATCAAATAGGTCTTAGTAGCCTTACTACAGCAGGTGCTTTGTCGGCATCACGATGTAGAAGGCGCGAAGGAACCGCAGGTCTCTAGCTTAGTATAACACCAAAAATATTTACTCATTTTGAAGCTCATTTTATTGTCCTCAAAAACCCCATCATAGTGCAAAAAAGGTCGAAAAAATTAAAAATTTAGAATTATCAATCCTTACTTATTCACAGAAATAATGAAATAAAAGTTTTATGAAATTTAAATAAAAACAAATTAGTAGATTAAATTAAGAAGAAAAATTGAAAAAATTTTTTTACCGTTGTAAATTTAAAGACTGAAATTTTTTTTTTTTGATTAGGAAAAAAGCGATTTCTTAATTACGTCTTGATGAAAAAAAATTTATATAATAATTACTAAATTTCTTCTATTTTCTATTTCTTTAGTCTTTTATATATTTATTTATCTTACGAACAAAAAAAAATATATTTTATATAATTACAGACCATTATTTCAACAATAACAACAACAATAATGATAGAACTATAGAAATAAAATTATGTCATTAAAAGAAAAGAAAAACAAAAAATTAAGTACGTTATGATCCATTTAATTTGAATTCTTCTATTTGCTATCTTTAATAATATTTGAAAAACATCTGTTGGAAAACTTTCTGTTTTCTGTTTGTTTTTTGTTTCGGTTTTTTTTTTTTTTTCTATTTTTATAGTATTTAGGAGGCGCCGAGCTTTTATTGCATTAAAAATAATAATTGTTTCTAATAAAATAAACAGTAATTATCCTGTCATGTAATATTTCCTTATTACTTTTCATTGGTGAATTCATTAGGTGCCGGTTTTCATTAATTATTATAGAAATACAATACATACAATAAAAAAAAAAAAAACTTTTCAGTTCGTCACACAATTTATTTTTATTATTGAAAGTCGGTAATCTAAACTTTTAATATTCATTTTAATAATTTTCTTTTTTATTTCTAATTACTTTGATTATTATAATTAAAGTGTAATAAAATAATTGGAGTTCTTACTCGTTACAGTTAGTTTTTGAACTTGCAAACTGATACCAATCATATTATATGCTTGATATAAATAGGTGTTAACTAAATTATTGTTTATACATTGTTAGTGCAGGTACAATATTTTTTTTACAGGGTGGATTGTGTACGTTTTTTTTATTTTCAAAAATGTGTCCGCTTCGAACAATACAACTGTCTTTTGTAACATTGAACAAACCAAAATGCAGCAGAAAACTAGATCCGAATATATGAATGGATATACAAACTAATATATATGGAGGAAGGAAAATTATGAAATAAATAAAAAACACTGTAGAAAAGCCAAGGAAACGTAGAAAATTACGTTTATAGCTGAAGCGAGTGACAAACGAAAATGGGTATACAAATTTAGCGACTTGCCGTTGATTGTGTATGTTAAAACCACTCTCTATGTGTCTTATTTTACTTTTCTATGCAGTGAGGAGCAGATCGTAAGTATTCCCAACGGATTTTCATAGTAAAACAGCAATTTCTCCAGATTTTTATTATTATTAAAAAAAAGGGAGAAGAAACTTAAGTTTAATGTCCATGCTAGATCTGAGCGGAATTCCTGGTAGTTAGATATAGAATTAATGCATCTAGCATACCTTTATACACCTAGCTAAAGGTTTTTATATCTATATTAAAAAATTAATAATATCTGTGAAAATTTCCAGCTCAATGAATTATTAAAGCATAAAAAAGCAGTGACTGGAACCAAAAATTTAAATGTGAAGCTTTTCAAAATATTACCGCAAAAAAATTCCGATTAAGAAATTAAATTCGAATCCGAAAGAAAAATTAAAAAGTACTAATTTTTGAAATTGAAATTATACTTAAAAAATAAAGTATCTATTAAAATTGCCCTGGTTTGTGTCTTAGACTAAAACACTTTTAAAGTAGGATGCAGACTATCATTTAATTTATCGATTCAGTTTTCTCATCATTTTTTACAAAACTGTCAGTCCAAATTAAATTTTTTTTGATATTTCATTATTTAAACTGTCATTCCATCATTTAACACTTTTACACCATCATTTTAAATGACAGTCGCGGACTGAAATGATAAATAAAATGATAGTCTGCATGCTATTTAAATGTTTCTAATTGATCAATGCACAGATCAGACACATTTCAAATTCAAATGAGTGATTGTTGCCATGGTCGTTAGTCTTGCTTTCCCACCTTTAAAAATTCACTATAATTGCTAAAAATCCTTATTATATAGGAAAAACATCAAAAAGTAAGATATTATATAGAGAACATCATCAATGGCAATATTGATAATTTCTTCAATTGGTGCTGAAATTACAAAACTATACCGTCTTCTTCATCTTCACGTGGTGTTTTCGTTGTATGCAAAAGAGATAGCTATATAATACTAGCTATAATAAAATACATTTTTTTTTGCATCAAAAGTTAAGAAAAAATAAAAATAGAAAGAAATGGTAGAAATTAAGAAAAAGAGATAGAAGTATGTAGTTTTTTTTAAAAACTTCAGAATTGTGTAGACAAGTTAAAAAAAATAATGGCGGAGAGAATGGCAATTTCTTCGATTATGGCAAACTTGCCTCCAGTGAGAATTAATTGATGAAAATTTAATTTTTTTTTGTTGATCTTATTAAAGTGACATATTTATATATCACGTCCAAAATTTTGACTTATGATATTTTCTTTTTATAGAAATGTTAGTTATTACTGTTCAACAATTAATATTTTCAAAAAAAAAAACTTTCTTTTCTTCACAATATGACGCTAATTTCTACACTCTTCTATACTGTAAGCGACATTTAATAGTTTTTTTTTTCAATTTTCATTTGAGTTTCCATTTACGATATACGTTTTCAATATGTACAACTCCAGATGTAACGTATCAACACGACGTTTGTGAAGAAAATTTATATTTAATAGTTAGAAAAGAGAACAAAAGGGACTAGGGTTTGTATTCTGAAGAAAATTTTTGTAAGTAATTTTGTTAGCACACGTTTATTTTTTGTATGAAAATGAATTAAAAGTTTTGTTGTTCAATTTGATCCTATATATATATAATATGTATACTGTGTTAGATGTCGAGAACCACAAAAAGAAAACAAAGCAAAAAAAAAAATAAAATTGTTCATAAAGTTTTTCTTTTAGTTTCTTTTGAGTCATTTTTAAATTGTGAAGAAAGGAAAAATATATTTGGATGAAGGTAAATGCTTATATCATTGATTTTTGTAATATGATTTCTTTAAAATGTATTCAATTGAATGGAATGAACTGAATTAGATATAAGTATATTATAATAATTTGAAAGAATATAAAGACTTTGAGAATAAGAATATAATAACAAAGAGATAAAAATTAAGGTGAGTTATTTTAGGTATATCTATAATGTAATATAACTTAATGTATTAACAGAAAAATAGATTTAGTTTAATTTATTTATTTTTTATTATTATTTTTCTTTTAATCAAACACTTCTGACTTCAACTTTTTTTCTTCAAACACTTGTTTAATAGATTCCATTTTCATTTTAATTTACTACTAACATTCCTTTTTTATCAAAATATCTTGGATTAAAAGTCAAAGCAATAACGTTGAAACGTATACGAGATGCGAAAATGCATATTTGATGGTTTATGTTCCTCCTCAGAATAATTTGACCAGATAAAAATAATGGTTCCAATTTTATATGCATACTAGTCGTTATTTGTATCACATTTTCAGTATAACTCACTTAATAATTATAGATTCATATTTTTTTAATATATTAAAGAATACGAAATCAATAACTTCGATGGACTTGAAACACTGATAGAGGATTAATTACAATAATAGTTTGGTTTATCACAGATTGAGGACCAATTAAAGCCAAAATCATTTAAATAAATTTTATTCTAAAATTATATTTTAGCTCATATCTAAACCAACTCTCTTTCATAAAAGAAATAATAGAATTATCAGATAAAAGATAAAAATAATGGTTCCAATTTTATATGCATACTAGTCGTTATTTGTATCACATTTTAAGTATAACTCACTTAATAATTATAGATTCATATTTTTTTAATATATTAAAGAATACGAAATCTATAACTTCGATGGACTTGAAACACTGATAGAATCTTAATATGTGTGTGGAAATGTTATCATTCCAATTTTTTCATCGGTTCATCATCGGTACATCATCGGTTTGAAGTCTGTGCGCTTAGAACGTCAAAAACAAAATAAATATATGTATGTGATGAAATACAAAACCAAAAAAATTTTCTATTTTGACAATTTCGAAAATTTATTTTGTAGTGTAGTAATAAAGATATAATAATTAAAAACTAATAAAAATAATAATATGAATATATCATATACAAAAATATATACCAAACAATTACTATAATTTAATAAAGGACCTATAGATAGAGATAAGCAAAAAAGTGATTTTGCAATCACTGCTACTAACTGTGATTGATACTTTCAAATCACAGTGATTTTGTCAAAATATTTATATTTTAATATGATTCTGCACAATTAGAAATGAAAAAAAGAGTGATTTTCTAGCAAACTGCGATTGCTGCTTTTAAGTTTTTAAATTACAGAACAAAATCGGAGTGATAGGTTGATTTAAATAATTTTCGTTTAGGAAAATGATTTTTAGAGAGTACCTAAGTGATTTTAGTGATTTAATTCCTGATTGTTGTTACTTTGATTGATGATCGTGCAGATATACATGTTCAAATATTAAAATAAAACAATTTGAGTTTACTTTTTTCAAATTAAAAAAATATATTTAATTTTTATTTATTAAACAATTAAATACATTAAAGTTAAAGTAGATTATAATAGTAGAATTATTAAACAGTTTAATTTTTTTTTTTTTAATAATATAGAAGATTTATTTGAAGCGCGAACAATATTTCAAATATTGATTTAGAAATAGGATTTGTTCCAGATTTGACGAGTTCAATTTCGTATGTTTTTCATTCAAAATATTTCTTGCTTTGGAAAAAAATCTTTAGCAAGGTATTGAATTAAGTCACCATTGCTGAAAGATATTTTTTTGGCTCAACAAATGCTCAAATTCGGAAATTTATGTTGGTGTTCTTTCCACCATAATAAAGGATTTTTATTTCTAGGTAAAAGGACTTTTCTAAGGTACCTTGAATAAATATTTAGACTGCATATCTACAATCTACACAGCTGCAGATAAAATTGACTGCAACGAAGTGTTATGTTGTATCTGTATGACACATTCATCACAGTCAAATAAATTTATACAATATTGTATCAATTGAATGTATCTATACATTATCGCTTCTATATTATTTCAACTTATTATAACGATTTAGAAGCACTTATTGTAGCGAAACAAATAAAAATGTTTGTATGTACCACAAATAATATAAACTATTGTTCGCACTTCAAATAAATCTTCTATATTATTAAAAAAAAAAATATTCAACAATTATAATTCTACTTTTATAATCTTCTTCAACTCACTATTTTTTCATCACTATTCCTATTCTAATCACTATTTTTTCATCTCTAATTGTGAATCGCATTATAACAACAAAAATATTTTTTTTTGATTGTATTTGGATACCCAGCTACATATATCTGTTTCTAAATGTTTTGATTTTGCTTACAGTTATTTTGTTAATGACATATTGTATGAATTTTTGAGTGTATGGTACTGAAATATGAAAGAGTGGGATAGAGTTATTGAAATTATTTTAAGTTTTATTTGAAATTAAAAATATTAAAATACAAAGTAGCAATCACTGTGATTTTTGATATTGAGTAGCAGTCTGTGATTGATACTTTTGAATCACAGTGAAAAAATCACTGTGATTCAAATATTACCTCATCCCTACCTATAGGACATAGTTTACAAGTTTGTGGTTCATTCTTCTAAGCACATATAAGAAAATGCAGTTTCGATTTTCCATTTTCATGAGAAAAAAACAAATCAAGTACAAAAGTAAAATAAATTATAAAAAAAAACCATACACATAACATGTTGCGTACCTTTTACCAACTAAATGAAATTTTTTTATATAAATAAAATTAAAATTACTGCAACAAAAAACAGGAAACGTGAGGGACAAAATATCTCATAACTTCTGCAGTACTGATCGCCGTATAGCCTTTCGGGGACTGTTTTTGAAGGAAATTAAATTTTCTTTAATTAAGTGAAATTTTTTTCGGACTTTCGCTATTGAATTGTAAATTAAAAAAAAAATAACAAATAGTAGTACAAATTTTTTTTTTTTAATTTTGTGAGTTGATCACAATTTCAAACTATCAATTTGTATTAAGATAAGATATTATAATTCTAATTCTAATAATATATTACAACTCTTAAAAATAAGGTGATCCTTAGGGGGTGTTTGAGAAAATATATGAGAAAGTCCTATAAAAGAATTATAGTTTTTTTAAAAGCTAATGATTTTTAGTGAGTCTTTAGCATAGTGTGACCACTGTGAACGCGAAAACGTATCAACTCTTATAAATTTCATTTCGGTCTGAGTTAAAAACAATTCAAATGAAATAAATAAATTCAAATATAACAATATTAAAAATAATTTTTAAAATTTTTAAATTATCTCATGTACAATTTCAAATAACAGAATTCAACAGTTTCCAATCTCCAAAAATCAATAAAATTAAAAAAAAATTTCATTTTCATCTCAAACAATTATTTTTCTTTTCCAAATACAAAAAAAAATATGAAAAGATTTCCCAAATGCTTTTCATTTTCATTCACAAAAGATATAACAAATTTTCACGCTAGAGTTCTCATGATGCCAATTAATATTCTTTAAACGGTCTAAAATTTGTATACATATTTTTATTGTTTTTTTTTTCTTGTTTATTTTATTTTTTTTTTGTTTTTTATATACTTTTGTTCTCAAATTTTCGCTTTCTTTATTTTACTTTATTTTAATTTAAAAAATCGTAAATACTTTTTAGTAGTATCGAAAGGTGGAACGATATTTTACCACCCATAAAACTTCAATTAAACGTTTTTATTTTTTTTTTGGAAAATTGCCATTTTCTTTGTGCTTGTTGTTGTACATACAAATCTAATGGCGCGTTCGGTAAAAAAAAAATAAGAAAATAAACGGTTATAAATTTAAAATTTTTTTTTTTTTTAAATTTAAAAAAAAAAGAAAAAAGGAATTGTAAATAATTTTGATAATTATAGGGTATTTGAATAAAATGAAATAATTTTTTTTTTATTACTTATTGTGTATAACAAGATGTTAGCGGTCATAATACAATCATATACATTATGTTGCAGAAGTTTAATCGATTTACATGAGCTTTATGATGTTTGTAATTCTATTTTGATTTCTAAAAAATATATATACATGATATTCTAACATTTCTATTGTTCTGATATTGAGTTGTTCTTATTGGTGATTTTCATGAGAGGTTCTGCTTTTTGAATACAAATATGTTGGATGGGTGTTACGACAATAGACTATAAAGATTTCCTTGTCATACAACTGGACCGTTACATATTCCACGATTACATCCGTATCTGTAATAAAATCATAAATATTTGAAATTGGTTCAGTCAAAGTTTTGAAAATATATAAAAGCGAAATACAATTTGAATTTTAAAAATCAGTAAAACGTGAAGCAATCCTCAAATAAGCTCATTTCATTGAAGTATCGTTTAATATAAAGAAGGTGATTGGCTTTAAAGAAAATTTGGAAAAAATAAACATTAAGCGCATAACTGACGTCATATATTATCAATTAGTATTACATTACAGAGACAGGCCACATGCAAACTGTTGATAATAGGAGTCCGATTCAAAAACGGAAGACTAAGCTATATACATGACGATTTTCCTACGGAAATTGCTTAGGAGAATATCCAAACAAATCCCCCCAAAAGAAATCCCAATATATCAAAATCCCAAAAAAGAAAAATATTTAAAAAAAAAACCATGTACAAAAATTCAAAGTTTTATTTTTAGTTGGATACATTTTTTTTAATTGTTTTTTATTTTTTATTGTTAGCAAAACAGGAAATAAGTATACGATTTTTTCAGAGTTGGGAAAAAGAATTATTTTTGCGTAGCCGCTGTTGGATACCACAAACTAAATATTTCCTTTTTCCAGAGTTGGGAAAAAGTATTTTTTTGTTTAGTCACTGTTGGATGTTACAAAGAAAGTTATCTTTATTAAAATAAAACGTCAGTAAATTTTATTATCTTTTTTTTGGGCGACTGGTACATTGCACTTTTTTCTGCTTTTTGTTTTATAATATCGAACCTATCCAATAGCTTACTAATTTACATATTTATATAAGTTGTCCTACATTATAAAAATTGTTAAAACCGCTGGAAAATATTTTTATCATTTAACAACAAAATACTAAGATATTTCTATCTGCCAATCCTAGATTACTCTTATTTATTCAATCTGTTTTCCTATTTTATATGATATCTCTGAGGAAGTGGTACATATATGCTCTTAGTAATTTAAATTTGTGTTATCTTCACTTAAGCGAGTTTCTTTCATTGAAAAATTAGTAGCGGCATATGTCCATTCTTACACTGTAAAAATCCCTTAGATGGCAAGAAATAGGGCATGATGGAAATTCGTTTATAATCAGGAAGCATGTGGAATCTAATTCCATAGTATGCATTTGTCAAACATGAACAATTTTTTAATAATGGCTTGCATAAATTCAGTACGAACCACACCTTCATTTTTTCATTTTTATTTTCCCCGAACTTTCTAATGCCTCGTTTAGCTCAAATGTATCAACGATACATAAAAAGATATCCCACCGAACATTTTGGGTTTATATAAATAATAAATAAATAAATCCACTTCACTAAATTATACAATCTTGTCATCATTATTCATAAATTACTCTTTTGTGTGCATTGCATTGTTTTTTTGTATGCTTTTTCCGGATTAGTATGCAAATAAAAGTCAAAGTATTGCAACATGTATGGCAACCGATAGTTCGTGAATAATTTTAATTATTATATTTTCAGCATGGGCAGTTTTAAAAACACCGAAAAAAGTTGAAAATATCTAAAAACTGAAGCTTAGCAGTTATAAATTATGTAGTTTTATTCTTCTTGTTTTAATACAATGTCGAACAACTTATTTGCATAGAAGACGAATGTATGGAATATTCATTATATAGAATGAACAAAGAATACCGGATCAGAATATATAACTAAAAATTAGAAAGAGCCTATTCTTTAGGAGTTATGGTTGCCTTGAAGGCTCACATTGATTTTAATTAGAAGTTTAGAAAAACCATTAAGGTAAGAATAGAGATAACTATGCATTTTCAAAGCTTCCCTTCAAATAAATTACCAATCATCGTGAAAGTTATAGTAAATTTTATTGACTTTTTATCAGTATATAATATCATTTAGACTAGCTCTTTGATAACAGAAATGACAGTACTAACATAGCATATTCTTAATGTCAATTACCTACTTATCTTTTGCTAACATAAGTATATATTTTCTTCCAAGCAGTAAATAAAAAAATTCCCGATTCACGATGCCGATGCGCTTTTTTACTTGATTCGATCTTGTCAAAAAAGCCCTGTGTCTATTTGCGGCTTACCCTAAATATTTATTAATGTATATGTATGTAATAGTTCTTCTTTAATTATGATATAAATCAATTTATGTTATAAACGAGACGTAAGACTTATTTAGATATCCACTGTTGTGGGTGGAAATTTCTTATAAATTTTTATAAATTTCTTGCACCTTATATTATTTTGTAAAGATTAAATTTAATGTTTTTAATTGGCTGCTACGATGTATTTTATAGTATTGTTATATTGTTATGAATAGTGTTGATTGAATTTAATTTATTGTAGCAACAAGTGTTCTCTATATAGTTCAATTCCATTAGAAATTTTCAAAACAGATTATTATTTGTTGAAAAATTGTGAACATTTTAAGATTTTGAAAAGGTCATAAATCAGTCAAAATGTATACATATATTTAAGTGTAGTAGGATGCGTTGATGAAGCGGTCATAAATTTAAGGTATATGTCAAATATTAGAAAAATTTAAATAATGTGAGAAAAACACCTCTGATTTGTTAGTACTTGATTATGGAAAGTTTATTTGAACTGTACAAAATTATTTACGTTTGTTTTTAAAGAGAAATTTTCAAAATAAAAATTAAAAATGTTGGGAATAATTTTTTCGATATGAGATTAAATTTAAATATAAGGGAGCGATATGAGTGAATTTTAAATTGTCTTATGTGAATTTTCGTTTTGTATGTATTAAATTTTGAAGCAATTAAACTTTAAATTTAATAAAACCTAAATGTTGAACATATATTGTTATATACAAAATAATTAATTAAAACTACGTTTTCCTTCTTTCATTTATTTAACGACAAGTGATGAAAAAAGAAATAGAGATACAAATAGTTGTTATCGATAGCATGAAATTATTATACTCTACACATGAAATTGAAAATAATTGATCATTTTGACTTGTTCAGAAGGAAAAAGTTTTATCAAATTCTAAAGTTTAAAAATTTAATTTTCTTGTTAAACACCAAGGTGAACACTTCCATAGTTTGAGCAAATCACTGATTACAATATGGAGACTGTGTTGAAAAGTAGGAGAAACATTTTGAATAAGAATTTATTCAATTAATAGAACTCCTATTTAAAAATTGTTTCCAGATTCATTGATAACAGAATCAGAGATAACATAAAGCGGTAAGCACAATTGCGACCACCGTCCACCGACTAATGAAACACAATTGTAGCGAAACGAAAAAGAAAAATAAACAAGCAAAACAGAAAAGCAAATGTCGGAATTTAAGAATCGAAAAATCATTTTGAATGATTTATGAATTTGTTTGTAGCATCATCAGATCCAAATACTTCGCTAATAAATCTAAAATTGTATATGTATCTAAATAAAAAAACAAATAAGTATAAATTGTATAACATATAAAACATTTAAAAAAACTGAACAATAATATTCTAATATCAGATTTCAGAATAATTGTTTTGTTTTTTGATGTTTAAAAAGGTTGTCAGAAATCTCAAATCCAACTACCAACGAAAAAAATAGAAAATAACCTGATTTCGACGACAACCAAATTATGGTTGGGCGATTGTAGTTGCAATTGTGAGCATATATATAAGAGCGTATGTATTATAGTTTTTTCGTAGCCAATTTTTCGTCGGTAGTTCCAATTGTGTTTACCGCTTAATAGATTTAACAGTCACAGTAACATTGAGTATCTAAGATCAATCTTCACTGATAAATCTAATCTAATCTTAACTGTTTTTCTTTGATCGGTTTACTTATACATTCTCCTATACAAACAGTTTCGATGATAGGATAAATGGTTGACAAATTTTCTGGTTATTATTGGAGACATTCATCTTTTATCATTTATATATTTAAATTTCTATTTCTAACGTAGCAAGAATAGCAAAGAATCTCCAATGATTTTTTTGAAGCTCGAAATGGTTTAACAAGTAAAATATATACGAAAAAAGGTTTTGATTCCATTTCCGTGACGATCTGGCATACGAGTTATCACACTTTTACTCATTAAATTGTAATATCTCTTGGGTATAAGAGTACCAGTTTTAATTTCAATTCCATTTTACCTACGTATACCATATAGAGTACCAATAAACTTAGGTTCTGGTTTTTTATATTTATTGAAAGTAAAGTGCATATAAATTAATTATTTTTTTAGAAAAATAATATCAGTTAAAAGCAGCAGCATCTTATTAACCAAAGACTTCAACTAATTATTAAAAATTATTCTCTACATCATAACGATCTAAAATTGATGTTTCTGAAATGTGCTATAATAAGTTACTCTCAAAGCTTACTTTTTGAAATTATTTGATCGAGAATGTAACGAAATCTTGTTTCATAAAATCTCGCTTTTTCGAAATATTGTTTTAGTTGCAGAATATTTACCTTATTTATTTTTTATTAAATATAAAATTAAAAAAAGAGGCTTAATTTGGAAAAATTATCTTTTGAAAAAAAACGATATTTTGCAAATACGGTATTTTGGAATAAAGCTATTTTGAAAATACGATATTTTGAAAATATGATATTTTGAAAATACGATATTTAAAAAAACGATATTGTGAAAATACGATCTTTTGAAAAACGATATTTTGAAAGGCCAAATTTTAATCAAATGACATTTTGAAAATCGAGATTTCGAACTCAACCCTGTTTAATCTAAATACTTTAGAATCTAGAAAAAAAGTTACTGACAATATTTTTTTATTTTACAAGTTATGAAAAATTAAATTTTTTCTCTATACTTTAGAAACATGGTTACACACATATACATACATACACTAATACTAGTACACGGTTTTATTCAGAAAACCTATTTAAGCTCATTTTATAGCAGTATAGTAATATGAATAAAGAGACAAAAAATATTTTTATTATCTTTTTTTACTGAAATTGGAAATAAATGTACCAATTTTTCCGTTTAATATTAGCATCGATAGTCTTCAGTTGTATTTATAGATAGGATGAGCCCAAGTTTATTCTGAAAATGAAAATTTATTATTTTTAAATTAAATCTTTCCCTCGATTTTCCAATAATCAACATATTAAGTCAAAATATTAAGTGTGAAAATTTTAGGATTTAAAAAAAAAAATTCTTTCCATTATTTTCATTATTATATACATGTCTAAATGTTACAAAGCTAATAGTACACGTTAAACAAACAAAAAAAAAAAAAACTAGAAAGAAAATTGGATAATGAATAAACAAAAAAAAAGAAAAATCGAATTTTTCGTTTCTATTTAATTTTCTCATTTTATTTTGAATCACATCTCATTTTTTTTTCTCTTCTATACTATAAATCATCATCAATATCGTCATCATCATTATTATCATTATTATTATTATTATTGCATATCAATCGTTCTTTAAACTTTTGAAATTTTCAATCAGCTGAGAATATAACTTTCACTCAAGAGAGTCAAAAAAGTCACAAAACAAAATAAATATTATGTGTGTGTGTATTTTTTTCTTTTGTTCTTTCTATAAAAAAAAATGAATTTTGATTCTCATTAGATACTAGACACAAGGTCTTTTTAAGGACTCATTAAGAATATATATATAAATTTATATATATATATATTTTTTTTGTTAAAACAAGTATTTACATTGAAATAGTTGCAAACAATAAAATTGAAACATTAATAAAAGTACAATTTGAAGAGAGGATATTATTCATTTTCTTGTGGCGCTACAACTCCATGTCAGCTTTATTAATCTGCACCGCATTTCAATTCTGAGAAACTATTATTCAACTTCTCATTTTTGATATTATTTCATGAAATTATTTCTCACTTGCGACAAAAATCTTTTTCTTGATTTTTTCTTGCGCTTCCATATTAGTCTTTCATATAGCTTTTCACTACTTTTATGAATTCTGTTGTAAACTTGTGGTGTAGGGTGTAGTTCCCGAATATAAAAATAAAATTGGTTTTTTCGCTATATTTTACTTTTTCAGAATCTATTGTGATTTGGGGGCTTAACGGCATATTGGCATTAGTGTAAAATGAAAAATGGTGTAGTAAATTTTAAATTTGCGTTAAAAATTTTTTTTAAGATGAAGCTGATAATACTAAGAAATAATATAAAAATAATAATTAAAAGTGCGGCAATATTTTCATATTAATATCCGAAATTTTGATTTCCGGGATTGTCATTCTGGGATTTCAATACCAACCCATATATATATATATATAAATATATATACAATGAATTTGTAACTGTTATGTTAATATCATTCAATCGTTAGAAGTACAGAAATATTCTATCTAATGGTAAGCATGGGTTCAAATCCTGTGGGAAATACTTTCTACTACTGTACTTGTAAGTAAATACTGTACTGTACTGTATTTGTAAATAATAATAGGTATAAAAGCAACAGTAAACTAATCAGCTAATGTATAATTGAAATTTAAGCACAACATTGCCACCGCTCAAATCGAATCTGTGTCAAGTCCTTTTTGTTTTATATATATATAAAAGAAATTTGTAACGTGGTGTTGAAAATACGGAATAGATTGAAGAAAAATATATTGGTGCACATACTTCACGAATTCTGTCAATCATACTATTTTTCGCATACCGTCCTCAAAACAGCGCATGTTTGTGATTTAAAAATCATAAATGCCATAAAAAGAAAAGATGAAACTATCGTTATCTATAATTATAATTGACAAGCATTTAAGGTCCTGCGCAGTAGACACCTTTTTATTTTATTTCGTTTCTCCTACTCCTTAATGAATTTCTAATATATATAATATATAAGATTGTATATAAAACAAAAATGCGCACACAGTTGAAAATTTTGTACTCATATGATTTTATTGTTCAGCAAATACATTATGCACAAGTGAGATCTTATGAAAATAATAAACAAAAGTAAACAAATCAGTTATTATATTTTATATTATGTACTTGCAAATGAATTTATGTACATATGCCAAGAAAAAACAAAGAAACAAATTCATCTCAAATAAAAAATATAAAAAAGCAAAAACAAAAAAAATCAGTTGAATTGTTCATATGACGAGCAAATTTATTTTTATATAGTAGAGTTAAAGTACTTCATTTTGATATAGTAGGTCACTTGAATTCTTCATTTTTATCTTTTTAAGTAACTGTTTCTAAATTTTTGTTATTTGTAGTAATAATATAGTTTTTATTAAAATTATGTATTATGTAGGTATATATATACGTACCTCTTTAATAACAAAACTTTTTATTTTTAGTAATTTTATCACTAAATGCTTCTTACTATAGGGAATATATCGGAAACGAGGCAGTATATGAGGGACGTGTATTTATGTGTCCTAAATAAAACTTACTAACCACAAAACTTTTTATTAAACACGAGTGGTTTCTGCTATATTGTGCGAAATCTATGTCAGTACGTAAATTACTGTTTTTTTAAAAACTTTAAATTTGACTTCAACTTGAAATATAATTACTCAACAGGGGCCCCTAGTAATATATTATAATAGAGTTAGTTGTCAATATTTCACCTCAAATTATACAATAAAAATTTTATTCACCAAAAATAAGGGAAAATAAAAAGATTAAAAAAAAAAACTTCTAAAAAGTAAATTGGAATTCAATTAACCACATTAGCAGAACAAAAAATATTTTTCGTTTCCTTTTTGTATTTATTTTCTATGTATTTTATATTCTTTCTCTCTCAATAAATTTGTTTTACCAAATATCAAGTAAAATTTAAAAAAAAAATTTTACTTCTGCTTCTTATAATATTTTTGATGAAAAAGTGGATGTGGTCTGTGACGGATAAAGCATTAAATCGTCAGTGATGGTGGTTTTCCTCTTGATGGACGAACGTCCGGACAAATTTTTTAACCAATCAAAAAATTTTATTTTACCAACGCATTCACTTATGAATGAACGCATTCACATATAGAATTTCAAATGTTTTTTAAGAAAAAGATATGAAGTGTTTTTTTTTTGTTTTTTGTTTTTTAGTATAGGATTATTTTGTTTCTAACAAATTATTTATATTTTAAGATAAAAGAAAAGCGCTATATTTTATTTTTTTCGATATTACAATGTTATTACCCATTATTACTCTTAACAAAATTTTTAATTTTTTTAATAAAAGTAATATCAACGCATGTAAACATATTTTCAAACGTCAACCTTTTGTGACTACATAACAAATGTCAGTCCTTCGCGCATTGAGAGGAAATCATAAAATTTTCTTTGATTGTATTTGTGTTTCAATTATAGTGTAAAAAAAAATTGTCCGGACGTTCGTCCATCAAGAGGAAAACCACCTTAAGTTGTAAACAAAATTATTTTTGTTTTTTTTTTTTTTAATATTCATGTTTTTTGTTTTGCCAATGTGTGAATTGAATTCGAATAATTTCTCAATAAAGTTTTTTATTTTGCTAATGCAACATTATTATTATTATTATTATTATTTATTTTGGTATATATATGTAATTAAAGAAAATTTAAATTTCTATAAAAAGAAAGCTCTCCTTTATTTATTTACTATTTAATTCAAACAGTTTACAAAAAATAATATAATTTAATTATTAAAATTCTCAATTCTCAAATATAATAAACAACGAGTTTAATATTTAGGATTTCAACAGCTGCTTTCTTACTGCTTCCTCTTTTGCTGAAATGGTGGACTTTAAAATAAGACCTGATTAGTAGAAGTTGAAAAATAGTTTTTAAAAAAACTAAATTATTTTGACTTAATATAGGGAAAAGGTAGAAAAGACATGGTAATTAGGAAGTATTTTGTTTTTTTCAAACCATACCAAACCATAGCTTCTTATTAAAACATGACTGTTTACTGCATGGTTGATAGTGAAAAATATCAGGCTATTTAAATCCCTATTCTATTAAAAACGTAAGATTTGGCTTTTACTTGAATTATAATTAATAAATAGAGGTCTCTAGTTTAACTATAGTTTATGAAAATTGAGATGATAGCCGCTAATATCAGACATTTCCACAAAATCAGTCATTACTGTAAACTTCTGCTAGAAAGATTAAACTTGTACAATTATAATATATGCATTTATACATGGGTATTTTATGAATATTCTCTAACTTATAGCTTTCTAATTGTATAAGCTTACTTTTCCTTAGGACCTAATTATACATCAAGACTATTATCTGCATTACCAATCTACCATCCCTTTCAATGTGTAAACAGTTACAAACTTTTAGTATCTCTATAGTATTTATACAAGAAATGCTTAAATTATAACCCTTTTTTAACCCCTTAAAGTGTTTTATATTTTTTCTCCATGTTTACTATTTGTTCTCTTATCGATTTCGAGTCATAAACTTATGGTAATCTAACTGAACTTTACCTTATATATTGTAGTTGAAATTTACTTGCTTTCTATTAACCCTACCGACATCCTCTATATACTTTTTGTAACTATTCTCAATATCGAACCCTTATTTAAGAAAGTTATCGACCATTTTATTTAGAAAAATTATAATTGCCAAAAATATTTACCAAATAATTACTATATAGGCCTATAAGTTGGCCTGCAGATTTATCTGTAGGATCTACTGTTAAAATAAATAAATAAATTGTAATTGCTAATGTAAAAACATGTAATAGTTTACAACAGGAAATCTCTATCATTATGAAAGTTAAAATAAGAATAATAAAAAAAGTAAATTAAATTTTTTGTTCTTTTGTAATTTGATTTTACTATCCTTTATTTTTTGTACATAAGTGTACATTTATTATGGAATGTTTATAGAACGGAAATGTTCTCCACTGAATTGATGTGTAAATATAACGTTCCAAGTATTTTTGTATAACGAAATTTGTTTGACTTTCGTGAATTGAATAATTTTGATTCAATATAGAAGATTGTAGAAAAGAATAAATGACAATATTGTTTTGTTAAAAGAAATATATAGCTATGTAATGAATATATGCAATAATGTATGCTGTATTAAGTATAGGTTAGTTAAATTTATTTTTGCTCAGCACGTAAAATTCATTGTAATTGTAATTTAACATTGTCTAATATAGTTTAAAGAATAAAGTGTTCAGTATATTAAGCTGAAATGTTTTTTTTCCGGTTTTTGTCATAATTTAACTGATTGTTACTATTTTGTTAAACTATACGAAATATTCTATGTAGAAGAGAAGTTGTCGGTTATGCTGGTCAAATATCTAATAACCACTTTAAAAATAAAAATGTAATGCCATGCCAATTTATATGCAGAGTCTGATGAAAAAAGATATGATAGAAGTTGTAATATGATATTACAGACACTGTTATTAACTTAAGATGGAACATAATAAGCCAGTATAATATAATAGTATATATTAATAACAGAAATTGAATTTACAATTAATAATAATAACACGGGGCTTTTTTTATCATATTGTCAGTATATTTTGGGTAGAATATATATAGCAATGGTTATTATTAGCATTTTTTTTTTGTTAATCACTTTCCCAGTACATCAACTTAATTAGAGAAATGCGAAAAACTACATGGCTATTATCAGCAACTATAGACCTTCCTAAATAGCAGAAATTGATTTTATTTAAAGTTACAATAGTAAGCTTAAAGTTGGCTCAAAATCTAAGATCCTTAAAATGAAGACTAAGATAAATATTATTAAATTATTTAAAAGGTATAAAGAATTAAATTTTGTACTCTCTTATTTCAAACACCATTACACAATATTTTTTTTTTGTAATATAAAATTAATTTTACTTATTTTTTTCTTAAATTAAAAAAAAATAAAACAATATTTAGAAAAAATCTTATCAATATTCTACCTTCAACTCAGTTTTTACAATTATCAACGTTTACGTATCGTATAAATTATCGTGAAATTATTTTAAAATATTTTAAAATAGTATTAAAAAAGCTTTATCGACTTGATCCAAATATGGTGTCATGCTTTTTAAATCATTTTTTTTATCTAATGACAAGGTTTTTGGGGCTATAGTTGTTAATTGAGCCTTAAAAGATCCTTTTTATGAATCGATTGGGCTCTTGCAATAGTTCGAGGAAACGATCGATCGGGCTTTTGCAATGGTTCAATGGATCGGGTTTAAAATTTATTTCCTGCGTGGCTGCCCTTGTATAATTTTTTTTTACAATAATTCAAAAACTTCACTTTTGAAAATAGAAATGAAATTCTCCTGCCAATTTTCCATATGATTTAAAATCGTGTGGTAACATTTGCAATATTTTTAAATTAACCTTCCGATAATTCATTTTCTTTAAATTTCATTATCAAGGACAGCGGACTTATAATTTCAACATTCTGTACATACTTTACATACGATAAAAAGAGGTTCTCGCCAATTTATATGGAAAATTTATCTTATGTTCGTTTGTTATAAAATGCTAAAGATGCTAAATAAGATAATTAAAGTTTTAGTTTTACTGTCGGCATACCACAAAAAAGATTCTCAATATCTCAAGAACTAAAAGAAGTTTTACAAAACGGCTTAACGCATTTTAAAGATCATATCGAAAAACCCATAAATCACTTTATATCTTAAAACTGATAAAAACTAACATATGACAGGTATTTAACCAGCTGACGAATTTCTAAACTACGTTAATCCGTGATTCGCTTAATCAAGAATTTCTATTTTCCTCTTTTTTGTATAGATATCTCGTAGGTATGACCACATGCTTAGTGGAAATTAAATTTGTATATCAACTACACATAAGAACTTCCCTCGTGAAATACGTAGGGCAGAATGTGTTCATTCCTACATCATAGAAATCCGTAAACAGCATTCTTTTATGATCTTAACATCCCGAATGTAAAATTAAATTCTTAGTGTCCCTCAAACATGAACAATTCTATATTTATGACCTAAATAAATTCAAAACGAACATTAACACCTTCATTCATCATTGTTTTACTTGCCTAGCTTGTCTTTCCCTCTTTAGCCGAACGTATCAATCGGTATAAAAGATCCCAACATATAGTGTTTTGGGTAAAAAAAAACAAAAACTGGTAGAATTTTGAGATTTTAATTTGTCAATTTTACCCGGATTCAACTTTATATTATTCCTGTACGAAAGAGAATTTAAAATTTCGGAATTTAAAGTGGATGCGGCAACGATTTATGGGATTAAAAACTTAATTGAGCTATGTTCATCTACAACTACTTTATTAAGCACGAAAAGGTTAAAAAATTCTACCTAAGTTATTGTCAAGAATAAAAAAAAGCTTTAGTTTTAGTTGATAATTGTAGTTTCATGTAGTAAATAGTAGGGGAAACTAAATTTGAAAAAAATTGCAATACATAAAGATAAATAAAAGATAGATAGAAATGTACTATAAAAAAAAAACTAACTCCATCAATATTAAATTTTTCGTTTATTTGGAACAAATTGGATCTCAAGTAGCACGGTAAATCAAATTTACACTGTATGTAAAACAAAAATGTTACCACTTGAATAAAATGAAGCAATAAAGTTAATTTACTTGTTTCAATAAGTCAAACTTCAATATGATCCAATCATGCCGCCTTTGTATATCATTTACTATTTTGTGTTGCATTTAATATTGAACACCTATACGTACTGTATCCTAAGTGATGTCAGGTGATGTTACAGGATATTTCCAAATTTATTTAAAAAATTTAACTATATGAATTTAATATAATTCTACTAATTTTGGTCAATATGTATTTCATTTAGTTGTTCCAATTCACCTTGTAATTGTTATATTAGTCATATAACTTCTTCTAATCCTGTACAACTGTAGACTAAATACGATAGAAATGTAGAAGTTTATTTGGGTAATAAAAAATTGTATTTTCTAAATTTAGATGAACTTAAATGAACTGTTATATATATATATAAAACTATAACTAATGCTTGCAATCCTGTGATGTAGAATTTTTAACTTAAGGTATAATCTTACTAATGGTTGTTAGACTTGGTTATGATTGTTAAGCCCCAAGACTTGTATTCGTACTAAAAAATTAATCTAGTTTTCAAAAATACTTTAGGTAGTTTTGTTTTTTCTTTACATTCTAACTTTTACTGTTTCATAACATTCAGTTAAATTTCAAATTAAAGCTTTGATGTTGCGTGTTAATTAGTAACAAAAAATGTGTATATAAAGTGTTGATAGTGTTGAATTTAAGAAGATTTTTGTTATTATTATTTTTATTTTTTTTGTTTTAGTTATACTTAAGCAGTTTCGTGTACTTTTCTTGTTATTTCTTTTCACCTTTTTTTATTTTCTGAAAATTGATTGCTTAGTTTTATAATAATGGTATTTTTATCTATATATAGACATATCTATCTATATACTGGAATATACATATACATATTCCATATATGTGATATTAATAGAAAAAAAACTATAAATTTCTTTAACATAAATCAATTTTTTTTTGCTTTCCTATAGCCATCATTAATATTTGTCATTGATAGATACAAGCTATCTTTCAACCAGAAACTACTAAATTATTCGAAATCTGTGGACAGAAACAGACAATAATGTCCTGAAAAGGATATTCGAAAAAACCACTTGAAATAAAAAATGAGAATAATTTAATAAGAAATGGAGAATGAATTTTGTAATTTCAATTATATTATAACTATTATTTGACATTTCGTGAATTTAAATTAACAAAAAAAAAATTTTTATTTAATTCAAATTTTTTTAAATATAAGGAGTAAAATCCATTGTTTTATTAAGATAAGTTTATTTAAGTCAATTTCAAAATATTGGACTAACACTGAATAATTTCAGGCATATTCCAAATCTCAGAACATCTATCCGTGGCAGATGAATTCAACGATACAATGACTGTTTAACGGTTGCAAAGTAATCATACGTCGCTATAATCGGTGTACTACAGCCATTGTATCGTGTAATTGATACTAAGATATTAATACAACAAATAAGAAGATTCAAAAGAAAAATTTCAATAATATGTATCTAGAAAATAATAACCTCACAGCATAGCTAAATTTAACCATTACATTAATACGCTGGGTGGCGCAGTAGGTAAAGCGCCTGCCTTTCAACCGAAAGGTCTCAGGTTCGATTCTCGACGAAGTAAAAAAAAAAAAAATGCTTCATTGGTTTTTCGACTTGGTCTAGTACCCTTTGTCATTGGGATATACTAAATAACAAAAAATAATTCAGAGGATATATAATCTGGGTAACAAATTAAATAAAATGAAACTATTCTATTTAAGAAAGCTTAGTTCCTAGTAGTAGTTTTCCACATTTAATGAGTAGATAAACCAGTAATTTGTTAAATAAAAAAAATAACTCGAAATTTTGTAGATATTGTAGTGTAAAAATGCTGTACCGTACTTATTTAGGCATGAAAAGGTGATTCTACCTAAGTTACTGTGAAGAACATAAAAAAAAAAAAACAAAATTAACATCGGATATTTGTTGGTTTGTAAGTAAAAAATATGGCATTGGAGCCTGCCTAATTGATTTAGAAAAAGCATTCAATTCGGTATGGTTGGATGAATATATAAATTGTTGCATAAATACAATTTTCCATTTCAGTTAACTGTCCTTATACAAAGCATACTATATAACAATAAATTGGTTCGTCTTTTGAGGTATCTTCACGGATAAAGTTTCCCCACGTGGCCTATTGTCGTGGCGGTGACATATTTTTTTCAAATTAACATACCCCAGAATCCTAATTCAAATTAAACTAAACTATTATTAATAACATCAACCAATTAACATCTATTTATGTTAGTGTTATATTTATTTAGGCCCTAAATATTGTTTAATATTGATTGACTGACACAAGATCAAGTGTGTTGTGAGAGATATAAGATATACAGCTGTACGAGATACACTAATGTAAGAGATACACTAATGTGACCAGTTTCAGAATATAGAGACGCACAGAGAATAACATCATATCAAAATTAATTTTTTTCTATAAAAGAAATCAAAATTAGTTTCTCGAAGCAATGGAAGATTTCGCAA
Source organism: Argyra leucocephala (assembly GCA_963942445.1). NCBI lineage: Eukaryota > Metazoa > Arthropoda > Insecta > Diptera > Dolichopodidae > Argyra > Argyra leucocephala. Next base: position 129,611,764 of record OZ012679.1, read on the forward strand.
GTCCTAATGATATTAAAAGCAGCCAAACATCTGAATCATATCGGCCATATTTTAAAAAAATTGCCATTATTTTGTCAAAAAAAAATGAATAATTTACCAGCCTCAAAGAAATTCGTTCGGGAGTTTCACAAGGTAGCGTTCTAGGTTCAGTACATTACTTGCAATACGCACTGCCGATTTACCGTAAACATCAAACACAATGATAGCTACATTTGCCGATGATACAGCCAAACTTGCATCTGACAAGGATAAGAATGTAGTTTCTGAGCTCGTGCAAAAGAGCTTAAACAATATCGAATTATGGTTGAACAAATGGAAGATTAAAGCCAATGAACCTAAGTCTAATCACGTTACGTTCACATTAAGGAGGGATACATATCCTACAGTATTTTTAATAGTAATAATAAATAGTATGGCTATTCATTAAACAGAAATTGTCAAGTATCTCGGAATGCATTTGGATTGCCGTCTCACCTGGAAAAAGCCCATCTACACAAAAAGAATTCAACTAAGCAGAAATTTCCGAAAATTGTATTGACTCGTCGATAGAAGGTCTCAAATGACACTGGAAAACAAATTGCTGATATATATGATATATAGGGTGATACTCCAACGAATATGGGCTTATTTTTAATTAGGAAATTACTTTTATTGGATTGTAATTTCACATGTCTATTATTAATTAAAACAGTCAAAAACATATTCACTTATTGTATTATTTTTAATTAACATACAGATTGTGAATAGAAAAACAAAAAAAAAATATCCAAGAACTTTTGCAGGAAAGTTGTGAATTCTGATTTTGTCAAAATTGATGAAATCAAGGAAGTAATCCAAAATTGTCGCACACGGTCACATTGAGCAGGGTCAAGTGTTTTTGACTTCAAAGCTATTGAAATTAGTAGGAGCACAGTAATAACCATTTAAGTTAAATACGATAATGTGAATCTGATTTTGAAATGACTTTTAAATGTAGATCTAAGGGAAATTTAACGGTTTAAAATACCTACTTTAGAGAATCAACATTATTCTGCATATATAGCTTCTTAAAAACTATTCTCAAATAGAATTATTGATATTTCAGAGAAATATTCAGGTGAATGAAGGCGGGAATTATTTCAACAAAAAAAAAATTCTAAACTTCTTATATTGAAAATTAAAAGTTTTAAAAACTAATTGAAGTTGAGAAAAACAGCAACTTCTAATAAAAAAAATGGGGAAATGATTGTAAGTGTTCAGAAGATGATAATAACAGGTAATGTTATGTGGTATATTCTTTTAACTCATTTTATAAGAACTTTTAAGGAACATTTTATCTATTTTTCTCTATGACATCCAATACAAAAGATTATTTGTATCTAAATGTGTATATATAGTGTGTATATTAGTGTGTGTGTATTGAAATTCAATTCAGGGATAATTAAAGTTGCTAAACTTTTTTTTTTCTTCTTCTTCATCTATATAGTTGAATCCTTAAAATTCTACTTATATTCTTAAACTATATATGAATTTAGAGAAAATTTTAAGAGGTTTGAGAAGTTCGAGAGTTTGTGACGTTCATTCTATTTTGTATTTAGTGTAAATGCAGTTTTTTTTTTCTTCATTTCCTAAGTTCTAAAGTTTTATCAATGGCAATTATAAAAATTGCAATTCAAATATTTTTTTTTTGTTTTTTTTTTTGTCATCTAATATAATATTTTTTTTCTAACAAATATTTCAAAATTGTGTATCTATAAATGTAGTATTGTTGCTCTTATTAGAATAGAAGAAAAAAAAACGTGACCAAACTTTAAATGCCATGTTCACCATCACATGATGACTTAAATCTTGTAGAACATTCATCTTGTTATAAAAAGAATTTTTTTTTTCTGTGCTATTTTCTATAAAAAGTTTTACCAAGTTTTTTCTTATTTATTGTATATTCCAATTGCATAAAGTTAAAATAAGAAAGAACAAAAGAAAAAACAAAAAAACAAAAAACAACACACAAAATGTCCTTTAAGGATACTGTCAGTTCTATATTAAAATGTCATAGATATACCGATATTTAAATTTAAACTAAATATTTATAGTTAAAGAAAAGTAAAAAAAAAAAAAAATAAAAATTGGACTGGCAAATTTTCAAAAATTATTTGTATATGTAAGAAATTTTTGTAAGAACTGTATTATATTTGAATTCTAAAAATCAGAATTGATTCTATTTTTGGTAGGTCAGCGTTCTCTTTAAATCAACAGTATTTTTTTTGTTGGTTCGCTGCCACAACACTAAGCTACATGTGGGTCCATATAGCCATTACTTAATAACAAGAACTATACGGTTACCTTTTCAATTAGCAAGCTGCTACCCGTTATAAATCTATAGGTATTTGAAAAATGTATCTTTGAGATATCTTCTATCTTATTAAATATGTACTTTAGTGAGGCCCGGGCAATTGCAATTAATATACTTTATATCTGTTTATGTATCAAATTCAAATAAAGTACGTAGTTAAAATAAAAGTTAATTTCTTATCTTATGATTTTGTGAATTTTTTGTTAACTGTAAACTCTTTGCAATTTGTACTTTAAACTTGTTATTACGTTGTAAAAATTAAATTTTAAAACTATAAGATCACACAGCTGTAAAGATCAAAAGATAAAAAAAAAATTATTTAATACATTTAGATTTATTTTGAGTTTAATTGTATTTGTATAAAAATTGAATAAAGAAAAAAAAAAATTTGTAGATCTGATAATTATTTGGCACTGATAAGTTCAAAACGCTTTTATTAAACAATAAAAATTTTCTATACTTTGAACAAATGCCTCTATATTTAAAAAGCCTCGAAACTAATTTTTGTTTTGTTTTTCTTCGTAAATCTTCGTTTTTCAATACAAATAAAATCTTATTTTAACGTAGCAAAAATTAGTTTCGGGGCTGTTTAAATATATAGGCATTGTTTGAACAACATAAATTTAAAGCTCTAAACTAAGTATTCTTTTATCTATTCTCTCTTTGATACAACACTCTGACGTCTGGCTTTGATCTACATAAATAGCTATAAAAGTTACTTTAATAATATTGACGGAATACAGAGTGATATATAAAAATTTTCATGCAATAGAGATCTTTTAAGTTTCAACAGCCTAGTAAAGAGTTTGCTTGATCAAAAAAAACTTGTGCAGAATATTTGAAGTAGTAGAAGAATATATTGAAAATCTCTTTGAATGCAAATTGTCACTTATAGTAGATTTCACTATCTAGGAGCATTTTTCGTTGTATATGGGAGTTGCCCAACATACAACTGAAGAATGTCTTGATCATAATGATCAAGCAGGTATATAATTGTATTGCTATGGGTAATCCCAATAAATGCATTTGCGGCTATATTTGGTCAGAACATATATCTATATCTAATCTAATCTAATGAAGAATAATAGATATTTGAATTCCGCAAAATAATAAACTAACCTAATTTTAATAATAATACTATGAAGAAATGAAAAATATGTCTTCAAAAATAATTTGTTGATTTGTATTAATTTTAGTAGTGGTGTATAGAGTCTGAGAATTTTGAGAATATACAACAGGTATTGGAAATTAATATAAGCTAACAGTTTCTTACATACAAATGCACATTGGAAAAGCAGTAAGTTAACCATTGATGATAGTGAATAATTCAATTGAAGAAATTGATGAATTTTGTTACAACTTAAGCAACACTTGTACAAAAGCAGTTGGCTCTGAAACATATATGTTACATTTATAAAATAGAAAAAACTAGGATAGTGCTAATTTTGAAAAATCTATGGCCGGCGATTAGTAAATATGTTATGGATATTAGTAGTTAAATTGCCTTTTCGTTCCATTATATGTGAAACATTGAAAGCTTAAGTACCACTCTTATAAAAATTTAGATATTTATCAACAGATGTCTTAAATGCATCTTAAACATACATATAAAAACCGACATTGAGAAAAAGTATGGTTTTCAACGAAAGTAGAGGAATGAAGAAGTATAATAGTGTATCAAAAATGGCAATGTATTGGGAATACGTTAAAACAACTAAATACAAGTTGATTTTACGATAACAACACTTTGGTTGTAATTCTACGGCCTAAAAGATGTAGACTTACTACAAGAAGTTTAATAGTTAGAAAAGCTGAGGATCAAAGTGTAAAACAGAATTTTCTTATCATTCTACTGATGCTTTCAATTTCATTAAATACTTTAAAGATCGATGGGTGTGAGATTATGTACAGTCAACAAACGGCAAGACAAATATTTTGTTCGATGTCATTGTTTTGCATTATTTTGTAAAAATATTTCGATTTAAGTGAATTAATAATATTATCATTATCAGAACGAATTTTTATGACAAGGTGTTTTCTAAAATTATATTGAATTTTAAACAATAAAAATAAAAAATTTTAATTTTATAAAAATATTAAAAATTTTATTTGTTATTATAAGATAATTTTGAAGAAATCCGCATTTTTAAAAGTTTTTAAAAAATAAAACAATTTTTTCATCGATTACGGTAAAAAAATACGTCGTACAAAGAAATAAGAATAAAATTTTAATACAAATACTCTTTTAAAAGCAGTACTAGAAAAATAATAATGAAAAAGAAAAATTTTCATTTTATTGTATAAACAGAATTGGGGCGACTAGCGACAGATACAACTAATGGCGATAAATACATCGCTGGAATAAACCCAATTGCGGATACAAAGTAGAGCTACAAAAACTACTGAATTTACTAAATTTATTAATTTTTCCTCAAAAGCCATTTCAAAGAATGTAAAAGAAAACAGATTTACTTTTAATATTTTAATGTTGTTGTAAATTGTTTACGATTAATCATATGTTCAATCATATGTTACCAAAAGTAGCTGGGCGACGGATGCAAAAATAAAAAATTTTCTAATTTGTATCCGTCGTCCAGCTACAGTTTCTGCAATTGTGTTTATGTGCATATAAAATGTATGGGGCTATTTTTTGTGACAGAAGTTGTTGCTGTATCTGTCGCTAGCCTTCCCAATGCTGTTTATACTATTAAATTTGAATAAATATTTATAAGTTTCATCCCAGGAACAGTTTTTCATTTGCTATTTCTATATTTCTGCTATTTCTCTATTGAGTTATATTGACAAATTGTTGGAAATGGTAATCGATTTCGTGTTGATAAAGATAGCCACAGTTATAATTGATATGGAAAGAAACCGATTAAAGTCTTTCTAAATCATTTATATAATTATATTTTGTAAATTTGTTTTAAAATGTTAATTTTCTTGTTATATGGGATTTCCATGATCACCTGTTATATATGATTTTCGTGATCACGATCATGATTTAGGGAATAAAACGTAAAAACTTTAACTTTAAAGACATTAACCAATCGATTGGCTTATTAAGGAAGATGAATATTAAAATACTAAAATAATATCTCTAAAGAATTATAATAAAAAAATATATCTGAAGAGATAGTTTTATATTCTGTTAGATACAACAGTCGCGATAGCAAATTGCCGCGACGGCAAAATGTCAAAACAGTTTCGTTAGTAATTTCTGTTAGACGGTCCTTTGACGAGAAGCGATAGCCATTTCTTATCTCATCGAAAATTGTAAACGATAGAGTATCTCGCCGAAGTATTTTGTGTTTTTTTATCAAAAAATTGAATTAAATAAATAAATTGAATAGATAAAATATTTAAGTAAAGATTACTAAACAATTTTTAATTATTTTTTTTGCATTATTATTAAAATTGTGCTTTTGTTTTGAAAAAAAAAACCATCTTTACTATTACTGTTTTACTACTGTTTATGTACTATACTAAAAAATATTTAAAACATTAATATATTTATATTTATTTTTTATTTAAAAAATATTTTAAAACTAAACCTCACCAATACTTTCCAAAAACTTTATAAACCATATTTTGTTCCAATAATTTTTTTTGACCAATACTACCAATAAATAAAATGTTCTATCTTATAACTATCTTATAACCGCTTACAGTGTCTAACAGAAATTCATATTTAGCGAGACGAGACGAGATCAATTTTTTCTTCTCGTTAACGGAGGGTCTAAGAGAATATGGGTGATAGTTTTAAGAAATGTATTATGAGCTTTGAATGAAATTTACAATACATTTGTAATAAGTACAAAATAAATGTTATAAACTAGGATGCAAAAAAGAAAACAGTACATATAAAAAATGAAATTTTTCAGATTTTATTCTGATATCCTATGAATTACATTCTGTTTATCTATTATGTATTAATGTCAACGTGTCAATTATATTCATTCAGTTAATACAATATTTTTTTAAGTGTGATATTTTTACTAAGAATTTTTCAGTTATACAATATGTAGTTATGTCACTAATTTTAAAAAATGTTTTTGTTTATAAAAAAATTTTGTTTCAAAAGACTTTAAGGAGTCCTTGCTAATAAATTATGTTTTATATATTATGTATATTATATAGATAATTTTTTTATATACTTTTGAAACTTAAAAGTTTCAATAGACAATCTTTTGATCAACCTTCCACAAGTTTATGTTAAAACTTTGCGTTAACCAAAAATTCATGGAAAAAATATTGTTTTTATATTGGATCAAAAATTTGCTTAATGTTAGTTGTATTCACGTGAACTTTGTTTATTTGAAGTGGATTATATGATATAGAAGTATATTTGAAGTTTACATTATAATATAAATTATTCTTTACACATAATTTTGTAATATGAATAAAATAAAATATCGCAATATTATGTTGGGAAGATTTCTAAATAGATGGCGTAAAAATAATACGACCTAACTTGGTATAAAATTAAGAGACTCTACTGTTAGAGTAGACTTAGATGTATATGTATAAGAAATTTGTTGAAGTCTTATGATCTAAAAAAAAATATTTCCATGCTCGTCTTATGAGCATACATTTGACATTCGGCATATCATCATCAATGTCCTGTAACCCCATCCGTGGGGCATAGGACAAAATTCGGCATACACCATCAGATTAATGCTTAGAGCAAACATCAGACATCTATTACTAAACGAAAGTTTGCTTTGTTATATTTGATTGTGGAATAAGTCATCATCCAGTAGGGTTAGTAAAACACCGCTATCTTTGATTAGAAAAATTTAAAAATAAACTAAACCAGATACATGGCTGTTAGTAGAAAAGTAATGATCATAAGTTAGTATACACGTTATATGTCAAAGCAATAAATATCAAGCAAAAAAAAAAAAAGCTGTTAGTTAATCTCAGCTATACGTACATTATAATGTAATCGTTTTTTAACAGTTAGAAAACGTATTTTACTTGTAACTGTTGTTTTTGTTTCCATCAGGTTGTATGAAATTTGTCCGATTATCTGTCAGTCAAACACAGCTATTTTGTGATCGGCTATGTCGATTTGTTCTTTGAGGAACTCATTTAATACTTATGTACGTTTTCTTAGTGATTTATAACCTATTAATTTGTACTTTTTTCTTCTGACTTATTTCAATATGGGTTCTTCTAGCTTGTCAGTATTGAGGAAGAATGTAATAAAGAAAGATAAATAAAATGTGCCTGGCTATTGGAGAAATTATGTATTATTTCATGAATGAAATTATTTAATTATTTTTTTTTCGAAATTTTTAAATGCTCTCGATAATAATCGGATACGCGCTTTGCTTACCTAATTTTATTGCTTTTATATTAGAGGTTTCTTTGAAAAATATTCACATATTGCTCATCTTAATTAGTTTTTATTCAGCAAATATGAAACTTTGGATAATCTAATTAGTTTATATCCAACACGTTCTCTTTTTTATTTAATTTTTTTTTATTTTATTTTTTTTCGGTTTTCTAAAGCATTTATTAGTAATTTTATTTTATAAGGGAATAATAACAAAATTAACATAACTCTGATGTGTATCCTTCCTGGTAAGTTAATTAAGCACACATATATGTACATACTTGTATACAATTATGTTTTTGTGTACAGGACTTTAAAAAAGTTAAGAGCCGTTCTGAATTGTACTTGTATATATTTATAAGTATATTTATTTTCAAATTTGATTTTTAAATTATTTCTGAATTATAACATAATGGCTTCCATTTAGGAGTCGAAGACAATTCCAGCTTTCACATAATTTACTTATATATACAATTATTTACTTATATATACAGATACCAATCAATCGTTTTTGAAGAAATATCAATCAAAAAGTAGATGTAGGACAAGGACAGCAAATATTTTCAGCAATAATTTCAGTAGTATACATTTAAATACATAAATATTTAAAATTAAGAGGCTAATTTGGATGTTGAAAACGTATTAGCAAAGCAAAGCAGAATGATATAGTATCGTCAGTCAAATGGTAGTAAAATATAATAATACTAGAGACCCCTATTTATTAATTATAATTCAAGTTAAAGCCAAATTCAACAGAACAGGGATTTAAATAACTGATATTTTTTTCACTATCAATAAATAGGTATAAAAAAAAACCAATAATAATTTTGTTTACAACTTACTACGATACACATTACACTGTCGATATCGAAGTACCTACCTGCCTACCTACATTTATTGATGAAAATAATACTCATATGCAACCTATGCTATGTACTCTCTTGAAATTTGTATAAATAGGATGGTGTACTGGTCTGGTGTAGGTGTGTTCGTGGCGTGGTGATTTATTTTTTCTCATTTTTTGTGAATAGATTGAGTAATTTTCAGGTGAAATGTTGACAACTAACTCTATTATAATATATGATCATTACGCACTAAGTTAACATTGTTTACAACGGTGTTGTTTTATAATTTCTATAAAGTGAGTCAAAGCTTCTTAAATTACTCATATTACAGTGAGACATAAATCCCTTGCAAAAAAGTGATAACTGCCTTTTAATTTTGTTTTTTTTTATAAATTTCGTTTTTTAAAATAAGTATTTCTAACGTCTAGCAATTTTCGTAAAGAGTACGTTTTAAAAAATTTGGAAAAATGGAAATTCGATTTCCGATTCAATTTTTCAAATATAAATTCCGTTGACAATATTATACTGTTATAATAACATAAGTATACCCCAGAATCTGAATTAGAAGAGATTTTAGAATTGGTTATTACAATAGTACTTTCAACTATTTTTAATTAGTCATTCAGGCATTTCTAAAGTGATAATTTCGTTGCCCGAAAAACAAGTCGTAAGGAAAGTTTTAAGTTAAGTCATCAAATAGTTGTTAAGTTAAGTCATTAAATATTTCTAAATTTACTGATGATATTTTGTAATCACCCGATAATAGCCGATTGGTTTTACGAATTTATATATACTTTAATTTTGATAATTACTTTTTTAAAAAAAACAAAAGAAAAATCCGAAATTAATCATTACAAAATTAAATCAGTGATTTATTTTATAACTGTGGGATCTATAGATAAATCTGTAGTCCAACTACAGGTTTTCTTCCCATTCGAAATGTGAACTTTTATATAAGTCATTATTTGGTACATATTTTGTATATTGTATACTATATTATTTTTATTGCTTTTTAATTATTATTATGATTAATTGTTATATGATATTAGAACTGATGTGGTTATTAAAAAATTACTTTCAATAGTTTCGAACATTTCAAAAATTTGTCGATTTCTATGAGGTTTAAACCCTTTGCCCTCCGTCTTTACATTATTATGTTTGAAAGTTTCACCACTTTGGTACCAGGTGTTTTCTTCGTTGTATTTTAAAAAGTCGTTGTTTACGAATAATTTATTCAACCGTATTAGATTAAAAAATAAAAATTACGGTTGATTAGAAATACTATGAAATTGCAAAGCAAGTCTTTGGATGTCAATGAAATGGTCATAGGGGAAGGCCGAAAATATTATTATTGTTTTTGAACTACTAAAATAAAAATTGTTCGTATATACTAGTCAGTCCAGTACGGAATTGATTCCGTGTTCGGGCATTGATTATTTAACAAATACATATTATTTTTAATTTTCATATATTATAATAGAGTAAGTTGTTAACATTTCACCTGAAAATTATTATTCAATCTATTCACCAAAAATGAGAGAAAATAAATTATCCCATCACGACCAAACCTACGCCAGTACACCATTATATTTATACAACTTTCAAGAGAGTGCATAACATAAGTAGCGTATGAGTTTTATTTTCATCATTAAATGTAGGTAGGTACTTAGGTATAGTGGGTATAGACAATGCAATGTGTATCGTAGTAAGGTGTAAACAAAATTATTATTGTTTTTTTTTGTATACCTATTCATGGTTTTTTGTTTTGCCAATGTGTGAATTATATTCCAATAATTTTTCAATAAATTCTATTATTAATTATTATTTATATATACGTATTATGTAGTTAACGCAAATTTAAATTTCCATAAAAAGAATGCTCTCAGTAGAACAGTTTTTTAAAAATCATTTACTAATTTATTAGTACACCTTCTTCAAATTTTCCAAATAGACTTCACAGTTGAAAAATAGTTTCTAAAAAAACTAAATTATATCTACCAAATGTTTAGGAACCATTTCAAAATCTGAATTAAATTTCAAAACCTAATATACAAGACTATAAATATTCAAAATCAAGAAGGTATTCATAAACTTTTTTACATTAATGTATTTGAAAAATAATTAAACAGTAGCTTAGTACCGCAGTCAGGTGTTCTAATAATGTATAATTGATATTGTATTATAAAAGTAAAATTTTTACTCATTGTAGCATAAAACCACAATAACCTAAATACATACACATACATGCCAATAATAAGTTTAAATAAGAGTTTTAATTAAATATATATATACATTATAATACAATATACATAATAAACATTATAATACACAAACAAATGTATAAGTATTTATTAATATGTATGTATTTCTATCGATAAAAAAATATTGATTTGGTAAAACCAAACCACACTTTTGTTAAATTAATGTAAAAATTTATTATTACATTATGAATATGATTTCTCGTTTCGAATCCGAATAGTTCAGATAAGATTTCGCGTCCCAAATTTTGCACAAAAAAATGTTGTAAATGTATATAACCCCTTCAGGTAAACGCAGTTAACATTAAAACTTACTCTCTTTTGTAGACTAGTTCAATTAAATGTAAATAGATCTTCTAAAGATTTTGAGCTTGAAATGAAGGTGTAAATTTAAACTTATTACAAACCATTGTATTGCAGATTTTTAATTAAATTTCAGTAAAGAAAAAAACATTGGGGTAATTTTTGAAAGGATTATAAAAAATAATTCTTGCACTGTTGGTCACTATAAACTTAATCGAAACGCTTTGCACCCTAAAATAGGCATATATCAATTAAAAGTATAACTTAAATGTCTTTTAAGTTTGATGAAACTTTCATAGCTGCCGTTTCTAAAGCGAAATAATGCTGGACTGTACAATGAAAAGAAATAAGAAATTAAATTAAAAAAAAAGTAAATGAATTTATAATAAATTTGGAATAGTAATTTTAAATATATAGATCTGTATTGGCTGATGATAAAAATATGAATAAAAAATGTAAAAAGTTAAAGATTAGAATTAATAAAATCTTTCAATGTATGTATATTTTTTTCCTATATTCAGCCAATTCAATTTTAATTTCTTCACTTAATAATCATAACGGAGTTTTTCAGCTCATATTGGTTTTCAGTTATTGGTACACAGTTATTTCTTCTAAATTTGTCCTTACCAAAAATATAAATAAAATTCATCTTAAATATTGATTTCAAAAAGAATTAAAAAAATGTTTGATTTAAGGATTTAAGTTTAGTTTTTTTTGTAAAGACGTTTCCAGATGTCAAAATTTTTTGCAGGGCAACGACTGTTTGGTGTGCCTTCCGAATACGACGTTCAGCATCCGCATTTGAAATTTTTATTCAGATTTTTATCTTAAATTTTGACTGATATGACTATTGGTTACCTGTGTCTTAAAACCGGTTTATATAATACGAAAAAATAAAATTTGAAGCCCTTGGCTGATTTTATACATATGAACGTTCTCTTAGTGTAAATTTAAAATATCCTATAGGTGCGTAACACTTTATGTATGTTAAAACCAATTTAAATTTATGTAACATATATATATTTATTAAAATTGTGTTTACTTAATTTCTACGAAATTTATTTATGGTTTAATTTGCCATGTTGAAGGGAAAATTTTCCTACATATAAAACAAAAAATAAAAAAGAAGATAATATAATTGTATTATAAGGGATTTTTTTTTATTGATTTCTGTGGTGATAATATACTGTGACTAAATGCACCTTGATCTGGTAGATTATTCTGTTGATGTATTTTAACAAGTTATATTTAAGTTTTGCATTATAGGTAAGCATTCATAAGATACTCTAAAATCATCGTTTTTGGACCGATTTCAATATTTTTTCACCTGTTTTCCTTTATTTAATGAATATTCTAAAAAATAATAACAAAATACAACCATATTGAAAAAATTGAAAATTTTCGGATTTTTTTGATGCTAGCATCGCTAAAAACTTTCAAAATTAACAAATTAAAAAATACTCTAAAATCTTCATTTTTGGACCGATTTCAATGTTTTTTCAACTGTTTAAAATATTTGGTTCTCCTCACATGATTTCTCTAAGCATAAAGAAGAAGATGAAATAATTTAGGCACTTCCTTTGCACATTCCCGAATTAAGTAATTTATAAAAGAAAAAGCTATATCTAAATATTGTGTACTTTCTAGATTCATTGAGTAAATAACGATCCATTCGACGAAGCATTTTTTATTACGTGAGCTGACAATGACTTAAATTTGTCGATTTTGGTAGCCAATGTTATCTATATGCGTCATTTAGTTGCTTCTCTCTGATTCCACAATATACAAGTGATCTATTTGTTGTTGTAAGATGTTTTTAATTACTCGCGTACACTCAGTAATAAAGCCAATATTGAGCGGTTAAGGTAATCAGCTAGACTACCATCAATTTATATTTCCACAATAACGAGACGTTACAAAAAGTCCAAAATGGTGCAAAGAAGTCTACATTGTTGTAACAATGGAAATAAATACTTAGCTTGGTAAATTTTGTATTGTCAAATAAATTTTAATTCTCTAATACTAATAACTCTATAGTATATCAAGAAACTTGTTTTATGAAATACATAGCTTAAAGAGATTTCCGCATAAGACAGATTTAAAGAGAGTTCCGCATTTAGGTTTTCTTTCTTGTTTTGGCTCTCACACTTTTCCCTGTTTTGCAGTTACGTTTACTAACTTAAAAAAACCTTAATCTCTGTTCTGGGTTTCCGTATTTTCAATGCAATTTTTCTTTAAATATTTTTGTATCACTATAAGTCCAGCCGATGCGGATTCCCCCTTTTAATGACTTTTCTATTTTATGTCAGCAATAAATTTCATACGCGGAACAAAAACCTAATAAAAAACATATTCCATTCAATTTTGATTTATTCTCTTCATAAATTCAATCTCCGTTAATTCTTAAACTTTTTTCAATTTTGACTTTCAATTGGCAGTTTCAAGGTTATCTTTAATTTAGTTTTATGACATCAAATCGACATGAGCGAGAATCTCATAAAATAATAATGATTAGTTCATAGCCAGAATATATCTATAGATTAAGATAATAAAACTAAAATATTAATCTATATGTTATCAATGAATAAAACTCACAAAAATATTCATTTCATATTCGTAATAATCGTAAATATTACATATTCATAGATATCATATATGTCTATATTATATATGTATGTAACAATATTATTTTGTATCTATTAAAGTAATAATATTTTATTGATTTTGCCCCATGAGCCTCTGTAATTAGTATGATTTAATAAATTTTTAAATACACTTACTGTTATATTGGGCGGATCGACTAATTTTTGATTACATTTGGTTTTTTGTATTGTTGTCTATTTTAACTTTTCTTACACGAATTTAAGGATTTTAGTTAATTGATGAAATCTAATGCATATTAAATGGATTTAATTAATAAAAAATAGAATACGTGATTTTTATATAGTGTGTTAATTATAATTACAATCATGAATGATTTTAAAAATTAATCAATTTATTTTTGAATGTTTGTATCAATAGGAAGACGTCTAGGTGTGTCTGGTGTATGTATAATGTCAATAGTATAGAATATCGATTTTCAGCAAATTAATTTAACAAAAAAGGATTGCACCATAAAAAAACTATTTTCAAAATATATTTAGATGGAGTGAGGGTACAAGGATAAATTCTAATGCTCTTTTTGAAGTGTGTTGGGTTTGGGGATAACAGCAAAAATTGATACTAAAAAATAATCAAGAAATTCCAATCATTAGAATAAAGACACCGTAAATTCAACATTAATTACAAACTTTGATTTTTGATAATGCATAAGAAAAACTTAATTAAGTGTTATACTAATTAGTCCTTTGTAAAACTAATTTATCCGTTACGGAAAAAAATTAATCTAAAACTTGCCAAATCTATTCTGCCTATTGTATATCTACTAATAAACGCACATTAAGTTTTCTGTTGAATTTTTGATATATTAATTAAGAAACAATATCTCACTAAAGTGGCTACAATACAAAAAGAAGAATAAAAATTTTGTTTAAAACTACATCTACTATTAAGTGACTTCATTCTATTTCTTTTCCATCTATTTTGTTGAATAAATGTACTTAAAATATTCCATTTTATATTTTTTTAAGTTCTATCCTTATGTTTTTTACCACATTGTTCATCGCTCGTACATATACTACATTCTTCACTGATTTTTGATGATCACTATTCGAAACTACCAAATATATTAATTTTTGATTTTAGAACTTACTACGATACACATTACATTGTCTATACCCATTATACCTAAGTACCTACCTACATTTCATGATGAAAATAAAGCTCATGCTCAGTTTTAGTTAAGTGTAAAAAGCTCCGATTTTTCTCACTATCAATATTTTTTCGGTGGCATAGTATGCTTATCATACAGATGACTTTAAATATATATCGGATAATATTATATTTAATCTGTTAATTGAAAAAAGTATGGTACAAATATTTGGTTCACCATTTCACAACCGATTTTTATTATTCTTTTAAATAATGGATATTTAAAAATAGACATAGCGAAACTAAATATTTTTTAAAAGTTAGAAATTTTAATTAAAAATTTCACCCCATGTATAAGTCAGTCACTTTCATATACAAAAATGTTAATTTATCAAATTGCCGCAACTCAACAATCGCCAGAATTAAATTTAGATTTAATTTTTTATAAATATATTATACGGTTGTTGTCTTAGATAAATCAATAAAAAATAAGATATAGTGCCAATTATAAATTGAAATAATGGAAAAAAATTCGCAAGGAAATTGAGTACGATTTTTTTTTATCAAATTCGAGGACCGATCCAATTAGGTACTAGTTGTATTTTACTTTAGTAAACTTAGCTTAAAAATATTATGTAACGGATACATTAAATCAAATTTAATAGTGGAAAATCGGTTGTGATACTGTAAAACTATAAAAAAAATTTTGTTTACTAACTTGTAAACAGAATAAAAAATTATTATTATCTGTGATTGTAACCAAATTTAAGCAGATTAAAAATACATTTACAACATTTTCATTTTATAGCACAACATAAAAGAACGTTTACTTTCAATTCAACTAACGAAACAGTGTTGAATTATTTTAAAAATTTTTAATTATTTTGCATATTCTATTTTTAGTTTGTATTCGCACAAGTGGTGTTTTCTTAAATACTTGAAAAAAAAAATATGATTTTCTTTTATTTTAACACACTAAAACTAAATTCACATAATTATTTGCGCCTTAATAGGAAATTAATTTTTAGAGCAGTGTCAGAGCAACAATAATTAACTTTAATAGAATTTTTTTCGTTTTAAATTTTTTTTTTTTCATAATAAATTTAAATAAATAATTTTTTTTTTTTAAATAAATTTCTGTTTTCTCTTTCTCTAATTAACAACAATAATAAAATGTCACCCAAGTGATTAATTTAACAAATAACCTTGTTACTTAATTAAATACATATATACATTTTATTTTAAACTATGAAACCAAAAAAAAAAAAAAAAAACCAAAACAAAAAAAATATCTATACTAAAAATGAAGGATATAACAATTTTGAAGAAACAAAAGAAAATTTTAAACAAAACAAAAAACCTAAAATAAAACTTTATCCTAAATTTTGCATCAACACACTACACACACAATCTATATAGAAAACGTACAATTAAATAAATAATTGCATATAAAAATATATGCCTACATGAACACATTCTCATTTAATGTTGTGCGCATTCAAGCATCAAAATATTCAACGATCTGAAGTATTCTACAAGTTTGTTTACAAAATAATTTTGACAAAATTTTATCGGCTAAGTTCTATTTTACTTTATATATGCCTTTTTTGAACTTTTCCTTATAAGCCTATTTATAATAATTGTGTTATTTAATAAGTTGTTTATTGTATATAAAAACAGTGTTCTTTTTCAAACTGAAATGGCTCTTTTTGAATAAGTTGTTGATGAAGCTGTACATATAGGTAGATTATATCGACTAGAATGTCTGTTAAATATTTTGAATATTTTTCCTTAGCAGTATCGGAGATAGATTTCATGTTTGCGAGGGCAAACACTGTCAGTAGAGCTCCATATTTGGCTGTTTATTCAAAAAAAAATTGGGGTATATTAGGCTTTTACATACACATATATACGTTTATTTGTAATGTCACCATGCCGTAAACAGTAGTATTTCATGTATTGAAAAAAGAAAAGAAAATACAAAGATATGTAATTAAATTACAGTGTAACTTAACAGCCTTAATGAACACAAGCTTATGGATAACATTATTATTATTTCATCTTTCAAATGACAAAATTAAACGACCACAATATTGTTGAGACAGTTTTAAGTACTTTTCTATTAACTATATAATTTTGAAAAGTTAATTTCAGCTGTTGCCATGGTTTCGTTATTAATATAGATTATGGAAGGAGTTCTTGCAATCTATTAAAATGTATGTATTTTAATGAATTAAGAAGATCAGTGCATATTTATTATACTTGAAGCTAAATGTGCTAAAGCCCTCGTAACGGAACTGTTTCTAAGGCTCCATACAATCAAATACACGATAAAGTATCCTATAAATATGCTTTGCAGTTTCTTACATTGCTTGCAGATCTGTTATTCTACATTATTTTAATTTATACTTATGTTATGCAAAAATCCAAGTTTTTATTTTGACATACAAATTAAATCGGTGTGAAAAAATCATTTATTCACCATATCAACCATCATATCATCCATACGGAATAGTTTTTTTCAATCATCAGTTACGCAATAATCAGTTTATTTAAAATGAAATTGATTGAGTTCATGTTTGCAGTTTTCAGATTGAAATTCTTGTAGGTACTGTCTGTTGCAGAATTATGAAAAACTGTAAATAAAATTCCAATCTACAAGAACTCATAATAGAAATACAGATTATTTTTTTTCTTTTTAATAGCCAGTTATATATTACTAGAGTATCAGGTATGTAAGCTGATATTCCTTTTCAAAAACTATTAATTTTTAAATTTATCGTTTTCATAAATATTTATTTATTTATTTTTGGATGAAAAAATTAAAATTGATTTTATTATAACTATAAATTTAATTCACTACTTTAATATGGTTGGATCAATTCTTACGTTATTTTCTTGTTATTGCAAAGTTTTATGCTGCAAATACAACAATTGTAGATCTTTTGCAGTCTAGAAATAAAAGCGATATCCTTTGTACAGTTTAATAAAAAAAGTCCTGCAGTTTAAGTTTGAGCTGCAAGCATGAACTGACCCAATAAAATTGGTTAGTACATACATATCTATTGCCATTAATTTTTAGTAGAAAGATTGTGCATTCATTTTGATTTTGTTGCCTATTTCATTTGCAATTGCGACTGGAAAATTTGAATGATATCATTTCTAACATTCCCTTGAATAAGTTAACCGATTTAAGTAGTTCATTCAAAATATTATTAACATTGTGTAATAGCTTGATAACTAGATTAATATCGTATATATACTGAATTTCCAATTACATATAATAAAAATTGAAATTAACTTAACAAGCAAGAGAAGAGACCTAAGTAAGAAGTAATTTTGAAATTTTTATTAAAACAGTACCTACACATTTTAAATGTTTGGTAAATAGTTGTTTTTAAATTTGATAACCAACACTTCTATCGTATTTCAGATTATAATATGATATTTTAAAGTCAAAGTTGAAACTCATTCATCACCCTTGCTGTCACCCTTGCTGTGAAATTGTTTTAAGTTGAATATAAAAATGGCAAATTGTATTATATTGATTTGACTTTTGCGACAAAATCTTAAATTTGAATAAATTGATATATATTGATTTAAAATAAATAAATTGATTTATATTGGCTTCTTATTTATAAATCGTTAGATTAAACAATTCATTTTTTTTTTACTTTTATATTTACTTTCATTTTTTGTTATGTTATAGATTTAACTTATTTAGTATTGTTGTATTTATAAATACAAAGTATATATTATTTAAAATAACATTTTGAATAATAACGGTTTAAATTCTCTTATGAACATTTTTAAACTCTATATTATGGAAATAGAAAAGTAGAAGTTATAAAATTTTTTTTTTTTTAATTCAAGGTTATACATTTCAGATTCATTAGGAAAAATTTCCCTCTCATGTTTGTATACAAAGCTACCAATTTTTATTTGAAAATGTTGGTTTTCCCTAAAATAATATACTTGAAGTCATTTAGAAGTTTATCGATTAAATTTTGATTTATTTATTTTTTTGATATGCACTCAAAATATACTTCATGTCGTATAGAACAAAGAAGATTAGACAGATGAAAAGCTGTTGTACTTTTTTTGAAAAAAAAAAAACAATAATAACAAAAACGAAATAAACTAAGAAAATCTTAAAATTCAATACCCAAGATTATATCAAAAATTTCAATTTTAATTTTTCTGTGTTCATTTTTAGCTGTGTTGCAATAATAATGTAAGAATTGTACATTCGACAATAACTTAAGAAACATCATAACAGAATGAAAGCAAAGAAAGAAACGAAAAAACGATTGGGAACGATTCAAATGAAATGTCGCATAAAAAAATATAAGATTTTTGTTGTTGTTATTGTTGTTGTTGTCTGTACGAACATAAAAAGAAAAAATTAAGGCAAGATCCTTCTTAGTACAAAATGTATACCAACAGGGTGCTGAAGAAATATGCTAAAATTATTTCCATTTTTATACTTGATGTCAAAGGAGGCTTGAAATAAATGAAAAATTTCCCAAGATTCACCAACCTCCTGTACGAGGCATTCAAATTATATTTTTGTAATCTTTTTGATTCCATTGCAATTGTATGAGTCTGCTACAGTTATTTATATGTGTTCATTCTTCATTACACTACTTGTTATGCCACACTAATACGCTATTGATTAAACTAGATGTTGAATTATTAGTTAGTAAGTTATGTTACTTATTAAGTATGTTACTACTCTGTTTACGATATATTTAATGTGGCAACTTTGAAGCTAAGGAAAATTTATATTTGAGTTAAGAATATTTGATTTTGCTGTCTGAAGCCACATTCGTAAAAACCAATTTTTTTATACCATATATATACAATCATATGTTCGTATTCATATACGTTATAAAAATGTCGAGCAAAAAAACTAACACAATTATAAAACAACAATAATAATGAAAAAACAGTTCATTATTAATGAGATGGTAAGAATTGGGAGAATTAATCAATTTCTTTGTTTTTGCTATCTGAAGCCTTAGTTACCAAATATTGTGCATGTATATTCGTAGAAACCAATTTGTCTATACCATATACATAATCATATGTTCGTATTCATATGTTATAAAAATGCCGAGCAAAAAATATACAGCTATAACACAACTATAGAAACAGCAATAGTATTGACAGTTCATAATTCATATCATATTCATAAATTAAACCGTTCCATATGTAAATAAAGCAGAGTCATGTGATAAAATTAGTGGCGAAAAGATGCTTTAGCCCAATATGAGTTAAAGCATCCAATCTGATCCTCGAATACAGTTAATATCAAGTACACCAATAAAAAAAGAAAAATTGTTATGAGATCACCAATAGAGAAAGTAATGATGATACATAATCTTACTCTGATGAGCTGTAGAATTACAAAATTAAGATGACGATTATTATTAAAAATATATATGGTTATTGATTACATTCTATAAAATTAGCGGTAATATAAAATTATAAACTATTGTTTTATTGTCATCCTTCAGGTTTTTCATTTAAGTGTCAGCTCAATTCAGTTCGATACGAATCAATGATATTTCAATCATCTATATATTTTGCAATTTTATAAAATAATATTATGATTTAAAAGAACTGTAGTCTCACCATGTCCTAATATTTTTAACACATTCTTTATAATATATATTTTAACACGAAGTACATACATATGTACACCTATGGAGATAGGTAAAGGACAATAAAGTATTATTATATAAAAGAGAATAAATGATGTTTGGTAAGAAGAATGCTTATAATCATCATCATCATCATCATCATCATCATCACAATCATCAACATAATCATAATAATCATTATTATTGTATATATAAAAATGCATACATATATTTCTGTAATATAGAGAAAAAGTAGTGTAGTATTAGAATATTTACATACATATGCATATTATTATTATGTTATAAGAAGTGCCGTAGTTCGGTGTTCCTTTTTTATTTTTTTTAATAAATAATTTTTATTTTTTCTTCGTTTTTGGTTTTTTTTTTTTAAATATTTTTTTTTTTTGTTATTTTTATTCATTCATATGTGTATATGAATTTGTTTTAAGGATGAAGTGTCAGTGAACTTTTTATGGATTGTGTTGAGATTGTTTCATTGTGATGAATGGAAATAGAGAATAAATAAATATATTTTCTTTTGAAATGTATATAAGTGTATGGATATATTATATATACATATATAGATATTTACATGCAGTCATCCTTATTTTAAGAAAAGCAGCTCACTTCTCCTGATTCTACTAAGTAACAAATACAAAGGATTATTATTGTCTATGCAAATATATCAATATGTAAAGTGTGTGTGCATGTTTGTGTGTAGATAAATTTATATAATATCAGGGTTGGAATTTATAATCATAATTTTTTGTATTTAATTTTTATTTGTTTTTTAATTAATATAAAAATAAATAAATTTAAATACTTTTAAATTAATTTTTGAAATTTTTTATTGTAATTTTATTTTTAAGAGCTTAATAGAAACTTAATTTTTTTCGGAAAGTAAAATTTTATATTTTTTTTTTTTTCATTTGTTCATAGTCATATTGAGCATAATATATAGGTCAATCTATTCAATTGATTCGAAAATATATATTTTAAGAAGAATATTAATTCTTGTAACGGTTCAAATTCTTCAACAACTACAGTATTGAACAAGATATACTAAGTTTTCAAAATCCGTATCCATTCCGTTCGAAATCTTGTAAAAGGAATTTTTGTGAGCTAAGTATGAAATCCAGTGTAATGTTAAACTAAGCTTGATTTGAATGCAGCTCATTAAAATATTTAATTTTCCTATTAAATATTTCACTTTGTGCCCCACTAATAGAATTACATGACAATGTTGATTAGAAAATTTGTATATGAATCTGGTAACTTTGGTAAGTCGAACACTCTATTCGTGATTACAATGACGTGATTACGTGATGTGTTAATATAAACGAACAATATTTAAAAAGAGATATTTGATATTTTTTTTTTATGTTCTTGACAGTAACTTAGATAGAATCACCTTTTCGTGCTTAATTAAGTACGGTACTGCAAGTTTATACTACAATATTAATAATGTTTTTCTAGCATTTATTTATCAAATTACTGGCTTATCAACTCATTAAATGTGGAAAACTACTACTATTATCACAAACTAAGCCTTCATAAATAGAATAGCTTTATTTTATTTAAGTGGTTATCAGGTTATATATGATTCTCTCAATTATTTTTTGCCATTTATTTTATCCCAATGGCAAAAGGTACTGGACCAGGTCGATAAACCCATATAGCATTTTTTTTTACTTCATCGGGAATCGACCCTGGGACCTTTCGATTGAAAAACAAGGGCTCTACCTACTGCGCCACCCAGCGGCTATATTAAAATATACTTTTATCGAAACTAAATTAGGGCCCTAAAAAATATAAAATAAAATGGATGGAGGTCAACCGTGAGATTCTCGAAATTATAAAATAAATTAAACTTGCTGGAATATTGTGGATGAAAATTTGGAATATTTAAGGCTTACATAATCATGAACGTTAAAAGAACCATGCTAAATTTTTGAAGTTCTGTATATTTTGGTCTCGTTCTATAACTAACTTTATAAATATAAAAAAAATCATAACAACAAAAACTTCTTGTAAAAAGCTTATTACAAGGGCTGTTTTGTTTAATCAAAATAAATAAATTAATATTTTTACGTAATGCTCTCCCCTTCATGAGGTTTGTAGAAAAATAAATTCTACTAACTTTTGCCGAGAAAGTTTTGAACCGGTCTTTTTAAATTCGAAATTTCACAGCTTAATTATATAATTTTTGTTAATCTCTTAATTATAATTTACTATTGATTCATTGTTTTGTTATATTTTTAAATTTTTTGATTTTTTTTTTTTATTCTTTTTTTTTTCTTATTAATTAGGTACCTATGTTAAAATTATATTTTTAAAAATCTTGTAATTTGTTTGATTTAAACGAAGTAAATAAATAAATAAAAATAATTTGATATTGATTTTAAGACAATGAATACGGAACATTTATAATTATAAATTAAGTCATGTTAAGTTATGGTCAAATAGTTTTTTTTTGTAAATAAATTCAGCGGTTGCCAAACGATACGATAATTGTATCTAGTAAATGTTATTACAATGGTGCAAAAAAAAAAGTTCCTTTTGAATAAAATAAAATTACCCTAAGTCCTGCACTGTTTAGATTTGAATTAAATAATCGTTTTATTGTTGTTGTTCTTTTTGTTGTAATAAATTACATACAACCTATAATATGATGAGAAGTAAAATTTGATAGAATTAACATAGAAAAATTTAAAATAAAAATAAAATAAAAAAAATCTTTATTAACGCACACACCTACACAAAGTACCGTTTGTTTATTTTTGTTATTTCTCAGCAACAAAAAACACAGAAAAAGAAAATGAAAGTAATAAAAAAATTATAGGAACGCAAGTGGAGCAAACCAAAGCTACTATAAAATGATTAATGAAGAAAAATTTCCGTTATGCTTTTACACAGTCAAAGATAGAACAACTGAATTAAATTTTTTTTTGATTTTTTTATTTTTTTTTTCGGTTTTGCTACAGGTAAATACTAAAAACCTTACTTAATGATCTTTCCTAAATATAAGTTTTGTATTTAAAATTTATTAGGCGTTATATACTTATGTAGTGTATTTATATTATGTAGGTACTATTAATATTTATGGTTGTAAAATTTTAGTAATTATAAGAATATATTTAGATGTCTGTGTATACAAATACGAAAGTATAAGGATCCTAATTTTGATCTGTCGTATGATTACAGAACAGAAGAAAAAGAACAGATGAATAAATGTGTAATCAGATGTTTCTAGGATATTTAGGTTCACTAAGTCGTCATTAGCCATGGTAGGACTTTACAAGCTGCTTATGACTAAAACTTTGAGCTTTTTGAGCAAAGAGTATCTTCACAAGGGTCTATGTTTTATTCTTAAATTGTTAATACTTTTATTGTTAGTTATTTTAAAAGAGTTCGACATCATAGACTCGTAAAAACTACTTAGAGCTTAATATTAAAA
Source organism: Argyra leucocephala (assembly GCA_963942445.1). Classification (NCBI taxonomy): domain Eukaryota; kingdom Metazoa; phylum Arthropoda; class Insecta; order Diptera; family Dolichopodidae; genus Argyra; species Argyra leucocephala. Next base: position 129,635,695 of record OZ012679.1, read on the forward strand.
ATAAACAGGAAAAAGGCAAAAGACATTAAAATAAATCAAAATATGCATCAGAAACGTTTGGCATTAATTCTTATTTAAGAAGATTGTGCATGATAACTGATGAATTGATACTGGAATGTGAAATCGAATCGCAGTAGAAGAAAACGAAGAGAAATTAAGGGTTGTAATAATTATTATGAGTTGAGGTTACCATAATATATTATAATCACTATATCTAACACTTTTCTATTTCATGTGCATGTACATGTAAATAACCTTATTTTTTATATACCTTGACTTTACGACGAAACGTCTAAAAAAAGTTGAAACACAATGTCTTGTCTTTACATTCGTCAAATCAAAATTGTAACACAATGTAGTTGAGTTTATAAACGCCTAAATTATGTATTCGCGACGCTTCGAGTGTGCAAAGAATGTATCTAGAATTTCTGCGAGACATTTGTTTGACGTTGATAATAATTTGGAAAATTTAAATGTAGAGGGAATAATCAATTGAGTGAATCTTTTTATTTGTTTTAATAAATAAAAATAATAATAAAAAAAAATTTTTGTTTTCGTAACTGAAATTTTTTAATAGGGAAAAGAAATAAACACAACAAAGAAATTTCGCTAAATTCATGCTTAAATTTTCTTTTTTAAATCCAAAACAATATAATATTAATATAAAATATAACAATAAAAATATAATATTAATTAATATTTTTGGTATATTATTGGTATTAATTTTTTCGTCTAATGACATTCAAAAAACAAATGATCGTAAAATTGCAAGAAGTGATTATTAACGTCAAATAATACATTGTATAGACATTACAAATCAAACACATGATTTTGATATTGTGATAATAAAAGTTTAACAACCCGTCTCACAATCGTATTTTTTGATGTTTCGAAAGTCACGGATATACTTCAAATAATTAGTATATACTTTTCCTTTATAATTTTATGTACCACATAATTGTCATTTTCAAGATTCACAATGTTGGTGCATTTTTCCAACTGCCTTAGAAATTTTTACTTAATTGTTTTAACAAGTTTGTAGGAAGTTCAATTTTGTACTTAATAATACAATGTTTAATTAGGGCTGACAAAAGTAAATGGTAAAAGTAACTTTATTGATCATTTTAATAATTCGTTAAAATATTAAATTTATATTGAAAATTACATTCATATAATACTAATATAGAGTTCGATTAAAATAAATACATTTTTAATATCCTTTAAAATGTTTTTAATTTGTGAACTTTTGATTAACTAAAATAAGTACATATTATACACAATAACGATACACTGCACTTCAATTAAGCTCATTATTAAATTTAATACTGAATCAATAATTAATTTCCAATAATGGTAAATTTTATAGTGTTTATATATACTTATGGCATAAAATCTATTATTCTTTTTTACATTATAAATTTTAATTAAAGAAATTTTTTTTATTTAAATTTATGTCAATAGTTACGAACAAAATGCGTTAATCTCTTTTCATGCGTATTAAAATTTATTGAAAATAAAAAAAGATTGCATCGATAATTCAATTCAATTCAATTAAATTATTAATAAAATTCGGTTCAATGCAATTCAATGATTTTTAGTAGAATCTCATTAAATATGAATAATCGCAGTATTCAATGTGCAGATTTAGTATAGATTTGAATATATACAGTGGTCATATTAGCTTTGAACTGAAATATAAAAAAATAGTTATTTTTATTTAGCGTTATTGATTAGTCAATGAAGAAAGACAAATAAGTATGTGTTATTTTTATGCTTTTTTCATGTTTGTAAAATACAGATCAGAATATTTTTCGTTAATTTTACGTAATTTTTTAGATTTAAGGCAACACAGAAATTCCATGAGGAGAAATCCAAAAGAACTATTTAGCATTACAGGTATAATATTAACTCACTAGGATATATATAGTGCTAAATAGTTTCTGGGTAAGATTGAATTATTATTTTCTAAATTTAGAACTATCCATTTAAATTTTCTTTGTTTAGAGCCATGTCACGTTATACAGTTTAAAGTTTTTTTGTATAGACCCGCCCAAAATATTATTAGTTTTTCTTGTACATATTTAATTACAAATGCTTCAATTCTATTGTTTATTATATTTGCGCTTAAAGTAAAAAAATACCACAGATAACACAGTTTTCCAAGTTCTTAATTTATGCTCTTTATAGCTCTTAATGTATGCATGATTATATCAAAATTTGTATAGAATTGTGTAGATGTAATGAAAATAAATAAAATCACAACAATGTGTGACGAAATTGCAAATTAAATAACGAAAAAAGAATGGTCTGCGCCAAAGCAATATTTCCGGAATTCACTGAAGTACATCCAGAATTCAGATCAAATTTGACTTAAGAAATAGGCTGAAAATTTCTGGAACAACATACCTTTCGATATAATCGACGAGAATATATACTCATGCCAACAACACGCTCGGTTTTAAAAAAACCTAACTAAAAAGATTTAAGTTCATTCAACAGAAAACAGATACTTATTTTGATAGAGATAATAGGTGATGGACAATGTCTAAGTAAAGAAGAATCTACATAGAAATCGAGAACAAATCATGGTGCAGACTTATTGAAGTAGAGGAAGTATGAGCATTTGATATGTGACCAAGGATCTCACTCATGGAAATAGCGTTTCCCAAACGATGAAAAGAATGTTCTGAGGGTAATCATTAAATGAGACATCCTTCAGGACTCATATTAATCAATTTTATTACTGGCGTTGTAATTCGGAGTACTGACAGTTAACCACTTAAATCAGGAACACTATATTCACTGTTTTTCTATTGCTTTTGTGATAACCTTTTATTTTTCTCATAGAATTTTAGTAGAAGTTTAATACTATATAGGAGATGGCATTAATTTTGAATTAACTGTTATTTAGATTACTCTGTTGTGAATGTCAATAATAATGTGTAAATAATTTTCAAACTAAATAAAAATTCAGTTTTCAATTCCATTTATATATCGATATTTATTTCCTCCTCTGTAAATTATAAAATTGCTGAGACTTCATGTAAATTACATTAAATTTTTTTAAAATGTAAATTAATAACATTTTAAACCAATAACAATCAATATGAATTAATGTAAATTTACAATATTAAATTTAATTCTACAAAAAAAATAGTCAATTGGAATTTTCAAAAATGAATTTACAATAAAATATACTAACATGTAGGTACTGAGTAAGTAATTGTCTTTTATTTTCATGGTTAATGGAAATTCTGTTCTAGGATGGAAATTATTGTATAAAGGTCATATTGTAAAAAATTATTGGGAAAAAAGTCCTAAAATAAATTTGTATTTTAATTTGTACATAAATATCTAGTGTTTGACTGCTCGCATGCATGAGAGATATTTCTAAATTGCATATTTTCGATATCATCTATGGTTTTGTTACATGTATGGATTAAATCAGGAAATGTATAACAATCCAACACAACTTGCAGTGGACCAACTTCTGACGTATTGTTATAATAGCGATTGATATAGATGGTATAGATAACTTGATTTCAAATTATTTTAAGTTACAATATTTTAAATCTAAAATAATTAAATTTCAAAATTATTTCATTAATCATGCAGGCAACTCTCATTACGTTTTAATTTTTGAAATATTTTATTTTAATTTTGCAAAAATTATTTATTTTATTTCTGTTTTATTTTTCAATTGAAAATTATTTTTATAAACAATAATTTTAATTCTTAAATATAAAATAATTTTATGAGATTTTATTTGCTTTAATTAAAATGTAAAAGTTTACTATACGTCATTTACCTTGAATTCGAGAAAAAAAAATTTAATATGAAAATTTAATGTAATTATTTTTATTAACAATAAACTGATTTTCAATAATTGTATTTGAAGGAAATTAAATTAAGAAAGAAAATTTTATTTATAGACCATTATAGTACATTATTAATTAGTTGAAATGAAATTTACTTCACCTACTAATTAAGTAGGGTGAAGATTTTAAAATAGAAATTTTGGTCTGTTGGTCTTAAATTTGTTGAAAGCAAACAATTTTATTAAAACACAGTCGATTATATAAGTTAAATTAAAAAGGACCATAATCTTATTCGTATTATTATACAAGTTTAAAATTTCGGCTCTTCTGAGGGTGATGTTGTATCGGCGTATTATTCTTGTTACTTCGTAAAAGGCACATTCTTAGTTTTATGTAGAAAAAGGATAAAAAAAACATTGTTTTTTTTTAAATAAATGCATATTTCTTCTAAACTATTCGAGACGTAGAAAAAAGTATGTATGAATGAATTATAGAAAACATAGATACTTTTCCAACAGTAGTTTTATGGTAAAATTTTGAGGTATTTGATGGTTTTTCAAGAAATAAAAATAAAGCTTGTTTTTTTTCCAAAATTTTCTGCTTTGAACTACAAATATGCTTATCTTTAGATCTAATAGATCAACAGATATAACGGTTTTTATACAAAAACATCAAAACAGCAAACTTTCCTTTTCGTCCTTAAAGGATAAGATATATATTTTTGGAAAGCTAGCAAATCCAGCTATTCTTGGGATATGGTTATTAGATTCTACGTCGATACAAAATCTCCCAAAAATTTCTTAGTGTATGTTTGTGTTAGAGTTTTGATCGACGAGCAGCAATAACACAACAGTGATAAAAAAGTAACATTTCTCTCTCTTTTAATGTATTACCTATTTATATTACTTAATATCTTTGATATCTTTGATTTATCGGTTATCGTTCATCAAAGAGGAACGCTGCTATACTATAAACACTTAAATAATAAATATGGGTTTGATATAATATACGTTTCAAAGTAGACGTTGCTAATATCGAAGTTACAATATAAACTGAGTTGTAAGTGGATCCCATACTTTTATACTATTTATACCAATTTATATTTTTTACATTGGACATCGCATATTTCAGATTTCTTTTTTAGAATGAACATGATCAATTTATTTTAAGATCGGTATTAATATCTGTAGACACTATTCAGTCATATCGATCCGCTACAAAATCACATAAACAAAATTGAATCATTTTTTATTTTCCAAGTAAACCCATAGTTCTGGTACATCTGCACTGTGGATATTCTGAAAAGAAATCTTTGAAATCTCTGTCAAGTTTATACCATCTCCCATGTTTAATATTTAATTATGTTATTGAATATTCTAAATCACATCTGTTTTTGATTTTACGTTTAATAAAAATTACATTTTTTTAATCTAGAATATCTCTGTTCTGAAATGGGTAATTTAGATGTTAGATTACAGTAGTTTTTCAGTAGCAGTAGAGCTTCAGTTTTTACTCTAAACAATTTCATTTGGTAAAAAACTATTATTTAATTATTGAATTGAATTTGAACAGAAAATGCCTGGCCTTATCAAATTGTATCAATTATAATTAACTTAACACAATATATTGTAATTAACTTAAGTATAATATCAATAGAATAATAAAATGTTGAATTAATGTACAACAAACCACAATTTAAAACCCCGAACACAAAATAAAAATAATAAAAATTTAATTAATTGAAATTTAAAATGAGTGATGGAAGCAAACAAAAAAAACCATTGTGAATTATTGAATATTCATCAATTATAAATATTTAAGATAAGCTTGCATTAGTGAATAAACTAATTGAATAAGTAAAATCCATAGAACTATAATTAAAATGAGAAAAGGCAATTTAACTCGTTGTTGTTGAAAGGTAAAAATAAACTGGGAATACAAGTAGAAAGAGCGAGGTGAATTTAAGACTTGGAAAATAAAATTAAAAAAAAATTGTATAATTTTAATAAATGAGCAAATGTTACTAGAGTGAAGAGAAAAATTGAAACCAGTAGGCCTGATCTTATCAACTTAGAAAAAGTTCTTACGTCACCACCACTGAAAACTATTTCAATGTTTGATTGAACTCTACAGGTGGTATTCATATGTCCAAACTTGTTTGGTTATTGCTTTATATAAAATAACAGTTTGCTTTACTGTTTTATCTTGGAGGAATTATGATCATTTAAGCATTGGTTATTTATCTTTAATTTAAATTTATTTCTTCCAGTTCAGACTTTTATCAAGGTGTATACCTTATTATTTTACCATTTAGGTGTGAGCCTTATACTGTTCAATTTTATCAATTTTATTGTTATGAGATATTTTATATACTTTTATATTAATTTGCCAGTGTCTGTTTATATGTTTATATGCTTACGCGGTAGGTTGGATATTTTTTTTAATATTAAAACCAAACGCAAAAAGAAAAAAAAAATTTTGTTTAAAAAATTTAAAGATAGAGTTCTGCAATTTTGCACAGTTACTCATAATCAAAAAAGGAAATGGACGCGGTACTTTACAAAGCTATCAAATGACAGGTTCTGGTTGCTACCGTACACTTCCGTACACTTCCATATCTCACGTATATTTCAAAAACCAATTGTATTACAGGCATGCAAATTTACACTTACTGATACTCCTTCACAAATAAAGAAATACGACGGTTACCGATTTTCATTAACAATATTCCAGCAAGATTCATTATATGTTTTGTGTTTTATCTTATAATAGTTTTAGATGTTCAACATCCACCACTAGTTTTATTTTCTACCTTTTAGGGGACTAGTTTGGTTTCGATAAAAGTATATTTTAATTTATTTTATTTTTGCATTATTATTTTTTTCTATTTAAAATAACTGTAATAAAAGCGAAGTTGCTCTTAAATCTTACTATTCTTCTTCAGTGGGGAATTGAGTTGAAAAATATTTAAATTAATTAATATACCAAAATTTTCAATGAGGTTGTATAAGAACAACATCTGTGAATTTATTGTGTAAAACATCATCATCATATATTATATTACAATAGAGTTAGTTGTCAACATTTCACCTCAAAATTATTCAATCTATTCACCAAAAGTGAGGAAAATAAATCATCACACCACGACCATAACTACACCTGCAGTCAAAAAATTTCAAATTTCAAGAGAGTGTATAGCATAGGTAGCGTATGAGTTTTATTTTTATCATTAACTGCAGGTAGGTACTTAGGTATAAACAAGGTAATGTGTATCGTAGTAAGTTGTAAACAAAATTATTATTGTTTTAGTTTTTATACCTATTCATGGTTTTTTGTTTTGCCAATGTGTGAATTAAATTCCAATAATTTTTTAATAAATTTCAAAAGTTTTTTTTTTTGCGTAATGCAACATTATTATTAATTATTATTTATATATACCTATATGTAATTATACGTATTAACTGTTAACGTCGAAGAGTTTTTTTTAAAAATCATTTACTAATTTATTAGTACACCTTCTTTAAATTTTCCAAATAAAAATACTCGAAAATTTTTTTAGTAAAAAATTACAGTCTCGTACTTAAATTAAGCATGAAACGGTAGTTCTACAGTTCTACCTAAGTTACTGTTAACATTAAAAAAAACAAAAAAAAATATTATTTATCTAAATGCAACTGTGTTCTTATATAAGTTTAAAAAAAAATTATATTTATTTAATATAGGGAAAAGGTAGCAAGGCCATGGTAATTAAGAAGTATTTTGTTTTTTCAAACTATACCAAACCATAGCTTACTTCTTATTAAAACATGATTGTTTACTGATTGGTAGTAAAAAATATTAGTATATTTAAGTCCCTGTTCTGTTAAAAACGTTAAATTTGGCTTTAACTTGAATTGTAATTGAAAAATAGGAGTCTCTAGTACATATATTATATATTGTATATTGTATGGGTCCTATTTTAACGATGTGTTTATGTTTCTTTTAATTATTCTTTGATTCATAATTTATTAGTCATTTAGCTTTGAATAAATTCGTTTGAATAATCACAATTCATATCATACTGATCTCAAAGGTAATAAATTAAGTTTTTGTTTGTTCAAATTATTATAAATTGAAAAAAAAGTTATATAAATAAATATAATATTATATTCTTTTTTTTATTTTTATTTCACCACATTTCAATTTTTTTTTTCAAATGTGGGTTATAAGTATAGGCCGATCATATTCATTTAAAAAACAAATATACAAAAATCATGTGTCAAAGTTTGTATTCTGATTCTGATTTTCGACAATGGAATTTTTATTATTTTTTTAAATTTTGTTCACCATAATAAAAAAAAATGTTCACCACATGCCACCTCGATATCATATAAAGTTTTAAATATACATTATTATACCAAACTATACCATTAACACAGTATTCATATGAACCACAGTGTTTATGTTCAATGCTTATAATGGTTCTATTAGGAAAAGAAAATTCAAGTTAGTGAAAATTTAAACAAATCAGAAAATTTCCGTTCCGCTTTTTTTTTGTTTTTTTTTTGTTTTATGATTTTTGAATACATTAAATTTGAATTTGAATTTTTTATATATTTATTGGATGATGATGGAGAGACAAATTATTTGAAAATTTAAATATTTTCTAAAAAATTTGTTACACATTATTTGGATAAATCGTAAGTGACAACCGAATGATAGAACATTTTAATTATTTTGAATGATTTGAATATCATATTTAAATTAGATTTGTATATTGTGTTGATAATTTATTGATATTTTTCTCATTGTATAATATGTGACAGTCAACTCTCGTTATTTGAAAATTATTTAAGGTTGACTTTCTTTTTCTAATCAAAGTAAAGTCAGATCTGTCAAAAAAATTGTGTTATTTTTTTTAAATCAGATTATCTTTTTTGTGTTTCTATTTTACCTCGAATTGTATTTACCAGCTGCTTAGAATATGGTCTCAATTATTAAGAGAATACAAAGACATTTTTTTTAGATCTCACAGAGATGTTAAAACATAACACGACAAATTAATCAATGGTGGATTTGAAGATCGATCACATACGACAGTCACTTCTTCACTTCTGAAACGTCAAATTACTGTCTGTATGAAGAGGTGGTATTTTTATTGTTAAGGTAGTTAATAATATTCAATTTATTTTCCATTGATATTAGATTATTATTTTTAGTAATAAATTTCTAAAAAAATTTTAGCATTTAAACTTGTTGGTTGACGCAAATACAAAAACTTTTTTAAAAAACTTTAAATTTTCCAAAAAATCAAAGCATTTTTTTTTTATATTACGGTCTGGTATCTTAAAAACAACAGAAAACTCACAGTCGTCTTGCAGGATATTCCAAGTTATCAGAAACTATTGGTTAGAAAGCAATGATCAAATAGTCAAAAAAAATATAAATGTGTTAGTAATTTTTTTTAAAGATTTGTGGCACTGTCTGATCATTATAGTCTTGTGTGACCGGCTTGGTAAGCTTGATGAATAATTTTTAAATAATTAGTTTCAAATTTAAATTATATTGGCATATAACTACAATAATAAAAAAATAAAAATTAAATTTAAACATTAATTGAAAGTTTGGATAAAAGTTTGTTTTGCTCAGATTGAATTGATTCGGATCAGAGTATTGCTATGTTTAGAACAATAAAACGACCTAAATTGCATTTTGATATTATTCTTGGTAGTGTTATTTTTGAGTTAATTATATGTATACAATAGAAATTAGAAATTAATTTATAGGATGACTTCCAAAAGGCAGTAAAAAAGTTTTAATACAGTTTAAATACAGTTCAACTATCGTTTAAAGCTTTTATAACCACTTCAATGTAAAATAAAAACTAAGGCTTTTGCTAAATTTTGGAATAATTTAAAAATAAAATACATACATAAATATACATTCACTTTGACGTTTAAATTATAGTTCTGTGTTTTTGTAATATCAAACGGCAATAATAATAATAATAATTTTGAAAATGAATGTTTTTATTAATATATTAGTCAATAATTTAATTAATTTAAATAACGAGTGTAATAACTATTGCTAAGCTTGAATCTAAAATATTTTATCTTTCCTTACATCAAAATTAAAAAATACGTTTTATTAACATATTTTGCTACAATTTGGCATAAAACTTATTTTTTCGTCAAAAAATAATGCCAACCTATAATTTAATTGATTCCAGTAACTTTCTCTATGACATATATACAAAATATACTCTAAATTTTTTCGCTACACACTCTGTTCTTATTTTACGTTTCTACTACATATTTTAAACATTTTGGAATAAGTCTACAAAGTCAAGAGCTTTTGAAATACTTTTTGGAAGATGCTACATTGCAGATTATACGGTTTTACTGTATTACGGATACTTGGCATTAAATTTAGAAGTTGAAGTTTACTAAAATAATACATTTTAAAATTGAAACCGTTAATTTCTAAAAATTTACAATACTTGTAAGTCACTAGTATGATTTGGAAATATTTAGTTTTACTATATAACTCGTATAATAACTCTAAAATATACTCTGTCATGGCATGTTGATCAACATATCAAAATACTAAAGTAATTTTCTGCATAGTGATAAAACTTGAACTCAATAAAACTTTATTTAATATGGGGACATGAAATTGTAATATGCCACTTTGTATTTATACGATGTCAAAAATGTTAAATTTATCTTAGTTTATCTTAAAATAATGAAAACAAAAACAAAGTATTTAAATGTTTTTTTTTATTTTTACAATTTTAACAAATTATATATGGAACGGTTACGTTCTTTAAAATCAAGGATTTTTCAAATTAAAAAAATTTATCAAAAAAAATTTTTATTAAAAAACTTTTATCAATAGATCTTTTTTTTTTTTATTTCATCTGATATTGAGTAATCATATTTCAAAAAAATGTCAACGAAAAAATCTATAAATTTTTAATAAGAGTAGTTTTCTTGGTAATTTTAGGATATTCAGACGACCACTCTTATTCTTGGTTATCCTGAAATAATTTTAATATTAAAAGTTGAATGTCTGACAAGACAATTTTTTAATTTTTGTTCTTTTGATCAACAAACGTCGAATATTTATGAAGATATTTCCAGTGAATTTCTTATCATTTGTTTTAAATATAAATCTCGGTAGTTAGTGGTTAAAGAGTTTATCATGTAAATTACTCAAAAATAAATTATTTGCAAGTGGAGTAAATAAACCAATTCGGGTAGGGTTGATATGTGTAGGATTTTTGAAATTTTGTTTTTGCATGCAATAAGCCGGATTTGAACTTACGACTTTTGTCTGTTAAATGAAATAATCATGTTCAGTTAAATACTGAGATGCTGTAAAATAGAATATTAAGTACTATATGAAATAGAATATAAAATTCAGATAAATTTTTATATAATTATTTACCAGAGGGCGTACGATAAGTTTGTAAATGGATGACCACTATATAAATATAATAAAATTTATAGAAAATATTAGTGCAGAAATTACGGAAACCTTATTCAATGAATTATGTCAACAAATTGATTTAATCGACAATGAAATATTAAAGTGAAAAAAAAATAATGTTAAATTTTCAAAATTCTCTAACAAGTTTGGCTTTTATGTAGTGTTGTAATAGGCTTTTATGTTATCTTATTGCATGTAGTCTAACACAAAATCGTATTTTTAAGACCGCGTACAACCTTGTGGTTTCAAATCGTTTCAGAGTTAGTTTAAGGTGTGCAATGACTCATTTGACATACAAAATTGGGCTAATGAAAAATAGACGTCATAAGAAATATTTTATGGTATTTAGGTTGTGAATTTTTATTCCAATGTTAACAATATATAATGTATTTATTAAAATATTCAATATCCGGCCATAGCAAATTCTTTTTTATTATTTGCAATGGACTGATAAAATATAGTAAATTCGGAAATGCATCAGCATCACGCATCGTTAATGATTAAAATGTTGCTGAAAGTATCACGTTTTTTTTGCAACATTACTGTTTTGTGGATGCGCAAACTTGAGCAAACTTCGCATCATAGAATTTGTTGATGCTTTGTTTGCTATATTATTATAAACAGCTCTTTGACATTTCAAATTTATTTGTGATTTCATTCGTTCAATTGTTTCACTTGATTGAAATACATTATCTGTGAAAGTAGTAATTATTTTAAAATAATTTATTGTTTTAGATATACAGTATACTACTTCATTTTTTTCCATCAATTTTAAAACAAAGTACGATTTATTTTCTTTTTTCTTAACAATTTTTTATATTCTAGTGATTGATTTACTTTGTAATTGAATTACGTAAGACAGTCACATCATATTCTGATGATTCACAATTTTCCACAAATACGTTCAAAGCGATATTAAATAGTATTTTTTTGATTTTAATTAAATTTTGAAAGTCACATTGTCAAAGTCTGATAGTTTTAAAATGTATTAATTGCATCAGCAACATAAAGCATCATTGCCGAATTGCATCATGAATTTTGTACTGATAAAATAGTGATACCGTATCATGATTGGCAATGTTGCATTTCCGAATTTACCTATAGTTATTCCATTTGAAAAGCTCCTTTGACAGATTTTTCAATTATAAACGAAATATCACATTTATACCAACATTACATTTTTATTTGTTAGAAAAAACAAAACCAAAAAAATTTTTTTTAATAAATTAAAAAAAAAAAAAGACATTTTGGAGAAGAAAACAAAAAAAAAGTATAATTTTTGGAATAATTCAAAAAACAAAAACAAAAAATATTTATTTCTATTTTATTATTGTTCTTTCTCTTTCACTCCCTTAAATTTAATGACATTAAGTGGAGCGAAGAGCTCTAATAAAAATGTCAAAAATAATAATATGTGCTATGAATGAATTTATTTGTGATGACATGATTCTATGGTGAGTATATTTTGGTTGAGGTGAAAATAATACATTTATTAAATTATTTATTCAAAACATTTTTTTGAGTTTTTGTGTGTGTTAGTAGATGACAATTCATAGTGTAATTGAAAGGAATATAAATGATATGATGGAATTGAGCACTGAGATTCTTGTCACTTTACGCGTATATTGTATTATTATACCGGGTGTTCCAGACCATGCGTATCAGCTTTTTAAGAAGTGAAGGAGCCGTTATTTTAAAATTTAAGAAAAAAGTTTGTTAACTAAATCGAGGGTGCTCTATCGATTGGTGGTATTTTCAACTTTCGGAAAGGACTGAAAATCGGTTTTTAAGATCAAAAATCGCCGAAATTGGCCGAAATCGAGATTTTTAAATGGGAAGGGGTATTTTTTAACGCAAATTCAGATTCTACGACAAAAAATAAGGAAATTATGTTAACAGTTAATAAAATAACTAACGGTTAAAACTTTCGTACGATTTAATGATAACTGTCAAAGTTATTTAAGGTTAATTCGCATTTTTCTTGTGCAAATAATTTTGTAATTTATTGTACATATATATTTTAAATCATTATAAAAATAAAAATAAAAAAATGTATTTTGAATGTATTCCAGAAAATCTCAAATTAAATCAGCGCACATTGTAAATGCAAAAACAATTGAAGAAAAAAAGAAAAACAGGAAAAATTATGAACACAGCACTGAGTTGTTATAAAATTGAATAAAAAAAGTATACAAAACATACAATAAATTATATATGTATATGTATATCAAAATATATGTACACACATTTATTTGCGGCAATAAAAATGTGGTACATTTATTATGAAAATACTCTAGAAAACATATACACATCTATCTTTAATTCAACATAACAAATTTCAAATCGAACCACATTGTATTGTGTATGTATTTCAAAATAAAAATAAAAAAAAAAACGAAAAAAAATCAATTTTAATTTTTCTTTCTATTGTGAATCCAGAATATCATAATACATTGTAGAGATATTTATAACCCCCCATTGATATACTTTAGATACTTTATTTAGAATTATTAACTGAACTTATAGTAATATTATTATTATTAGTTATAATATAATAATTGGACTCACTTGATTCATATTTGAAATGTAAATGGATTGCTTACATAAAATATTTTCTACACTCGATGATTAAAGAAATAAATCTTGTTGTACGTACTTGGATATTCAAATCATTTGAATAAAAATAAATTATCAGATACCTACACATTTTCAAAGTTAGGTTTGATTAGAATCAACATTGTTTAATTCAATAATTTTTCTGTCAATATATATGACTAGTTTTGTAACCCGTCATAAATGACGGGAGCAAAATAAATTCTACTATTTCTTCCTTCATTAGAGTTTTCATTTCAAGTTTAAGAAAAATATGTATTTGCTAACTAATTTATCAATATCATACCTTTAGTAGAATTATTAGAATGCTTTTAATTACCATATAAACAGAATATTTGTAGTAAGGTGCAAAATTTTCAATTCCCTAAGGGCTATTTACTCGATCATTTTAACTACATTTTATTTGTCATCATTGGAAATTTAAACATATATTATCCTAAGACCTCAATAATTCTAAATAATCAATATTCTTAGACATTCTATTGTATTCAATTATTTATAATATAAGTTAGTCAAACAGATAATTTCAATTTAAATTAATATAGAAATACTAAATGCAAATAATATTTTTAATGAAAACAAAATCTAACTTTATAATATAAACTTACAATAATTTTATATTTTTACAATCATAGCTCGTTCTATTGTAAATTCAAATTGTAAAATGAAATTAATTAAGACATAATAAAAGTAAAAAGTTCTATGGCGCCATCTAAATTTAACACTTGAATGACATGACAATCATTATGAAATGATGGGCAAATGACCAATATAAAAAATGACAGCTGACAACTGACAAATGATAGATGACACATATAACAGATGACAGCTGACATGTGATAAATGACAGATGACAGCTGACAGCTGAAAAATGACAAATGAAAAATGACAGATGACAGATGACAGATGGCATATATAAGCAATAAAAAACAGATACTTTGTTTATGACAATTACATGATGTTATAATTTGTATATATATTGTAATTTGTATATGTGTTGAAGTATTCCCTCGAACTAACAAACATCCAGATAAATGCAAAAAATTATATATATAATATCTTATGTATACAGATGTTACAATTAATGAATACTAAAATCGGAGAAGAATTCTGCTGAACTATCAGTACCTACATAATAATAAGTAAGTAATTTTTAAACCGGTTTGGAAGCCTATACGGCATTAAGTTATGGGACTGTAACATAAAAAACGCCTTTTGGATGTCTAACATAAAAGTGATTCAAACTTTTTAAAATAAAGTGTAAATGCAGAATTCCATTGCTATTCCATTATAAATTAAATTTTTTATTGAACAAATAAAAAATTATGTGAATAAATACTGTTTGATTTTCCGTCTATTTTGCTAAAACACATAAAATTGCGCCGCTAATTGTCATCGTCCAAATTTAATAGTTATAGGTCCAATTTCAGACCAGCTATATTGTTATGCTCTTATATGCATATTCTGAATTTAATTCTTCTGTTTAGCATCTTGAACTTGAAAAGTGCTTCGTTCGCGTAGAAATATTTTTATGTTGCTTCAACTTTATCATCAAAGTCCAATGCATGTAATTTTAATAACCTAGATACTTAGAATCATTTACTTTTTAAATCTATATTCACATAGAGTGTTAAAATAAAGGAGTACAACAAAAAATTGTGTAAAAATGAGAAAAGTAAAAGACAGAAGTCAATTAAAAAATATAATAATAGGAGGTATATAATAAATATCAAAGGTGTTGCTAAATTCAATTGGTTTTTAACTAAAATCCAGAATTATAACAGTAAGCAATAATGGACAAATGGCTATTAGTAATATAAATAACTGTTAACAGGCTCTAGATTAATAATATGTAAAACAATTATACGACCAGTAATAAGATATAATTGTGAAGTTTGATCGTTAACAATAAAACATGATAACAATGGCAATACCGTACTTAATGTACGAAAAGGTCTTCTAAGTTCATGTCTCTCATAAAATTCTACCAAAGTTACTGTCAAGCACATAAAACAAAAGTTTCGTTTGTATATTTGAGAGCAAAATATTTAGGAAGTTTTTGAGAAGAATGAAGAAATGGCGGTTATAGATAGTACAGCTGATAAACAGCTAAAACTAAAATGAAACTAAAATGAACTAAAAGAAAATGTAGATGTCGTCTGAATGAATGAAATTAGAAATCTCAAAAAAGTATATTTTATAGTCTTTGATACTTAGATGCCTATTATATATTTCGATCGAATTTAATCGAATCGTTCATCGTTATCGTTAGAGTTATTCGATTGTAATCGTTAGTGCCACTATGTGTTAAAAATGTTGCCATTGTTAAATTCAAATCTAGGATGAAAATGAAAGATATGTATGATTCTTTAGCTGTCAAATTCAAATTATTATACGAAAAAAAACCAAACAATAGTGTAATATGTATTTGAAATTTTTAAGTTGAAAATAAGTTAGAGGTGTTTCTGTAAAATAGAAATTATAAAATTATAAGTTTTTATAAATAAAATGATTTCAGCAGAGTTAAATTTTTCAATTTCTGATAGTGCTGAAAAACGGTATCAAATTGCAGAATTAAAAAACAAGCAAACATATATTCGTGATATTCGGGATTATTCTAATCCACTGGATTTGGAAGACAGTACGTATGTTATTTACACATGAATTTGATGAGTTATTATCTACATTATTCAAACTTTATTTTATTAACAGTTTTGATCAAAATTTCCTGTTAAACAACATTACTTTTATGAATTTATAAGAAAAAATAGGGCAAAAATTGAAATAGCCAATAAGTAACACACCGATTCCAAATATATAATTAAATTATATTAAGATATTAGATTAGATTAGATTTAAACTTTTCCGGGAGTAGATCGCTCCCCTATATCACTGCAGCCGCAAATAGGCTTATTAGTTATTGTAACTAGTGTTTGAGTAATTAAGAATACCTGATTTTGTGATAACATTCAGGATGTTGTTCAATGGTATGCTGGGTAGCTCCCATTGTTCGGGGAACGCTGTTCTCAAGTAATGAAGCCTGCTGCAAGTGAGCCTTTTGCATTCACAGTGCAGATGTTCAATAGATTCCTCCTCATATTCTGCACAAGTTGTTGTCTATTAGACTGATTTTAAAAAGGTGCTTCTTTATTTGGCAGTGGCCTGTTATTATCCCTGCCAGAATACGTACCTGATTCCTATTGAGGCCAAGAAGAGTTTTGGTTTGCTTGAGCGAGCGTTTGGGCATAAGCATTTTTGCTTGACGATTTCCAGGAACGTTGACCCAAAAATCCTCAGCTTTTTACTCTACCCAGGCTGTTAATTACATTTTCGCTATGCTAAAGGGAATCCCACGAAATGGACTTGGCTCTATGATGGGTGTATCCGCTGCTTTCCTTGCTAGGTAATCTGCAGCCTCGTTTCCTGCTATGCCAGAATGTCCTGGTATCCACATTATTGTGACAAATATTAAGATATTAAAATTCTTGCGGCTTGCACCAAGAAAATGACTTTCACCGTAGGAAATGATTTTCATGTCGGACTAGCACATCTAATTTTCTCTGTTGTGCTTAAGGAAGTTTTATATGAAATTTGCAGTTTATACTTACATATGTCCAAAATGAATCAAATTCCATTACGCACTAGAAGAAAAAAGTCAACTGACAAACATTATTTTTATGATTAAAGTAGAATTACTGAAAAAATTTATTTACACTAACTTTTCATATGCAAGTTTATTTGTAACTGGCCTTTCATTCCTATTAAAATTTATTTCAATACAAAATAATTATAAAGAAAAAAGTAAAAAACCTACTTTCATTTCAACTTTTAAATTTATTTTTATTCTAAAACAAAACACCAAGTGTCCAAGTGTCATTCTTTTATTTTATCCGTTCAATTCAATACTAAAATAATTTGTACAAAATCTCTCTTTCGATGTCTCTTTCGTGGTTAAATTTTACATCGATAAACTTTCGGCAATCTCTGAACGATATCGAAATATATAATGACAATTTTGCATTTTGACATTTCGTTCGATCAAATTGTAATCATTATCGAAACACATAATATGCACCTTAATTCGAAAAAATTAGGGCACGAATTGTTTAGCCTGATAATTGTAGCAAATTGCACCAATAATAAATACTAGAAATAAGAAAATTATTATTATTTTGAATTGAAAGATAGAAATTTTGTGTTGAAAGTTACTACTTGCCCGAAGTTATATAGCGTTAGATGACATAATTAACACAGAGCATTTAATTTTCATTTTTCTAAAATTTATAAAAGTACATAAATATGTTTTTGATTGTTAATGTTTTCTGTTTATTTATATTTACTTTAATTTGTATTTAAAGTTTTCCTTAAAAAAAGTTTCTTATGTCTAGAGTTCAGGACATAAGTCGAGATCCTTTTCATCTAAAATTATATTTTTTCAGTAATTAAACTATACATTTTTGTTTTGTTTTTATTGTACAGTGTACCTAGTACTTAATGTTATTTATTATTCTGAAATATTGCATTGTTTTGCTTTGAAAACAGCTGATCTTATTATCATATCGAAATGCATTGGAAATTATCATAACAAAACAGGTGCATTAACTTTTCAAACTAAAAAACTTATGCTTATAAAAATATGTTTTAAATTTTGTTTTGAACAGGTAACACAATATTATAGTTAACAAAAAAAAAAAAAACAGAAAAACTAAAAATTTAAATTAAATTTTTTTTTTGTTATTCATCTACACAAATTAAATAAACGAAAACTTTTTGCTTCAAAACTTTCAATTTAATTTTAAAAATTTTATGATAAAGAAATAAATAAATAAATTAAAATCACAAAAGTAAATGAATGAGTACTACAACAATATTAGTTAACCCTTTCACTATCTACATTCATTATATGGTATAGAATATTTTTTCATCACATCGTAATTTGGTAGTTAAAGGGTTAAGAAAACGGATTGAAGACAAATGTTGATTAGCTAAAGAAAAATAAAAATCAAATCCTAAACAGAGCTGGATAATGTTCGGGTACATATAAGTATTTAAAATACAAACTATAAAAATAATTTTTTTTGAGTAAAAGTATTTGACTTAATTTTTTCAAATATGTACAGATAAAATATTTTTTTCTATTAAATTACTCAAAATTAAAATATTTAAGTCTTAATAAATACTTTAAGTATTCAAGTAATTTAGCTTGAATACTTAATTAAAATTGAAATATTTTTAAAATTAAAATTTTACAACGACAAGCCTCTATAATATTTGCATATACACGGCAATTGAGTTAAAATTACAACAAAGTATGGTTTAAAAAATAATAAACAAGGAGTACAAACTAAACTAAATTAATATTAGGAATAAAACAGAAATTATAAAATTGAAAAAATTAAAACTAATATGTATTAAAATTAAAATCAAAGTTATTAGAAATAAACATTATAAATATGAAGAAAGTAAAATAAATAATATAGTTAATAATACAGATAGCAGAAATCAAATGTATAATCTTATAATTCGTATTTGTTGGCCCAAGCATAGTTTATAAAATTGAATGTATGTTTGAAGATTTTTAATTATTCAATTCTGACGAAATTGGATACATATATGACGTATAGGTCTAGATCAATCGATTAATATAATCATATAAAATAACAACTCAGTAATTCATCTGGTTTTGATACAAGGTTTACCAATTTAATAATGATATTTGTCACGAGTGACGCTTTAAATTTTAAATATTTATATTTTTGTTATAGCATAAAGTAATCATAATCATTATATGATTACTTTATAGTTATAGTCATTATATATACAGAATCATTTTATGATTACTTTATGGTTTTGTTCTCTATAAATAAAATAATAACATTTTTTAAGTTTTGTGAATCTAAAATTTAAAAATAAAGTTAATTGAACTTTGATTTCTAGCTGTGGCAAATATTAAAAAAAAAATAACTTGTTTAACATTTTTGATTTATTTAATCAAATAACATTTTTAAACTTTTTAACCACATATAGTCATTTTCAACATTTTTGCTTCCCATAAATAAAATTACAATTATAACATTTTTGAATGATTTTTAACATTTTTGGCTTATTTAAATAAAATCACAAAAATAAATTTTTTTAAATATTAACATTTTCACCACATGCTTGCACATATAAAAAAAATAAATAAAAAGTGTCTGATCATTAGCCTACATCGTTATTTTGAATTTAGTGAAATCTATAGGTATTGTATTTGAAATTCTTTTATTCAAATACTTGAAATTAAATAATTTGACTCAATGAGTAATATAGTATTTCTATTTTATCTAACTCTAACTCTACATAATTTTTGCCGCTTTCAAAGTAATTGAAGCTAATAAAGAAAAACTAAAATTAGAAAATAAGGAATAGAATATTTATAACTTCAAAATTAATTCAATATTATTTTCTTTTCATTTCACAAAATTATTATACAAACTAGATTGTTTACTAACCATCCTGCTTCTTTTTACCGTTGATCAAAGAAATGATTTTAAAAATAGGATTGTTTTTATATTTTTTATTTTTACGAAAATGTATTCTGTATCACAGAAAAACTTACATGTTTACACATCATACATTATAACTTTTTTGTCATTTTACTTGTATCAAAGTTGGATCATAATAATTATTTAATGTGTAAATGCAGTAAGCCTAGCTTATAAACACATATAAAGAAATGAAAGGCTTAGCGATGGGATAAAATTTTTCTCCCTTAGGAACAAAAATATTTTTATGAATGATCTAAAAAACAAATTGTTTAGATCATATAATATATTATAATATATTATAAAATCAACTCTAAGCCTTTACTCTTTTAGCAAAGTCATTATCTATTTCAATCAAATCTGTCCCTAATAAAGTGAATTTGATTATTTTTATTCTATTAATATACACACAATATTTATATATTTATTACAGTAAAAAAAAAAAAATTATATCATGTCAGGCAATTTCAAACAAATTATTTTATTGTACTACTCTTCTACAATATACATATATATATGTACTGTACATGTATAGTTATACAAATTGCATATATTATGTACTGTAGTATACAATAAATAGTAAAGTTACAAATATATTAATTGAATTGGAATAGAACGAGTGAGTGGGTGGCCATTATTATATTTTAGGTGTTCATCATAATATTTCTAATATCCTTTCAAATAGAAAATTCTATTTTTATTTATAGGTACATAATATTACATACGAATGTGTATATATATTTATTTATATTCTTCTAAAGTAACTAGTAAAGTAATAATAGCGTGTGATAACAATATTCAGATAAAAATAAATTTTAATAACTATTGCAGATATTTTATTTTATTTTGTTTTTGTTATTTAACAACATAACGACAAAAAATCTCTTACATAAAATCGGTTTGCTATATTAATAAGTTTTATTAAATACATAATAAATAAATAAATATGTATAGTGAAATTTTATGAATTAAATTGGATTTCTAAACAATAATTATATTTTTTTTAGATTAATTCATTTCTATGAATTGGATGGCGTGGCATATTTAAATAATTTACTAATCTAAATAACTTTGATGTTTACCGAAATGAAAATTAAATTTTATTTTCAATATATGAATAAATATTTTAAGTGTTATTGAAAACTTAATGAAATTATGGTATTCAATATTTATTAAATGTCTACCAGGTTTTTTTAAAGGCCTTATTTTATTTGATAGACCTTGAAGGGCTGATGAATAAAAATACTAGTTTCTCTAAAGTGAAATGGATTTAGATAACATTGAAAGCAATTTTTGTTTTGTATATTAATTATTTCTTATCCGTATATAGAAGATTTAAACATTTTTATTAAAATTTAATATTTTAATTTTACTTTCGGTTTTTTTGTAATTTAATAGTAAAATATTTTGCTCTTAATAGTTTTATTTATTTAATTCAATCATTACTTATTTGATTTCCTTCAATCGAAGACTTTTTTCAGTTGGTTAGTTAAATTACATATTAATGGAATTTAATGTCTTCGTCACAATGGTCTTTTTTATCCTGAGTGATATATGGGTTGAAATAAAAAAAAAAGTGTTTTAATAATGGAGGGAATCTATTGTCACTCTTTTAGAAAAAATGTCTTAAATATTTCTTATATTTGAAAATATTATTTATTTGTATGACTTTAAATTCACAACCATATGAGATAGAATTGGAGTAGGAATGATAAAATAAAGATTATTTTTTTTCAATTTTAAACCAGTATTCTAGATCTATATTCGATCAAAATTATTATGAAAAAGGTAAATCAAAATATGAATATTATCTAATAATAATGAAAATTTATATTCTTCGATATTATAACCGCTAATAGAACCGTATCATCTACCAATTTGTATCAATAAATCGATAGGGATTGAAAAAAATATAAATTTAAAATCAATAAAATCATTTCCTTTTCTTCTTATTCATCTTCTTCATCTTCCATTTCCATTGTACATTTCCGTTTTAAGCAAACTGCAATAAATAAATTTTATGGACCCTATCCATCAACTTACTTTAAAAATATTATTTTCATTACTGGAATTTATAAAATAAATAAAAACAATTCAACAACATAATTTTCTTTTGTCCACTGGAAATGTTGATGGATTAAATAAGAAAAAAAAAAAAATAAAAAAATAAATTAAAACCTAAAAAATGAATAATTTTTTGATGTTGTTTGTTTGAAATTTTAAAATATTAAAAAAAAAAAATATATTTTTTTAGGTCAAAAAAACATTTTTTTTTAATTTTTCTGCGATGATGGTGAAAATTAGACATTGCACTCACAAACAGCTGCAGGGATGTTACTTTATTATTATTATAAGTTAACATTTTATGTGGGTTGAATTTTAGAGTATTATAAAATATACATCAACGTTTATTGTGTTCTGGAATGCATTATTGAAAACATTTTTGAAGTATTTAATACCAAGCTAAACACATTTAGTATATTTACTACAATTTCAAACTTTCTGATATTAGACAATATATTTATCCTACACAAAATGACAATATAATTTTTATGGTTAAATTAATCAGGACACCAATCAACTTCTAGATAACAACTAATCGATTAATTTAACCAATACAAATATTAGAAATCGAATGCTAACTTTAGCCATCGCATCAGTTCCAGTTGCGATCATTTTATGTACTTCAATTTAAGGATAACATACCACATTCGAAACAGTAAGTTTCCGACTATATCCAGCAGTATTAAAGCACTAAATAAAAATCAGTTGCAATATAAAATTTTAAACAATACAAAAAGAGAGACACTATACTGATGATACTGAAAAATCACGTAAAATTAATTAGTAAACATCCATTTCAACAAAACAATATGTTATAAGGGATTGAATAAACATGGAAAAAAATTGAGTGGAAAACTACAGAAAAGAATATAATATGGGATTGTTGCCATGGACTTTCGTTGTCTAAAGATCAAGCATAGACAAGTGCAGGTTCCACTTAGCAGAAGAGGAGTATATTTTTTCTCATATTCTATTTGTTTGTGACGCCATAGCTCCAAAAAAACACATAGCTCAATAATGAAATTGATTATTATCAAAATGATTATTATATCACATCGCTTAATTATCAAAGCAATAATAGCATTCATCTAGGATATAGACCTGCAATTCTAAGGTAATAAACAGCAAAGTACAATAGATCTGAAGAGTTTGCGTTTACATAGAATTCCCCATAAAAAAAAAAAAAATTTATTATTTCATCATCAAAAAACTTATTAGGAACTAGAAATCAGATTGTTATTGACTACCAGAACATTTCTTCTATAGAGATGAAGAGGAAATTAAACTTTTCAGTTACAGGAAGTCATCAATTTTGCATTGCCAGTAAACAGGACGTATTTATACTAAACGAAGAAGTATTTGTTAAAATTTATAAATTATTTTAATTTATGGTTAACAATGTTTGATAATCATTCCTATTTTTGTCAAAATCATTCCTGTTATTAGGCCATTAGGGTCAGCATTTTAATTTCAATTTGTTTTATTGTATTAATTTATTTTAATAATGAATACACAAATGTATTAATCTTCGATATTTAAAACTAATTTTTATCAAAAAATCTTAATATATTTAATGTGAAATGATTTGATTCAGTTTCATTTAATTTCATTGAAAACTGTGAAAGTTTAGATAAATTCGTAAGTAAAATAAAAAAAACATATATATATATCTGAAAAATGGTACCTTTTAGTTAAAGGGTTTATTATTACTACAATTTATTTCCTATTTAATCACATCGCTGTTCCTTCCTTGTTTGATTATAAAAATTTACCTTTTGTGAATATTTTCCGTTTTTTTTTCAAATGTCCTGAGGGAAAATTTCTGATATTAATCATGAAAAGTGCATAGTCAGTAATAAAAAAAAAAAAAGCAAAAAAGAAAAAAAAAATAAAAGTTTAAAAAATTATTTTGCAAATAATTCATTCAAAAAAGGATAACTTTGAATACTTTAAAATAGGGCAAAAAATATATATATATAGGTATATATAATATAATATCCTTAAAAATTTTCATTAAGTTTTTTTGTTCCTTTAAACAATGCGAAAAAGAAAATTTTTCACTTTTTATTTATAATGAATTATGAATTGAATTAATTTTATATGTGTATATTTATATCTAAATTTTCTTTAGATTTTTCTTTTAATGATGGCGGAAGTGTTCCTTTGAAAATCAATACAAAAACTGTTTTATAATTCAACAAATTTATTGATATTCTACTCGTAGATGTGTAGTAAAAAATCCTTTCCGATAAAACTTTTTCCTTTTTCTTTTTGTTATATAAGGTAAGGAAACTTTTTCAAATTTATATTTTAAATTAATTTATTATTTTTATTTTAATTGTATTGATTAATATAAAGTTTTAATGAGTTTAATATTCAGTTAAAATAAATCAGAATTTGATTATATGAAAATAGTTCTAATATGCAAATTGACTATTTTTTTTATATTCTAAATAGAACAGAGACTTAGATTTCGACGAAGTATTTCTTACTTACATATTCATTACTTACTTACAGGCCTGGGCCTGGCTCATCAACGTACTCCATTTTTGTCGGTAAGGTAACGGGTGGCTTCTCTCTAGTTGAAAACACGAAAAACTTTCATGTCTGCCGATATTTCGTCTCTCGAAAAAATGTTTGGTCTGCGTTCGAAAATTCCCTAGGCTGGAACATTTTCATCCATCCGCTCAAAGTGTCCGAGCCATTGTAATCTCTTGACTCTAATTTTCATGACTACATCCACTTTATAATACAGCTGATAGAGTTCGGCATTATATGTTTTCGTCTAGACCCCATCGTTGTTTTCAGGAGCATATATCGGGCGAAAAATTTTCTTCTCGAAAATACCATGCTCGTTTGTGTTGGGAAGTGTCCATGGTTTTGATTCGCAGAGCGAAATTGGAAGTATGAGCGTTTTGTAGATTTGAACTACCGTGCTTTGGGATAGGAGCTGTGACTCGTGATGTTTTGACAAGCCGAAACAGCAACCGTTTGCAAAGGTTATTGTTTGAAGTATTATATAAGAAATAATTTGAAGAGCAATCAGTTATGATAACAAGTCAATGCAATAATTACAATGAACAATAAGAGATAAAACAAAACGATTATTTTCTTATCCGTTGTGTTACCAACCAAATTAACTTACCTATAATATTACCAACCAACAAACCCGGGTCTGTCTCCCCGTTGATGTCTATTATGATGTAATATTGTTCTTTTATTCTATATCTATTTCAAGATTTTAGTATAAGTATGACTGTTTATGCAAATAGCAATAATAATTTTTTTGGTAGCATAAAAAATTATTATTGTTATTTAGCTCTTTCGTTAGCCCTAAAAGTTAACCCTGATGCAAAATAGAGACAACGTGAAAGACGATGCTCAAACCCTACAGATTCCAAATTGGAGACAAGCGGCACAAGATCGACCTTTTTGGAGGAGCATAGTGATGAAGGCCAAAGCTCACTAAGAGCTGTAGCGCTATGAAATGATGATAATGATGCAAAATAGAAAATTGACACTTTGCAGTTGAATAGTTTACTTAATAATGCGATTTTGATTTTTTTTTTACCTTTGTTCTGCTGATAAGGATCGTGCCTAACTTCTCCAATCATCGATATTTTGGATGGCAATCAATTTGGAGGATTTTGTTTGAATTTTAGTCAGAACTGATGTTTTGGTTAATTTTATATTTTAATACATTTGTAAATTGAAAAAAAAAAAAAAAAAAATTGGAGAGGTCAAGCGAGCTGTTTAAAGTTTATATTTTATTAACCTGTGGGTAATATGACGAATTACAAATTGAGAACTTCCACTAAATTTATACACTGCAATCATAAGCTATTACCAATTAACCTTCTCGTTAAATGCAAACTGGCACCCAAAGCAGATTTGATAAATAAAAAAAATATAAACACAATCATCATAGCACAATCAATTAGTGACAATTATAATTACAACACCATCAGAACAGCTGATAATATTAGCATTATTTCGTCAAAAGTCAGCTTCAATAAACATGATGCCAACTACAATTTAGCATATTAGTATACTACAATGAACTACCTAAGTATATAAAAAATATTAATGAATTTAATGAGTTTAAAAACAAAATTAATGAACACTATTTGTCTTTAATATAGTTAGATTTAATTTAGGTTAATAATTAATTAATGATCTGTCATTAATTTAGTTCAGGCGTACTTCAGATTATAGATTAATGAATTAAAAAAAAATTCTTTTTTTGTTATTAATTATTTTTAAATTTTAAATTTGTTTGTACTACTGTACTACATATATTACTTTTATTATATTGTTATATTGTTAAATTAAATATGTATATGTATTTCTTTGCACATAATATGTATACTTATATTATTATATTATACACTCTATACGAGCGACTAAGCTCATTTGAGAAAAAGAAAATAAAAAT
This sequence comes from Argyra leucocephala, assembly GCA_963942445.1. Taxonomy (NCBI): domain Eukaryota; kingdom Metazoa; phylum Arthropoda; class Insecta; order Diptera; family Dolichopodidae; genus Argyra; species Argyra leucocephala. The sequence continues at coordinate 129,662,619 of OZ012679.1, forward strand.
AAAAAATAAATATACATTTTATATATATATATATATTTTTAATATGTGATATATTGTACTTCCCCGTTTGATTGTTTCACATTGCACGTCCCAGCCTCTGGCCAACGCTATTATTACATTAATGTGAGTTTCTGAAATAGACGATTTGTATAACTGGAAATATTTATATCTTTTGCAAGCTGTGGCATCGCATTCAAATAGAAGATATGAAAAATATTCTTCTTCTTGTAAGCAGAATCTGCATCTATCTGAGTTGGATTTATCAAATTTGAACAATAATAATTTGTTAAATGTACTATGTCCTATATGATAAACCAAATCAGTGGATTGGATCTGCTCTCCTTAATTTCCTGATTTAATCCGTTAATATTGAATTCGAAAAAAGTTGTAGACTGCATAAGTCCTTGGTAATTATCATTTAAAAATTTCATTAAAATAACTTAATATTCATTATCAATCATTTTTATAGGAGTGGTTTCGTCCATTATATAACATACTAATTGAAGAATCAGGTAGATATTTATTATTTATAGTGTTATAGACTACTTTTACAATTCCTAATTTTTAATTCGATTGATTTTATAACGTATTAAAAGATGTTTTAAATACATCTGTGAGTTATAAAAATCAAACAAAAAGTTAAATGTAAAATCTATTATAACGAGATAAAAGTAAACAAATTATTAAAATTTCTTATACTAATTTTACACATTATAATATATATTATATTTATTTATTTTGGTACTTAGAACGTGGAAATGAAATTAACCGTATTTCTGTACAAAAAATCCATCAACAATCAATCCAAATTTACTACTTACACCTTAAAAATATTTCCATTAAAGATGTTAAATGCTTACAAGCACACTTGTATTTCTTCTATAAGTAGAAATGAGTTATTTGTAATATCATAAAGACAATGGTTTTTGACATTATTTGCTTTGATTTTATTTCATATTTTTTCGTTTTCTTTTTAAATAAAAAAACAAGAAAGAAAAACTTTTTGAAGTTTCGAAGGAAACACCAAAAAAGAAAGAGAAAGTTTTATTATAAATTTTTTCTTTTTTTTGTTAAAAGGATTAAATTAAGTATAGTATAGTTTTTATTTTTTATATAATAAGAACCGGGAATAATTAATTTAGGTTATTTTCTTTAATTATATCTTATAAATATATAAGTATGTACATATACATATAATATATATGTTCATTAACGCAGTTCGAATAAAAAATAATTTGCTCATTTACGATTTTGAATAATTTTGTGCTTAATAATATTAGAATGTGACCATACTTACTGTTGTTGAATTTAAGGGACGAAGGACTCTTAAACGAAGTAATATTTGTTTTTATTTGATTATTGAATTGGTTATTTAAAAAATTATCTTATCTAATAAAATTTGTGTTCTCTTTTTTTTGTTCCTTTTTACCATAAACGATTTATTTTGTATTAAACAAAAACAATTTTATTTGGTCTTAAATTTTACTGTGCTGTAAAATTTAATTTTAATTTAATGAAAAATTTTATCAAAATGAAAATTATCTCAATGGTTATGCTTAAAAATTTCACTCCAAAATGATCAACAAAATGTAGAGAATGAAACTGAATGACACTGAATAATAAGATAACAACTATCGTTTGACGTGGTTGGATATATTAAATGTATAATTGAAGAGTTTATAATGTACTATTTAGGTCATTCATAAAATTACATAAAAATTAACATGAGTTGGTCATTTCGTAAAATATTAATGAAAAAAAAAAAAAAAAAAATGGTGAAGAAAATTTTTAATCAAACCAGACGAAAATTTGGAACTAATTGTAATTACCGGTGTGTTGTTAAAAGAAAAAAAATATTAAATAAAAATCTATACCAGTTGAACGATATATTATTTTTTATATCATTAGAACAGTAACATATCAAAAATTTCATTGAAAAAATTTTCAATAACTATAATTACACAGTATAGTTATCATCAATGTTCTCCAGTCGCTTCAATAGGTCTTATAGTGAAATTTAGAAGCTTCCAATTATTGTCATGGTAAGCTAGTTTAAGAATATTTATACAATATTGGGATATATAAAATAAAGGTATTATTTGAAATTAACGAGTCTTATGAATTCTCCAGATCTGAAGAGGGCGAAAAATATACAGTTGATAAGTTACTTTTGTTATATTTTGTAATAAACTTATCATATTTATACTGGAAGCATGTACATCAGGCATATCATTGTAAACGAAAGCTTACTACATTTGTGAAGTAACACATAATCATGTCAGAAGCTTAGTAAAACATCATAAATGAATAATAGTAGATTAAACTAGCATTATTTTATTAATAGAAAAACAGAGTAATTGTAAGGTACTATATACTTGTAGTTATAACCTCATTTAATTTTAATATATAATATAAGCATATAGAATTAATTAAAAGTCAGTAGAATTATTAACGAAGTTTATTTGTATCACCCATAACCACGTTATTCTCGATATAAGGATCGTTAAACTCCTTTGACTAACGTCTTATAAAGCCTAACATTGAACTAGCTTTATTAACGATGTTATCGTAGTGAAGTTTGAATGATAGTTTAATCATCGAAATAAGCTCCTAAGTCCTTAATTGAATTAACCTTTTCTAAGGTTTCGTTGTTTAGAGTATATCTAACGCTATGTGGCTGGGTTCGTGTGTAACACATGAGTGCATATTTACTAATGTTTAGTAAAAGATTGTTATTAATGCACCAAGTATGAAATTTATCTATAAATCATCTTGAAGCCGCTTAGATGATGCTTATATATCTTGCATCGACGTTATTTTTTTGATAATCTTCATATCATTAATGTAAATTTTCAAATCGCTTTTACAAAATATAGAAGCCACATCATTGAAAGCAATAAGGAATAATAATAATGAAGAGCGGAATAAAACAGTATAGCTCCTATTGGTAAGATATGAGTTGACCGTACAAATTTTGCAGGAAATCCTAGTTTTTTTGAGTTTTAGTAAAATAATACTATGGTGTAAAACATCAAATGCTTTAATAAAATCGGTGTAAATTACATCATAAAAAATTACACCGCTTCCATATTGATTAAGAAGGTTGATGTCGATTCTATAAGGTTGGTCACTGTAGACTTCTTTTTCAGAAAACCGTGTTGATGTGTCGTTAAGAAGTTAGTGCAATGATTGTAAATATAATCAAAAATTATCAACTCAAAAACTTTAGGAATAGTGGAAAATTTGGAAATTGGTCTATAATTGTTTATCTCATTTTTTGAATTTTTTTATGTGTAGGTTTAATAAAAGCTTTTTTCTAAATAGATGGGAACAAGCCACAAGTAATAGAAATATTAAAGATGATAGAAATGGGAGCAGCCAACGCATCTGAGAAGTTCTTTAGAACTAGTTCAGGAACGTCATCATGTCCAGATAATATAATATTCCCCAGGTTATTCAGATATTTCTTTATAAGACTACCATCAGATCTCTAAAATTAGTTTTTGGATAGGAATCTACGTGGGAGAACTTTGTTTCATCAGGCTACAAAACTGTTTTAGGGTAAGAAGCGGAAAATTCACAAAAGAATTGAGAAATGATTTTAGCGTTATTATTTTCTTTCCCATTGAATTTCATGAAAACTGGGTACTCATCGCTTTTTCTTTAAGCCCTCTTAAGTTAATAAAATAAAATACTCCTCGAAATGAAATTTAAATTTACAAATATTTCGAAATAGAACTCTTCACGATATCAGAGTTTATTTGAAAAGTGAACTTTATCAATAATCTTTAGTTTTTGTATATTAAAGGAAAGCTAAGCAGTCACATGCTCCACATAACACTCTACAATAAAGCTATATTGTGTATACAATGACAATATCATAAAAATAAAAGAAATGCTGTTAAAATATAATTTCCTGATTAACATTGAAAACTGGTGGGTATTGACCGTCAATTTAATGATATTAATTGAAATTATTCAATTATCTATAACTTAATTTATTAAACAAACGGAACAAACAAAAAAAAATAGATTTCTTTTAGTTCTAATTTTTTTATTTTGTTTTTATTTCATAATATTGTAGTAAAAAAAAAACCACACATTAAAATCACTTAAATCAGTCAAGTTAACTAATAAAAAATAAATGAGGCTAAACAACAAAACATAAATTTTTTGCTCTGTCATACACTTGTCATCTTAATATCAACAAAATTAATTTTAGACGGGTTCTTAGTATAAAACTAAAAAAATTTCATAACCTACTATAACTTTTAGAAGGTCTTTGAAATTATTGAAAATAATAATATCTATGATCAAAATGTTGAATGTCTGTCAGTTTGACGTTTTCTATTCGCATTTCGGATTTTATATAAATGATTTCTTTTAAATAAATAGGTTTATCTATCCGAAATCTTGTTTTAGAAAAACACTTGGGGTTAATTAAACTAATTACGTATACATTTTTACTAATAACGTTTCGGTTTTACGGACCAGTATTGTGTATTTGTGTATATTTCTATTTAAATATTCACTTGTAGCTTTTATTGTAAATCTGACACACAAAAGAGTAGAAAATAGTTTCACTTTGTTTTTGTATTCATTCAACGGGACAGATATATCCGCAATCAAATGTCCATTAACATGGAATTGTTGTAGATATTCTGAAAATTTTTGTGTATATATAGATGATGGCTCAGATGATTGTTTTCTTGTGTGCGTAAAATATTCATGAATTTAACAGCTATTTATAATATTTATTAATATTTAATATAAAAATTCATACATATTTAAATTGTTTTTTTCCTTTCAGGTTGTATTTCGGCAAACAAAAGAAGTATTCGTTTTAAATACAAATTTGTAAATTGATCTATTTTTTTTATGTTCCTGACAGTAGTTTAGGTTGAATTACCTTTTAGTACGGTATACTCAAATTAACCAGTCTTATAAATAATTGTGAAATTTGAATTCTAACAATTTTTGGTTAAAGAATTATAATCAAAGAGGTGAACATCCATATATTTTATTTCATTCCAATTTTGACCCAGGTTGGTTTTTTTCACCAGATTATTGTAATTGTGTTTGAGTTTCGTATTCGTTATTATATGTAGGTACTTTTGACAATTTGTATCACCATCTGAAATTATCATTTTATTTATTTCAACATATTTTTCGCATATTTTTATTTCAACACTTTTTCACGATCATGAATTAATTTTATACAGTTGGTACTATATATACATATGAAACGTGTCTCTTCATTTGATTCGTGTTCGTTGATGACGTTAACGCGTGGACCAATTTATTTTTGTATATTTATTTTAATTTTTTGCTATGATATTTTTTGAAAATAAATTTAATTTTTTTTTTCTTTTTTTTAATATTTTATGGTTTTCATATTTTTTAATTTTTTTTTATTTATAAATTAAGTTATGATTTGTATACGTGTAAGAGAGGCAAAATATTAGATAAAAAAAAATAATTTTAAAAATAAATAAAATAAAATAATAGAAAAAACCAATTATTATTATGAAAAATTATAATGGGGAGGAACAGAGGTTGAAAAATTTTGTTTTATTTGAAAATTTAAAACACTTTCATAATATTTTGAAAACATTTTTATTTTTTAGAGAAGCAATTAAGAAAACGTAAATTTTTGTGACAGAATTAAAATAATTATTATTTTTCTTTTCAAGTGATGAGATTTATTTTATTTTATTTAGAGAAAACAGTTTTTTAAAATTTATCTCATTTTTATTATATTAATTATATTAAACTGTTATTTTATTTTTAATAGGTTTGTTTTTGACTATAACTCATAATAAGATATAAAAATTTTGTGTACCTATACTAAGTAATAATTTTCTATATGTATAGAAATTGTTATATAATAATTAAGAATTATATTTTGATAAATAGACGAAGTACAGTCAAGCTATTCATAAATACAATATACAAATTAGATACAATTTGTCCACAATATTCTGATAATTAAATATGTTAAGTTGATTTATAAAAACTCAATCCAACGATTTGGCTAAATCTCATGTGAAAAAAAACTCGTTATTTCTTTTAACCCTTAAAAGACCAACCTGGTATTTTTCAACCAAAAAAAATTTTTTGGGTTAAGGTTCATCAAAAAATATTTGTTATTCTGGGACTTTCAAATTTTATATTGCGGGCTAGAGAATTAATGATTTCAAGAATGGTATCAAATTTGATGCAATGAGTTTCAGAGAAGAAAAAAAAACAATTTACATAATATTAAAAATTTGATTTCTTTAATTCTTTTAGTCTTTAATTTTATTTTTTTAATTAATTTATTTTTTAACAAAAAATATTTTAACAATTCATTTAAAAATAAAATACAAATATTTTGTAACCCCACTTGTGAGGCTTGTTAGGCATGTACTGCTTCGAATGGCTTTTGCCTTTACTTGAACACATTTGTTCGTCCACACATAAATCTCTATCTTATGCAACTGTTTTAAATTTCGTATTCAACATTTTATTATTGTCATTGAAATATAAAAATTTTTTAATTTTTTTGAAGCGATTTTTACTCATAGCTTTGTAAATGGCTTCGTAACCTAAACGATTACTCCAATATGAACGAATGTTTGGCAACTAAATTATTCAAGTATATAGAATTATAGTTATATAACCTATATAACATTCTACTTAATTTTTTTAAATATTTGGTAAGTTTGTAACGCATAGTTGTGTTGCGTACAAGTTTGTTTGTTTTACAATATGTTCTATTATTTCAGCATCGAAGAAGTATTTATTGAATAGTAAATTCGGTAAATTGGAAAGGTGTATGCAAATTATTAATTTCAAAAGAATATTCTTCAGGTGTAAAACGTAAAATATCTTCTTCTATTAACATGTTACGTTTGCGCCATAAAATATTTTAGTTTTTTCAGCTTTACTTCCATTTTCTTCAGCAGAAAATTTGTTATTGTACTGCAACGTGATGGCTTCTCATTTTGAATTTCTTCTTCCCAAATATTCCCCAAAAAAATCTAAAGACGTCGTCAGAGCCTTACGTCGTCAGAGAGTTAAACTCATCACTAGAATCATTCAAACCATCTTCGCTTTCCCAACCTTCAAGAATTCCTTCAATGGCTTTATTCAACAAACCATAATTTTTTTCAACAAACAGTTTTTTTTCTCTAGATGAACCAAATCATAATATATTTTAAATTTTTCTACTTCTTTGTAATAAAAATAATATTTTTTAATACTTACAAATTTTTTTACGCGCCAAAAATATTTAAAAATATGTTAATTTACACTCTTATTCTAATTGCAACTTAGCTGTTCTGCAGTCAGTGAAAAACTGAATATTATTTTTAAATTTCTACTCAAACACACACAAAAACCATATAATGAGTGTAATTTTGAGTTGAAACAGTTCGTATTAAATAAAATACAATGAACTTTGTGAACATAGATTAAATATATTAAAATATGTGAATGTTTCATTGGTTTATATCAAATATCAACCATGAGACGTTTAGGATATGATAAGTATAGCAAGAACGACATTAACAATTTCAAAAATTGAATAGAAAAAAACGAAAAGGTAAACTATAGACCTCTCACCACCGTTATACTGCTATATATTAGTTAAACAATTTTTGTATTTCAAAATGCACACGAAATTAGCAAATATGCAATGCGAATATTAATTTGATAGTGCAAATCAAAAATATCTTTCATACGGTAAACTAAAATTCAATACCAATTTCTTTGGGTTCTGGTACAGTATTATTATCGTATATACCGGGTGGTCCAAAGCATGCGTATCAGCTTTTTTAGAGGGAAGGAGCCTTTATTTTAAAATGAAAAGAAAAATTATTAAATAAATCGAGGATGCTTTATTGATTGGCAGGAGCGGAAATGGGTTCATTTCTATTTATATTTATTTTAACTATTTTATAGTTATTAAAACAGTAAGGAATATGTTGGTAAACTAGAAAATTGTAATTAGAATCATTTCTTCTGATATTAAAGTAAAATGTTTCATTGTGCATAATGAAAAGTTAACCTGTTGTAATTTGAAATACAATGCATTACGGCACCATATTATCAATATTATTTTTATTATTAACAGACAATATCTGAAATATCACACCCACCCAATGAATATGAAAACTATACTATTCATTTGTACAACCTTATCAGCAAATTTGCATTATAACAGTGAAGTGAGTTTCAAATAAATAGCCGTTTAAATCAGATATGTTAATTTCTACATAGACCTGAAAAAGGAGTATCAACAACAATTTCAAAATCAACATAGTATGAGATAATAGGAAGCTGAGAAAATATTAATAGGAAGCTGTAAATAAATAGCAAACAAATTTATTTTGAAGAAACATCGATCATGGAGGTAGAACAAAATTTTATTAGGTGCAATTATATACGCTAAAGTATAGCTCAAAAAACGAGTGTTGAGAATTTACGTACACATATTTAGATATCTATTCTTTTAAGATCCCACATATAAGTACGTTTGTTTAAAGTCAAAATTAAAATTTATTTATGATAAGTGTTATCTATAGATACAATGTAAAACGATTTGAATATATATAGAGTATTTAAAGAAACAATCGTTGAGCAGGGGTAGAAATGTAAGTTATCATTTCTCCTGCAGTTTTCATAACGTCTATTAAATTTGTTCAATGCATATTTTTGACATTGAGTGGATAATTCAGTTGTTCCAATATGCGTAGTTGTAGCGATTTTTTTTTTCATACAAACACTTTTGACATTTTGAACACAAATCAATGTAGTACACAATAATAATATAAATTTTTTAGTTATTGAAACCAAATAACTTCATAATATAATATAAAATAATTCTTAGGTTTTTAACTCAATTGACGTCATAATAATACAAATCATACGAAATTATTCTCATTAAATGTCATAATTAACGTGAAGCATTTGAAAGCAAAATGTACATAAATATATGCTATAATTCTTATATATCTGATTATACCAGTGCACTTATAATATATTTAATAAAATTTGAAATTTAATAACAGTATCTAACAATTTTCTAATTAAATTTTTAAAAATATCAGATCAAAATTTTAAAATTACAGAAAGTTTTTGCGTACTCCACACACACGCACACACACACACGCATATTTGTTTATTAAAATGTTCTTAAATTATATTTTTGAACCCTTAAGATTTATCCTTTATTTTAAAGGGCAAACTAAATTTATATATATATAAATGAAAATCGGAACAAATCTTTTTTGTTTTTTTACCTCCCACTTATCAACCTCAAAATTTTTAAATAAAAAATTATTAATGTAGAAAAGAGAAACGGTCAGAAAATAGATTAACGCCCAAAAATTAATTGGTTTTATTTTCTCTTGACTAAAAAAATGATTTATTGAAAAAGCTTATAGATATTTTAAATTTTTTAGAGTAATGATAAAATAACAACAAAAATAGTGATAAAAAGAAAAAGAAAAAGAATTTAAAATAAAATTTTCTTCGAAAGAGAATTTATATTGATGTATTCTGATTTAAAGGACTCATTTTAAGTTTTATTTATGAGCCCGAAGGTATTATTAAATTATAAAAAAAAAAGAAAATAAAAAAATATTGACAGGCGTATAGTGTTATTGAATAAAATCTCAATTTCCGCTAACTTATTAAAGATGATTTTTTTTTAGAATTGTAAATTTTTCAAGATAATTAATTACTAAAATAAATCGTCCATTGTTTTTTTTTTAGAAATAAATTTCAGGAATCGTTAAAATCTAATTATAGATATATAGACTCCTATGTTGTTGAAGTCGTTAGTGCAGAAACGTAACGAAACAAATAATGAAATATTTAATAAAATTAAAAAATTAATTCGATTATAACCAGAATACTAGGGTGACTGGTAAGATTAATAACAAACAATCATATACATTCGCAAGCTAAGTCAGCTTGTAAAGTTTTTTTTTATTATTTTTTGGCTACTTATAAACAATATAAGATAAAGGTTCAATAAACATGGGATAAATAGACTAGCGAATGAAAGATTATACAAACCAATTTGGGGAGAATAAAATGTTTGTACTTTAAAAATTCAATAAAGAGTTGTAGGATTTATACATATGAAATAAACGCATATCAACTTGAAACTGAAACAGATCAAGAGAAATATGGATACTAAAATGAAAAACCATCCACCAACAATGTACACTCAAATTATCTGGACAATCTCATCAAAAGTACAAGATTGAATTCCAAGTATCCCATATCATATTTTTGAGATTTGGCCCTTATGCATTGAGCCAGACTTGAGAGAATTGCTTAATTCAAAATCTTTAATTACTGAATTAAAAAACCCGAAGCATAGAATTACTAAAAAAGAAAAGAAAAATATTTTTTCCATAAATGAGTATCGAGAAACCGACTTTAAATAGTATTTTTTTTTTAGTTATTTAATAAAATTTTACTGCGTTTATCTATTTTTGACAAAATAGGTTTATCTACCTTTGAAAAAAATGTCGTTTTTGGGGATTTTGTATTTGTAGATTTTATAATTAGGGACTTGAATTTGTAGATTTTTTTAATTTATGGTTTTTATTCGAAGGTTTCAACGATAACTTTTATTTGCTTTCTATCTCTTCTTTCAACAAAGTTACGGTTCAATTGGAAAAATATGTGATGAATAGGTAAAAATTTGCTTTAATCCCCCATAAATTTGAAAACGTTCGTGCATGAATCCAAGTTGCATTGATGAAAGTTTTACTTACTGCTAATAAAGATCGAAGCAATGTCATATAGTAGTTCAGTTATATGAAAAACACCTTGTATATCGTCGGCTGAGATCTATCTTGAAAAAAACCAAAAACAAAGTTTAAACGTAAATAAAAAAAAAAATCTGACAAAGCGATTTTTTTAAAATTTTTACACGAAGTTTTTAGGATATTTCATGTGCTGTATACGTTTAAACTTCATGAGATATCTGATTTGCTATGAAGTGGGGCAATTTTAGTTTTTGCTCCATATCCAATACATTGAATTATGTAATAGCTTTTTAAAAAGGGAATGAGTCGTTATTTTAAAATTTAAAAAAAAAAATGATCAACTAAATCGAGGGTGCTCTATCGATTGGTGGTATTTTCAACTTCCGTGAACGACCGACCGGAAAAGGTTTTTTTAAGCTCAAGAATCGTCGAAATTCTCCGAAATCGAAATTTTCAAATAAGAAGAGGAATTTTTTTTTATGAAAATTCGTATTCTACAACAAAAAATAAAAAGCTTATGTTAAAAGATTTTTTTTTTGTTTTCTCAATATTTTTCTTTAAAATTAATAAAAATAAAACAAAAATCCTCCATATTTTCCCCTTGGTAAACCAAAATTAATAATAATTATTGTTATAAATAAATTTGTTTTTCATATTTGTCACAGTTTTGGGTACCTACAAAATTTAAGTTAAAAAAAAAAAAAATTTACTTCAAAAAAGTTTCTTATTTTTTGACGTAAAATCCGAATTTGCATAAAAAAGTACCCCTTCCCATTTGAAAATATCGATTCCGACCAATTTCGTCGATTTTTGAGCTTATAAAACCCTTTTCCGGTCCTTCACGGAGGTTGAAAATATCACCAATCGATAGAGCACCTTTTTTCTTTTTAATTTTAAAATAACGGCTCATTCCCTTTTTAAAAAGCTTTAACATAATTCATTGCAATGGGTATGGAGCAAAAACTAAAATTGACCCACTTCATAGCAAATCAGATATCTCATGAAGTTTAAACGTATACAACACATGAAATATCTTAAAAATTTATCCCAATATTTCAATGTATTTAAATCCCAAATATTTCAATGTATGCATGACTGAAATCAGTCGAATGTGGAAATCGTTCTGAAAAAACCGTCACAGAAAAAATCGGCATATTTGGAAAACATCCTTCAATGTAATAAAGATAGTTAAAAAAATGCTCAATTGTGCTCTATTTGCGCATAGAAAACTATAATGTAAAAATAAGTAAGTAGAATAAAATGATTACATGAGGAAGCATTCAGACACTTTTTTATTTTGTATGTATATTTGCTTCACTACATTTCTTTTATACACAATAAATGTAATTAGCAAATTGCATGCAGCAAAAACATTTTTTTTAAAAGTTAGTTAGTTTGCTGTTAGTTTTGTTATAAAATTGAACACCAAAAAGTTTACGTGTGCAGCAAATATTTTTAAACAAATTTGAAATGAGGCTTCTGGAGCAAAATGGGCACTGAGTATCTCAGCACTGGAAACAGATACGAAAAAATGGGTAAGTGCATTGTAAGGAGTGCCATTTGAAACCCCTAAATCAACTTTTAAGTTAAAAAATCCAAAAATGGCATATGGAGCAAGATAGAACTCAGCCGACGATATGTCGAAAATCTTGAAATACAGTTCTATTCTATTCAGATTTTATTTATTTATTCATAGAATATTCTAGTGTCGATAATCAAATTTTCTCTTAAAATTAATTACAATTCTCTTTATAAAATTACAACTACTATTCTGTTCTGACTTCCTGATTAAAACCGAATGATTTAAATATTTGTTAGCTGACTATTCTAGGATAATATCTTTATGTATATTGTGTATGCATATACAAATACAGAAAACGACAACAGAATACTGAATTTCAAATAACCATAAAATACAATTTTATATCTTTAAGTTTATAACCATTAACACTTTGGTACATACATACATAGGTACATAATTATGTCCAAAGATAAATTTTAGTAAAAAATAAGTATATATATATTATATACATCCATAGTATATACATTCTAATTTACAGTAGATACAAATACAATTCATATTAAATTCTCTTTTATATGAGCATAAGTTTTCATTTTGTTAGATCAATAATCTCATTTTTTATTTTTATATTATTTTTATTGTTATTATATTTATTATTATTATTGATTTATTTTTAATATAAAAAATTCAAAACACGCGCAAAAAACAACAACAAAAACTCCCTATACAATAAATAATCTAGATGTCTAATATGTCAATTTGAAATCGATGTAAAATTGGAAACTTAAATTTGAAAGAAAATATTATTATATCGGATATTAAAAGAGAGCACTAGCTATTTGTTTTATTATTATCTTCTCTAGAAAAATGTAAATACATAATGTCCGTTCCGTACCATATAATACATTATATATTTGAAATTTTGTGTTTTTCTTTATGATACGAAATTGTAATACGAAAATTTAATGATAGGATTGTTTTTTAATGACAATTCAATCTAAAATGGAATACTAATTTACAAATAAGGGGTCCGTGAAAACAAATAAAGCTCACACAAATAATGCAACTACAATCCCTATAAGGTTAGTATTATAATATTAGAAAAAGTATTAAAGTAGACAGTCAAATCGGACTGAAAACCCTAGAATGATGATTATGATGATAATTATCATGATGATGATGATGATGATGATGATGATGATGATGATGATGATGATGATGATGATGATGATGATGTGATGATGATGATGATGATGATGATGATGGTGATGATGATGATGATGATGATGATGATGATGATGATGATGATGATGATGATGATGATGATGATAATGATGCTGATGATAATGATATATATCACATATTTACATTCCATTGTATATGTTCAACTTTAAAACATTCCTTTCCCATTTTTTCTGATTACAATTGCAATCGAGCTTTGACCTCCTATGTACATCTCCCACCATGATTCTTGACATTTCGTTATTCTCAGTTAACTCACAAGTTTTTTATATTTAGCAATGATAATGACTACAACATAAGTGGTACGAGGTATACAATATATAGGTACCAGTTGCGAGAGATTGTGCGATACAAGATTACCCAGTAGATCTAGAAGAAGGTGTAGGATTTTATTTCGTCCTATTCTTCACCTTTGCAGACACTGCAAAAATCATTTGAGTAGTTCATACAGCAATGATGTCATACAACTTCAAACCATTTCAATATTTATTGTTCAGCTGGTCAATTACGTGCTTTTAAATTCATTTCTCCGACATACCTTTCAAATTTGCCATCGCTCATCTAAGTTTGTTAAAAATGTTGTTTTTTTTTGTACATTTTATACAGCTTGTTCTGTATACTTTTTTTTTAACTCAATCGAGTACGGTACTGCAATTTTACTACATCCTTCTAATATTGTTCGAGTTATAAAATTTTTGGCATATCAATTCTTTAAGGGTGGGAAAACTACTGATGCTAATGTTAGGAACTAAACCTTCTTAAATAGCGTAGTTCCATTTTATTTAAGTTGTTACCAAATTATACTCTCAATTATTTTTTGTCATTTAGTTTTTCCCACTGATAAAGGGTACTGGACCATGTCGAAAAATTCGTAAAGTAATTTTTATCTTCATCGGGAATACAACCACGGACAATCCGGTTGAAATGCAAAAACTTTACCTACTGCGCCAACCCAGAGTGTACTTATGGGTATCAGTCATTATTCATAACTAATATGGAAAATTTGGAAGAATAATAAATTGAATAATATAAAAAAAATTATATTCAAATTTAAGTAAAAAACAGTGACAGTAGAATTTTGTCATTCCGTTAGTCAATTTGTGATACAAAGCATTATATTAAATAGGATAAGTTTATTTTTCGAACATACTTAAAACTTTTGAAAAATTCATGTTTTTATTAATTTGAACACACTTATAAAACGACTATGACGAGTATTGTTGAATTACATTGTTAATATTTCGGTAGGTGTGAGACAGTAGTTAGTCGGATGAATCTTTATTTAAAAAATCTTTATTAAAAATTTATTTATAATAGCGAATTCAATGCTATTCGACTTTAATCTGTTTGGAAAATTTTATCTCTTGTTCTTGGGATATTTGGTTCCAAGAATTTCATCTTTAAATTATCTACACTTTCACTAAATCATCACATTATTTTCAATTGACCAGATTTATATATTCTACATAAATATCAACCCATTTTTTAAATAAATTAGATGTATCTAAATTTTTCTAATAGAACCTATCTTTTAATAGATTTATTGATTTTTTGTGGAAAGTTTTATGATGAACGGAATACAGGGTACAATGTATCTGATAAAATAATTATTCTAGGTACAAAAATTTAATTGCGATTTTTATAATTTTGCAAATATAAAAAATTTACTTTAATGAACAAAAAAAAATATTTATTTTTAAATTTTGTAAATTATTTAATTTAATTGTTCAAAGTATAAATAAACTTTATTTTATCCCTAAATAGGGTTACAGCTTTAAATATTATTAGAACTTAAAAATAAGAAGAAATTTTTTTTTGTTATAAAAATAGAAATTCTACAGTATACTTAAATATCACCATCACCCCCCCATCACTGCTCTTACATTGATAAATAATTGATTATATAGAAGTAAGCAATTATTGAAGGAGATTTTTGTATGTATGTAGGTGTATAATAGATATATCTAGTAATAATAATAAATGTTTGAAAGTACCTTTTAAAACCTGAATGTTCTAAGCTGATTATAAATAAATATAATGGTATAGTTTTCAAAGTGCTGTAATGATCATAAATAAAATGAACGTAAAATTATTATAAGTTTTATGTTCAGGGAGTGTAATTTTAACCCCATATTAACCGGTTATAATAAAAACTTTCTAGAAACTTTGTTATACGTTTTTAATAAGAGTGAGATTTAAAAAAAGAAATATTATGTTTTTGATATTTATATTTTCTTACATCGAATGTCTTTCGATTAACTTGTGTGTGATTAGATTATTGGAGAAAAAATAAATTCATTCAATTAGACCTTTCACTACCAATTTAATTAATATTTATTAGTGTTATAAATAAACTAGCTGTACCCGGCCCGCGTTACTGGCGCAAAGTGCCTATAATAGAAAAACCAAATTTAAAATATTTTTTTAAAGACATACATTTTATCTTATTCATTCACTTTATTTTAAGAAAAAATTTAAACTAATATTTAATAGCTATGTTTTAAGTTTAAATGTAGTAATAAAGTTATAAAAAATAATAAATTGGCTGATATAAATTAAATCTCTCAAAACAAAACGGAAAATCTCTCAGAATTTATATATGAATCTCTATTAAAATTACTCAAAACTTTAGAAAACGTATGTTTTATATTATTTTATTTATGAGGGAGTACCTGAAATACAATTTTCAGTTACATAAAAACTTTAATTTTTTAAATAGTCCTGATAGGTGGTGGAAGTTGTATGGCTGCTACCCGAACCACTCAAATTTTTGGAAAACGGTAATAGACGTATTTATTTCTTTTTGAGGCAGTACCTGAGTACAAATTTTCAGCTCTGTAACACTTTTGATTCTTAAAATATTTGTGATATGTGCTGGAAGTTGTATGGTAGCTGCTCGAAACCGTCGTAATTTTAAAATGTGAGTAGGCATATTCAACAAAACTTTTGTGCTAATTGCTGAACAATCTTCAAACACATAGATAATAACCAAATAAAAATTTTGAGTAGGGTTAGAAAGCTTTTATGTATTATATTTAATTTATCCTTGTTTGTAATTTATTTTTTATTTAGAAAATCCCAACAAACCATAGGAAGAACGTGTTCTTCAAGAAGAAACATATACAAACCCCCCGGATGAACTTTACGCGAATGTTCGCCGGGGGGTTTGTATCATTTCAAGATAAATGAAATCATTCAAAGAGTACAAATGGAAACAGACCGGCCTATGAGTAGCTCCAGAGTTTATGTTAAATATTAAATGTCACTCACAGCTTCAAAAATTTGACAGGCATACCGACTATATAAATACATACAAAATACATACCTACATATATCATATAGTGATTTATAAAATCAAAGAAGCACCATTTAGCAGAGTTATTTTCTGAGAATTAGAGAGAGAATTAGATTATTTGAATTATACTTTATATGACTGGTAGAAATTATTCTGAGTTCTGTTTAGGTTATTAGGCTATTGGTGATATCGAAAATAAATAAGAGATTTGTGTCATATAAGTCTGATATTAAATAATTTGATTTGTATTGTATAAGTGTGATATTAGTATGTATTATATAAGTGTGATATGTATTTATAAAATAAAATCAGCTGAAAATTAAAATATGTTTTTGTTTGATGCATTCAAATTAAACAAACTCAACATGGGAATATTTCATTTTGTAAATAATTCAACATATTCTATTTCTATGAAAGACTAACAAATTATTTTTCCCAGCGGAAATGTCAAAGTTTCAGAGTTTAATAAATATAGAAAACGAAAGAGAGAGTTGAACAGCACAAAATAATTGAATGTAATTCTAAACATTGCAGTCATCCACCTATGTCAAAACGATACAACATATTTAAGAGTTATGGTATTTCATAGATTGCAAGACTTAAAAGAAAACACTATAAAAAAATATTGTTTAAAGAATTGTAAGATGAGTTAACTCCAAAGAATATTATATAATATATTTCAGCCATTACTTTTTTGTTATGCGAATTCGTGTAAAACAAGTTTGAGCTTATATATCCTGCTCAAATATTTTATAACATGTAATCCAGCTCAGTTAACATGTTACATAAATTGGTTACATAAAATTAAAACAAAAAATAAATTAACTTCAGACACATTTTATTTTTTCATCCGACATTTTCTGAATATAAATTTAAAAAAAAAACTCATAATCCATTTAATTTAAATAAAAAAATAAATAGTTATTATGTAACAAAAAATAAAAACGCATAACCTGATATAAAAAATTTCATGTCAATTTGTTATGCATTTACATTTTTTTTTGCCACAATCGAAAAAATTGAATTGAATGGCATGCTTGTAGTTTTTCATGTTTTCCCGGAAAACATGTTGTGCTCAACAGCTTCATTTACATAAAAAAATTCTATTTATAATACCTTGTATAACAGGTTAAAGCTAATAACATGTGATAGAGCGTAGCGTGAACAGGATAATTTCTTATTTTGAATTTTGTTATGCAACCACCTCGAAATATATATGTGTATCGTATATGAGAAAATACATGTATAAAAGCCTTAAAAATCTATTTTTGGAACATTGAAATGATCATAAATTGAAGTTGTAAAATTTATTTCATTTCGATTTCATATACTTGTAAATCTATAATTATAAAGATTAATATTGTCCTTCCCCAAAGTGTTGATATTTTTTAAATAGACTTACATAAATTATATGGTTATTTATTCTTTGTTAAACCCAAGTCAATTACTATCAGTATCTAATAAATTTATTAGATACTGATTCGCAAATTTAATATTTAATTTTCCGTAGTATATGAATACTATTAATAGCATTAAATGGTATTAAAAAAAAACGAACATCACCTATAAAATATTTTTTTTTTTTTTTGTTTTTACATCAGAAACGTTATTTTGACTAATTTTAGATCCATTTGTCCTTAGGGACAAAAGATTGTGTGACGTTATAAAAGAGTAAAAACACAAATAAAAATAAAAATAGATAATAAAAAAGAAGTTTTCTTGTCTCTCCTATTCAAAATACATGCTTACTAATAGATGCAATAAGCTGCATCAACTATATACATATTTAAATGGAAACACGTTAGTATATATAATAGCTTTTCAAAAAATAATAAGCCGTTTGTAAATAAATGCTATGTTTCTTGAAATGGAAAATTTGTGATGGTACTAACTATGACATATGCCATTTTAAGTTGCAGTGAAGTTTTTTTATTTGTTTCTTTAATCACCTTTGATATTTTAGGTTATTTAATATTCAATAGTATTTAATTTGCAATTTGATATTCTCTACTTGAATGCTGGGCCTCAAATTTAATAAGAAAACAGTTTGCAGTGAGAAATTTAGCGAGAAAAAAGGCTGAACTAATGGACTTAAGCCGACTTAAGAGAACATATGATCCTTTTGACTTCAATACAAATGATCACAATCGACTTTTAAGAAGAATTAAGAACTTTCGCTGAATTCTCGTTAACTTTGAATTGTACGCGATACATCGTACAAAATTAATTGAATTTTAAAATTTTTTTCAGTTAGTACTGGACGTTTATGGGCTAACTATTTTGACATAGAAATAAATAATAATATGTTAATGTCAAATCGCCTAACGAAGCTGACATATAGATATATGTCGAAGCATATATCGACCTATAATGACATAGTAACATAAGAAAATATTTGTTAAAAGAACAACAACAAAAATAAATTACATTATGTCTAATTCGGTTTGGATTGAATTTACAAAGATTTCTATGTTTAATGAAAATTTGACGAATTGTCAAATTTAATTTCATTTTCCATATATGGAGTATCACATATGCGTTATGCATGTAGTTCTATGTAATTATGGTTAGCGTATTTGCTTTAATCGAAGTGTTGGTATCGTTCTGCATAATTTTAAATTTTTTAAAATTAAACTTTAAAGCTACCATATTAATATTTTTCAATATATTTACGTTATTTACTTATATGTAAGTATATATATATTTTTAATATATAAAACATTATAATAATGTAACGAAATGTATAGTAATGTGATGTAATGTAATGTAATGTACTGTAATGTAATGTAATATAATGTAATGTAAATATGTAATGTAATGTAATGTAATGCAATGTAATATATTGAAATGCGATTCAATGTAATGCAACGTAATTTAATACAATCTAATGTTATGCAATGTTACATAATGAATGCAATGTAGTACAATGTAATGCAATGTAATGCAATGAAATGTGATGTTATGTAATTTAATGTAATTTAATTGTAATATATTATAATGTAATGGAATATAATGCAAACACAATTCAATATTATTATAATTCAATTTGTATAACTAAATTTAGTACAATGTGACTGTAATTGAAAATTTTAAAAAACAAATTGTAACAGTAACTATTAGGTAAAAATAAAATTAAATAAATTTATAATTACATGTGGGAGCTTATGATATTATTCGAGTGACTGATGCACCACCCAGTGTGTTACTAATGTAACGTAATTTAATGTAATATACTTTTAATATAATATAATATAATTCTGTATATAATATTGTATTAAAAGTTATATTCTTTGAGTATCATCTCTTTAAATTATACATGACATTTATTTATTTTTTAATATACTAATCAGAAGATCAATATTCTATTATATTTTTTTTTAAACTTATTTTTGTAATCAAATGAAAATTAATATATGCACATCATACACATTTATTCATCTATAAATCTATTTATGAATGTGTGTTTTCTTTTTAGTTAACCATATTTTGTAATCGATTCTGTAACATGATAACAGAAATAAAATAGGAAAAAAAATGAGATTTTTATCATGGATTTCAGATCGATTCTTATCTGATTTAGGATCTCATGTGATATATTCTTTATTTTTATTTTTTTATGTTGATTCAAGTTTTATATTTTATTAATGTGTATATTAATAACGTGCATAGGCATTTACATAAATCAATAAATATACATTATATACATAGATACATACATTATAATATGTAAATAATCTCATATGCCAATAAAGGGTCATGCGAAGTAACTCAAGGTTTTCAGAATTTATGAATTATAAATGCCCATGTATATAAGTGTATATATACATTATATATTAGACATATATATAGCTTGAGGATTGAAGATAAAAAAGAGAAGTTTTAATTGGCGTTTAATATTTTACTGAAATATGAATCAAAATATGTATAATATTTTGTATGATGTACGAATGAACATATAAATGTATACAACGATTCTCGTGTAGAATGTTTAAGAATATAGAATGGGTAATATTCATAAATTCAATTCAATTTTATGTATAAACTGTTTAATTTTGATTTCTATAGACGACTTTTAAAATGGGGTTTCGACGAATACGAAAAAGAAAACATCGGTGGAAAATATTAAAATATAATTTTTGGGAAAAAATTTTATCTACTGAGAAAGAAATAGAGAGGAGAAGGAAGAATTGTGGTTTAATAAGTGATGAATTGTTATTCATTTTTCATCGAAGTTTTTATATTTAAAAGTATTTCAGAAAAGAAAAAATTGCTTTTTTTCCATATTAATTTAATATTGTATTTTTTATTTTTTTATTTTTATTTTTATTAAATTGTTTAAAAGTCTATATAATAAATTTTTAAATAATTGTTTTTGGAAGTGTAATTTATGAGAAGTATTTAATTTTATTGTCAAAAAGTTCTAAATTGCAATTTAAAATACATACATACATACATATATTTGAAAATTCTATTAATTTATACCAAAATTTATTAATATGTTTATTGATTTTTTTTTATGTTCGGATAAAACCGGATTTAAATCTTCAGATATCAAGGTATATTAAATTTATGTAGAAATTTATATAGACAACAAAATATCCTGTCCTGAGCAATATTGAGATAATGAAAATGACCAATTAATTAGAATTAAAGTATTTATCTCTTTGTTTTAATTAATTCAACTAATATATTATAAAAATTTGTCAAAATAATCTTTGAATACTTGGATAAGATCCAATCACAATATTTTTTATTCATTTATTTAATTTTTATTTTTATTTCCTTTTCTTCTTATTATGTTTTTTTTTTTTTTTTTAATTTTTGAGAGAAATTATAATCAATTTTAACTGTCTGAACGAAATTCAAATGAACAATTAACAGTAAACTGTGATTTTTAGAGTGATACTTTCGGTAAATACAGCTCTTTTTTCATAAAATTTTGGGTCTTAACGTTTAAGTTTAGTAAGATTTGACAAATTAAAATGGAAGGACTTATGTTAAGTATGACAACAGCCTTTGAAAATTTGTGGAAATTGATTTTCATTAAAAAAATGCTCTGTTATATAGAACTTCATCAAGTTTATGGTATACATAATAGGCAATCTGAGCAATTATTCGTTCATTATTCCACCAGAATTCGTCAAAAAACATGTTCGATAACATACTCTACTCCAAGTAAGAGAAATAACAAAACAAAGAACTGTATATGAAATGGGTTAAAACTGTTCAAAGCTGATCCAACTTTTTATGAAAACATTTTGTTTAGTGATGAGGCTTTTCTAGTTAAGATGTTAGGTTAATGAACAAAACTGCCTTATACCGGGTCTTCCCAGAGCATGCGAGCAAACAAAAAAATGTGCTTAACAAAAGTTTGTTATTTTTTGACGTAGAACCCGAATTTGCATAAAAAAGTTCCCATTCCCATTTGAAAATCTCCATTTCGACCAATTTCGGCGATTTTTGGTATTAAAAAACCGATTTGCGGTCCTTTTCGGAAGTTGAAAATACCACCAATTGATAGAGCACACTCGATTTAGTTCACAAACTTTTTAAACAAAGAACTCCTTCCCCTCTTAAAAAGCTAATACGCTTGCTCTGGACACCCGGTATATAGTGAGTGAGTAAGAATAATCTTAAAGATGCTCACTAGCTTCCACTAGATGCTGAAATATATACCCATTGATGTGGTTTATATGTTACATAATTGGTTCTTACTTTTTTTTTTTTTTATAAACACCCAAAGCGTTAGGTACGGAAATACCTTATGTTCTATTTTCCTTACGTGCTTACGCTTGGTTGGGATAGGATAGGATAGGATAAATTAGTAAGAAAAAAAGGGAGATAGATTGGTATTAGGAAGTTGAAGAATGAAGGTTTTCTTACTTTTTTAAACTTTTGCAAATTATAAGTTGAATGTGGAAACATATCAGAAAAAATATGATTCCACATTCTTGAAGTGCGAACTATGAACAAACTTCAATAACCTACTTTAGGCCATCTTGGGATTTCCACAGTATAGGGGTAAGCATTTGCGGCTCCTCTTATTTTGCATTGTAATTGTTTAAGAGGAAGAAGCTGGTTGCTGTGATTTCTGCTGAGCATATTCGAACCTACAAAGTATCTATAAAACAGGAAAAGTGCTCCGAAGTTGAATTACATTTGAGTACTGTTATCAGTAAAACTGTGGATTGGATTGAAGGTTTTGTTCGAAGTAAATTGTTGATGAAAATCAAAAAGAAAGTGCGAAAGTATTTATAGCACATATATTAAGTTTTTCAGACGTGAAGCCGTCTACTAAGAGGCAAATCGAATGATTCGAAAAAAAATCTTCAATCCATTTAGAAAATACGGACCCTAGACATTTGCCTATCAAAGCTGCGTGCCATACTCGATCAAAAGCTTTCGAAATATCTGCCTCACCAGAATTATGTAAGATAATATTGAGCTTTTTGCAAAGGCAGGTCAGCATGTCATCGATAGACCGGTGTGATTTAAAACCATATTGTCTATCTGAGATTACGAAAGTAATGGCGAATGCAGTTTTTTTCATAACTATTGTAGGAATTCCATTAGGTCCGATAGTTTTTAATTTACATCAAAATTTCTCAGGGCTTTCACTATAGCTCTTCTTCTAAAGTAGAGTTCCCCAATTGAAAACTTTGTCCGAGGTATTGAAGGTGGAGTAAGAACTGTAGGAGGAAGTGAGGAGTTTGATTCAAATAGTTTTACTTCTTTAAAAATTAATATTTTACTGTCAGTGTTTATTATTTGTTTTTAAATTTGTTTAAGATCGCAACTTAGACGACTTTTAGGTTTCAAAAAGATAATATTTTGTGCTACATATAGTACCATTTTAAGAACTTGACACAGTATAAACTGACCTACAAGATTTCCATTATTTTATATTAGAATATTTAAGCGTACTGGTTTGTACGGTACTGATTCCTAAAATAAAATAATGCTTGTAGCCAAAGTAGTCTAAAATTGTACTAATCGAATGCGATTTATTACAGGTATTTATTGTCGTGGTGGACACATGCGGTCAATTATTTTTAAACAGTAATTGTCATAAAATTATATTTTTAATAAAAAAGAACAATTTGAATTCAGACTTAAGTTATAACAATATATTTTATTTCAATTAAAAGTTCCGTTGCTCTAAACAAAAACCTCTCTGTTAAATTTTGCAGTTTTTTATACAAACAACCATGACTTTAAAAGTGAATATCTGGCTGAAATATTTGACTTAATTTCTGGTAGAATTCCTAAACCTTCTTATACAAAATATCTTGCAAATCAATAATATTGGTATTAGGTACATATATATGTTATCTTGCCCATCCATATGCTTTGTTTATATTTTTCTTAATTGATGTGTAGATTCTATTAAATACACATTTATCATTTAGAGCTGTTCATGCTTCAAAAAATGTACAGTAGTGATAATTTACATATTTTTACTAACTAAAATAAACAATACAACAACTCGTAAAATCCTTTACCAGATTTCATTTACATAATTAATGAAAAAAAAAATAAACAATCACTAAAATTCTTTTACGTGATTTTTACTCATTCAAAATTTTAAAAATGGTGAGTGTTCTCAAATTGTTTTATGCAAATTGTCACAAAAATTATTTTCAAAACTTTACTATTTACAATTTATTATTTACTCAATTTTATGTAAAAATTTCAATGTAACACGTAAGTTTTACAAATCATTGATTAGCTTTTATTATACACACGATACTTTTTACTTGAAATAACTTTAGTTTAGTAATGATTGATAATAAAAGTAGTTTGATGAAAATTGATTGAATTATTGCTCTTCTATTAAATTGTCAAGTAAAATTGTAAGTATATTGAACTATATAAAATAATTTTTGTTTTTTTTGTTTTTGTTTTTCATTTTACTTGAAGTAAAATAAAAGAACATGTAATTATTTGTTCAATGTTCATTGACAATTATTATTAATATTTAATTTAGTTTGAAATTTTACTATTTCGAATAGAAAGGATTTTGTTAAAGTGTTTGTTGAAATTTATAGAGATAATGAGTATTTATGAATCTATGGTGCTTTTTAATTATTATTTACGTTAATTTTCTTCAATACAAATTCCAATTGGAAGTCTAATTGTGGGGTGATGCATTTTATTGTCGTTCTATCCAGCTAACGCCACTCAGGCTTCCCAAACTTTTTTTCTACTCTTCCCGTCACATGGTGAACTCTGTTAACCCTAGAAAACCCTTACGAATGAACCATTTCTAATCACGCTCAGTAGGATGGGTATCAGAAAAGAAGGAAGGCGTACGTAGTAGATCCATCCTGAGCCACTTTCATATTTTCAATTTAAGCGTCTTTTCCGAAGCTATGTAGGCAGTTGTCTGCATGTACAAATTGCATTTCTACTCTGTATCAAAACAGTATTTCTAAAGCTTTCTAAAGATTTCTCAAAAGTAAGTTTTGGTTGCAGATCAAAGGATTTTGTTTTAAGAAATTGTTGAATTTATTTTCTCAGAACATTTCTTTATTAACGTGGAAATTCTTAAACCAAATAACAATTTCTGAAATTGATTTCAAGCTGAATAAACATTAAAAATACCGGTAATATAATATAATGATTAGATATCTGCACATACATCTTTGGCGTTTTCATATTTTAATAAATTCACGCTGTTGATATAACATGAATCCGAATGTCCTTAAATCGTTAATAAAAATATTATACAAACACACATACAAAAGCAACATTTTTATTTTGTTGGTTTCATGTTTAAGGGAACAAAAATTTAATATAAAAAAAATAATATTTTTTTTTTTCACTTTCTGAAAAACAATTACATGCTCTATAGCAAATGGAAGTATCCTTCTTATAAGACTCCACCTTAATATTCAATTTGTGTACTTAAGAATAAATACTTTGATTTGTTGATTAAAATCTATCTTGAAGGTGTAAATCTGTCACGATAAGAAAAGGATATTTATAAAGGAAGTTCATATATATATATATATATATATATATATAATATATAGTTATATATAAATAAATAAAAGAATGTAGTTATTATGTTTTCCTCAGGTAAATATGAATAAACGTGATACCAAAAATAAATCAATTCTGAAGAAATGTGAAAAAATTATGGTAAATAGTGAATCCCGTGAAATTGTATTTACTGTCTCTTGGAAAAAAAAGAAAATCACATATTTTTCATCGATTTTTAATGAACCAAAAAAAAAAAAGAAAAGAAAATGGCTTAAAGCGTAAACAATATGGCTAAAATTTAATTTTATGAGAGCGCACTGAATTGATTTTGATTACAAAAAACTAAAGGAAAAAAGACATTGAGTTAAAAGACATGAATTTTAATGATAACATAGAAGAATTCAAATCAATTTACTGGCGTTACAATAGGATGAAAAAATGTTCTTATGTGTAAGCTATTTACTAATTTTATTAGATCATGCCCTACTTTGAAACTCGAATATAACAACAATTCAAATTGTCAAGTATTTTAATTAATTCTGAAATAGTACTTATTTTATCTAAAAGCAATTATTTATTTCGTATATGATAACAATAAATTAGATATTAAGACTACTAGACCAAAAAGATATTTTGGGGAGAAACATTGCTCTAACTGAAACCAATTAAATTCGATATGAATTTTGTGTTATTATAAAAGTTTAAGAATTTGAAACTAAAAATTTAACAATAGAAAATTTTTTTAGGCCTCAGTGGCTGGATTGTCAAAACACCCGCTTATAGAAGTGCAAGTTCAAATTCCAAATGATTCAAATTCACTAATTCACAACCATTCGGGATTCACTAATACAACAATATAAATAGTTGTTAATTGAGCGGACATAGTTATACACTTTCGACATTAAACAAAGTTTTGATCTACAATCAAATATTAAAGCCAGTTTGGCATACGGTTATCAATTATGTGATTCTAAACAACTTCAATATTCAAACTATCCAAACGTTCCAAAACAAAGTGTTGCGAAATGTTCTCATGGTATATTGGAAATGCTAAAATATCAGGATCGCTATCATCAAAGACGAGACAAAAAAATTGGCTATACGCCACAAAAGTCTTCTTTCTCAACATATTGTTAATGTGAAAATATTCTGCTTAAGTGACAATCCATAGTTTGTAAAACGATTTAAACGAATGAAACCGTTCGAACTGTGATAGGGTAAAGTCATTTATTTCTCATTTATTTGAAAAATTTGATTGATCAAAGATATCTAAAGTAACTAGAACCAAAATTATATTAATTTTTTAGTCTTAAAGGCTAAATTTAATTTGAACAAAACGATAGCGGTTTTTAGTGCGTTAAAGTCAGTAGAGATCTTCACTTCGCTCTCCCCCCGATATAGAGCGATAAATAGACGGCTCTGAATAAAATACTGAAAATCTCTACACCACATGCAAAAATCTTGTGTTATTTGCTTACACATCTTACAGGACTAGTAATTTATCCTCTGGCTATCGAGAAATGAATGACACTAGAACTAGTTGCGACCAATATTTAGATTAAAACAGCCAATATTTAGATTAAAAAAAAAAAACAAATGAATTCAAGTAAATACCGAAAGAAAAAAAAATATTTGAAATAACTAGTCAATGTTGTAAGAATTACTGTGCAAATCAAAATTAACTATTATATATCATCATCATCATTGTCCTGTACCATCATCAATGTCCCGTTGGACATTGGACGGAAAACTATATTATATTAACTATATAAAAACAATTATCTAAAGAGTGGAAAACATATTAACAAATAAAATGTCATTCAGAGTAGATCGAATACGTTAGAAGGTAATTGTTTCCGCTCTACTATGCAAGAGCTAATAAAAAATCAAATGACAAATAATTAGGAAAGAATTATATCTTATATAAAATACACAAGATGAACGATGTGTTGAGTAAAAACGCAAGAATAATTGAATAGTAAATTAATTACACCACTAAAATATTAAAATTTTAGCAAGTTCTTGGTGCTGAATACTTAAAACATTTCAAATAGTTACACCAAATAAATGACGGTTATTTCCAAGTTGAGCAACATCTGTACTCTAAAATAAATTTCAATCACAGCCAATTTTTAAAAAAGTTTCATAAAAATTCTGTCATTTTAAATAAACACACAAGCTTAGAGAAAAAAGTACAAAAACAAAAACACAAACAATAAATTTAAAACAGAAAAACAAAAATCAGATCAGATCATACTCTTCAAAAATGATATAATAAATGTTAGTCCATTTGCTTCTGCTATTATTAAAAAAAATATATACAGTAAAACACGATTATAGTCATTCGCTAAACTTCAGTAATATTTCTGACTGTAACCGTTTTGTGACTATAGATGTAGTCAAAAAAAATTGCGTCATTATAAACAAAATCAAATTCAATAAAATATCTTTCGTATAACAATTTTAAACTTTATTTTATTCATAAATACAATAAATATAATCACAAAATATACATATTTGTAATGAAGACAATATATAAATAAGTTTTTTAATAAATTAATTCACTTTTGACTTATTTTTTTGTTTTATTGAAAAAATTGGCGTAATATTTTAATGTGACTTATAAACGACATCGATTGTATGAACTTATGAAGTTTATTACTTTCTTTCAAATAAATTGTTGGGTATTGCTATAACAGAATTGTGACTACAAACGTTTTTTTACTATAAACGAATTAAAATACATCGATCTACTATGTTGAGAGTAATGGGATTTTATTGTGTTAAGTTATATTGAAATTAGTATTAAGTATTAGGTATTATACTTTAATTTCATTGTAAAGTATATATTATACTTATTCAAGAATCAAGCAGTTCAGAAAAATTACAATTATACCAAAACAAATATTTATTTTTATATAAAATCGTACCTGAAAGAACCGCTTCTGTGCAATTGCACAGGGGATTGACTAGTAGGTATGTTTAAAGTAAACATCCTAATATGTAGCGCAAATGTATTCATTTTCAAAAAGATTTTTATTTTGTTCAATAGATCATCATTCATCATTTAATAAGTAATTCTTAAGTTAATTATTTAATTTTATTAAATTGTAATTAATGATATTAATTTAGAGTGAGTGAAACAAAAAATCAAATTGAATTATTTAAATCAATCTTATAAGAATGTAAGAATAATCTAAAGGGTTTTTTTTTATAATGATTCATAATATTAATGTCCCATTATTTAATTTATATACATAATATACCATATATAATGTATAATATATATATATGTTTATATATATGCATATTCTGTACGTGTACCATTATACAAATTGGAGCATAACTTCAACTTAATCTAATTAAATGGACAAGTATGTATGTGTAAAAACAACAAGAATAGCAAAAATAATAATAGCAGCAACGACAAATGCAACAGAAAAAAAAATCTGGGTTAAAAATAATAAAACATGTTGGTTAATTAAATTTTAACGAAATTAATGAAAAATTTTTATCATCTGCCCAACATTAGGATATTTATAATTATACTATAGTAACAATAATTGAATACTAATTAATTTTCAAAGAAAAAAAAGAGAACACAATAACACTAATTTTGTTCGTGAAATATTTAAAAAAAATTTTTAATAATTTTGTAAAATAACAAAAAAATTGATGAGCACAATATCCGTGAGAGAGTGGCTGGGATATAGAACATGAAACTTTCCAAGAATTGACATATTGCAGAAATAATAATTTATTTAAAATACATAGAATTTTCAGAAATTCTATGAAATCATTTCACAACTGATTTTCATTATTATTCTTTTAAATAATAGTCCTTTAACAGTGAAAATAAATATTTTTCCAAAAAATTTTCAATTTTCAATTAGAAATTTCAATTTAAAATTTTCCCTCATTTATAAGCATAGTTCTTCAAAACAAATTAAAATTTATCAATTTATACAAAAATTATAATTTATCAAATTTTCACAACTCACTCATAGCCAGAATTAAATTTAAATTTAATATTTTTTTTTTTTTATAACTAGATTATTACTTTTGCGATTGTTGTCTAAGATAAATCAATTAAAAAAAATTATATAGTGCGAAAAATAAATTGAAATTAAATTGAGTACGATTTTTCTTATCAAACTTCCTCGAATTTTGAGGAGTGTTCGATTAGGTTACCATAATTTTGAAAAAGAGTGAAATACACACGCTCAATTTGAAATATTAATTTATAAAAGTGTGTTTTTAGTGTTTTATAATGTAAATTTATTAAAATTTTTGCAGATGAACCGTTCGACATAAACACTATCAAAATGAGAATTTTCGTTACCTTAATTAATGTTTTTCTGAAATTTTAAATGGCATCTTCTCAATTTAAATTTTTTCCATATTTATTTAGTTGCAAAAATAAACCTAATATCAATAACAACATTTACACAATCGTTCGTAATTGTCCTCCTTCCCTTCTACCTTTCTCCTTACCTAATTTTACTTTCCTACCCTGCCAAACGTACCAATCGGTATAAAAAATTCCACCTAGTGTTTTGGTTATGTATAAAAAAAAAAATTGCTTTGTTTTGAGAAAAAAGAAATTGATAGCACACAAGCTTACTTTTTATTCTGTCCGCTAGAGATTTTAGACTAGCGTTATGAACGAGAAAAGATTTTTTCTAGTGGAGGGAAAAGTTTTTTTAATATAATTCAAATTATTTATTTTGGGTTGTTTTAGGTTGTAGCAAAAATGCATTTCTAAAAATTTTTAATAAATACTAACGAAAGAAGTAAAGAATTTGATTCAATTTAAAAAACTTAAATTAATAGTCGGTACTTACGTACTTATCAGAAAGAAACAGGGATTGAAAATGTACATACAATTGGGTTGGCCATGTACAAATTTTAATTTTCTATTGTGAAATCAAATAAAAATGCAATAAATATGCGACAAATTGAAGAAATAAATTGTTTTTATTTTCAGACGACGATAAAAATTATGAAATTATTAATTCAGGCTTTAAGTAGACCTCGTTGTGTTGGACGATTGAAAAATCATTAGTCATGAAGCAAAATATATTTTCAGCGGTTTGTCTTAAATCGAATACATTGAATTGAGTTTTTTTTTTTTACAATAATACTTGTGTCCCAATAGAAGTCCCAAAAGAACCAAAAATAAAGTAAGTAAATATTAGAATGTATAGGCATTGTGTCGTAAATTGTACAAGTTGAACTGGACCATAGTAAAGCATACAACTATCAGTATATGTTACGTAGTAATAGTGTAAGTTATGTTGTCCTGCTTACCATTTATATATACTAGAATTAAATAATAGATACTGTATACGGTAAATTTTGTTACTTAAATTATAGCCAAATGTTTGTTTAATGTGAAGTTCTATTCTAAACTGAAAATACAATTTATTATACCACATGTCATTTTGATATTTTTTGTATTACGAATAATATATTAAAACGAGAGTGTCCTGTTAAAAGGACAAATAAATTTTTTCCTCTTTAAGGTTTGTTAATATACAGAAAAAAGTAATTTTTGTTGTTTTTCTATATATAGGTAAATGTATATTATATATGCATGCTATGTATATATATATTTATATTTATGTGGATGTTAGTTTTGTCCCTTAATTATTTTGAACTGCTCATATAACTCTTTTAACGCCACCTAAGTTGTAATTATAATTATTATTTTGAAGGTCACCATAAAATGTGTTTCGTTTTTTTGTTTTTTTTTTTTGGGTAAACTGAAATAAATTCTGGTCCCCGCCTTATTTTACCTCTTAAGTGATTCTCTTATTTTATGTTTTTATTTGTTGGTTTGTTTGTTCATCTACTTTTGTGTTATTTTATTCCATTTTTATCTGAAGAGAATTTTATTTAAAAAAAAAAGAAAATAATTTATTTCATTCTAATTTTAGGTTTGAAATAATTATGATTTTAAAAATACATACCTACATACAGTGTTGTTTAAAATTCAGAGCAATTTTAATTTACATATAATTATTATACATTTTTGGAAATAATTTTAATTGTTGAATAATTTTAATGGTATTTCATGTTAGAATGGTTTTGGTATAATAAAGAATGGAATGAGAATAAAAGTCAAGCTTAAAATTGAATCATTTTTATAAACTTTTTATGAGCCTGAAACTGAAATTGAACTTAAAATAGTCTTTTGTTTTAATTTTTTTAATAACTTTCAAATACATAAAAATGTATAAAAGCCTCAAAAACTGTTGCTACCTCAGAATATACCCAATTTACCATTATTTTCTTTGTTAGATTTTACAAAACCATTTGATGATATTTTGTAATATTAAATAGCTTTACTTAGCACCACTACATAAAGTGGATAATTTGTATAAAAAATTATATAATAATAAATTAAATTCGTGTAATCTGAAAAATATAAGTATTCACGAAATATCGGTCAATGTCTTTTAATCTATCTTGTCCCGAATCATCAAACCATTCTTTTGCTTTTTATATAATTAATAATTTTTTTCTTTAAATAAAAACTGACTACATAACTACTCGTATTTATTATATGCTGCAGATTATCTAGCAAAAAAGTATCGGATACCCCTTTCATAGGACCAAATCCGTTCTGTGGGATTCCCCTGAGCAGAGCTAAGATGCAATTAAAAGCTTGAGTAGAGCAAACAGGTACGCATCTTGACCGGGATAATAACATGCCATTGCCTAATAAAGAAACACGTTTATAAAATGGGTCTAACTCTTATATGTGAAGTAGAGGAATAATTTATTGAACATCTGGTCTGTGTGCGAAAGGCTCACTCGCAGCAGACTTTGCCACTTTGGAACAGCGTTCCCCGAACAATATGGGGGCTACCCAGCATACCATTAAAGAATATCCTGAGTGTAATCACAAGAATAGGTGTCCTTAAGGACTCCAGATACTAACTAACAAACACAGGTTATCACCAACAACCTCATTTGCGGCTGCGGTGATATAGGGGACAGATTCCCTCCCGAAATACACAATCTATCTATCTGTACTGATTTTGATATTAAGAGAATCTAACTTGTCATTACTAATGATTTAGTTAGTCTATCTATTGATAAAGTTTTGAAAAAGAAACACCGGTCAAAATGATGTAGCGGTTATGTCAAATGAATACAAATCAAAATTTTCCGATTACGAATTCTATTCAAACAATTGACAATTTTATTCTGAGAAGCTAATTTTATGATGCGTAATGAAAATTTGTATTTTTTGTATTCTGTGTAAGAAATAATGCAACCTATTGGTAAATGGATCGGTAAAACGATTTGATTTTGATGGTATAATCTGAGAATCAATTTTATATTTTAGCTATCATATATTTTTTTAGATTTATCACTAAGAGAAATATTGTGTAAAATAGTGAATATGAAAGAAAATAAGTTTAAAATTAATATTCTTATTAAATATTATTTTAACATAATTTTTTTTAATTGTAAAAAAATACGAAATATTTTTTTGTTTTTTGCAAATACAGACATCTTTTTTTCGTCATTGGAAGATACATAATTAGATAAATATCAGTCGACTGAATTTATTACATCGATAAATTTTGACATCGTGAAACAATATTTCGAAAAAAATCTTTAGGATACACATCGCATACGAAATACTAGAAAACAATGTAGGCCAAAAGTTTTAGCTGAAGATTACAAATAAAGTTTACTCAATTGCAGAGGCTATATAGGCGCAGATAAGAAACAATGGAAAGAGTTTTTTTTTGCTCTACGCTCCAGTAAAGTGGTTGCAGGACTTTGATGAATATTATTAATACTGCTTACATTTTTCAATACTACAATAAATTGTTACTATATATACAATTAGCTTTGTAGTATTATACAAAAGAATATTATGTAAATATTATTGCACAAAAGAATATTGAAATGCATTGCATATAAAAGTATTGTCTACAAGAATATTATAAAAACATACTTAATGTAAAAAATATTGTTTTATTTTAAATACAAGTCAAAAAGAAACTTACGTAATATTAATGTACATATTTCAAGGTTTGCAGCACTATGTACATAAGAACAAATATTCTGCAATTGAGCAAACGCACATCATACGCGAAGATTTACAAACTGTGCCACAAAATGTGTAAATACGACAGATGAAAGATTTGAAAAAGTTTAGCATGAGTATGTTTTATATACATATATTCAAATTGCAAACTTCTCAAAAACTTTCTCAAAAGCTTCTAAGGGGAAAAACGACAGCAGAACGCATAAAAATGGTACAAAATACATGGACTTTTTTAAATAATTTTTTAATGTTATCTCACGCCCGAAACAGAGTAATTGGAAGGAGAAGAATTAAATATAAGATAAAAGTGATACTTTTATACGTGTTTTTGAGCTGATACATAAAATGTATGTAAAGTGTTAACTTGCTTCAAACTGAAAACTCAACCGTACGATTTTTTTTCTCATGTTAGAATTATTCTTGCATCTCACGATGATAAAAATGTAGCTTTGAAACTAATACAAAGTAACTTAACTCTAACATCAAATTGTTTAAACAAAAAAAGTTGAAAACTACTGACGCAAAATCTAAACAAATAATGTCAACAATAACATTGCACTGTACCACATCCGATGATGTAAAATATATTAATTCTCAAGCAGTGGTGGCTAACTAACTGTAGAACGTATATTTTTACAAAAATTTTACATTTATTATGTTTAAACAAATATAATGATTAATTGTCAGAAACTAACATCTCGATTTAGAAAGTAAAGTTAATTGTTTTACAAAGCCTTTATTCAATATTTTTTTAAATTCGGACAAAAAGTTAAAATTATCATATATTAAAAGTTATCATATATTAAAATAAGGCAGCTTTTCCCAAGTATTTCTAGCAATAGTTGATGCACCACTATTAGAATAAAAACATGCCATTCCTAATTATTATAAATTTCGGATGTGTTATATTCAAAATTATTTAAGCAAATTGAAGAGTTATTAAAAATTTGTAATTTTTTTTTGTAATTTAGTCAAACATTAGTCTCTTAACGATAATTTTACATTCAAATGTATATCTTAGAATAGTGGAGTATTGTCCTAGTTATAATGGTTACATAAAAACAATAATATTATGAATAAAACATTGTAATAAAAATAAAACATGGAAAATAAATAAAAAAAAAAATACATAAATTTAGTCAGCATACAGCGAAGAAACCGCGAGGTACGCTTTTCCCGGTTATACATGACAAAGTTGAATAAGACAAAATTAAATAGGACACAATTACACAAGACAAAATTACATATGGACATAATTTCATATTGAAAAAAATTACATTTGCGTGTCAATTGCCTGTTTTCCACTTGACTGGATTTGATAAATATTCATAATAAAAATTTCATATATCAAGTTTTTATCAATCAACCGGTATCAGAACTATATCTTCTAGGTGGTGACTGGTGGAAAGATCCAATTTCAAGAAATTGAGCAGCCTCCATTGTTTTTTTTTTTAACTGGCCTTTAGTACAACATTTTTTTTTGTTTTTTTTTGTTCAACTTCTTTGGTCCCGACTTTCAGACCGTCGGACCAATCCGAAAATATTTTTAAAAATTATTTAAGTATAATAACTATTAATAACCTTTTTCTAGAAAAATACAATTTAAACACGTAATATGGAGTCTTCATCACAATTAAGTGTTATTATACTGATGACAAAAATAAAAAAATTTCAAGGTCCTTGGGACGCCGGACACTTGGGACGCCGGACCTCTAGTTTTTATTCAAACCACCGCCACCCATATGTTATTTTGTCCATATGTTATTTTGTCTCTATGTAATTTTGTCCATATGTAATTTTGTCTTGTGTAATTTTGTCCTGACACCGCTTTTGCCATTATCTTACCAAATATTGGACAGAATTACATTATCCTAATTAAAATATAACATCAATGTAAAGTAATTTTAATTCACTTAAAGACAATATCACCTATATTAGGTACCACCATACTAAGGCTTATAAAATTGAAAATCAAAATGACATTTGTTTTTATTAACGAAATGGAATTTTGTAATTGACTGTGACAAAAAGTAAAAGCGATCAGAAATGTTGCTGGAAATTTCTGATATTTTGTAACATGATCATTTTTAAAACTAGCAACATTAAGCAACATTCAAAAATGCATATTAAAATCCAAAATAAAATAAAAAAAAAACTTTAAATATTTTTTTATTTTTTTTTAAATATAAAAAAATAAATTTGATGACAAATAAGATGAAATCAGTTCTGTAAGAGGAAAGTTCAGTTCTGTAGGAGAAAAAATTATATTTTGTATGGCTGTATGTAACGACGAATTTATTTTCAATTCAACAAAAAATGTCACTATTACAGTGACAAAAACCTTACAAAATGCTAAAAAAGAATTTGTGATTAATTTTTTGTCACTATCATCTTGTAAAATGTGCCACTCCTGCATATAATATTTTAATAAAGTTGGCTATAGTATTTGCTATTTTAATGCTAATTATATACTTATATTATTTTTATTTAATATAATAAATCACTTTAACAATAAATTATCAATAATTTAAAAAAATATTTTGGTATAACCCAGAAATAAGCCTAATTTTATTTTGTAAGAACTGCTAAAATGTGAAAGACCCTTCCAATCTTGTATTCGGCTCAAATGGAAATGCTCCATTTAAAAAATTGCAATATTTAAAAATGAATCCGTTCAATGGTGGCTCTGAATTATCATCCAAATTTTTAAAGGATTGTTTTATTCACCAACACTAGTGGAACTCATCATTAGGTGTTGGACTATACAGTTCCTCAGTTCCTAGTTTGTGTTTGGTAAAGGTATCAACAAAACTCATATATATATATATATAGATTTAATTGAAACTAATATGTGAGTTTTAACAACCAATTCAATAATTCTAATTATTTTATGTTTTTTTTGTTTTAATTTGTGTTAAAAAATGTCTGCTGTAAATTTGTTCACTCTTATAATTTTATGTGAACAGCATTATAAAACTGATCCATTTTTTTGAATTCCATAAAGAAACCAGTTTTGTTCTATTAATGACTTCATTATGTACTTAAAAAGGTGTCGCATTTGTTTTTTAATTCTTCAAAGCTTTTTGTTAATTTCCATTCCATTTTATTTAATTGATGTTTCATGTTCACTTTGTATTTCATTATATGCAATAAACAATTGGAATAATTTTGTATAGGAATATTTTTGCGATGAATTCCCTAGAGATAAACATTTTTCCCTTTAACATGGGAATAAAAGGTAGGAGTGATGATGAAGTCTGGTAACTGATGAGAGGTCAATCGGTAGGGAATACGCGTAAATGTATTGTCTGAAATAACCATCTTTAGTAATGGAATCAATAAGTACTTGGAATTAGAGACTTGCAGTATACTCTATCTATTTGAAAAAGAGGTATCGATTAATTTATGTACTATTAAAAAATTCTAAGTAACAAAAGTTATTGTTATTTGAGTATGTTAGAATGTTGTAGACAATACCATCATGTGCATGTTTGGTCCTTTACAGCAAAATAAAACTTTTTAAAGTCTTACTTTATTATGTATAGATAACCAAAATTTAGAAGGAACCTTTATATTTTCGTACAATTATAACTACTTTAAATTTTTACAAGTCAAATATGCAAAAAATGTCTTGCCCATATACGTCATAGTATTCAGCAATGTCTTTAATATAACGCATTTTTCTATATTTTAGACGTTTTTAATTTTTATAACCAGATTTGAAACATTTTGGTAATTGCAAGATGTAGGTATAGGTATTTCATGCAATTGTTTAACAGGCGGAAGAAATGATTTTTGGTTAGTTTGAGCTAATTCTTAAAAAATTACAAAATATAGATAGCGTTCTAATTATGCGGCTATTACCGAAATATACTGAGTGTTGATGTAAAATTTACATAATCTACAAGACGAATATTGAGTTAATTGTACTTTGTCAAGAAAATTTATAACGTTTTTTGAGCACCCACTAATATATATAAATTACTCTATTTCTATAGCGAAATATGTACCTAAAGAACCTATAAGCGGAATATGGACCTACCTGAAACTGGTTTTATATGACCGCGCCTTTATACAAACTAATGGAACACAAATGTGCAATTAAACAATTGGAAAACTAAAAATTGCATGTCTAACTAATAGATATTTAGTAGATCTT
Source organism: Argyra leucocephala (assembly GCA_963942445.1). Lineage (NCBI taxonomy): Eukaryota > Metazoa > Arthropoda > Insecta > Diptera > Dolichopodidae > Argyra > Argyra leucocephala. The sequence continues at coordinate 129,700,662 of OZ012679.1, forward strand.
TGAATGAAAAGTACGTCTTACAACGGCTTAAAAGCAATTTCATAATATTTTTCAAACTATCAACCACATAACCACATTTAGGTGGTTATTGTTAAAAAAAATTTTTAATTAGGTTTAGTTCTAGTACAACTGCAAATAAAGATTACTAATGAAGCAAGAAGGTTAAAACATTTCAACTACCATAAAATGATTGTTATAAGGTTTTTTTTCTATGAAAATAGATAATCTAAACTTATGACATCAGAACTGATATAGAACCTCATTGAAAAATCTAATTCAAAATCAAAGATTACGGAAAGAAAAAGATCCGTTAGTAAGGACACTATGAACGAACTTGTTAATGTTCTTCTAGAATGAAGATTATAATTAGATGGATAGATTTTTTGATGTCGCTAACGAATTTGATTGAGTGTAGTTGCAGAAAATCGGATTTGATCATATCAGTATTAAAGCAATCAGTTTTGAACGTTTGGAATTTTTCATTAGAAATGAGCACTTTAACCTCCTTTATTTTTCAACGGAATTGTTTAAATGAGTCTAGATAAGTATATAAATATTGTTAATTTATTAAAGCAATTATGTGAACGAGATGTCTACAAAAGCAAGTTCAACAAGAAATATGATGCAATATATCAATTGCGAATAAAACGGTATATGCTTATAAATTTAAAAAAAAAAGTAGTACTGAACGGCCCCAAATATATGCTAGCTATATTCCACCTTGGGTCACATGTAACAATTAAAGATATTTGGTAAGTCCTTATAGCAAAAAAACTTACAATGTTCGGAAAAACTTAAGCATCTGGCATGATTTCTGGCAATATTAAAAACATGATCATTCCATATCAATTTCTAGATTTTGCCAGCATGCCGCAAATATTCAAACGTTTCTCTACTACTTATAATTGTATTTAATATTTTTACGTGTTTTTTCATTTTTTCTTATCAAACAATCTCAAAGTTATCAGGACAATCACATATCTTCTCGTTTTGTATTTAATAATATTACGTGAAAAATTGTTGTTTGAAAACTTCTGAATACTGATAATGTGTCCTTTTTCTGTTTTTTGGCACTTTTAAATGACCAAAAAAAAAAAAAAACAATAAAAATAAAATAATAAAAAAAAACAATAACAAAAACAAAAAACATAATTTGGGTTATTTTTATTTTGTATGTTTGTATTGTGAATGTCCCATTCAAAATACACCATTGGAAGGAAAGGAACACCTGAGAATCTTTTTCACCTAATTTTTATTTTTTATTTTTTTTCTTGTTAAATTAAAATGGAAAATGTCAAACAATATGTTATACAATTTTGTATTATATATAAAAACAGAAAATTTTTCAAATGATGTCTCTGGTCTTTGGCACCAAATATAATAAAAAAAAAAAAAAAAATAACCAAAACGTTTTTTTTTCCTTTTTTTAATTTTTTTTTTTGTTTTTTTGTTTTTGCCTAAAAATAAAGAAATTTAGATTTTTTGATAAGTGAGTTTTGGTCCCATTATAGAAAAAGGTGAATTAAAGAGAGTATGGTGAATTGAAAACAATACCATTTTAAATACATATCTTTTAAAGATTTATGATGTAAATGAGAATTTTCTAAAAAAAAAAAAAGTTAATTTTATAAAGGAAACCCGATTTTGTTTTTTTTTGTATTTTTGTTTTTGATAATATGAATTCTTTAATTGGAATATGAATTAAATTTTGAAAAATTAAAAAGGTATCGGCTTTTGTCCTAAAAATTTTCTTTTATTTTATTTTAGGATCAAATTTATGTTGAATTTTTTAAGTTAAACAAGTTTTGTAACAATTAATTGTTATCATTAATGACCCATAATTAAGTGGTGTGTGGTATTATGGGGGCTAACTCTAGTGTTAATTTGAAAAAAATTACATTTCATCAAGGCTCCTTAGAGATAATTTATTGTTGTATAATTTAATGACTTATAAATATTTAGATTATAATTATGTAATTAAACTTAATTTTAATATATATATCAAAAGAGATATAATTAAAAATAACAGTAGATTTTATACTATAACCCATGTTACTCGTAATTATCAAAACTATTTTCTGTCAATTATAGTCAAAATTAAATAAAAAGAAGGCATCAAATAACAATAGCCATATCCTTTAGTACAAATTACCCAATCTGATGCATATGTTGAAATACACTAAAATACCGAATAAAACGTTTGATAACGTTTGCAAAAACGTTTAATAACAAAGAAAAATGTACTTATCACAAAGTTATGACTCATATATTTGGGTGGCAGATGTAAATCACAAATTGAAGCAAGTCTACGAATAGAAGCTCTTAAAGTCCACAGATAAATGGTCCAGTAGCCTTGGTTCAAATTTTTATGTAAATAAAAGTACAAAACAATGAAGTAGATTACTACAAGTAGTAGACAAAATACGCGTATCTGTAACATAAGCATATTTAGTAAAATTAAAAGAAAACTAGTGAACCCCCTGTGCAATTGCACAGATAGTAATTCTTTCCAACACAATTTTATATAATTGAATATTTATACTTTGTAATAAAATCAAAGTATAAAACATAATACTTTATGACAAAATTAAAACTCAATTATTTATTATTTCAATAAAACTCAATTATTTATTATTAGTTATTATTTCAATATAACTTTACACAATGAAATCCCATTACTCTCAACGTAGTAGATCGATAAATTTGTGTTTTCGCATAAGATATCAAAGTGGGTTTTTGAATTTTATTGTGGAATATATCCTGAAACGAATCAGGGGTGGAAGCACGTAACTTGTTACAAACGCTTTTTTTTGTAACGAAACACCAGCGTCACAAAATTTTTTTGGCAGCATGTACTTTGAAACGCTACTTTGGGATTGAAACAAAAAAAGAATTTACAAAACATGTTTGAAAATTTTTGTTTTAAAACACGTCAACTTTTTATACCGAAAAATTTATTTTTGACGCTCAGTAAAAATGGGCGTTTCAAATGTTACGTGCTGCCAAAAGTAGCGAAACAAAATTAAAATTGCCGAGACAATTTTATGTGCTACCGTTTTTCAAAAATAGCGTGACAACATGTTTGTAACAAGTTACGCGCTGCCACCCCTGATATCATAGTTCTTTATATAATCAAAAAATATTCGTCAGTATTAAAGACAGCCATTAATTTAAACGGACTAAGATAATGTAGTGGTTATGTTATCCACTATGTTATATAATAGTAAAAGGATATTTTTGAGTTCAAATTCAGGTTATATAAGGAATGTATGTAGATACATATACAAAATTTTTCAATTATTCTTTGAAATTAATTTGGAATACATGTTCGTTGTCATTTAAAATAAAATGTTACTTTGCTATCATGAAGGCAAAGTTTTACTTTACAATAGATATAGTTTTACACATTTAAATTAACTGCTCTACCAAAAATTAGAAAAAAAAATTGATAAGAAGTAGACGATGTTATTGTCTATACTATCTTGCAGATATTATTGTAAATACCAATCTCTTGAAGCAGTTAGGATGGCAATTGTTCAGTCAGGAAATTATAAAAAAAAAAACAATATGATCATTTTAATGTGATTGTATTTTATTTATTCCATACTTTTTTATTTCTTTAGTGAGCTTATTTGCACTTTTGTATTACCTATGTACCACAAAGCGTTAACAATTCATTTTTAAATATTTAACAACCCCCTGATTGAATGCCGTAAATATACCTAAAATTGTATATTATTTATCATTTTTATTTTTTATTTTTGGTTTCTTGGTATTTAATTTTAAACGTTTTTTTTTTTTTATTTTTGGTTTGTGGAACGTAACTATTTTAAATGTTTTAAGTATTTACCACCCTTTTGCATATTTATATTTTTGGCTAAAAATTTTAATATTTTTGTGGTTTTGTGTTATTATTCAATTATTCTTGCTTTTTTACTCACCACGTCGTTCATCTTGTGTATTATATGTATATAAGATATTCGACTATTTCCAACAACCTATATTGACTATTTACATAGTTTCAAATTGGCCTAACGGGACATTATTCAATGTTGCTGATAACACAATACTTTATATAAAACCAAGAACAGTAATTCGGAAATTCGATAATAGTGATTTGTTTAAAGTGAACGAGTGGATAAAGTATAGAAAACTAACAATTAATGTCTATAAAATTAAGTTTAAAAACTTATTCAAACAAAAAAATAAAGAAAATATTAATTTAGCGGTCATAATTAATCAATACAATAAGAGTAAAATCAACGAAATACTTAGGTCTACTTATTGATGAAAATTTAATCTCAAAAATGCACATTGGACAAAATAAAAAAAATCCATAATGTTAAAAACATGGGTTCAGAAGACATTCTAAACTAATCGATCATATACCCAAATTAGTATTTTACTCCCATATCTAGTCTAAGATGCAGTTTTTAATTTCAGTCTGCAGTCAGGGAGGTAAATATATATCATAAACTCAGTTGTTGTTATTACTAATAGAGTCATTAAAAGTCTTATAAAGACTACCATTTGATTATCTTACAACATTATTGCATGCTGGATGTAACTTGCCTTCTGTCGACAAAACAATATTTTCAGATAACTGTTTTATAGCTTATTTATAGACTATCAAATAACTTAGTGAAAAGCAATCTACAATTATTACAATCAATTTACAATTACAACACAAGAAAAGTATTATCCATTTGGAGTTTATAATCGACATGACTCAATAGCGAGTTGATAAGTACATATTACTCTTTCATAGGATGCGATGCACCAAAATAAGGCTGCAAAATTAATAACAAGTTCGCAGAGAGAAAATAACTGATTGTATATTTATATTGGTAAAAGAAAAGAATAATCTGGTGTGAACAACTTATTGTCCATAAGAAAACTGTAGTTTATAAGTTTTTAAGACATCATTAAAAATAATACAATATGTGTTACAACATGTCAGTTTATTAACATTTTCGAAATGTTTTACAAATTTTTTTCAATAAACCATCTCCTGTCGCCACTGCTCTCGCTATGGTGTAATCATATTGAGTAAGAAGGCAGCAAAATATAATCTAACGATTTGACAAGAACGGGTTTAAATTTTTTTACTAATAAAATTTGTCTCGTTTGCTAGATAATAGATGGTGTAACTCTAAATAGAATAGTAACAGTAGACTAATCAAGTATTTTGCGAAAATAATGATTTACAAACAACTGAAGCAGAATCTCCGAACTAAAAATATCAGAGCTATATACCGAAATCCTATATTCCTAAATAGAGTGAAAAGAATAAATTACAATGATCAGTATTCTTCAAGCTTTTGGAGCTGTCTATCAAATTTAATAGAAATAATTTTTTAGATAAATTATTCTGTGTCCTGGCGGGGTCCTGTACTTTCATGCTGAAAATATCAAAACTGGTGTTCTTTTCTATGTATTGCTATTCAAAATTCACTTTAATAACATACTTGGTAACTATATCCATCAAATTGTTAGGGTTCTCAGAAACAAACATATGAGTTTAAATAAAACTTGAGTGAATGAGTTTTGCGGGATATATGGTTGTGAAAACGACGATGGAGGAGTGTATATATGCCGAACTGTGTGAACTTTATAATGAGGTGAACCTGGTCATGAAAATTAAAAACAAGAGGCTACAGTGGCTCGTACACCTAGAGTGGTTGAACAAAAATGATTCAGCTCAGAAAATCTTCAAATCCTGACCCGAAGGTACAACACATCGGAGCAGATCAAACCTTCATTGGAGAGACGAAGTATTGGCAGATTTAAAACAATTTCAACATCCAACAAACCGCCCGTGATCGAAAAAAAAATGAAGGACGTTGATGAGATCTACATGGTCTGTTGCCATCTAAGTAAAGTAAGCAAGAATGGGTTCTGTGGAAATTTTGACGGTTTTAGGATAACCTCCAAAATAAAGCCAACATGTAATCATTTTTTTTTGAATTAATAAATAAACACAAATTTTTCATTAAAATTTATAAATCAATTAAGCTATATACAGACAGAACTAAAGTTAACTGTATGTACATAAATCCCCATTGCCGCATTTGTATCTTTGGCGCCCTTAGGCAATATTAAGAAAAAATTAAAAAGTACAAATATACAATAAAAACTAATTATCTGTTGTTTTTGTTAATTTATTGATTTAATAAAAATGTCAGTGGAGTACGCATTAATTAAGTAAAATTTTGCTTTTCGTCAGTAAAATAATCAATTATATCAGAATAATCTATATTTGGTGTAAAATCTGTTTCTATTGATAATATTGCGTTTAAGCATTGTTCCTTTATAGTAGATCTTAAACAGGTTCTCAATCTTTTCAATAACGAAAAACTTCGTTTCGTCCGAAGAGCAGTTACATAAATGTGTGCACAAAAATATTCTTAAGATTATATTTAGATTAACAGTTCCTAATTTTTTGCTATATATTAATTTACTGAGCTCTGAAATTCTGATTGCTATGTAATTTCGATTCTTAAATTGTTTCATTATGAAACATTTTCCGTTTTCTCCCTCATTTTCTTTCAAATTATTTAACAAAAAATATTTCTTTGGCCTTCAGTTCATAGTTTTGATATAAATTTGACATTGAATTTACAAATTCAATCAATGATTTGTATTGCTCAACAACAATCGGTAAATCATTTTCAATGGGTTGTAACTTTAAACTAGTAGCATTAACACGTTTTAAAATAGATTTTCAAAATTTCATCATAAGAGCACATTCGAGACGATTCATTTGATTGTTAATATTTTGAGCTTGGCTTCTAACTTGAGAAGATACTGTTTCATCTTCTGATATTTTTTTTAAATAATTTTCTTTAGACAATCCCTCCCAGTTTTCATACAGAGCTTTGCATGCATCATGCGGACAAGACCATCTTGTTTCGAAAATATTTTTTATGGTTCGCCCTTTTAAAATAGTAGTTAACACTAACCAAGGACTTGTTGAAAAAGAAATTAAATAATTCTTATAAAAAATTGAAAAAGGATGCTGCATCTCGGCAACAATCTGCCGCAAGTATAATTTTTGTTTTTCTGTTTTGTTTTCAATTTTTGATTTCATCTTTGTACTTTTTTCTTATATTAAAGAATTTTAATGAATTTTTAAAAAATGTCTGAAATTATTTTAATACATTTAGCGACATATACTCGGAAATAACCATCTCTATATTAGTCTATCTTACTACTTATGAATAATGTTAATGTATATTCATGTTTAATTCTGATTTTCTATTACACAATTTAATTATAATTTTCAATAAATATAAAATTAATTTTGATTATGTGAAAAAAATTATGCCTCATAAAATTTTCCAAGAAAAATCAAATTGCGTTGAAAACGTCCTTATTCGATTGGCGCCCCTAGGCAATTGCCTAGATTTGCCTATTAGTAAAAACGCCCTTATACATCCACCTTGGACTAGGCGCAGATATGCAATTTTTAGTTTTGCCACAGTTTGGTTGGACATTTGTGTTCCATTAGTTTAAATATGAAAGTGCGTAATATAATAACTAATATAACATAAATGTGCAATCAAACAGTGTGCAAAATTAAAACTTCATGTCTGCGCCTAGCCTACAAATACGCGTATCTGTATGGTAAGGAAAATAAAGGAAAATATTCGACTATTTTCACTAATATAACCTAAGAGTTTGAACTAACGAAAACTGGGCAATTTATAGTGTAAGATACACAAAAAACTGTACATTTATTTTTCTACGGAAAATACATTAACAATTTATATGGAAGCAGTATGAAATTGCTGGCACTGTATATGATAATGATAATGCTATAAACTGTAAGTGTTTATATTGAGTAAGGTACTAGCTTTTGTTTTGCAACAACATTTTCTAACCTCGATCAAATTTGCTTATTTTACTACTATCATTAGACGTTATAAACGTCGACTTTTACAACTATATTCTTTAAACCTTTAAACATTTAAAGGTTGTAAGAGTTTAATATTAGTTTATATAAATACTATAGTTGTTCCGGTATATATAGTCATACTACATATCAGCTTAGAATTATGTATCAATACTAAATGTTGTTAAAATGAAGTTTTATGTGAAATAATGATTGCATAAAATGTAATAAGCAAATTTTCAAAAGCTTTCTTTAAAATAAAGAAAACACCAAATAAAAGATTCACACATATACGATTCGATAGGTTATTTGAGGTGTTTATAAGTAAAAAATAGTACGAGTATGATGAAAAAAAAAAAAAAAAATTAAAATGTGAATTCAGGAAAATTTTCCTTAATTAAACATCTACACATACATATGCACATCCCATTTTGCTACAATAAAAATATATTCTAAGGAAATGAAACGTATTTGAGATAGGAGTGTTTTGAGAAAGAAAAATTAAAACTTTCTTTAAAGTTTTAATTAGAAAAAGATAATCACTAGGAGGCTTTTGTATAAAAATCCAAAAAGAAAATTTTAACTCCCTCTTCTTCTTTTGTTAATTTTATTTTTCTTCCGAAAATATTTAACTCGTGACTATAAAACAATCGTTTATATTCGTAAGTATGCGCTGACTCTACTGAGGGTTAAATTTTTGATTTTGATCTTTTATAATTGTTCAAAACGTTAATGGAGGTTTTTTTTTTTTTTTAAAAAAAAACAAAAATAAAAAAGAACAGTCAAAAAATTCAGAAGGAAAAAGAAAAAGAAAAACTTTGGTGGTTTTTGTTTCTTTTTTTGTTTTTGTTTTATATTTCCTTTAAAACTGTAATTTCGGTATGAGAACGGATTAAACAAATTTTAACAAAAAAAAATTTAATTGTTCTTTAATAAGTTTTTGGTATATAAAAGAATCTGATGGTGTGTTTGTGTGTGTTTGTGTTACTTTGACTATATTTTTAATAATAATTAATGCTTATTGAAGAGAAAAACAGCGAAATACAAAAAAAAACAAAAAAACATAAAAACGTGGGGGGTTGATAATCTAAAAAATTAAACTATGAGTTTGAATCGGTTGGATTAGTTAAGACATGTTGAAAGAATCGTATTAGTAATCGTAAGGTTTTTCAATCGTATTGCAAAAATCATAAATTGGGATAGGGAGAAGGTTTTTAAAAGTGTTTGAATATGTGAAATACAACGTTGAATCATATCAGTTGTACAAAGAAATAATCTGAGCGAAAACAGTCAAATATTAAAACAACTTCTCAAAATCGTCGATATGAAACCAGCGGAAATATGATGTAGAGGGATAACACATTTTCCTTGGAATGACTGAAGAATATTAAAACTAAATAATATGTGATCGAACTTAATGGATGACAATAATGTGTAGTGGCAAAGTTTTTAAGATTTATAAAGAAAAATACTGGACCTGCTTATACCTTTTTTTAGGAGTAGACTAGCAGGTCAGACTATTACGTTTCTCTAAGTATAAGTAATCAAAATTAATAAAGAAAAAATTAAAGTAAAACAAAAAATTTCAAATATAGCTGAAATATTTTATTTTATTGATTATATATTATTCTTCATTTTACTGTTAAATATAGTGTATATCAGTAAGGGATATACATAAACTAGATTATAAGAAAATGACAAAGTACAGCGATCTTATTAAAAATTAAAACTATTCGGGTGTTCATTCAAATTTTAAACCAAAAATCAATATTTTTTCAGGAAATTTTTTAAGACAGGATTCAAGTCTGTGTGCAAGTTTGACAGGTTAGAAACAATGACTCATTATAATACCTACCAATGTACAAATGTCACATCTTTTCAATGGCAGTAGGTTAAGAGAGCGTTTCTTGTTCGTCCAAGAGACTATATTTGTTTGTTTATGCTTGATCTATTACACCATTTGCCATTTGAAGCTGTCTTGCTGCTTTGTGAAACATTACATTACAGCTGTTTCAGATTTCAATTAGTTCAGATTATGCAATAATTAATAAACAAATCAAATTAATTGAATTACAAGTTACAAGAGGTGTACCTAGATTACTTCGTTATGGGAGGATTTCTAAGGTTGTGCGTAATTCCACTGTGACTTGGCAACCAACATAGATGTATTTTGAATCGATCCGCCTTGACGTTTAGAGAACTATAACAGTCTGACACTGTCTTTCAATTGACAGTAATCGATTTTAATGATTTTATTGCAACTTGACTGTCTAAAAGAATACAGATATTTCTAGCAGATAATACGCTATATCTCAGTCAGTCTTTAAACTTAAACCGTCTGAAGCACGTGAAGTGTTTTAGTAGGTTAAGTTCCCTGATAAAACATTCTGTCATTCATTTTAGAACCATTAGTGTAAAAAATCATTGCGCGCCATGTATTTTCCGTAATACACGTATTATTCTTTCAGCTTTCTCTGGGTGAAATACCGGTCTGATATGACATGTAAAAGAAGTATTTTGTGAGAGTATGGTCTATGGTTTCCTTAAATAAATTTTTGGGCTTTTTATAATAGATAAGTGACTACCTAATTGTGATGTTATAATATTTATAACGAGTTTCAGAATAATTTTAGGATTTCATTATTTTAACAGCTGTCTCGCCTCTTCTTTCGCTGAAATATATAAAATAGATGAATATCTACTAGAGATGGACTTAAAAATAAGACCGAATTAGTAAAAGTTAGCGGTGGATTTGAAGGTGAAAAAACAAATTACTTTTAAAATTATTTTGGATCAATGTAGGGAATAGCTAAAACGGAAACGTTATACAGTTAGCAGTAATTATGTTTTTTTTTTTAACTAAATCATACTAATTTCAAAGATTTTCATGAAAACATGAATGTTTTCTGAATTGTAATGAGAGGTTATAATTTAATATACGCTCTCTTCTTTTAAAAACTCAAAATATGAACTTGAATTTAATTATAAATAACCAACAGGGGCACCTAGTTTTATATTTAATTTAATACATTTTATTTTATATTCTATTTGTATTTTATAACTTACCATGACCGCTCTTTTTTCCATTAGCCTTACTTTTTGATTTTCTTGGATATAAATGTATTTTGCTTTGTCCACAGCCCATATTTTTTTAATTTATTTTATTTTAATGCTATTCAAATTTTATTCTTAATTAAATTTTTTATATATTATATTTTTTTTTTTTTTTTGAATATGATACTGACATCTAATTAATACTATTTATCTTTTTTAAAAAAAAAAAATATTAATTTTAATAAAAAAAAAAACAAAATTAAAATTAATAAAAATTTTGATTATTTTATTCTATTACAAAATGTTTAAGTATAAAATATACGTATATGAATTAATGGATTAAACTGGTATATTAAATTACAAGTTGTGTCAAAATTTAGTTGAAACTTTTTTTTTTTGGTACAAATGAGTAAATTTGAACAAATTAATTAGTAAATTTTAAAATTTACTAATTTTTATTTTTATTAATTTCATGATTTTTTTAGATTTAATTTTTTTAATAAATCTAATTTAATTTTCATTTTAAAATTTTTTATTATATTATATATATATATGTATATATATATTTTCTTTTAAATTTATTTTAATTCTTCTCTAACTTTAAACTTAATTAACAAATTTAATAATTTTTTTTTTTATTATTTTAATAGAATTTGGCACACACAATTTTGATTATATACACTTTAATTTTTTATTTATTTTATTAATTTTTTATTTTTTTTTATTATTAAATATAATTTTTTATGAAAATAATACACACATACATCCAAAATGTAAATAAAAATCTGATATCCTTCCTTGTTATATTTGTTTATTTAATATTATGAATAATGGTGTCTAATGGTGTCGCTGACATCAGTTCAAATGCAGGCAGACAGATATTTGTTGTTGTTTTTGTTTTGTAGTAATATTAGTATAGTAGCGATAGTAGTGGTACAATAGTAGACTAGTAGTAGTGGTGATAGTATATTAGATGTATAGTAGCAGCAATAGAAAAAAGAAACAACAAAATAAAATTATAGATGCCTTTTACGTCATCCCGTCATTAGGGAAAGGTAACCTAAAAAAAATAATAAAAAATATATTAGAAAATTTGTTTTAATGTCAAGCCTTATTTTTTAATATTGTAGATTTAAAATACAAATAATATGTGTGAGTATCATATCAAAATAAAAATATATAGTATAATAAAATATGGTTAAGTTTTTAATAAAATAAGTACACAATTGGAATTCTGTGCAATTGCACAAAAATAGTTTTATTTAAAATAAGTTTAGGTTAATAACATCGTTATTTGAATTCATTAGGATAGTTTAAGCGGCCGATAACCGAGTTTTCCAAATTCACATACTCTCGTCGTTCAATACAGAATAAGTGGCAGGGTTGTTTGTAACAATCTTTTTTGGTGGTTTAATGATTTCAACTAAATCTTCAATTTACAACAAAATAAAATATGTTGATACAGATGCAATAGCCACCAAAAATTATAATGGTAAACAAAAATTAATAATAATCATTTTTTTAAATAAATTTAATTTCATATCAGCATATTTTTTTATTTCAGTTTTGGGTACCTACAATGTTTAAATTAAAACAAAAAAATGTACTTTGTAAAAGTTTCTTATTTTTTAGCGTAGAATCCGAATTTGCAAAAAAAAGTACCCCTTCCCATTTAAAAATCTCGATTTCGGCTATTTTCAGCGATTTTTGGTCTTAAAATCCCGATTTGCGGTTATCCCCGGAAGTTGAAAATATCACCAATTGATAGTGCACCCTCGTTTTTTTTGAGAATTTTTTTTTAAATTTTTAAATAACGGCTCTTTTCCCTCTTTAAAAGCTGATACGCATGCTCTGGCACATCCGGTATAAAATAAATAGGTGTTTCAACTCTGACTTAATATTACAATATTATTATTATAAGATATTCTAGTAAGATATATAAGATGTTCTAGTATTTTATAATTTAGAAGAAGAAAAAAATATAAAAAAAAAACAAATAAATAAATAAAAGAGGACAAAAAATAAAAGAAGACAAAAACTTGTAGAATTGTCAATTACACAAAGTATTAATAGATATAAAATTTACAGAAGCTAAAAGTTGACATTTTTATATTTTTGTTGAAAAATATTTGGATAACTGAACTCTATATTGTATAATATCGGCATTACTATATCATTCCATTTTGTATAAATAAATTACAGTATACCATTATTAATGTTCGAAGAAGTATTCTACCTAAGGTACTGGCAATACGGTACAAAAAACCGACTTAGAATAAGAACATTCAAATATAAGAATCACAACCTAAATCTACAATTTTATTTGGGATTTGGATTTAGTTTTGTATAGTTAATATATGTGACAGCACATACGTCTATAATGTAAAATACTTATATATGTATATAACAGCAGTTTCAACAGTTTTCTCAGTTTTGATTTTGAATTTTGAGAACTAAATTATTAAATTCTGTTTTAAATCCAAATCCCAAAATCTAATCTGGAAAAGAGCCCAGTTAATGTAGAAGATATTAAGAGCATATTTTTTTTCTAGTTTTTATTTTAAATAATAATATTACTGTCATAATTTTTCTCTACATCACTGTACTGTATATCCTATCTGTGGGCCATAGGACGGAAACTTTCTGTTATAAATTTATAAATGAGACATTTGGACCCTTACTGGATTATTGCAACATTGAAATGTCATTAGCTGTTTTTCATATATTCAGACATTGGCACTGGGTTTGATTACATTATGTTGACGATGTTAAATTAGTTGTTTGGTTTTAGATAGCAATTACTTGTAGTGCACATACTTTTTGTATAATAAATTTCAAGTTGGGTCAACCGTGTAGACAAGACTTGTGCAACTTTCAGTTGTAAATAGTTCATTTCATGCCAAGAAGTTAATGGCTGTTTTCATAATATATAGTTAGTATGGAAGTAGTTATATTATCAAACTGTCAACCTTTATTCTGAATTTGTAGGTATGTTAATGTAGAAAGTAATTAAAAAAAAAACAAATTGGTAATAAATGGTTCAAAAAATCAACACTGACAAATAAGATTTAACATTGGTTATGATAAAACATTTGCTAACCAGCAATAACATACAAAGGAGCAACACATTATTTTGGTTGTTGAAACTAACAAAATATTTTATTATAATTGGCTGGTCTATTAACAACCCCTAAGAAGTTAAGAGGCATTTATTAAAAATTTCTCATTAGATTAGGTTAATATCTATAAAGTTCAAGCCAAAATGGGATAAGACTAAAGCTGGATTTTCATTGAGCAATATTTAGAGTCTCAAAAATTTGATTGGCTCTAAAAAGGGATATATCGGGGATATCGGGGATATTCTCACAAAAATTGGGGATATTTTCAAAAAATTTAGGATATTATACTTTGATAAAGTATATTTTTAAAATACCGGGGATAGTTTCTTTATGTCGGCAACACTGTTTTTATCAATTTTTTGAGTAAATGTATATAAAAAAAATAGTTTTTTTTCAACAGATGGTTTTGACGGTTGAATTATTGTTTTTTTTGTGTATAAAGTAAATTTCCATAGAGAATTTATTTTATTTATTTATTCATTTTATTTCGTACATATACATGAGACGGTAAGTCTCTATAGGAGTATATAAAGTATAATGTGTAGCAAATTCATAATTCTTAAAATTCATTTAGAGAATTCTTTGTAGCGGTAAATTTTTTTCTTACATAAAAATTCAATAAGCTATCTCGCTTTTTTGAGATTTTAGATATTGCTCAATGAAAAACCAACTTAAGTAATAGTTTTGAAAACTACTTAGCGTCACCTTTTGTATAAATATTATTCTATTTCTAGATTAAATTGAAAATATTTTCAGTGCAGAAAGGTTCCAAAGTTTCAAAGTCAGGACTATCGTTGTTAAGACTATATAGTAGCATTCATCTTAGTTTATGTTATATCGATATCTAAAGACACCTTTCAGTGAATGCAACTCTAATTCAGGGTGAATAGTCTTTTTTTAGCTAAGTCAAGCTAACTGTTGTTATGGGAAGCTTTCATCGGAAGTTTTCAAAGTATAAAAATGAACTAGTATGCCCCGGCTCCTCGAAACTCGAGGAAGTTTGGTACAAAATCTTACTCAATATTTCATTATGAATTGTTTTCCATCAATTTATCGGGGACGCTATATGATTGTTTTTTATTGATTTATCTTAGACAACAACCGAATATGTAATAAAAAGAAATATTTAACTCAAACTTAAATTTTTAAAAGATACTTAGTGTTGCTACGTCTCCTTTTTAATATATGTCATTTTAATGAATATTAATAAAAGACACACAACTTGTACCCGAATTTTTTCAATTTCAGACTAATATAAAGATGGTATCAAAAGTTTTAATATATTATAACAAAAAAAAAATAAAAAATAATTATTGAATAAGGTTTTTACTATACTGTTTTCCCTTCAAAACTTAATATTAATATCAATGTCTTTTTTTTGTTTTATGCTCTTGACACTGACACTAACTTAGGTATAATTACCTTTTCGTGCTTACGTACTGTAGTACTTTTCATAACTACGATATTGCATTTATATACAACCTACAGCAGTACCATTTATTCAAAATTTAAAATATTTCACTGTAAAGAGAATATCTCTAAACTCTGTAAAAAACAATATCTATTTAAAAGAAAATAAGTATATTGAAGGAAATAAATGAATTGAATTGATTAAGTTTGAATCAACAAATTGCCATTCATACCATTTTAATTAATAACTTAACGTTGTATAATAACTTTAAGTTTAATGGTTCATAGTTTTACGTTTTTTAGTTTTGAACTGACATCTAGATACTTGATGCTTTGTAAGATTTTAAATATAGTTACATCAGATTTTGTTAGTTGTGTTATGATAGCATCGAATGGCAAATAGACGAAGTCTGTTACTGCAAAAATGTCTTTACTTGAAATAAATAGTTAATTTGAATTCTTGTTTTTTTTTCTTTGTTTTTGAAAAACACACACATTTATACAATACAATTTCATTACGTCTAATTAAGTAAAACTATAAAGTTTTTATAATAAAAATAACCATATTATCCTGTATTTGCATAAAAGTGATATCAAACATATATTTTAAAAATAAATTGTTTACTTTTATATTTACCGGCTACTATTTCTATTTACTACGCATCCGTTATGTATAAAGATTAAAAATATTACAAAAATAACTTTTAAAAACCTAAAAGAAGTTGTTCTGGAAACCTGTGGAATATCTGAATTCACAAAGAAAAAAAATATGATTATTTAAGGTCTCTACGTGGTGCAATAAAAAATGCAATCATTTGTCGGTGTAAAAATTTGATATTAGGTGTTCCAGTTGGTATGTGAAATGTGAGTAAGGTACAATATTAAATTGTTCAAAACCGTATTATTTTTAATATGTGGGTAAATGGGGTTGAGCAGAACAAAAAATTCGAATAAAAGAAATATTCCTCATAGTTCAATTAGTTATGTTCAATACAAAGACAATAACTGAAAACATGGGATACAATTTAAAATGTAGGGTATTGAACTCATGTTTAATGTGGTCTAATTAAATAATATAGACAATTGTTTTAGTGTTAGAATTAAAATCAAAAGATAGTTCTGTCTGAACTGTTGTCGAATTGAGCTCTCAATTTTAAATTTAAAATTTATATAGTGATATGAGGGTCAAAAACAAGTAGTATTCAAGTGTTTATTCAACATGTGTGTCAACTTTATTTAAAAAAAAAACCATTGATATAGAACATTTGACATATTCATTCAGACATTGTTTTGAAAATTGTACCATACTTCGAAGAAACTTCGAAATAACATTTTTTTTTTTTCCAGATAGTAGTAAATCATCGAAAAAGGCTTCAGGGACTACCTCTTACCGGGGAAGGCAGTTTGAAGGACTGTGGGACTTTAACCCACTAAAAACTCCTATCATTATTGCAACATTAAAACTAGTCTTATAAACTAAGCAATAATTTACATTTAACTCAAAGAAACTAAAATACCTTTGATCTACCAAAATCCAATAAGGTTTTAACCTAACTCAAGTGGTCTTGTTCGTTTTAGTCGCTTAACAAAGTTTTGATTGTCAATTAAGTTAGAAGCTTCGTTATTGACATGTTGGATCAGCCGAGTTTTATGCCGTGCAGCGCATTTCATTATTTCGTCTTTTATACATGAGATCTTCAGATCTCGATGAATATTGGCATTGCGAACATACCATAGAGCGTTGACTATGTTGCGCAGTATCTTATTTTGGAACGTTTGGATAGTTTGAATACCGTATGCCAGTCTTTCAATATTTGATTATACATCAAAACTTTGTTATAGGTCGAGACCGTAGAATTCCGCCCAATCAGCCAGCATATTTCTCTATATTGGAACTAACATATTCGAAATAACATGAAGAAAATTTTAGTTTATGAAAACTGGGGTTATGATGATAGTACAAGTATATTATTTTTCTATATTTCAATTTTAACTTGGCCATATAAGTATAACTGTAAATATTTTCAATTACAATAATTATTTTTATGATCACAAACATAACATGAAGCCTAGAATAAGATTTATATTTGTATTTTTTATATTATGTTCTATTTTAATACATTTTCTGGTTTATTTTTTTTTTAACTCTAGTAAATATACATATATATTAACTTTCACTTTAATCTTAAATCAATAACGAATTTTTGTTTATGAAGGGCCCCAAAAAAGATAAAACAAAAAAAAAGTAAGAACGGAATGAAAAAAGCAAGAAAAAAAATGACAAGACCTAAATATAACACTATATTGTTTTTCATTATTGTCATCTTCTTTGTTTTTTATGCTACCACCTTATATATACGTTTAAAACCTCAATCTATTCTTAAATTTTTCTCATATTTTTTTTTATTTTTTTGCTTTTTTTTTTTGTTCACCCTACTTTATTTTTTCAAGTCTATGTATCGTATATATATATATATATATATATATATATATATATATATATATTCAGGTTTGTTTCCAAACTTACTCATCTATGTATGAATTTAGGTAATTCATGGTTCCAATTCTCATCTGTTTTTAAATGTCTTCCTTCTATTTAAAAACATTCTATTGACTATACATTCGCACACACATTGAAAGTAAGTATACATGTACAATTGCAAAAAAAAAAAACGTTATGTATAAAAATAAATTCCTAAAAATAGTAAAAAATATAAAAATTTTGGGCCACACTGTTGACTATTCATTTTAAGAGTGTTGTCGTTTGATTTCATTTGTTCCATATTATTTCACATTTTATTTCATTTTATCATATAAAATTTACAGTTTTAATAATATGAAATGTAACGGGGTATAGAAAACTCTTTCAAATTCATTGAAAATGATGATTGCTTATGTCATTTTCTGTTTTTTGTTTGTAGCTTACGAAATTCTATGGAACGAAGTAAGTATATAGAAATACTTATGTGCTGAACAAAAATATATAATTAAATTTTTATCAATAAAATAATCAGAAAAAAACAGGGTGTTTCAAAATTTATAACTTAAATTAAATTTTTTTCTTTGTTTTAAAGAATTTAATTCAAATTCTCAAAGATATAAAAATACAATAGATTATCCTCTCTGCTGCTATGCTGTGAAGTATCCGCAATCAGAAAAATTCCTTTCTCAACTGATATGACTTCTAGTATGCGTCCTTCAAATTAAAAAAAAAAAATATTTTTATAATGCGTTCGATAGTTACGAAAGCAAGCAGGAAAAATAGAAATTTGAATGTGATTAATTTTGTTATGGATAGAAAATCACTTTTAAATTGGGATAGAAAATTTTCTATACAAATCATAGGTGATTATTCTGTTTGTGTTGTTTATTATGTTACAGACCCATATTCTGAACAAAGGAGTTTTTCATTCAAAAAAGAACTATAATAAACAGATTATAGTAACTAGTTGTCAGTAACTAATTAATAAAATATTATGAAAAATCTCAAACGCAATAATTCGAAACAGAATGAAAAGGAAAAAGAAAATCCCTACGAGCGAACAAGTACATACATATTCAAAAATGTACAAAAGAATGCCTGAATTAAAGTACTACTATTGAAACTGGAAAAGGAAACACATCGGACTGGACAAAAGGTACAAATTAGAAATAGAATGCTTAAGTTAACTTTTAGTCAAGAAATGAACGAGCACCTTAAAAATTTGGCAAATATATTCAAATAATTATGCTTTACGATAATTTCTCTATTAAATATTAAATTAAAAATATTTGCAACGTATTTTCCTGGAAACTCTTCAAAATGCCTGAAACAAAACTGCAAATTTTCAAAAGACAAAAAGCATATACAGAGTACGTTCAAGTCGGACCTTTTAAGATTCTCACGAATACAAGAAGAATACATATTAGGTGGGGACTTAAACTGTCGAAATAAACTTTGGGGCTGTCTACGTGCTAACTCTTGGGGTAATATACTTAATGACTTGTTAACAACGGACAGATTTAAAATACTATTTCCAGCAGAACCAACTTATATTCCTTTTAGCAACAGAAATAACCCATCAGTGCTGGATATATTTCTTACCAATAGGTCCAATATGATGGAAGTTCCTGAAACTATAACTGATCTACAATCTGATCACCAACCGGTTTTTCTCAGTTTGTCAGAAAAATTAATAACAAACGAACACACCCATTTAGATTATTCTAAGGCTAATTGGAATGTGTTCCAAAAATTCTTAACTAAAGAATTAAATAATCCTGGCAACTCTTTATCAATTAACTATAACTTAACCAAAAATGATATAGATAATATGATAGCAATGCTGAATAATAAAATTCATGAAGCAATAAATATTGCTGTTCCAAGAACATGTAAAAACTTTCATTCAACGAGGTTGCCAGATAACATAACTAGTCTAATTAAACAAAGAAATGTTATCAGAAGGAAATGGTTAAGAAATCGTTTACTTATCTACAAAGCTCAAATAAGTTTTTTAAATGAAAAAATTAATGAAGAGATTACTCTTTTTCGCAATGAAAAGTGGAATGGAAAACTAAAACAACTCAACAAAGCTTCAAAACCCTTTTGGAACATAATAAAAGTTATTAAAAATAAACATCAAGTGATGCCACCACTTAGTTTTAACAATGAAATGTACCTGACACATCTTGAAAAGGCTAATCTGATAAGCAAACAATTAGAAAAAAAACATCAACTCACTGATTTGTTCTCCGATAGTTATACAAGCAATTTAGTAGACTCGTGTAGTAGACAGATTGAAACTATTAACTACTCTTTAAAAAACTCAGAGCTAATCAAAAATTGCGAAGTTAAAAATATCATAAAAACATTAAAGAGGAATAAATCTCCAGGTTTGGATGAAATCTCAAACATTTGTATTAAAAAACTGCCTAGGAAAGTAATTGGCTACTTAGTAAATATTTTCAACAAATGCCTAGAAATTGGCCATTTCCCAGATGATTGGAAAATCGCGAAAATAATTCCAATATTAAAACCAAGCAAACCACCTAATCATCCGGATAGTTATCGCCCGATAAGTTTATTAAAAACATTCTCAAAAATCTTCGAAAGATTAATAAAAGATAAAATAGTTCACTTTCTTGACCGCAAAAACATTTTACCTAACGTTCAGTTTGGCTTCAGAGCGGAACATAGCACACTACATCCTCTCCTTAGAGTAAAAAATTTTATAAAAAATAACCTTAGTCAAGGCAAGTCAATTGGTATGGTAGTATTAGATATTGAGGCTGCTTTCGACACAGTATGGCATAAGGGTCTAATACATAAGCTTAATGTAATCGGTCTTCCAATATTTTTAATCAAAATCATACAAAACTTCCTGAGCAATAGAAATTTCTGCGTTTCCATTAATAACATTACATCAGAACTAAGACCTATAGCAGCAGGTGTCCCACAAGGCTCTGTATTAAGTCCTGTTTTATATAATATTTATACTCACGACATTCCTTTAATAGAGAACAGCTCTATCTCAATTTACGCAGATGATACTGCCATATATACTTCGAACTCCTCCCCGCAAATCGTTATATCAAATTTGCAGATGTACCTAAATAACCTAAATGACTATTATTACAAATGGAAAATAAAATTAAATTCAGAAAAAACAAATGCTATATTTTTTACAAAAAAGAGAAAAACCTCCTTGTTGCCACAATCCAATCTCTTTCTTAACAACACTGAAATAAAGTGGGTGGACACCGTAAGATACTTAGGCTTGCACCTAGATAAAAAGTTAACGTTTCAATATCATATATATAAAACAATTGACAAAATTAACATGACCATAAAAATACTATACCCATTTATAAATCGGAGATCATTTCTATCTTTAGAAAATAAAATAATAATTCTAAAAACTATTTTTTTCCCAATTTTAACATATGGAGCGCCAATATGGGCCACTTGTGCTAAAACACATAGAAATAAATTACAAATTTCACAAAACAAAATACTAAAGCTAATGATGAACTTACCATTTTATTTTTCAACGAAAAAGTTGCACGATAAGACCAATGTGAATATGGTTGACGAAAATATTAATATTATAAAAGAGAAATTTAATAATAAATTGCAATATTCAAACAATATTATGATACAAAACTTGTATGTAAATTTGTAAATACATATAGATAATAAATTAAAATAAATATATATCTTAGTAGTAGTTAGGTTAGTTATGTTTTTAGTTTTCAGTTTAATTAAATGTAAGTTTTATCTAAAAAAAAAAAAAAAAAAAAAAAAAATTATTTGGATAAGGTTTTTACTATCCTGTTTTCCCTTAAAAATTTAATATTAATATGAGAATGTACCAGTTATTTAAAATTTAAAATGTTTCAGCTGTAAAGAGAATATCTCTAAACTCTGTAAAAATCTGTGTATTTAAAAAAAAAAAAATGTATATTTAAGGAAATAAATGAATTGAAATTGAATATGCTTTACGATCACCAACAAAAAGGAAGTGGGTGGGGAAACTAACACATATATTTTTCACAATAGAATAACGTTTTTTTCAATTAAAAACATTTTTAAATCCAAATTTGTGTAATCCAAATTCAAATTGTATAAAATATTTTTCCGACCAGTACTTAACTTATGATAGGGCAAGAATTGGATGCTAATTTAATCAATAGAAGAAAAACTGAACCAGTTGAGAAGACATGTTTTTTTTGAAATGCATAGAAGAGGTACAACATACATTGAACAGTACCAACGTTATACAAAAAACTTTATCTATATCGAAGTATATAAGAATCAATATACTAAAATGAGCAGAGCGGGGCATCTGGAACGCATACCATAAAATCAAATTCTCATAAAAGTACTTTATGGAAAACTTTATGGAAATAATACAGTTAGATGACCTACCCTGAGATAGCTTTATGTTGCTTCAACACAGCTGTCACTGCTCAATATCAAAAACTGAGAATAAACTGCACGGTTTCGAGAACCATTGAGGAAGCGCATAGAAGAGAACAAGACTTAATTTGATCTGTACTGCAATTGAAATAATAAGAAAAATCCTCGAATAAAACAAAAATGTCCAGTAAGAATTGTAAATTACAAAATATTATTTTAAAAAGCCTCTTATAAACCAAAGTGTTTAATCCTACGATTTCCTACTTCAATACTTATTACAGAAATTTTATTGTCATAAAATTCTCAGCTCCTGCAAAACAATATTCCCCAATGTGTTTATATGCTTTTATAATTTTTTTATACACTCTGTATTTTTATATTAAATATCCAACAAATATATTATGCTTACTAACGGTAAATACCACCTTTTGTGAATATTCGAGTATTAATAAACTCCTCTTGTTTCTTATTGAAATATTCATACCATCTATACATCCTCCTCTATATATACACATATTTACAGAAGTACATATGTGTGCATATGTAAATAAATGAATATTACATGAATATTAAAAAATATATATTAAACAAATATTTACTGACATATACAAACACACACACATGTACTTTATTATAAATATTCACAAAAGGCAAGTTCATATTTATGGGTGGTTTGACAAGACAACTTCGATTCTATTCTTTCTGATCCTTTTACACAAAAAAAAACAAAAACAACAAAATAAAATAAAAACAAAAACGATAAAAATAAAAATGAAAAAGAACAAACAAGGAAACAAAAAACGGCAAAATTAAATTAAATTAGATAGAGACAAAGAGCGAAAAAAAAAAAATTAAAAATAATTTCCTCATATAAGAAATTCTAAAAATCAAATAAAGGGAAGAAAAATTTTCAAACTCCTTCAAATGAATATTATTTTTTTGTGTTATACCATATGGAACCATAATTTTGAAAGAAGAAAAATTCAGTAAACTGACAATATGGACGTCCAGTGCTATCTTGTTTTTTGTTTTTCCACATGACTCAACAAATTCAAGGAATTCCAATCTGAAATATGTGAAAACGAATATGGGAATAAATTAGATTACGAAAAAATGTTTTATCACTTAGAACAATTATTTATTAATATGGTTAGGACAGGTTTAAATCTCAAAAAACAGGTTGTAGTGTTTACATATTCTTTCTTTATGCTTTCCTTTAAAAATTAAACTTTGAAGAAACCGGAACGCGCTGGCATATTAGAAGAAAATCATTATTTTCGATAACAAAAACTCGTTGAACAAAATGACAACTTTTTAAATTGAAATGAGAAAATGAGTTATTATGAACTTCTGATTATCGAATACAATCATCTTCAATATTTTTATATGTTTCAGCTGGCAAAACCATTCTAAATTGACATATTACCAAGTTATATATAGAATAGCAAGTATCGCGTTCTATATTCAATCAATTGTTGTTCCTTAGGTCTGGGCATTTTTCATTTCATGGCCGAAAGGCTAATATTAGAGAGCTAAATAAAGGCTAATAAAACGTAGTCTTTCCGTTCTGGTCAATCTTATAATATCTTAACTTTGTAATAAGTCATTACAAGCGATGGCAAGCCGGGTTTCTGAGATAAGATTCTTGATAGCCATCTATGAAAATCATTTAGATCAGTTTTTTCTATAATGTATTTGGAGGGAAAAATATAATACTACTATATCAGTCGTACAGAGATGATGTAAACTTAGTTCAAAAATTCAAATTAAAACGGTTCATTAGCTAAGCTACTTATTTGGAACCAGTGGAAGAAAATGCTTCAAAGGCAAATCTTCGAATTTTAACCTGAGAATCTATAAAAATTTGCATATATATATGCCAGAACTTGTCATTCTTTACCATACAGGAAAGGAATAGAATTAACGTTTCAAAATCACTTTCATCTCTTTAATATGACCATTACAAAAATAGAATAGAAAAGTTATTTGCGCCCATAATTCTGGATGTCAAAATTACCAATGATTTGCTACATTTGATTTACTAATAGGTGCGTAGTTTATTGAATCACTGAAAGATCTTTCAATATCTTATAAAATTACATATGTGGATTTGCAACATAGAACAATAGTACAACTATATTTTATTTTATTTTTTAATGTTTGAATGGATCTTACAAGTACAACAATAAATCTAGGTAATAATGTAGAAAATTTTGTGAAAATTTTTGTTATCGTAAAACCAATTGTCAGTATTGATACTAAATTTGATTTTAAATTTAGTTTTCATTTTTTAAAAGAAAATAATCAAAAATGTTGCGATTAAACATCAAATCCAGTAGGATCATCAACATTATCTTATAGCAATAGAGCTTCGGGTTAGTTTTGACCTCCTTTATCACTGTACTCCTTAAAAAAAAGGTCAATCATGCTTGTTTCGATTTTGAAGAGTTTAAACATAATTTCAGAAATTTGAGCAAAAATTGTCAGAAATGTGGTCGCACGCATTCCGTAGTAGATATGGGGGGGGGGAAGAAAATGATGAAAAAAATCGAGTAGATTTTATTGGTATAATAGAAAAATCTATAGAAAATTGTTATGTGATATAATGTAAAACTCATATATGATATTTTGCTTTTTTTTTTAAAAGCCGAAAATTGTTTCTGCAATTTGAGCACCCATTTTTATTGTCTGAAGGTGGGTTTTAGCTGTCTAACATTTTCAGATTTTAAATATTTTGTTGGCTCTAAAAACGCGGATAAAACGAAATGACATTATTTTATATGATGGCTTAATGTGTACAACAAGAACGGTAAATTCCATTTACTGATGGAGATAATTTTACAAAAATTGAGAATATTTTAAAAAAATTTGGGATATTTTTCAAACTAGGTTGTGATTGTATACTTTGATAAAGTATATTTTTAAA
The DNA here is from genome assembly GCA_963942445.1 of Argyra leucocephala. Taxonomy (NCBI): domain Eukaryota; kingdom Metazoa; phylum Arthropoda; class Insecta; order Diptera; family Dolichopodidae; genus Argyra; species Argyra leucocephala. The sequence goes on from OZ012679.1 coordinate 129,725,966, forward strand.
ATATCGTGGATACTTTCTTTATATAGTCAAAACTTTTTTAACGATTTTTTGAGCAAATGTATGTAAAAATAAAATATATTCTTTCAACAGATGATTTTGACGGTTTAAATTGCTTTTTTCTATATAAAATAAATTTCCCAAATAAAAGATTATGAAATGCTTTGCAACGACCTATTTTTTTCTTACATAAAAATTCAATATATCTCCACTTTTACAGCCAACAAAATATTTAAAATCTAAATTGTTGTTGGCCAGCTAAAACCCACCTTAATTCTTTATTAAAATTCTGCAAAATTAAGTACGAAGCTATCAAAATTTCAGCATTCAGAAATTTTTGTCTTGGAAATTTTTCTTCAGAATAGTGGTGCGTATTTTTGCATAAAATTCTGCAGAATAAAATTAAAATTTTACAGTTATTTTTTTTTTTTTAAATGTATAATTTGTTGTTATTTGTGCAACATTCTAATGCCGAATTTTGCTTCCATTTTTTTTTTTTAATATTTACATTTTTAATATCAAATTATTTATTATGTTAAACCATGGAATAAACTTCGAAGTTATAATAAAAAAAAGTGTTCGCAATACCGTTTTTTAATTACGTTTGACAATTTATTAAAAAAAAAAATATTTTCGAAAATAATTTAAAAAAATATTTTATTTGGTTTTCTTGTTAATGCAAATTGAAAAAAATATTGAATATTGAAGGACATTTAAAATAAAAACTATGAAGAGAAAAATATCTGTTAGATAGTAGAATAGTCACCGTTGCAAAAATTTGTATTTACAAAAAAATAAACATGGAGCTAGCAATAACGCAAATGTCAAATTCAATTAAAAATTTAGCTGTTAGGGGTGCACTTTGTATAAAAAAAACATGATAAAAATTACGATAAAACAAAAGAAACAGGGTTGAGAACACAATTACAAAAAAATACAAAGTTAATTAGGAATTATTTGGAAATTAACCCATTAATGAGAGAGCAAACAGAGCAAAACATTGTAAATTTTGTAAAATTTATGAACAATTTTTTAATTAGGGTAAATAAAGAAAAATTCATATTTTTTCGAGTTAACCTACCCGCAGTTGATAAACTTGATGGTGCTTGTGACAACAAACAGTATACACTAACGGGTTCAGAAATAACTGTTAGTTATAATTAAGTCTAATGCGAATAACATAGTATACTGAAGTATGATTTACTTTGTATTTTTGAATTTTATATACATATCCTTAGAATTTCTTTATTTTTCTCAATTTCATATAATTTTTTATTTTATTTCTTTTTTTTTTATTTAAAATGTAAATAAATCCTGAAACTGTAAAATTTTCATTGGTTGAAATTTTTACTGCCCGCGTCTTTAATTTTGTAGAATTTTTAATTGAAAATCATAATATTTAATCTGTAAATGAAAAAAAGACGGAACAATTTCCAGAGTCATTTCTCAACCGATTTTCATTATTTTTTATTTTAAGACATTTAATATTTAAAATAAGACGTAGCGAACTCAAATATTTTTTCAAACTTTATTAATTTTGCATTAGAAATTGCAATTCAAAATTTTACCCATATAAAATTTTACACACATATCTTCACAAATGCAAAACAAAAGTAAAGTAGAAGCAGACATTTTAATTTACATTTTCATAATTCGAATAAGTCCACCGATAGATGTCGCACTATGTTATTAGATAGAATATTGAATGAAGAAATTAAATACATAAGTATGTCAATTCCAATTGTTGTCCAAGAATAAAATGGTAAAAAAAACAGAAATTATTATTTCAATAAATTGTTTCAGAACAATAAATAATGATCTGTAAAATAATGTTTGAAATGCTCGCTTTTTTTCAGCAGCTGATAATTTTTTAAAAAAATATACTATAAATGTAGTATCTATGTAATATGGACATATGCATGTTCTATTAATCATATGATAATATACAGGTTTATTATTAAGTTTTTCTCTGTGCCGCGTAAGCTGAATTATATTTGATTAATTTATTTTTTGTGCAATAATCTTAATTATTTTGTCGATATCGCATTTTCTTAACGATAACAAGCATGAAAATTAGAACTTTTCTATTTTTTTATGTTGGAGCTGTTGACATTAAGCTCATAAATCTGCTGCTAAAACGTCAACTCAGCATACCATACATAATGAAAAAAAAAAACAGTAAATTAATATATTTATTGTTATAGACCAGGTTTTGACTAAGACGAGTAGCCTAAATTTTGAGAAAAAGTAGCCCACAAGTAGCCTTTATTTAAAAATTTTGAAAATATATAAGAGTAAGCTAATTTTGTTAATAACAATTTCATTTTAACAAAAATTAAATTAAAAAGAAGAAATCATTAAAATTCATATACAAAATTGACGTGGCAAAAGATAGATAAAAAGAAAATATTTTTTGTTAGGGTGAAAAATTATTACAGTAATCATTTTGATTTATTGTTGTATTTAATCTAATATGAAAGCATTTGCAGTTGATTAAGAAAATAAATAAAATTTAGCCATATCATTTAACAAAGGTTTAATCGCAATTAATAGGAAATAATAGTAATTATTTGTATACATTTCCGATAAATTCTAAAAAAAAGTTTTTAGTTCTAAATATTGTTCTGAACAAATATTCAGTAAAACAAATTAAGCTCAATCTAGCCCAAAATTAAGAAGTAACCAGTTTAAGAATTTTGGTAACTAAATCGAGAAAAATGTAGCCCAATGAATGAATCCGGTAGCCCTGTTTAAATTTAATCTGTAAACAGCTGAAAAAATTACAGTACAAATATATGAACACTTTTACAACCGATTTTCATTATTTTTTTTTTAGATAATAGATAATTAAAAGGAGACGTAGCGAATTCAAATATTTTTTCAAACTTTATTAATTTTCAATTAGAAATTTCAATTTAAAATTTTTCCTCATGTATAAGCATAGTTCTTCACATACAAAAATTTTAATTTATCAAATTGCCGCAACTCACCCATGTAAATAATTTCTGTTTTCTCTTGCCAGAAATAAATTGAAATTTGGTTTTGCTTTTTAAATATAATATCACAAATATGGTTGTTGTCTAAGATAAATCAATGAAAAAAAATTATAATACCACTAAGAATAAATTTAAATTATTAATGAAATTATAATATGTATTAATTAATAATGAAATTGGATACCATTTTTTTATGAAACTTCCTCGAATTTCGAGGAACGAGCGAATACTATAGTTTATTTTAATTTGCAAATGTAATTTAAACAAATGTACAATAACTCATAGCATTATGAAACAGAGACGAACCATCTTTAATCACTTAAAGTATATGTTTTTGTTTTAGAATATTTAAAATAAAAAATGTTTTGATTTAAAAATTATGTCATTGAATTTTACAATCTCAGCATAACATGAATTCTATAAATAGAAAAATACTCTGATTTTGAATACAACTTGACATTTAATTTTTGGATGAAAGAGTAAACAATAATGTCAAGATTTGTTGAAATGAAAGATATATTTTAATACTCGTATGATATTCTTCTAAATAGATCCTAATACATAAACATACATACATACATATATGTACAATATAAAAATAATAATTCAGGACAAATTTGTAGTTTTCATGAGTAAAAAAGTCAACAATTTCTTTATTTCTTAAATTAAATTTGTAAATATTTGTGATTGTTATTTTTTTTTTTTCATTTTTTCCACAATTGTATAAGAGTAGCTATGCATGACTGGAAAATGTTTTTTTATTTTATTAACATTGGAATTATTATAATATAATATAGAGCTGTGCTCGGATTTGGTTTAGTATAACTAATATTCTTTTATTATTTGTATTAAGAGTTTTTCAAAAAGAGCTTGAACATTTTTTTTTGTTTTTGTGTAGGTAATTGTTTTTTTTTATTTAGGTGGAATTTCATTTGAAACAACAAACTATTGTGGGGTCAATGAACAAAACATACTCGCAAAATTAATTTTATTCGTTCTAATAACAATTTTGATGAAATTTTATGAAATAAACAAATTATCTACAAAGTATACAAATATTCCAAAACAAAGTAAATATTAAGATATATGCTAACAGAGATGATAGAGATGATAAAGATAATGTTTTGCTGATCTGAAAAAATCTTATATTAATCCAACATGTCGATGTGAAGTTGGGAAAGTATTTAAATCGATTTAAAGTCAAAATATAACTTAATAACATTTAAGATTTTTTTTTTGAAAAATAAATCTGCTCGTTAGCTACGATAAAGTTTTAATATTAATAAAGTTTTCAAAATTTTCTACGTCGTTGCATTATCAGAAAGTTTTCTATAAAGTTTAATCATAACAAAATAACCAAAATTATTAGACATATTAATTAATTTTGATCTCTATATTAATTAAAATGTCATACAAGTCTTCAACATCAAAATTTTGGTTATGTACTTTTTCATACATTAAATACGGTATTGAAATTTTCACTACATAAAGTGAATCGAAAAATATATTTTGAGTATTTTTATTTAATAAATTTTTTGCATATCAACTAAAATTAAATGTGAAAAACTACTGCATACTATTAGCAGGAACTATACGCCTTCTTATGTATTCTACTTCTATTTCATTAAAGTTCATACCAACAAATTTTATAAAATTCAATTAAAAATTCATGTCCTGACCTGAAATCTTTTAATAAGTAGTCAAATGACATAACCTGTATACAATATCGGTGGGTTTGTGCTAACACAAGAAAATTGAAAATATGCATCATAACTTAAATGTTATGAATTCTTGAGAATTGATGATTTGTTGTGCAAATCAAAAGAAGAAGTTGGTGAGATCAACATTTAAATTGAAATTAAAAGAGTGTTTCGTTCACCAACACTACTGTAACTCATCAGTAGATAATAGATATAGTAGTTTTGGGCTACATAGATAATTATTCAAATCAAATTATTTCTATTTCTTGTTTTATTAGTTTTGAAGTGTGTCAAAAAAGCGAATAGTTCGTCGTGATTCTGTCTCTAAGCGCGAAATTTGGTTATTCATCACTCGTTATTCGTTGCGATTGTGCTTCCAGCTTTAAGTTTAAATTTGAATAGTTTTTAAACTCATATATAAATTTAAAAAAAAAAAAACAATTTATGAGTTATAAAAATTAAACCAAATTCCCACTTGATAAAATTTAAATGATAATAAATTTGTAATAAAAACCATATTTATATAGAAATTAATAAATTATTTTTTCATTTGTTAAAAGAGTTTAAATTGGATATATTATCATGTATGGATAAAAGTATGCCAAATGTTAACATAAAAGCAAATCGTATTAGAATTAATGGAATGTGATAATTCGAAACAATATCCAGTATTCCATTCACATACATCCTAATTTATTAATTAATCAAATTTTTAAACTTTCTAATATACTTTCAAAAAAAAAATTAAGCGTTTGTATTACCCTCTTCCAATTTTACAAACCAAATATTCTATGTACATATGAAACCAAAATAGTGACTATCGCAGACAATGATTATACCTTGTTCTACCCTCTTCCAATTTTGTGCAGCAAATATTCCAAATACATATAAAAGAAAAATTTTCATCATCTGTTCTGTTATATTAGTTAACTATAAAAATACAGATGGATCATCTTATGGGAATAAACGAATGGAATTTATGCTTGGAAAAAGAATTGATGAATAGAAAAATATATATGATAAGTAGTCAATGCATATCAATTTTACATATACAATTGAAATCAACAACACAAATCTATACTTATAAAATAAATTAAAATAGCAAATGTTAACACGTTTAAATATCTTGGTATTATTCTGGACGCTAAATTAATTGCATGTTGACAAGAAGCATTGAAAACAAAGCGAACAATAGAAATTAAAATATAGAAAGTTGCAACATTGGTTGTTGAATAAGAAATTAATAGTATCAACTGAAAACAAAATATTAATAATATATAAACAATTAATAAAGCTATTATGAACGTATAGTAGTGTAAAAGAGTTAAAATAAAACACAAATGCCTTCAGAGACTATATATTTGAGGCTGTACAACACACATCATGGATGTGGTGTATAAACATTTATGTTACAGTTAATAACTTTCATTAATATAATGGATTTATAGTATTTAGTTGTGTGAGCACCAAAAAAAAAAATAATGCAAACACTTATTGCAAGTATAAAATACAGTGAGCCATTGCTTCATATAGAACGCCAATCTACATAAAGATTTAAGGATGGCAAACAGTCGACAATAAGATTAACATATACGGATTAGCAGATTATAGATTAATATGTAAAGATTTCTTTCGATGTACGAGTACAAATGTCAACAGGATCACTATAATATTGAAGTTTGAAAAAGGCTGGAGCAAAGAAATTTGCTGGTTAGAAGGCTGAAAAAAATCAAAACATTTTTTGACATGGTTTAAGAAGTAAAATATCGAGTTGTAAATTTACCAGATCAAAACTCAGAAATTTTTTAAAATCAAAATTTACAAAATTGATAGAATAGATCTACTCCCAGATTTTTTTTTTAATTTTATTAGTTTTACCAATTTTCCTTTTACCCAAGTAAAAGTTTTTTGTAATCTATAATTAAGCAGGCAATGTAATAATATGTTAAAAAAAAATTTAAATTGTTGTTGATAAGATGATTTAATCTGTACTCTAAATTAATATAAGTCGATAATGTCAGTATATTAGGGTACAATCGCCACTTATCGTTTGGATAACAGATTGAACCTAGCTATTTCATTAAAATACTAGGCTCAAAAATCTGAATTAATGTATTATATTATTTTGTAAATTTAGTGTGTAGACTAGCTTAAGTTGTTAATGAAATAAAGAATTATTATTATTATATTATTATTATTATATATATATTATTCTGCATTTATCTGGATGTTTGTAAGTTCGACGAAACGCTCCAACACATATCCAAATTGCATATGTATACAAATGCATATATATACAAATTGCTTTGGTGCTTTTTTTTAACCCCTGTCTACCATGCTGAACCTTTGCAGGAAAAATTGATTGCATGAACTATATTTTTTTAATTTAATGTTAGTCTTCTTCGCAAATAATAAGGAAAAATAATAAATAATAATAATAATATAAATAAAACAAACAATTTTTTTGATTTATAATAATAAGGACTAATAGAAATTTTATCAATAGTTTAATATGGTATAATAATGACCAAAAGGCAAACAGCATTTAACACAAAAAAAAAACATAATTCACTCAAAGGTTATTCTTATTACTTAAAATTATACACAATAATACACATGTGTATCAGCATATTTGTATTGTATAATATTATACATTACACTACTTTATTGCTTCTACCTTTAATTTTTGTCATTATTGTGTGCGTAACTCACTTCACTCAAAAAAAATTATTTTTGTTTTTTTTGTTGTTTTTTTGTTGTTTTTTTTTATTATTTGCTGTATCTGTATTCTGTATGTTCTGCATGCTCCATTCCAAAAATATTATTTTATTTTCAGTGTTAAGTGTTCAGTGTTCACTTCACTGTTCAGGTTCACTGTTCAATCAATAGAACTTGATAGAAGTAGAGTAGGATAATTAACTCTACTTATACTCCGGATAATAAAACATTGTTTTTTTTAAATTGAAAATTATTGATGAAAATGTTTTTGTATTTTTTATAAATTTTACCAATTTAGATACAAAATTTTGAATATTTTTTAAAAATAACACAATACCATAATAACAGTTTATTCATATAGCAAAATAAGATCCCTATACATTATACAAAAGACAAAATTTATATGAAAATAAGATACCATTTTTAAATTTGCTCTCCCGGAGGCCTCAATAACGCTAATACGGTATAATTTATACTAAATAGAACCCAACTAACGAAGTATAACTAAATGGAAGTGAGTACGAGTATACCATATAAAAATACAAACATTTTATACAAATTTGTTGGTATGGTACTTCTTTTTCTGTTATATCAAAAAAAAAAGATTAGTGTTAGGCCAATATAAACATAAATAAAAATAAATAAAAAGTGATATAAACATAATTACTGTAATTTCGAAATAAAGAATCTAATGAAAGAAAAAAAGAAACTAGGATCTATTTTGCTTCCGTCATTTATGACGGGGTACAAAGCTAGTATTATATATTATATGTAAACTGTATTTTGGAATGTATAGAAAAAAAATTAAAAATTAAAAAATATTATAGTAAAATATATTATTTTAAAGTCTTATTTACTTTCAAATTACATATAACAAAATTAGATTAATATAATTTTTATACAATATTAAAAAAATTATGTACTTATAAACAATAATTTACCAAAATAATTCATAAAAAATCTAAACAAAATAAAAAATGTATGAATATTCAAGAGTCAAAATACAGATTTCATAATTCGTTATACATAAGTACTTTACAAAATGTTATCAACATTTTTTTGAAAGACATTTGAAAATTTTCTGACTCCCACGTTCTGTATTACTTGTACGAAACAATGGTAACTTGAACAAATTTGCCGATCTCAAGCTGTAATGACTTGTTTCTCTAACATATTTTAGTGAATTTCGTGAATAATCTAGTGGCATATTATTTTTCATTATAAAAATAAACCCCAAAATATTGAAATCGAGCATTCTTTGGCATATTGACATCCTATTCAATAACCCGAGCAAGTAAGTCCGGTTAGTTCTTCTACTACGTCTTAAGATAACGCACATCACCTTGTTCTGTAAAATTAGCATACTATCGTTTTCCCTTTCACTGCATAGAAACAACAATGGTACTCCAAATATGGTAAAATCATCGTATCATACATCAATATTGCATACTTCTAGGTAATTTCACAACGAATTCTTCCTAAGTAACCTACTTTTTTGAAATATTATTAGTTATCAAATTAGCGTGCTTGTTTAATTTTAACTTATCATAATATTTGTACTCCTAAATATTTCATGACATTTACTCTTTCAATGTTTAAACCACCATAATTTAAAGCAACATCATTGTCAGTTATTTATGATTAGTTTTGCTTAAATTTCATTTTAACTTATTCGTATGGAGCCAATTCAATAATCTGGTCAGATTTGTATTAATTTTACGGCAACAATCAGAATAATAAATATGATAAATGACATCTTATCGAACTAACTATTAAAATATCATGAACTGTTTACTATCCTTTACAATTTCAAATTACTAGGTAATTAACAGTTTCAAAATGGAAATAAACAATTTGAAATTTAAAAACTTAAAAATTAAAAAAAAACACAAAATATTTATGCTCAAGACTTTATTAATATGTATATATATACTATATATATATAAATTTCGTGTAAATTTTTGAATATATGTATGCAACATATTTGGCACAATTTACAACAGATACATTTTGTTAATCACGTTGTATAATATTTTCAAGCCATTTTCAAGCCATTGTAGGCAAAATTCGGTTTGGGTTAAATTTGTCAAATTTTTACCTGCTAAAATCTGTGGCATTTCAGTTGATAAATCTTGTTTAATAGAAGCCTTAAGAACTAACCAAGCGAATTCTATTAGATTTAACATTAGACTGTACGGACCTAATCTTAATAACCGATAATTGACAAATATATTGTTCTTTGTAAGAGTTACAATATTATGGAATGCACTACCGAGTACTGTTAGTTAAATTGTTTTATTTTTTATAGTTGAAGGCGGAAAGAATATGAGGTCTAGATAGGTCAATATTTACTTGGATGTTATAAGAAAATGTTTTTTTATTTTTTTTTAATTTATTATATTTTTTTTTCTCATGTTTTTACTTACATGTTTTTAATAAGTTACTTGGAATTGAATGTACTTTTATTGAATTAAATATTTTTATAGTTTTTCTTTTTCTTTTTGTATTCTTTTTAAGTTTGTTTAATTTAGTCTAATTGGATTAATTGCTTTATTATACGTTAATTATTTGACTGGTTTAGTTGTAAGTTATGTATGTATTTAAATTAATATTATCTTTTAATAATTTTTATTCATTCAATATTATTCAGTATTATTTATTTATACCATTTAATTTACAATTCTAAATATTTTCAACATAAACATTTTTTCTATTTATAAAGACTAATCGTCTTATGCTTACTAACATTAAGAATTGATTAAAAGAAATTGATAAATAATTCATTCTCAAGAAACACATCTTCAATAGACATTATATGACACGGAGTATTATCAATTACCATTACAACTGGTGATTGATATTTAGTTTGAGCATTGCATATATAATTGCGTATAACCTCTTTCGCTTGTTTTAAATGCTCCTCTTCTTACTTCATGATGATTAAGAACCACATTACTAATGCATCCTACAGTATGGACATTGGCGCCACGGTAGCCTGCTGCAATTTATCGACAACGGTTTCCTTTTTGTGATCGTCCTTTTGTTCTTGATATGAAAAGATTGAAGTTTGTTTCATGCATATAAGGCGATTGGTTTATTTTTTGATTGATATGCCAGAAGTTGTTCAACATATCGACGTCTCTTGTTTATTTCCATTTTAAAATTGTAAAGGTGTAGAATGTTTATTTTTATTTTGTCAATGTGTATTATATGTATATATTTCCTTTCCAATAAACATTAATATATTAAAATATTAACATGTTAACATATTATGTAAGTTAAACTCAATTTTTACAGTTAACATAAAAATTTTTTAAATTTACCATCTCTAGCTTGCTTTTTCTAACATTTTATTATGTATTTACACATTGTAATATTCAAGTTTGACTACAACATGTAGCGTCGCTAGGCAAAACATTGCAAACATTAGTTCTTGAATTTATTCATAAGCGAAAAACTTATTACAGTGAAAACAAATAACTTAAAAGTAAAATAATTTTCTTAAACTGAAATTTTCAAAATTGTATATAAATTTGAAAACTATGCATTAATATTTGAATCCATATCCCAAAAATAAGATCATCAGAAGACAAATTTTATATTTAGTTTTTCAAATTTAATTAAAATTCTTAAATAATTATAATAAAATTTATAATACAAGCTGACTTCATTTCATCCATTTGTTATAATTAAAATCATAAAATTTCTGCCATGGGCATTTGTTTAAAATCTTTATATCTATTTTAAAATTATTAGTTACATACTTTATATACCAACTTTGGAAATTAAAAGTCTACCAAAAATAACAATCTTCTAACAATATTTTTGTTTTATAATAATCATATATATTATACGTTACTTGTTATTGTTAAGGATCGTTTAAAAATGAAAACATGTTTTTCCTTTTACATATAGGATAGATTTAAATAAATCTTAAAGGAAATAATAAATTTTAAGGTGTTTTTATGTATCCTTTCCAAATAAAAAAAATATAGCAATAAAAGTGGGGTGGATGCCATTGATGTCTTTTTTCATATACCTATGACAAATAATGTAAGGTTCAAATTTTAAATAAAATTTTAATGTTTACCTATATATACAACTCTTGGAATTTTCTTTATTTATCTTATTCTGAATCAGTTAGCTCCCTAACTAAAAATTACAGAATTACAGAGAAAAATAAAGCTATAATATTCAATAAAAAGACATTTTAAAATTGGGAGCAGAATACATTTTTATTTAACTTGTCGGGGAACTAAGTGTATTGATAAGTTTACGAGCACAACATTGCCCTTCAAGAGTGCACCTTAATAAGATCAATTCTATAATGAACTAATTGGGTGATATCCAATATCATTTAATAGTTTCAAGAAACTACAAAAATATAGTAGTAACATTTGAGCAAGTAATGAACAAATTTGAATTGAAGTAAGACTTAGTATATCAAGATATGAATCTTCATAATAAATGAATTCTGAATATATTTTTAAATGTAATTTAGAATTTTGTGTATCTCGGAATAATGTCATGCAATGAAAACAACAGTAAGAAATTCTTCATTCATTATAGAATACAAGCCAGCAACAGAACTTATTTCACGAATAAGAAATTGAAATAAAAGTCTAAATTAAAACACAAGACAATTATAAAACAACCAATGAATATGAATAAATGTTAAAAGATGATGTGGCTGTTAACATAATGAAATTATTAAATAAGTCACTTGAGAGAGGTATAATGCCAATATGTCTAAACAATAATAAAGTAATAAAATGATATTGATAACTTCAAACCTATTTCGATTTCTTCAGTGTTTAGTAAACTGATTGAAACCTTCGTCAATAACAAGTTTACTGATTATCTCCATAACAACAAATTAATGTGTAATCAACAATATAGATTCAAGAAGAAATCTAGTACCCAAGCAGTATTTATTTGATGTAATAACGCACATTTATTCTGGATTGGATAAAAAGAAGAAAGTTGACGTTAGACTGGCCTTTGATACAGTAGATAGAAATACACTTCTAAGAATATTATATGAACTCGGAGTAAAAGGGACGGAATACAACTGCTTCAAAAGTTACTTATCGGAAACAATGCAGTACACAGAATGTGATGGGTTAAAAAGTGAAGCTGTAAAAGTTGAATATGGTGTAATACAAGGAAGTTCACTCCTACGCTACGCTTTTCTTGTTACATAAATGGCTTACTATGCACAAAATTGAATGGTAAGCCGTTTATGTTCGCTGATGGCCTGGCCATAATCTATGAAGAAAAACCAAGCAAAGAATTAGAAGAATTAATCAACATGGACAAGAGTGACAGTCACCACTGGCTGGAACGACATAAACTGACAATAAATACAGCTAAAACAAAATATATGTTATTTAAAAGAAAGACAGGTGGTGCCTTAAATATTTACTATAACAAATGTAAGTTGGATCCCCTGAACAGTTACAAATATTTGGGAATATTATTCTAGATGAGAACTTAAATTGGGAACAGCATATAAAAGTACTATTAAAAAAAGGAAGAAAAACTGCCGGACTATTCAAACTAATAAATAAAAGGGTACCACTAAAAAATAAAAGATCAATTTATTACAGCTTATTCCATAGCTGAATTATATACGGAATTCAAATATGGGGGAACACTGTCAATAAAAATTTAAACACATTACAGAAACTGCAGAATAAAGCGATAAAGAATGATGTTTGGATATAAGACTTCAACACCGGAAATTCATAGAAAGCAAAAAATATTACAATTGAATCATGTTATAAAATGCAAACCGGCCAACAAATACATATCATACTTACTAAGAATATTAATTAAAAATATTAAGCCGATGATGAATAATGAAGTTCATACATATTAACTAGAAATGCAACTCAAATAAGGGTAACATCTTCAACAAAAAGATTTAACAAACATGACACAAAGTATAATACAGCATGCAAAACGTTTAATGAATTACCAGTTGCGATCACAGAAACTGCTCGAATATTTAAATTCAAAAGTAAAATTAGTGATTATTTTCATCAATTAAATAATAGTAATAATACTTAATATTATATATATAAAAAAAAAATCAAATTTAAATACCTTCTATAAAAAACAAAAAAATTCCTTATTTTTATTTTTTTATTTTTTATTTATTTATTTATTGCCATGATACATATTCATAATTTTTTTTTACAATATTAAATGTTTTAGAGCTTATACTATTGTATTTACACCTATAACTATTCTTAATTATTACTTAGACTAGCTGACTAATTTATTTAGCTCATTTGAGTAAATAAATGAATAAAAAAAAAATAATGGACGTTAATTGTAGCGGATGAAAGTACTTTATTGATCTACGAAACAAAAATATTTAGTAAAAGAAAGGAATGAAAGAAAGGAATATACAACAAAGTGTAGAAATAAAGTGTAGAAAGAAAGGAATATACAACAAAGAATAATTAACCAATTATTAACCTGGTTAAAAGTGAAAATACAACACGTTTCCTCAAAGCGTGTAGATGAAAAATTTTCTACTGCACCATATATAAGATTTTAAGCCATCTTTCACTCTAAAAGAAATATAGATATTTGAAGGGGTTTTGAATAACTAATCGCGACTTGTTTTCCAGATTCATGGCTTATTTAAGGCCAGAAACATACTTATTATATACAACAAAAACTGAAGTGATGGTTTTAGAGTCGATGATTTGTCTGTAGGAACATTTAATGATTGCGTATAAATATTTATACCGCCAGGAAAGTTTTATCCTTTGTCAGTCCTGTGACGAACATTTTATAACCATAGAACCAACTTGTTTCATAATTTATTGTAATACAAATCGTAACATTTTTTAGTTATTACCTCCAAAAATTTAACATTAATAGTTTTGATTTTTGTTATCAGTTAAAGTTCTTTCATTTATTTTTCAAATTATATTGGTTTGCAATTTTATCTATCTATGATATATTAAGCGTAATTTATCTAAGTCAATTATTGACTGTAAAGCCACATTTCAAATACTTTCATTCTATTCATTACACCATACATACAGAGCATTTAACAAATTCAAATTTTAAGACAATATTGATGTCATGATGACTGGTGAATACTGTCTTAAATTTGCAGACACACATATTCTCATAGATGATTTTCATGGGCCCAGCAGGATATATATAAGATTTCAAAATTATATATATAACTTCACATTTGCTGATATCATAAACGAAATCGTAATTAATTACGGTTACTTCAATTTAACATAATAATAAAGTAAAGATTTATTATCCAGAAATAACAATTTCTGTGGTTTATTATGGATCCGTGGAAATTTTGTGTTATCCCGGTAGATAAATTTTTGTTTATACGAGTCTATATACTTTTTTTGCGTATATTTGAACATACATACATTTGTGTATGTATATGTTAAAGTTAGTTGGTTTTTTTAAGTCATACCGTTATTAAGTCAGCAGTCTCTCATGCTTCATTACTATTTTCCATTAAAAAACTTGGAATAGAGAATTATTATTATTTTTTGTTGTTGTATTTTTACAAAATATTTTATAAACAGCAATATCAATGTTAAAATAATTTTTTGAAAACAGTTAGGTACCTTCTTTCCTTAATGATGAAAAAAAAAATACAAATATGCCCTAACAATTTTTTTTTACATATGCATTTATATTAGATTTTATCAGAAAATTTTTAGCAATTCTTTTGGTAATAGAAAATGGAGCTACGATTGGTAGATTCAAGCCATCATTTGTTCGAATTTTTTAAATTTGTTTACAGATTTATCGCGCATAATTTTTACTTAACTATAGTACACTAACATTTTATGAATAATGAAACAGGAATTGAATTAAACATCCATACCCTAGGCGAGATTCGAAGCTAAAAACAACATAATATCTATAGTGGTCAAAATACAGACAGAGTTTTTTCAACTTTTTCTTCAAGGAAAATTTTAAGGTATAAAACAAAGAATTGAATTTAATATAAGAAGACTTTCATATACAAATGTGATTCGAAACAATCTTCGAACTAATCCAAGAACTATTTTCAATATTCTAAACTGCAAAATAATTTTCGCATTTTATAAATCATTTTTAACTGTTCTACTCCGAGTATAGAAAACAATTTTTTTGAAAGAAAGTAGGTAATGAACTTCATAAGTTCATACAATCGATGTCGTTTATAGTCACATTAAAATATAACACCAATTTTTTCAATAAAACAAAATTCAAAAGTGAATTATTTTATTAGAAACTGATTTATATATTATCTTTTTCTGGTGGTGTAATTTATTATTCAATTATCCTTGCTTTTTTATTCACTACGCCGCCGTTCATCTTGTGTATTATATATATAAGATGTGCACCCCTCATCAAATATTGTCATTGTATTCATATTTTTTTTATATACTAATCAGTTTCTATCCGATACTCGTATATTCAAACTATACAGTATCCAACAGTTATTTATAGCCATTTTGCTTTTACATATTTTTATATTCTATGATCAGGAGCACATGTTGAAGATGGAAAATAATTTCTGTTTTCACAAGTTGAGAATTTGCGCTATCTTAAAACAAAAAAAAAAAAAACAATTTGATTTTTATCACATTTGACAAAAATGTACCGCTATAAGTCTATTTGTAATTTTTACAATATATTATACAAGTCTATTTGTAAGCAAGTATTGCCAAATTAATATATTTAACTTATTTTTACATTTTGCATTCATATAAAATCTATAATAACTTCTGTTTTTGCAGGTTAAAAACTCCAGTCATAAAAATGTTTTCATAAGAATTACGAACGATTAAAAGTTGAGAACAACCAATAGCTTTGTCAAATTTTCAAAAATTACCATAATATCATTCATCATCCGGTTAGTCATCGTGAAGTGCAGTCAACAAAGAATTTAGAAAACAATGTCTACAATATAGTTAAAAAAATATACAAAACGAAAAGTGACTCTAAATAAATGTCGCTGATTGTTTATACCTGTATTTTCAACTCTCATATAGAAAAACAAAATATTTTGTTATGGTGTTGTCACCTTAGGACTATATATTTACTAAATTTACTCATTCTAAAAAAAACATAATTGCAAATTTTAAAAATCATTCACGTAACATAAACATTTTTTCAAATACAACAAAAAAATTCCGAAATATTTATTTGTCGGTTGGAAAATTCAATTTGACAGTTAAATATTTAATAATTTTATACAAAAAAATTTGAATTCTTTAATTTGAGTTGAGTCTGAGAGAAAATTTTCCATTTCATTAAAATCTCAGTGTTGTATTTGTTTAACAGTTATTTAATTATAAATGTGGAAAATCGTTTAATTTTGACATAAATAAAACATGTAAAAATCTTTAAATTATTCAATTTAATTTTCCTTTTTTTTTTTGTTTCTTAAAAACAAAATATTTTCTTCTAAATTAAGAAAATGTGAATTTTATTGCTACAACACAAACCAACAAAAAAGTATTAGTCTTAAACTCAATTCGTATATGTATAAGGATTAGTCATTCTCTTGTCTTAAATTTCTATTTTACATACATATCATTTTATTATACTTAAAAAAAAAAATGTACAAAAATAAAGAAAACAAAAATAAAAATAAAAAAGAAAAAAAAATATTTTAAAACAATTTTTTCGGCGACAAACTCATCCTTAACAAAAACAAAATTTAGGAATATTATCCTTCGAAAAATATCTTTAAAAGTTGCAAAATAAATAAAACGACTAAATATAAACACAAACAAAAGCAAAAAAATAACAACGAGAAAAAAAGAATAAAAAAAATAGAAACAACAACTTTTTAAAGTTAAAAATGTTAAAGTTTTTCACCAATAGAATAAAAATCGAATGTGATTTAATAAAATTTTCCATTTTCGAAAATTTTCCAAATCATTTTTTTTTTAACCGAAATACGACTCCTATTTCAAAAGTTAACGGACCTCTTATGTTTCTACATAGGAAGAATACAAATTTAACAGTACAAAAAAACAACAACATACGAATACGAAAGTATTTATGTTTGTATGTATTTCGTCCTGTCGATTTGTGCAGCCAACAACACGTGCTAAATTGTAAATTTAAGAGATTTATAATTCTCAAAAATATACCTCAGCTTAAATTCGATTTATCAATACACTAGACAATTTGTTGTTTGTAGATCCATCTTTAGAATTTTTTATGATCACTATTCAGTACTTATTTGTATGGCAACACTGTAGCTATCACTACAAACTGCACATAAGTATTTTATTGACAAGTGTTACGTGTGTTTTGCCAGCACTAATGTGAATAACTATAAAGTTAGGTATATTGAAATCAAATTGATTATAGGTTCTACTATGTATCTACATGTGAAACCTACAAAGACTCAAAATACTATTAAAAAAACAGTCAGGTATTTGCCAAAAATCCTACTTTCCTTACCCTACCCTACCACATATTACAAATACAGAATTGTGGTGTAGGGTGGTGGCGGGTTGATTTGGATGAAAACGATACTACGAGAACAGTTAACGGTGAACAAAAATATGCGAAGGAGGCAAATACTGAGAGAAATTAAAAGGGAGAATCAACAGTGAGATGAGTAACAGGTTATAACAGATTAAAATTGGTAATATGCATTTAGTCATTTACATCTACAATTTATTACGAAGTGAGTGGTACTTTCACCGATCCTCACAATTTAGATCATTTATCATTTTTATTAATTTGAAAAATTTTCAACACATCTCATTTGCTACAAAAATTATATTTTGAACTACGAAAACTTACAATTTTAAGTTTAGACTCGTATCGTGTTTTGATTTTATTCACGTATCGTATAAAATAACCCTTTACGTTTATTGAAATAAAATTTAAGAAACAAAACAAAAACAAAGTATTGATGATGAAATCAAGGTTGTTTAAAAAAGAAAAGAAAACAACCAACAATTTCTTCACTGTCATCTCCATCACCAGTATAACTAAAACTTTCAAAATTAAATCCCACATCTAATGAGAAATTTCAGAATAAATTTGTATTTAACATTCATTTTAGTGGGTTTGGAAGTAAGCTAAGATTATGTTGTGACTAAAGGACACACATTTTAAACCTCTTGCGCGTAATAAAATATCAAAATGGGTTACGGTTATAACCCCATGTTATTGAATTATCTATGATAATGTTCTTTCATTTAATCCAACGAAGACCCTTATCACTATATTGTGACCTTAAATAGGGTTGGTTACGTAATCCCGATTTATTTAATCTTTTTTTGTATTAATTTTTTTTTTTGGAAATCCCGTTTTAGAAAATATTTTTTTATTAAAATCTTGTTTACGAAAATCTTATTGAAATAAAAATATTGTAAGTTAATTGTGAGTTTGAGCAAAATTAAGACTTGCAAATTAAATTTTTTACAAAGGTAAGCCTTTAGTACATCGTTGTTGGTTTTTTTTTTATGAGAACCCGATTTTGAAAATATTCATAACTGATTTTAGATTTTAAATTAATTTTTTTTTTTAACAATATTAGACCGTCACCAGGCCCTCACTGTGAAGCTTCTTTCAAGAAATCACGCTAAAATTACTTCCCAATGATGAAATTTTAAATGATAGCGATTTAAATAAGTGAAATTATATCGCACTGCTCAGATATTTTTTTTCTTCCACCTTTTTCTTCTTGATGTTATTAATTATTTTGAGTAGGAAATTATTTGTATTGACGGGTACCTTTGATTCTAAATTCCCCGTTTTATTCTACTTTAATAAAATATTTCCATCTGCAGAATAGGTTTTAATAAATCACGGGACATTAAACCGGAGAAAACAAAAACAAATTTCCTTCAAAACTTTGATATCAGGAAGGTAAAGTTTTGATGAATTTCGGTGAGCATTTCAAAGGTCCACCAAGCAAAAAAAATGATTTTTTTTCAAATGTATTGATGCAAAGAAAAACAGACTTTTAATGAATTGGGCCGGGTGTTGAAAGTTTTTAGAGATTTTTTTCACTATTTTAATTTTGTTCGTTTATATAAGTTACCGTTATTGGATACAATAAAAAGAATATCTGCTTTTTCTACTAACTTTAACCTATTTAGCTTTTGTGCATAGCCGTTGAGTAAATACATCAAGAAAAGAGATACTCACTTATAGTCCGAAATTTTCAATTTTGGAATTTTCTCTTTTCGAATTCTGTAAATGGTATTTCGAAAGTGAAAATTATTTTTAGAATTTCATACCTAATCCTTTATTTTGCTGCTGTTGTTGTTGTTGTTCTTGTTCTTAGCTGGCTAACCATGTAGGTGCTCTGAGCCTGGTACATTTCTGTATACTCCATTTTTCTATTCACGATCAGCTTCTGTTCAGGTGAAGCAAGAAATTTTTTTCATTTGTCCAAAGAAGGTTTTAGTTTGTTCTTTGTTGGAGTATTTTCATTCATCTGTTCTAGGTTCTCGAGTCACTGTAGTCTCCTGATTTTAATTTTAGTGTCTACGTATACTTCGTTAGCTAGCACATAGAGGTCGAAATTATATTTTGCCTTCCAGATGCCATTGTCGTTTTAAGAGCAATGTATCCGGGAAAAATCATAGAGCATAGTTCATAGAGCAGGGAATATGAACGTTATTTTGTAAATCTTATTGATTTCAAAACTGCCCCTTATATGGTTAGTTTTCCAGTTTCCAAATTTCTGTGACGTAAAGCCTTTGGTTTGTGCTTTGAACCCCTTGAGCGTCACCATTGTGAACCATAGGCTAGGCATAAACGATATATATATATATATATATATATATTTTATATAATTTCAAAATTATGGAATGAACACCCTAAATATCTTTACCAGAGATTTGGAATACACAATTACATACAATACCAACTTTTTTTATGGATGTAAAACTATAACTACTGTATTTTCAGTCATAACCAAAGCATTCAACTATTTTTTAGCATTTATTTTATCACAATGACAAAGGAAACTGGACCAGATCGATAAATCCAGAAAACATTTTTTGCCTTTGTCGGGAATCGAAATTTGGACCTTTCGGTTGAAAAGCAGGTGCTCTATACGTACTGCACCACCCAGAGTATTACTCACCCATCTTGTGATAAAATTTATTGCTCTAAAAAAAGGTGAACTAAAAACTGAATCCTGGTGAAAACTCAGTTTTATATTGAAATTTTAAAAAATAAATTTTTACTATTCGTATTGTTGGCATCCATATATTGCTATAAATTTTGATTAATTCGCTTTTTGGGTTAATACAGCCAACCCTGCTCAAACACTGTATTTCTTCAAATTAGCTGATAAAAATTTTAATAATCTCTTCTTTAAATTTTTGTATGTATATTCATTAATAATAATTTCAAATTCTATACTAATAACAGTAATAATTAATTAATTATATTATTATTCTTAATCATCAATTTTATTATCGAAATTAGGTTCAATCAGGATAGCAAAAAACAAATTTCACATGAAAAACTTGACAAAATTGGTTCGTTTCCTGTTTCAAGGACAACTTTTTATTTTTGTGAATATTTTGACTAATATTTTTTCTATAAATATAATTAGTTTTTATTATTATTTGATGTCCTTGTAGTGATTTATTGTCCAATATATATATATATATGTAGATACACACATATAAAACATTATAATAATACATATACATACATATATACAAATAATGTTTACAAAAGTTGAAAAATTTAAAAAATTTGTTCTTTGTTTGTTTATTATTTTTTCCAATATTTAAAAGCTAAAAATGGGAGTTCTAAAGAAAAATCAAAATTTATATTCTGTTAAACAAAATAAATTATTAAAATTATAAAATTAAACCAAAAAAAAAAAAAAATTAAATTAAGTCTATTGAAATCAGATTAAAATTAGAGTTTCAATTCATTTTTATATAAATTTAAAATAAATTTTTATATATACCCATTTTTTGAAAAATTTAAAATTAATATACAGTTATTAAGGAATTTTAGAAATACTTATTTGCATTATATAGACATATATATTATATAGTAATTGGCATCGTAAAGATTGATATATTGATCAAAGCAGAAAAGAACTAGGAACGCGATAGACCATTACCGAAAAAAATAAATAAAAAATATATTGAGAAAGTTGACTGAACGGTTGCACCTCTCGAAAATACTTGAATTTGAAACGTCTATATTCACGCTTACACACTACACTCGACTGATTCACCATTCTAATAGTTTGTTTGGCAAACTATCGACGTAGGAATAATATACAATCTCTAAGAATGTAGGCAATCTTGGTTGATAACATTAGTTGCCAATCTAATCGTTATGCAGCAATGATATGTACCTAATCTGCCACACTAGGCATGTAGATATTCATTACGATAATTAAATAACCCCAAACAATTCGGTGCATTAATTATGTCATTTGACAACAAATTAGAAGGTTCTGGTTTCGAAAGTAATTGGGAATACAGATTAGTTATCAATAAAAATAAAATGCAATTCGCTATTAGGTAAAGTTATCCTACAAGGAATATATATAGTTTTTCAAATTGAAAGTAGTATATTATTGTTAGTATGAGAAGACTTTGCATAAAAACAGTTAAAGTGTTCAACCCACAGACGTGGAATTACAAAAAAAATATATTTAACACCACAGAATCTATGAACGGCTTCAAGCTACTGACAAAGTAGTAGATAGTGACATTTAAATTTACACCAGTAAAATCCCCTGTCAGTAAGACTGAAGCTTTTTTCCACATGAGATTTGAACACCCGCTTCTTTATCTTTAAAAACTCTGAAAAACTAATTTCTGTTAGAATACACTAAAACACTACTATTGAAAACTAAATGATTTCCAGAGAAGTGAAAGACTGAACTAAAATTACAATGGATCAATTTATGTCGAAACATAATGCTCCGATAATAGAATCTAATCATAATATAATTTGATTAGAATAATAACTGAATTGCAAAGGTTGATTTATTGTTACAATAATTAACTACTTTGTATCCTTATTCTTTTCTGTTAATCGTAAAATGAAAAAAAATTTTTTTTAATTCAATGTTCATATTAAATTTTAATACAGCCAATCGCTAATATTTATTTATTGTTGAGTATTCTTTTATTGAATTAATTAATACCTACTATAACTGAGTGACATTTTTACCAATTTAATAGCACACATCCATAACACCATCATATTATATATATGTAATACTGAAATTTCTATATACGACACTGACATTTCTATATATAATTTCTATATGAAAACATTATACAAACATCATGCATGTCGAAAAATGTATTATTTTTATTTGTTGTTGTTTAAATCGAAATTGAATTCATTGTTGTAAATCGGTAAATGCAATTACTTCATTACTTGCATTATTACTGTGGTTGACAGTTCTCAGAACCAATTAAAAATCTTTTTTAAGGTTTCTTTTTGTTTTTTCATTTAAGCTTTTTTTTTTTATTTCCAATATTTTCATTGCATAACAACCGGATAAATTTTAAAATCATTCTAGATATATGCACTAGTGAGCGAAACAAAAATAAGAACATTTATTAAAAATTCAGGAGAATCAATTAATATTCACGTGTTGTTTTCAAACGTATGATTCGATATTCACATGGAAATAACATTTGAATGTATCAATATATATATATATATATATATATGTAATATATATATGTACATATATATATTTAATATTTTTCTTATCCCTGGCAACATTTTAAAATTGCTATTTTTAAAAGCATACTACTTTATATAATTTTTAAATTTGAAGTTGAATGTATTTTGGCCTCTGGTTTTAGTCCTGGATTTTTTTTTAATTTTTTGGTTTCTAGTTTTGAACAATTAATTATACTAAAAGACACTAACTAAAATAACATTTCTTAGAGTTTTCGACATTTTAAATTTGTCGACAAATGAATAGATCTCTTAAGAATATTTCTCCTAAAACGCCTACTGTGCCAAATGTATACTTTAAGCTTTCAGATCGTTTTTATAAATTAAAATTCTAAAATCTACTTCAATATTTAGGATGACAACAAATTGTTTTCTAGTTAAAATTAATTTAAACTTCCATACTTTAATAAAAACAAAAATATTAATTAAAAAATAATTCGTATGTTGCAATTAAATTTCCATTAAATTTTTACTAAACCAAAATGAAGGTTTAGAAAAATTTCCAAAACAAAACAGATGTCCTCTTCTTTTCACCATACATTCATACATACTACTATACTACATAATAATATACAAAGCATAGCAACAACTTGTATAATGAATTCGGTTAATTTGCAAAACAACAAGATAACAAAAGAAACGCAATGTTTCAAAATTTGAAATGAAAGAATAGAAAAAAACTACTTTTTACGGTCTGTTTAACTAGGCTGGTTTTGAATTGAGGATATTTTTTTTTTTTTATGCAATTCGAAGACAAGAAAAACTGAAAATGAATTGAAATTCTTTAAATAATTTTTAAAAATGTCTTTTATTTATTTTTCTTTTTACCTTTTGTTTTCTATTCTTGAAGTTTAATGCTATTTTCTCCTCCCTAAATGGATACATTTTTAAAAATTTTGTATACTAGAAGAAAAACTTATTTGATTGCAAGAATGTCCTTTATTTGAAACTACTTTTATGATGCTCAATAAAAATTTCAGAAAATTTTCTTGGGTATAAGATTAGAATCTGTTTTTTTTTTAGTTTAATATAGATACCTCCATGTCCACGACTAATTCTGATGTTGCTCCGTCCAAGATTAATTTAAGAAGAAAATATTAAGTATAATGCTTCGACGTTTAAGGCTCTATTGAAAATAGCTTTTTTGTTTAAAAATCTGTAATTTGGTAATTTAAATTTCTCCGGTATAAAAATTACAGGGTTTAATGGGGTTGATTTTATGGTTATTGTCTCAAGTTTACATTTTTAAGATTTTAGCAATATTAGCAATTCTGAATTAACTAATTTTGTCTCAATCCGGATACTGGCAACGTCGAGTATATTAGAAAAAGGCAGAGAAAGTATTAAGACTAAAACTGAAGATTTAGAATTCATTTCTTGAATTGAGAATTCTCATGATTTCTATATTGAACATTTTAAAAAAAAAAAATAAAAGAAATACAAAATAAATATTAAATCCATTTATAATAAAAAATGCATTTATGATCCATGATTATGACCGAAAGGTCGAAACGCGTGTCGGAATGAAATAAATTTGTGAAATTAATAAGAGTCTTTTATTTTTCATTTAAAAAATGTTTATAAAATTTTCACCAAGAGTGTACAAGTGTAAGCATAAAAAGCTATTAATCTTATATTGAATTTTCGTAATCGTAAAAAGATGTTTGTGTTTGCACTCACAATGTTAAACTAACTATCCAATAAAAGAATGTGACAATCAGCTCCACATTTCTCAATCAGCTGCTGATTTTCTATTGTAGAGTTTATATCTGTTGCATGTTTACGCAACATGTATATAAATGTTGCTAGTTCGCCCGTAATAATCATATATTATAATAGAGTTAGTTGCCAACATTTCACCTCAAAATTATTCAATCTATTCACCAAAAGTGAGAGAATATAAATCATCACACTACGACCATACGTATACCAGTACACCATCCTATTTATACAAATTTCAAGAGAGTGCATAGCAAGTATATGAGTTTTATTTTCATTATTAGATGTACCTAGGTACTTAGGTATAGTCGTATAGACAATGTAATGTGTATCGTAGTAGAAATTATTACTGTTTTTTTTTATATTCATGGTTTTTTGTTTTGCCAATGGGTCAATTAAATTCCAATAATTTTTCAATAAATTCCAAAAGTTTTATATTTTGCGTAATGCAAAATTATTAATTACTAGTTGTAAAGCCCGTCTCAAGACGGTGTTCTAATTAGAAAAAAAAGAACTTCTGCGTGTGTGAACTTCATTCTGTGAAACTGCACAAAAAAGTGAATTCTAAGAAATGTAATCAAATATTTAGTGTATTACACTAAGTCAGGTCCAATAATCTTTTTTTTTTTAATAGATCGAAATAATTCGATAATTTAACAGGAAATTGTCAACGTCTAAGAATAAATGGCAGTTCTGTGGTCGTTGTAGCTAAATCTATTCCAGGACTAAATACAGTTTCACCTATAGTTTATGCCAAGGAATTCCACTATTATTAAATTTAATTTTAGAGCTTTTACAGCTAATCGAGTCCCATTGCAGAGATCGCGTTTAGTACTTAGGTTTCTCAGTAGTATTATTATACTACCAACTTTCAAATTAAATTTATGTGGAGGCATTCCATTTGGACAGCAGCCGTTTAAAAACTCTAGAGGAATTCAATGCATCATTTTCACCGCAATCATTAATGGAATCAGTACTAAGATAAGTTATTAACATTAATAATCTTTAAAATTTACAATTTATAGAAATTTTAAAAATACATTAGATTACACTATGTTTAAAAAAAATAATTAAAAGTGAATTACTCAATGAAAAACCAAGAAGTAATTGCGATTGGATTAGACGCAATCTTTCTTAATCAGCTTCACAGTCAGTAGTAAACCTACACGTTGTTCTTCTTCTTCTTATTCCTTCAATACACACGTAACATCCAAATGATCATAGAAACACTATAAAGTAATTAACGGAAAAGATATACAGATAATCAAAACACCTACTTACAACCATATGAACGGCATATGAAACGACCCGTGACACCGAAAATGGAGTGATGTCTTTTGACATTCTTTTTCAATCTCGCTATATTTGGAAACACCGATTGCAGTAGTTTTTAAAAAATATGGAGTCAAAATTTTCGCTGCACACTCTTCTGTTTCACTTCATTATTAAAATCGATATCAAACATCAAAACATTGTAAATTTAAAAAAAAAAACATTTTTTATCAGAGTACATTGTTAATTTGACGTTTCTATACTACATTTTCGATGTCACGGGGCATCTAACAATAAAAAATACAAAAATTTACAGAATAAAATAGAAAAATAATATACGAAGAGAAGGACGTAATGCCTTCTTTTTTTTAGTTTTAAAAATAAAACTAAAAAAAATAAATAAAGTAAAAAAACGTACTAAGTAAAAACTAATAATTTAGTAGATATTAGTACAATGCCATTGCTAATCTATTAAAGTTTAGGTGTAGTTTAAGAAAGTATGTACATAACAACTCAAAAAACTAACAACAATGTAAAGTTAATATGTATCATATCTCTCATCATAGTGCCTTAATATTACTTTCTTACTACATTTTACTTCTACCTACACTAAATACATTAAACCAACTTGATTTATTTTCTCAATTCTCATTCTTTATCATTCACAGTGAACCAGTTTTCATTATTATTGTTTTTGTTATAAAAGGCTTCAGACAAAAACCAAATTAGTATATACATATGTACACTTGTATATAATTAGATATTATAGTAGAGTTAGTTGTCAACATTTCACCTCAAAATAATTCAATCTATTCACCAAAAATGAGAGAAAATAAAAAGAAAAAAAAATATTTAAAAGTAAGTTGGAATTCAATTCACCACACAACATTTGCAAAACAAAATTTTTCAAACTTTTTTCGTTGTTTCCTTTTTTTATTTATTTTCTACGTATTTTATATTCTTTCTCTCTCAATAATTTCGTTTTACCAAATATCAAGTAAAATTTTAAACAAAAAAACAATCAGTTGCTTTTGCTTTTTATAATATATTTGATGCAAGTGTGGGTGTGGTATGTGAGGAATAAAGTGGGAAATACATGTGCGGAATTCTCTTTCATCGCTGCATGCAGATATGCATGCATATCTGCGTGCCAGACACATGTGCATATTTTATCTGTCAAAAATAGTTTTTTTTTTAAATAATATAGATAATTGCCGCCATTGATACACATACAATTTGTTTGTACAGTAATAAAATACAAAATAATAAATATTTTAAAGTTCAAAGTTATTAAAAGTCTTTAATAAGTTTTAATTTAATAATTTTTGAAAAAATTTTAATCACATATTTTGTTATTTGTTACTATCATGATTGTAACAAAATATAATTATGTATATGAATAAATTAATGCTAGTTTGTTGTGCATATATTTTGTTATATCTAAATATCTTAACAATTTATGATGAATATTGCAACAAAAAAGAAAGAAAATCTAGACTATGGACTAGAGAAATTTCCATGCATTTCAAATTATTTAGTTTTTCTTCCATTAACAAATTTAAAATAACTTTTTACAAAATTGATAAAAACAATATAAATATGTAAATATTAAATAATTTTTAGGACATTTGTCATTATTTTTTTATTAGTATGAGTAAAATGACAATTTTACAATCTTTCGTGTTGGTAGTTCTTCCGCTGCGCAGGAAAAATTAGAAATAGAGATATCTTGCATCAAAATTCACTGCGTGCAGAATTACATGTAATTGGTTCCATATAAAACCATACATTCTAATTTATTTTTGCTGCTATGCATTCATAGTTCTGCAAAAGTATTTCAGGCATAAAGCATTAAGCAAGGATTCAAATGTTTCTTTTTTTTCAATGAATATGAAAAAACAAAAAAAAATAATTTTATTTAACTTTTGTTATTGCAGTTTATGGTTTTGATGTAAAAAATGACAATATGTGAATTGAATTCCTATAATTTTTCAATAAATTCCACAAGTTTCTTATTTCGCGTAATGAAGACCTTATTAGTAGAATTTAGCGGTGGACTTCACAGTTGAAAAATAGTTTTTAAAAAAAATAAATTATTTTGATTTAATATAGGGAAAAGGTAGAAAAGGCATTGTTCTTATTAAAACATGACTGTATACTGCATGGTTGATAGTGCAAAATATCAGTCTATTTAAATCCATGTTCTGCTAAAAACGTTAAATTTGGCTTTAACCTGAATTATAATTAATAAATAGGGGTCTCTAGTTAGATGTAGATTAGATCTCGATTGAAATTGTTTTAATTTAATTTCTATTATTCGTATTAAAAAAATGGATATAAAATTTGTAACAGAGACATGACCTACATTATACCCGTAAAAACTACCTAAATTTTGGCTTTACACTTATGTGCAGTTGAAATAATAAAATTAAATTCTGTAATTAGACATTTAGTACTTGTTTTTTCAATATATT
The DNA here is from genome assembly GCA_963942445.1 of Argyra leucocephala. Taxonomy (NCBI): domain Eukaryota; kingdom Metazoa; phylum Arthropoda; class Insecta; order Diptera; family Dolichopodidae; genus Argyra; species Argyra leucocephala. The sequence continues at coordinate 129,754,553 of OZ012679.1, forward strand.
GCATCGGCAATTTTGAGATGGCGACATCCAATATTCATACCATCTTTTTCGAGGTCTTCTGAGTAGACGTTTGATATTAATTTGGCCATTCATTACTACCTTAGTCAGTCGACCATTTATTTACTGTACTTTGTTATGCTGCTTAATCACAACTCGAGTAACCAATTAATTGTTAGATACTGAATATTTTGTATAAGCTCGATTCTAAAGGCAACCTCGATCAGATCTATAATTTTAATTCCCCCCAAGATATTTATACATATATGGTTTAAGACTTAGTCAAGTGAGTAAGTTTTGCCTTAAAAAAAAAATAAGTTTAAAATTAACAGAGTTAACTTGTATAACAGTATCCTATTTCTATTCGTTTCTTTTTTTTACATATTTCTTTTTAAACTTTCTTCATTTTCTATTAATGGATTCACGACTACACTACAACAATAACAACACCAACAAAACTGTAAAATAAAATAAAATTCATGATAAAATGGAGTCATAAAAGAATTAAACAAAAAAAAAATGTCGTACAAGTTTTTTTCTATTGTTGAAAAAGATACATTGATGAGTTATGGTCGTTAAATGAAAGCAAAAATAATTCGTTTCTCTACAAAAAAATAAAAATAAAATAATAGACAAAAAAAAAATAATAAAAATAAGAAATAGTACAAAAAAAAGGTAGACGAAAAAAGCATAAATAACTATTTTTTAAATACGAACGGATACAATGCTTTCCTAGAAGGTAATTTTAATGACTAAATCAAGATGATACTTTTAAATTCTTCGACTTAATTTAATAAACGGAGACAATTTTTTTTTAAGTAAAAAATGGGATGTTAACAAAATTCTTAATAAATTTTTCTAGATATCTAATTTCATTTAAGAATTTTTTTTGTTGAAACTGGAATTGTTAAATGATAGGTTTTGAATTTTTTTGTCATTATAAATTAAAAATCAAATACGTAATAATAATTATGAAAGTTTTCGTATAACAGTAAGGGTGTTATATAACAGTGAAAAGAATTAACTTCTTTGTAAAAACATATTATAGTAGAATCTGTTACCGTATCATTTCAATTCGTATCAGCTTTTAAAAAATTAATTAATTGAAAAATTTCACAAGCCGATGAAGAAAAATATACACTTGGACTGACGGCTTTTTTTCAAATTGAAATCGGTATTTGATTCTTTTTAACTGTGGCCAAAATAATGAAATAAGACCCTAACTGCCTTCGCAAAATTTAAGGCAAGCCATTTAGAGTTGTAGTTCGAAGATGCTCTACTATAAAACTGTAAGAAAGGGCTACACTGTGAGTATTACCTTAAAATAGTTGTATTTTTGGCATAACACTTTTTATTTCGTCAGAGCAATTATTCAACAAATATTTATAAAACAGGGTGGTTGCTTCTGCATTAAGACGATGACTTAATGATGTTAGGTTTTGGCTAACATCTCCATCATTGATAATTTTGATGGCCCGCTTTTGTACTTTATAGTACTGGTAGGCTGGTATTGAGTGCATTGTACAAATTTATGCGAGCTATATTTAAGTCGAGGCCGAATGTATGCCTTGTGTAGGTGTTAATAGAAGATTGGAAAATATAAAGTATTTCCTACTTTTGCTTTAGTACTCTAAAAACATCGCAGCATCTTTCGCAACAAAAAAAATTTGAACTCTTGTACTTCCGTAGCTGAACTGATTCATGAAATCCAAATCAAAATTTGTACTGCATAACAAATTAATTCTCTATTAACCTCATTTAGATACAATTGTGGGGCTCAGCGTTCCCAATTCCAGCTCTTCCAATTAAAAGCTTTAAGAATGGTGGATTTACCAGAAACTTCGATGCTGATTACCTTGCACAACTGTTGTTTAATATTAGCTCTACTTGCATACAATTTTTTATTCATTGCGATTACTATGGTTCAGGACGTGAAAAAATTGTATGATGAAGTTTTTCCCATTTCTATTTTATGAAACGTGCGTGAATTCTGCTGCTCTTACTTAGGTTAAGAGATGTACATTCTAAACAAATTAACGTTTAGAATCCTATACTACCAGTTGCAATATACTATCTGATGATCTAGCAACGTGCCCAAAATAGATAATATAAATTTGTTTTAGAAATTTACATTTTATCTCCAATTTCTGTTGAATGGAATTATTAGTGCAATGTTGGGTTCAATTAGTAGAGTTTGCTAGCTGTATTTTTACTAATACTTAATTTTTTTTTGCATATTTTTGTTACTTTCGCTGTCCAGTTTTTAATATACTTAAAATCAAATACTGAATTTTCTGGAATCCTCAAATCATATAACCAGAAGTGCTTAACGAGGTCGAAATAAAAAAAAAATTAATTGAAATATCAAACCTTTAGGATTTATGTTGCTTTAAAAAATTAGGTCACAAGTGATATTTAGATACGTAGGTATATTTGAAATACGCTATAAAATTGACAGTAGTCAGTGATGAGAAAAGGTAAAAGTAATTTTTCAAGCTAATTAAAATCTTCTGGTAATGCTTTACCAATCAATATACAATTAATGTTTTGGCCGGAGAGTTATAAAGTTATTAAATCGAATATTTTAATTTTTTTTTAAAAAATGTCATTTCAGTTTGAGGCTCGTTTGTGAAAAAATAAGGTATTTAAAAGAAAACAACTAAATCAATGTATTGTAACCGTGAACAACATCTTTAAGGCCGCCTCCTAACATCTTAATTACTCTGAAATTTTTAAATCCCACTATAAATTGAGAGTAGTATCCTGCAAAGGCAAAGTGATAAAATCATATTTACAACAATCAGAAGCAACAAATAAAATTATATGTAAATGACAAAAGACAACTAAATTTCAGAAACAAATGTAATAGCTTTTATTTCAGTAGATTATTACGAATGGTGGTAACATGTGGGATATTTTGATAAAAATTTAATAATATGTTAAAAGTAATGGTTCATAACAGTACACCATTTCGTTTTTTTTTTTGCATATTAAATTTTATTAAATTTACAGTTATACAAATTTATTTTGTAAAATTTGTGCGTTTCACTCTTTCATAAGCAAAAAAATTTTTTATTTTTTTTACTGTTATGAAAAATTTTCATTTTAGGTTTTATAATTTATTGTTTTAAATATTTTATTAATAAAGACAATTATTCAGATCCAATAAGGTGAATATCTTTTAAAAATAAGTTGATTTAAAGTGAGAGAAAAATGTAAAATATTCCATTATATTAAATTAAATTTGGGAAACTCACACTTTCATTAATTTTTATTATATTCATCTCGGAGGTGGACTATGTTTATCCTACTCCAAAAATATATTGACAAAAGCAATTTTTCCAACTATAGATCTATAATAATAATTCTTTGTAAAATAATAGAAATCTTGATAAATAAAAAATAATGAAATATTTTGATAGCAGAGGTATTATTCATAATGGAAAGTATGTGGTTTTGAACACACTGGTTCATTAGTGATCTCATGATATGTCACTCAGAAAATTTAAGCATCAATCTATTTGATCTGCAGGTGTAGCTCTTCATATTTCAAAATCTTTTTATCGATGCAGAAACATCATGGTACAAGTCTGACATCCAATCTTCCAGCCAAATTCGTTTTGAATTTCTTTATAGTGAAACCAAATGTTTGGATTTCGTAAGCCAATTTAAAGCATACACTTTTAAGTATATAAATATGCTTATTATCTATAAAGCCTAGACGACGTAATATGGAGTAAAGATTCGATTTAGAATTTGTATTGTTGTTATATATATCGGCACATGTTCAGAAGAACTGAAATTACATCTTCCACTTCTTAAGCAATTCCAACGTAGAATACAAGAAGTAACCTCCATCCACCAGATAGAAATACATAGGTTAAAACTGATTATTAAAGTTCGTTCATAATGAATACGTATAGAATGTAAAATTGTATTATACATTACGGATATTTGCAAGGAACGATAGTTTCTATGATATATAAAAATCTGCAATGAAAATCAACAACATTGTTCGGAACTTCCTGCGGAATGTCTCCCCTTTTTTCGTTTTACCCAAAGAAGTGTTTGAGCATTTTAGCTTGTCGGCTTAATAACTTGGGGCTTTCATAACATCTGATAATCCTGTTTGGATATTATATTTCCGAATTTGATGGAAGCAGGTGTTGACCAAGTTTATTTATATTTTTTACAACTATGTAAAGCCTTAATGTTAGAATTTGAATATGTGAATCTACTGTTCTCTGTAGAGGATTATTGAGCTTCAACTTTTTCAATAGTTTAGTTTAAATTTGTTTAACTTTATTTAATTTGTTTAACTTTATTTAATAATATTTTACTTCCCCATTAGACGTTATTACACTACCAAAATAACAGAAAAATGTTACGAAAAATAGTTACAATAGTTTTTCGGTAGAAAAATAGTTTTTCGGATTGTACGGAATGAAGAAATTGGAAGTAAAGTTATTTTTAATATATTGAATTCTCTTTATTTATTATTCATATTGTTTTTTGTCATATAGTAACTAGAATATAATTATACTAGATAACCCTATTTATTAATAATAATTCAAGTTAAAGCCAAATTTAAAGTTTTTAACAGAACAGGGATTTAAATATACTGATATTTTTCACTATCAATTAATAGGTAAAAAAAAACAATAATAATTATGTTTACATCTTTCTACGATACACATTACATTGTCTATACCTAAGTACCTACCTGAATTTAATAAAGAAAATAAAACTCATATGCTACCTATGCTATGCACTCTCTTGAAATTTGTATAAATAGGATGGTATGGTGTAATTGTGTAGGTGAAGTCGTGGTGTGGTGATTTATATTATCATTTTTGTTGAATAGATTGAATAATTTTTAGGTGAAATGTTGACAACTAACTCTATTATAATATATGATATACGATACATTTATTACATGGTACTGCAATTTATTACACAAGGTGTAACGAGAAAAATTTGTCAACAAGTATTTGTTTTCTTTTTAAATATTTTCTGGTATATTAACCAATTAAATGTGGAAAACTATACTACTGTTATCATGAACTAGTTAGCCTTCTTAAATAGCATATAGTTTACTTGTTTATTTAAATTAATACATAATTATAATCTCGAAAAATATTATAAAATTTCGTTATTTTAAAAATAATAAAAAAAAAAATCAGTCAACACTCATGCTCTGTTCAGGATTTGAACCTGAGACCTTCTGATATGTAGTCCATAATTAGTTTTTAGCTTCCACATAATATGTTATATTAAGTACGAAAGGTGATTCTAACTAGAGCATAAAAAAAAAAAAATGACATAAGCACAACATTATGCAGGTCGGCAAGGCAATGATGATGAATGTAGGTCGGCATGATAGTCGGTATTATTTTGTATATTATTTTGACGCATGATGGACGGCGTTATGTTGTATGTAGATCGGCATAATGTTTGGCACTATGTTGTATATAGATCGACAATGATGTTTATGATGATGTATACATGAAATTTTACAAACTAATTTGTAGCAACTATTCTAATTAACAACAAATTCAAAGTATCTGGTAATGCATTAAAAACTCCTTAAATCTTCTTAAGTATATATATGAATAAATCGGAATACCAACACTAATATGCTACTACATACTAGAAAAACCGTATTCCGGAGATAAAACGAAACCTGATTTTTCCATTATCAATCACCATCATCATTTTTTAGTTTGTTTTCATACCCTCCACACATTATGTTCTAATAAACTATAAACTATTATTTTATACGATTTTTATAATATACTTAACTATACTATAAAATGAAAAATGTTTTATTTTATTAACAAAATAAAATTTTGAAACGTCAAATCATCATTATATGACATACAAACCCTTAGTGAATTTTAAAACTTTCTTATCAATATTCAAACATTGAAAAAAGAAAAATAAAAATAAAAACAAATTAAACGAACGAACATAAAAACCAATATTGTATTTTAAGTACTTCATACAAAATTCATCATAAAAATTTTAATCCTTTATAATTATTTCAAATAAACAAAAGTTTCCTTAATACATGTGGGTACCATATTTTCACAGAAGGAAATATTTTTCTCGCATTTGAATCCATTTTTTTTTTTTTTTTTTTTTTTGTGTTTCTAAATCAAAAACTTTTTTTCTATTCAAATAAATTTCAAATTATATCATTGACATTTTTCATTTTTGTTTTTTTTTTGTTTTTTGTAACCTTCCCAAAGGTAAATTCTGAATCTTTTTTCCCAGAGAGATGAGGAAAACAAAAAAAATTTTTACAGTACAAATATAGAGTGAAATCTCTCTTCGGAATAGATTTTTAATTTTCTTTTTTAACTAAACATTAACAGTTATTTTTATAATGTAATTTAAGAACTTATAAATTGCTCCGTGACAACTCTGCATATTCGTTTAAACTAAAACAAAGATAATTAAGAGAAATAAGCGATTTTAATGTTGGAGTTTTGTATTGCTAAATTTCTCGTTAATGTACTATACATTGAGATTGAACAGGGGAGATAGAATTGGCCATTTTATTTATCAAAAAGCGATTCTAAGGTTGCAGTTTTTAATAGAAAACGTTGATTTTTTGTTTAATGTTCGACATTGACGTTGAGCAACGGTAATGTTACGCAATACGTTCTAATTAACATTATGATTTTATTGTACAGTAAAAATTTATTTTGGGTGTGCAATTTTAGATTTACATCCCATAAGCGAGCATATTAATTTTAATTTTGTATAGTTAGTTAAGTTATTAACATCTGAGATGTCGGTCCAAGTATAAATATACCAAATTAATTGACTTTATCAGCTTGCGGAGAGTAAATTATGTTTCTAAGAGTGGAAGTAACGCATTAATTTTGATTTTACATTTTTTGAATTAAATTTGAAATTTTAATATGTTGGTTGTTGAACATACTATGGACTTTCATGGGTTGCAACAAGTATTGTAACCCATGTATATATCATTAACAGCGGATAATAAAACATTTTTAAATGTTTTTATTATTTAAAATTGTTCAATAATTCAATAAGTCACTGGCGTAAAAAGTATACGTATATATACCTTATATAATTACTTATTTGGCTCATAACTACTACATTACTATAACATAACTATTTATTTGGTTCATTCAAAGATAAAAAAAAAATTAGTTAGGTATAACTTGGATCACCTTATTTTCATTTATGTTGAACTACATTTGATTCGGTATAATTATCGCAATTATGTACATAAAATACAAAAGGAAACTGTATGTAGGACCCAACAGTTTTATTTATTTATAAGTCTTTTATTCTAAGTAATCTATAATTATAATTGACAAGCATTTAAGGTCCTGCGCAGTAGACACCTTTTCATTTTATTTCGATTCTCCTACTCCTTAATGAACTTCTAATATACATAATATATAAGATTATATATAAAACAAAAATGCGCACACAGTTGAACATTTTGTACTCATATGATTTTATTATTCAGCAAATACATTATGCATAAGTCAGATATTATGAAAATAATAAACAAAAGTAAACAAATCAGTTATTATATTTTATATTATGTACTTGCGAATGAATTTATGTAGTATGTACATATGCCAAAAAAAAACAAAGAAACAAATTCATCTCAAATAAAAAATATATTTAATATATTTTATCTTTTTAAGTAACTGTTTCTAAATTTTTGTTATTTGTAGTAATAATATAGTTTTTATTAAAATTATGTATTATGTAGGTATATATATACGTACCTCTTTAATGACAAAACTTTTTATTTTTAGTAATTTTATCACTAAATGCTTACTATAGGGAATCTTACTATAGGGAATATATCGGAAACGAAGCAGTATATGAGGGACGTGTATTTATGTGTCCTAAATAAAACTTACTAACCACAAAACTTTTTATTAAACACGAGTGGTTTCTGCTATATCGTGCGAAGTCTATGTCAGTGTGTAAATTACTGTTTTTTTAAAAACTTTAAATTTGACTTCAACTTGAAATATAATTACTCAACAGGGGCCACTAGTATATATTTTATAATGTGTATATAGAATTGAAATCAAAATTTACTAAACTCCTAATTTTATTATATATACAATTCTGTATCGTTTCGTCTTCAAATTTCTAATTTCTAAAATAATGTGTTTTTTTTTTTAGGTACAATTTCAAGTAATGTTAACAAACGAATAGCAATGTTTTTGATGAAATATAAGCAGACCTTAAATTGGAAAGAGACTGTTTATTATTGTATGATTGTTTAAAGTTGTACGACGAAGAATTTTTATATGAAGAAGAACTACTGTACCATAATATATATAGGAAGCATGACAACCAAAAGTATTATTTAAAATTTTTAATTTTGTGCTATGTACTAATTTAATTCCATTAAATTTGTATTGAAAATTTTTCGCCAACTAGACTGATTTACCTAATTAATTTGTCGCATTTATTTTGAATCCAAAAAAAAAAAATCATTTTTCAACAATTTTTACATTGATGAAAATTTATCATCATTTAGATTTGAACATAAACTTGCCTTCACTTATCTACACACTTATATTATAATATCCTGAATCAATAAAGTCAAAAAGAACTATGAAATTACTCTAAAACAATAACAAAAAAAAAAAAAAACAGGATATAAAATATACTGTATATTAGGAAAGGTATACGCAGTGATAAATTTGACGAAAATTATTTTGAAATGAACACACACAAAGAAATAAAATCTTTTGGCAATAAAAAATAAAAGCTGAGCATCAATTTTCTGTTTTTAGGAAAAATGAAATTGAATAAAAATGAGAAAAAAAATATCAATATTTGAAGGTTATTTAGAAATTTAGAATTTCGCTTAGAACTGTTTTTTTAAATTGTATAATACTCATATGTAGATATTGTAAATCAATTGTAATGTGCCCTAATTCAATCATTCCATTGTCTTCTTTTACAATATATATACATTTTTTTTTTTTAGTTTTCAATATAATATTCAGAAAAAAAATATTTTCTTTTAACAGTTTATCTATTTATTCTGTGGTGTCACTATGAATTTCTGTGATTTAAGTTTACCAAACTCGTTACAAATAATATCAAACTATATTTATTAGTTCTAAATTTTTCACAATCTCAAGGTCAATATTTCAAAAACTATTCTGTAAACTAATTATTTTTATTTTTTATATTGGCAAACCTGCGAATTTCAATTGTCAAAATGTATTTAAATTTAATTTTGAATTGTGTTATTTTAATTTTTTTTTCTTTTCTGTTTTATTTACTTTGTTTTATATTTATTAATTTTTGCAGCACATAGGTTTAGATTACTTAAAATTTAATTATTATATAAAGTTAAAAATTATATATTTCAAATATAGTCCATTCTGGTTTAAAATTCTCTTTTACACACAACGGAGACACCATGTGGAGTTGAAGAAGAGCAATAATTTCAGCACCAATTGAAGAAATAGTCATTATTACCTTTGATATGTTATCTATATTATCTTGCTCCTGGTGTTTTTTCTATAAGAAGAATTTTTAGTTAATTTCGTGAATTAAAGGTGGCAAAGAAAGATTTACCAACATGACAACAAAATTTTATTTCTGATTATATATTTTCTGCTGTACATCTTTTACAAAATAAACAGTGATTTAAACTTGAAAATTTGTCTGAATTAATAAATTAGAAAAATTTGGAGGCTGCTATTCAAAGACACAAAGCTTCATATTATATTGATTTTACAATGTTTTGCTAGTATTTAGATGATATTATTTGGTTCTTGCATTTTCCTATACGGGTTTAGAACTTGGATATGTTTTTCTATAAGCTATTGTATTTGAAAGATGCGCACAAAAATTAGTTTTTTTTAATTATAATTATTTCTTTTAATAGGTAATTTTTTGCGGTAATATTTTTAAAAAGCAGCTTCCCATTTTAAATTGTTGGGTTCCTGTCTAAACTTTTTACTTTAATTTACCGAGATACAGACATTATTCGGGTTTTAATATATTTGATATATGGACATAAAAAATTACACATAGATATAAGTTAACGCGTGTACCTAAATAAATGCCATTAAATAAATTCCAAAGAAAATTCTCACGAAAATAATTGTTTTCTTAATCTAATAATAACGCTGACGCTATCTCTACTGGCTATCTTTATTAAAGCTTTTTGTATTTTCTATTGTAATTGCTATCTTATAAGTTTTAAAAAGTAAAATTTTAAAAACACTCAAGAAAAGTTATTAAAGGAATTAAGTCAACAATTTAACGGTATTTTTATTTTAATTAAATAATCAAACAATTGAACATTGATTCAATTAAAAATATTGATAAAAATATTAACTTATATATTTAGAAAAACCATTGAGCTGGCGAAAAACATTATACCTGTGATTGTCAGTGAAAGTTAACAGCTTTATATCAAATTTAGGACTTTCTAGCTAATAGAAAGAAATACATAGCTATCATTAGTTGATAATGTTAATAAATAAATAAATAAATTTTACTACTGTAGAAGCCATTAGAAAACATATATCAACATATGGAATTTAGCCATAGCCATGGACGAGTTCTGCAGTAAAAACAAACATCAAGATAATACAAAGATTCCAAGATAAAGTGCTAAAATTCAATTCACAATCTTGTAAAATTGAAAAGGTCAAAAACTCATCAACCAATCAAAACTTGGCAACTTCACAATTTTTTGAAGTTTTTTTACGCCCGAAATATTAAAATGGAATTATATGAAATTGAATAAACTAACAAATTATAATATTATATAAAATTTAAAAATCAAAGGTAAATTATACTTAAAAATAATTTATTATTAAAAATAAATAAATAAATTATTTAAAAAAACTGAAACGAAAAAAAAAAAAACTTTCCGTAACAGTTTGAGTAATAAATTTCCAGCATCGTATAATTATAATGTACTAAAAGATATTCTATCTAAGTATGCAGAATAAAATTAAAATTTGACAGTTCTTCGTTTATACTTATATGTAATTTGTTTTGATTTAAGTTTTTTTTATCATATTGTCATTGGGCCTAATTGTGGTAAACGTACGGTGAACGCGAACCGTGAATTTTTGTATTCACTTCACTTCGAATTGGTAAAACGCGTGAAAAATTTATTTTCGAAACGTTGAATAACATTAATGTGAAATACTTACATTTATTTTGAACATATTATGTTATGTGAAGTTAAAGTTTGAATTATTTTCAAGGTGTTTAAAAATTTTTTATTGATGACATTATTAGTTTTAAATTTATTAAAAAATGATTAAAAATGGATAGAGTAACGGTATATTTTGTTGAGCAAATTAATAATTTAAGGAATATGTTGTAATGATATTATTGAAATGGACGATAAGAGGTAAACATTTTGGAACATTTTAAACAATTTTATGTACATACATATTTTACATACAAATATTTTATATACTTTTAGTTTTACGACAAACTTTCATCTGAATAAATCTGCTTTTGAATATGTATGAAAACAAATTGAGGAAAATATACCAACACCAACAAAATCATAAATTATCTAAATATACCTAAATTAAACCTTGCTGTTTATTTGAGATTTTTTACTCAAGGTAGTTTTCATATAAACACAGCTCAACCGATTTTCTCACAAATATTGTCATGAATGCTGAATATACTACAGGCAACATTATGTTCAACATGGATAAAATTATTCAGGAACAACATTTTTTAACTCAAATGAACAAGAACATACAAAACTATATACATTCTATCTACATTTAGTTGCTCTAAATGTTTTAAACGTGATCTAATCTTCACGTTTCAACAATACAAAGAACAGAATAGTCACCGTACGTTTGGAACAATACCAAAAATATATTCACGTTTAATTTCGAAAATGACGTTTGACATTTTTCTCTTCACGTTTACCAAAAATTTACCACAATAACAATTTATCGCGTTTCGCGATTCGATTGCGTTTGTTTCTACCACAATAAGGCCCAATTACAATAAGATAAAAAATTAAATCCAAACAAATTACTTATGAGTATAAACGAAAAACTGTCTAAAATAACTGTCTAAAATATAATAAACTGTCTTAATTTTATTCTGCATACTTTAAAAAAAAAAATATATACACAGAGTCTGTTCTGAAGAAATATTCTGAAGTAAAGAAATTGTGTTTGGTTGAAATTTTGACAGCTTCTATTCGACAGCAAACTTAGTATACTAACTAATATTATCACAGATTTCAGTGTAAAAAACTTCGTGAAAAAACACATTACCAAATATTGATTAAAAATATCCTATAATTGGCTGGTGATAATTAAAAAATAATTCACTTGTTGTTAGTATAGGTAGGTCTTTTTAGATCTGTAACCATTTATATTTGATGTTTTGTTTTACGTTGGTTTTTTTTTTTGTTTGTTATGTTTTTTACATCTTTATGAAGGAAAATGACAATAAAAAATTTGTAAAAGTCCTTTTTCAGTTATCATTAAAAGGGATCAAATCATCACGGTCTTAAATTATTTTTTATTTTTTTTAAGATTATAACAAATGTAAGCAAAATAAAGGATATTTTTTATATCCTTTTTAGTATTTTTTTTGTTTTTAAATTTTGATTAACATTCCGGTAATAGGAGTCGTATAAATTTTTTGAATATTTTTAAATTGTATTGAGTCAACTTTCATAAAATTTTTGGTTTTCTCTCAATCCATAATTATTGCAATTTTTTGTTTTTGTGATTTAATCAAAAGCAATAAAAATATTTTTTGGCCAATTTGAAATAGAAACAGATAGATTTGAAGGAATTTTATTTTAATTTTTCATCGTTTAAATTTTTATTTTTATCTTGGTAGGTAAGGGTATGACTAGAAATATTTAGGTAAAATAACTTAGGAATTTATAAGTAGGAATTTTCTGTAACAAAATACTGTTATGATTTAGTGGGATTGTTTATTTTAACATAATATATTGTTGTAATAGATCAATAGATCTCTTACAACAGAAATAAATCGTATGTATTATATTTTTTGTAATACAACCTCAAAATTTCTTTCGAGAATACCTTTGTATACTGATACTGGAACCTTTGTACATTTATAGTTACATCGGATATTGCATCGAATTAGTTTCAGTTTCCGAGAAATATCTTATGCAATCTAAATTGAATTAAAAGTTAGCAAGAGAAATATATACGCTTACATTTATTTTTGATGGATTATTGTATTTAGATAATGCACAGTGTCAGTTTGGTGCAACTGAACCAATAATGAGCAACTTTTGGATAAAGTGTATACCCACGGTATACACATCTACTTAATATCGAAAATATTAGTCAACCAATCCATGCAAATGATTGATTGTTTAACAAATTTAAAATCATGAACATAACTGTTTATGTTGTATGTTTTTACTTTATACTAAATTATAATTTTAAATGTTACAATTAAGCAATACCGTATTAATAACTAAATTTTCACTGACTTCGTTTAATAATGGAAGGTAAACTGTAATCAGATATTATTTTTTAACTTAACTTCTACAAGATTTTTGAATGTTTGATGACTCATTTCAAAATGCTTTTCTAATTTAGTATGGTTTAATTGTTTATTATTCATATCCAGCATATTTGGAATTTTATTTGAACCCTTAACCATATTTATTGCGCCGCTGCGGCTATTCCAAATTTTAAATTATTGCAATTCCTTTATTTAACATAGAATATTTCTAAAAATTTACATAATCTTCAATTAAAATAATAATGTTTAAATAATTCGGCCTATGCTTGTAAGCTTTGTGCTAATTTTATAAACATAATCACTGTGTTATGGCCGCGGCTGCAGCTCAATATAAATTTGAATATAAATAAAATGTAAATATAATAAAAAATTAAATAAAAAGAACTTCCGAAGAAAAAATCAAAACGTGAACAATGTCATCTCTGCCATATCCAAAGCCAACTATTTCAGGTATGCAATAAATGTGATAAAACATCATGTACTGACCATGCAAAAACTCTTTTCAATACTTACGGGTTCAAAACAAATTATTGATTGCATTTAATTTATTTATTTGAAATCTACATAAGAGCCGCTGCGGCGCTATAACAGTGCTTGTGTAATTGGTTTTACAACAGTATGGTTAAGGGTTAAAACAATTTTTAATGAAGATTGGCTAATTTTGGTGTAGACTGTAGGGTTTTAGGCTTTAAGCTACAATGCTTTTATCTAATGAAATTTTTTTAGCTTATTATTTTCACCCAAAGTATTCTAAATTTTATCCTAAGGCAGTTTTTGATGAAGACTTGCTAATTTTGGTGTGGGCTATTCGTTTTAGCCTTCTAACTGGAATGTCTTCCCTTATATGATCACTGATTTGTCCTCGCTCAAAATTTACTAACATATAGTTTCTAATGAACCCTCAAATTCATCTCTGGTAATAGATTTATTCAAATCTTTATGTAAATTTCCATTTTGAACGAACCAGAGGCTCTAAATAACTGTAAATAATTTTGATCAACATTTTTTTACTAAATTTCAAGATGTATATTTAGTCCTTATGTTTTTCCATTGATGTGAAATATAAGATCAAATTGATTTTAGAATGCAATTGTAGAAAAGTATACCTTACATGGACTTAGAGTCGCAGAATTTCACCAATTTGGAAAATAATACTGTTACTGTCATTGTTTGAAATCAAATCAGTATTTAACATGGAAACGTACATTTAATTTAAGAAATATTTCAGACCATCATATCGGATCGCACATCATCAAAGAAAACTTTTATAATTTTGTAGAATTGTAATTTGTATTCTGTGAAAATTATTGATGTTTACAATTTCAGTTTTAATTAAGTAGTTATATAGGATTTAATAAAAATAAGTTTACATTAATTTAGATAATTTTATATCGAATAGGATGTGATAAGAAATATATTTGCCGGATGAAGTTTATTCGTAGCCATCAGTTCCAACATTTTTTTATTTAACTTTCGTTTCATGAGGCACCTTAAGTAAAAGTAGAAATTTCATATAAATTTTAAAAAATTACTTTCTATTTTAAAAATTGGTAGCATAAATTATTTTGTAGTTGAAAAATTGTTGCAAATTTTAAACTTTTATTCAAATACTGGAAAAATCAACTTTCAAATTGTAAATTTCGATTTTTACCTTCTTATATTTTTTTTGTTTGTTAATTTAAAATTAATGAGATATCATTATTTACTTTTTCATTTAAAAAAGTGAAAAAAAAAAAAACAAAACATTTGGAAGTGACAATTAAGCTCACTCTAAATTTTTGGAAATAATTTTCTATTTTAAATTAAAAAATATTAGGGGCAATCTTATAAAATGTATATATTATGTATTTGTATTTTGTAGATAGGGTAAAAGGTTTTTGTAATTTGTTCTATACTGAAAAAATAAAGTTCGAAGTAAAAGTTTGGGAAAAAAGGAGTTATGAATGATACGTAGCAGTCCTCTAAATAGACAAGCCAACAAACAGTAGGATAATCGTTCTATGCTGTTAAGGGATGTTTACAGAAAAATTATCCAATAGTAGATATGCAGATTCAAGTTGATCTCATAATTTTTCTTCACCTTAATTTATTTCATTAATTTATCACAGTATTTCAAACAGTATGACTTGTTTTCATAGAGTTTCATGAAATCAATCAATAACCAGCATCAAATTTCATAACGGAAAATCGTTGCATGATTGTCAATAGAAGATAGAAAACAATTGATTGAATTTTAAAATATATTCTTAAGATACGTTTTAGATATGCTTTTTTATTTATACTATCACCACTAACTTTGACTATCACCACTAACTTTAACGTGATAAGTGCAGGCACTATTTATTTACATTATATTATTATTTAGTAATTAATATTCTAAATATTTATAACAATAGATAAACTTCGCTATTATACAGCTGAAAATGTTGAAAGTAAGCGTAAGTATAATAAAAATCATACAAGAATTTGTAAATAAATATCAGCGATGTACTAAATGGAAAATTTCACGATCCAACTGGCTTCAAACCCATTAAGCAATATATAAAGAAAAAAATATGTCGTGAAAATTTACTTACCTGCTTTTAACCGAATCTACAGGGTAGTAACGAATCACTTAAGGAACCTAATCATCCATCACCTATCTACCCAATTTACACTGCCACACTCTTTATAGTACTATTCAACCAAAAATAATTGGATTAAAGTAAAAAAATTGCTTTGCGCTAAGTGCAAATGAACAATTTATCGACTATGTTCGTTGGCACTTCATAACGTCAGATGATGGCGATTCGATTATATAAAATTGAAGGTTTGACATTGATTATAAATTAAAACCAAAAATTTATTCAACTTTATAACTATTACAAATAGAAATAATCAAAATACATTTGATACTTTGACTTTCGCCAAATGAATTTTTAAATTTTGTTGTAATTGCCATTTTATCTTCTATAATTTTACACAATACACTTAGTTTAACCGAATTTAAGACTTATCTTCCTCATTGTCATCCAACTCCTTCAGTTGGGAAAAGGGAAATAATATTGTTGCAGCTTTACTTTTTAGAATGCACTGGAGAAGCTCATGATTTGCAAAAGACGTTTACAGCTTCTGTTAGTTGATATTTTGTTTATTTGTATAGTTTCTCTCCAAAACGATATTTTAGATTTAGTTATAAATATATATTTTTGAAATCTACTTCTTCCATTCTCTGGAAAATATTTTTATACCTGATGTACCTACTTAATGAAGCTATTTCGAACGTTGTTCATGTAAATTTTACATTTTTTGTATAATCTCACACTTTATGGCTACTTTTTTATATTATTTCCATATTCGCTTTATTCAAAACTTCTACACACCATTTTGTAAAGTTCAATTCATTCTGAATGATGATTATATCAATATTTCAACAATCAAAAATTGTTTTTGTTTTGCGAATTATCTCACCTTTTCTCTTTTGAAATTGTACATGTACCTACCTAAAGAAAAACAAAAATCAATAATTGCCATTTGCAGTCTCAAAAATTCATCTGGAAAGAGATTTTTATTCAGAGCACAATGAGAGAATCGAATTGTTTTATAGATTGTTTGTTTGCCTTAGAATTTTTTGTTTTTTTTTTTAGCCAAGTTTTTTTCAAGTATGAAAACAAAATGTACTATGAAATAACGGAACAAAAGAAGTGTTTTTGAAAGTTTCTTTGAATTATAAGAAAAACAAAACAACAAAAAAACTGAGCAAAAAGTAAATAATAATAATTTTGACTCCTATAGGATATTCAGAAATAAAATGAATAAGATAATATAAAATTATTGTAAATAATATTTGGAATCTCGGAGATCGAAAAATAGGATTTTTCAGTTTGGCTCTTGAATTGGCTTTAAAGTCTATATGATCTTCTAAACAACAAAATATAACTTTACAAATCATATGGTACTTGAGTAATATTTTTGTTGACAATCTGGACTATTTCAATATGTCTAGCTGCTTTTCCATAGTTATCAAGCATATACAAGATTGGTTTAACAATAGAATTGAAGAGGTTAGAGGAAGAATGGGTTAAGTTACATTTTTTTAAAAATCAATGTTTTTACAGTTTTGAAAGTGTTAAGTCATATTAAATATATACATATACATATAAAATTCCATTTTGTCTACATTAACGTTGTTTTCGATTTTGGTAGGTGTATCAAAGTTTGAAGTGCAACAACATTATACTCTTCATAGTGTAAGAAGGTGTTAAAATCGCTTAGCACTAAATCGTAAATATTTCGCTAAAAAGTACAGCAAAATATTGGTGCATGAAAGTGCTAAGTGCGCACTCAACACATTACTTAGAGCCACAAAAAAGTAAAAAAATTTTGATTTGTGGAATAAAAACAAAAAACTTTTCGAATAGTATGTGTTAAAAAAAGTTTACAACGCTAGAATTCTCTGGTTTTCTTAAGTTTCTTTATTTTAAATTATGGGAAATCCCCAATTTATATTTCTAACTTAGATCGTAATATATTTTGTGGCTTATTTTGGAATTATTTTCTAAAAACTCATTATAAATTCAGATTTTGCCTTCAATGGTTCCAAAATTTAAAAATTATTTTATTTTAAGCCCAAAAAATTATTATTTATGTAAGCCGAACAATAAATTTTCTTTACAGCTTACTTATTGTATTTAACATGTTAGCTTGTTACATTTTTACAGCGTAAGTCAGTGGAAGAACGTGATAAGTGCAGGGATTTTAAAATTAAAGCTATTGTGAGCTTGTGAGGTTTCAAAAAGACCTAAAGTTCTTTTAAAGAAAACGATGCCACACACCAATGTTTAAAAACTAGTTTTAATGTTATACCGATGTACAAAACTAAGTAAGCGAAATTATAAAAAAAATATTAAATGTCCTTTTTCTCAAGATTTAAAAATTGTCACTTAACACCTTCTACGTCTAACCCATCCAATTGTATAAAAGTACCTTAAATGAACTTAAAGTGAGAAAAATGCATATGTAACTTGAGTTGAGGTATCAAAAGGCTATCATTTAGTTGTAATTATTTTTCCAGGAAGTTTAATTCAACAAAAATTTTATCTGACTTGTATAGTCATCAAGATAACTTATTTAGGAATTGATTGAGTTGATTGAAAAATTTTACTAACTATCTGAAATCTAAACGTATAGCCAATTTGTTTAATTCAATTTTTCTAAAATTCCAATTCCAAGATTTAATTTATTCACTAATAAATTTAGCTTAATATTAACCGGATAAACGATGCAAAAAAAGACATAATGTGCACTACAAGTGTATGAAACTCATTTCATTCGGCAACCTTAAAACATATTATAATATAAGTAAACAAATCATCATTGATACCGGGATATTTACCAAGGGATAGCAACCAAGAAACAAATATTTGAATAAGCAATTAGGTAAAAATGTATAAAACTTATTTAACAACAATTATGAGATTAAAAGTCCATGTGTCTAAATGAAGAGGGGACATTTTATAAATCAAACATGAACTAAGATGTACTGAAATTAAAATTTTAAAAAAAAAATTCTGAAAAAGTTCTCAGAGATCACAATATAAGTAAAGAAATTAGAAAAATATGCAATATCAAAAATTTCGGACGAAAAACAAAAAAGGTGAAAAAAGCAAGAGGATACATCAATAAAATATGAAAAAAAAACCTACTAAATTAAGATTGTGTATGAAAGCAAACTAGAAACCGGTTAGTTCCAGAATGATTATCAAAAAGATGAAAACTAAACAGCAAATAAAAATCTAAATGTACGATGCAGAATAGTTGTTCAAAATAAGATGTCTAATGTATGAAAAACGATAAAAAAGAAGAAAAAAATATATTATCCATTATTTTAGTGATTTCGGTTCAAAATCTACATTATTTAATAAATTACAACAACATACTCGAATATTAATGGTTAAATATTTTGTAATATAAATCGCCTTAAAACAAAATACATTTTTTGATGATTTCCATTTTCATTCGAACATTATTAATTATACTGATGTCAATTGAATATTCTGATGCCGAAAACCTTATATCATGAATATTTTCTGATGCTTCTGATTGATGGTTGAATTGAATGTGTATAATTACAAAAGAATCTGCCCATGTTAAACAATACTCGTCAATAAAGCAGGTTAGAAAAAGATTCAAAAAATTCTTCAGTTCAAGTCTATTTTCAGGTCGAGAACAAATTATGCTATGATTTAATGTTCCAATAATTTCGATTCTTATGTTAAAACTATAACTGTATAATCATTAATAAATTTTGACTATATGCGTCGCAGACTCATAATGTTGGAAATTGAGAGATATTTTTTTAGGTTAACGTAGTTCGGAGGGTTCTCTTCACGTTTGAATCATCTAACAAAGTTTTAATTGTTAGAGAAGCTTAAAATTTTTATGATGAGATACTAGAAAAGAAAACAGTTGTCACACATACAGCAAACATTTTTATTTCACCTTTTATATAATGGGATCAATAAATCTCTATGAATATTAGCATTGCGTACAAACTAGTGAGTGTAGTGAGACAAATTTCGCAATACATAATAATGTAAACTTTGTTTTGAAATATTTGAATTTTTTGATTCTTAAATTATTTGGCACATGCGAATATTTGAATGTAATATGACATTAGTTCGTTAAAACGTTGTTATAAGTTGAAAACGAATGAATTTGACCAATAAGAGGACTTAATATCATATGGGTTGAAACAATAAGTGAATTTAACAAATTAACCGATTAATGGTCTGTCAGTTGTAACTATAATTTTTTCTGAACGTCAATTTTACTATATTGATTTTAGTCTTATGTAGCTAAAAATTTTGGTTTCAAAGATCTGAGCAAGTAGTAAGTATGGGTGACTTCCAAAATGCAGTAAAAAAAGTTAAAATAAAGTTTGAATACAGTTCAACTACCCTTTAAAGCTTTTTGGAATACTATTTTAAAAATAAAATACATACATAAATATACATTCACTTTGACGTTTAAATTATTGTTCTGTGCTTTTGTAATATCAAACGGCAATAAAAATAATAATTTTGAAAATGAATGTTTTTATTAATATATTAGACAATAATTTAATTAATTTAAATAACGAGTGTAATAACTATTGATAAGCTTGAATCTAAAATATTTTATCTTTTCTTACATCAACATTAAAATTGCCAGAACTCCATCAGGGTCATAATATATTTTCGGCGGAAAAATACATTTAATTAACATATTTTGCTACAATTTGGAATAAAACTTAATATAACGTCATAATTGGAATAAAACGTCAAAAAATAATGCTAACCTATAACTTAATTGATTCTAATAATTTTCTCCATGACATGTATACATGCTACAACTGTAATAACCACCAAACACCAAGTAAAATTATCTCATTACAACCATTAAACCATTTTGTGTTCTACGATTAATTTCGTACATAAGCTTTTTAATTAATTTTGCGCTATGGTTTTTTCACAGTAATTCTGAAAATAAAATACATTACAATCGTATACACCAACAACATAATACTCTATAATTAAACAAGCGAATTAACACTTATTCGAGTACTGTTAGAATAAAAAAAAAAAATTATCGATTGAATTTTATTGTGAAATTCTGTAAGGATATAAAAATAAAAAAAAAAAAATTTATATATATATATATATATATACATATAGATATATTCGTTACATTATTTTTTAGGTTGAAATTATATTAGCAAATTTATATACCAATCTTTTGGCACTGATATTGTTTCAACCCATATGATATTAAGTCCTCCTAGGTATAAGGTATAGGTATAAATTTTATTCTCATAACTAAAGAATCTCTTAGTTATACTCCTAGACCGCAAAATTCTTAAATTTCCTTTAGAACATGTAACATATTATGAAGGAGTTTCAATTTTATTGTTATGCACTCTAGGACATAAAATTGATTTGAATCCAAGAAATTGAAAACATTACATATCGAATACGTATGTATATATATGTGTATAGTGTAGAAACATTGTATTTTCCAGTTTTTTTTTTTATTATTTAGAATTTACTAGAAGGCACTCAGTTTATTAAAAATGTATATATATATATATATATATATATATGTTGAGGGTGTTGGTTGTGTACTTTTTGCAAATTTATAGAGTACAATATGGAAATTCAATATACTCTACAACATCATGTATGTTTTAAAGATTAGTTTCTGAATACAACAAGAGTTCTTAAAAGTATAGAAATTTTCAACGTTATTATTAAATTTTTGTTTTAAAGTACTCTTTTGTTGATTTTTTATAAAAAAAAAAAATTCCAACTAAATTCACCTGACGCACTTAACGACATTCTATCTTTTGTATTATATATGCAGTGATTGTTAGTATATTGCTAAATTGAAAAGAAGAGAAAACGCATTTAAAACGTAAATTTATTAAGTTTATTAGATTTTATCAAACGGAAAAAGCGTTCGTAGAAAAAAAAGTCTGTGCTCAGCAATCTTCTTAGATTACATTTAACAAAGTATGGCACAAAAGCATTGAATTTAAACTAATCACGATGGAGTTTTATGAACAATGCACAATGCAATAATTTTATTAAATACTAGCAAAATTACCCGAGTTGTCCGGGTCGACCACAAAATATATAGAATTCAAAATTCGATTTCAAATTCGAATATTGCTATCAAAAATATTCTAATAATTTTTTTTCCCTACGATAACAAAATCAACAATACTACAACTTAAACTATACTTATATTAAAATTATTTCTTTGTAAACAATATTTCGGGTTTTTTTTTATGAAGTATAAACAAACACGTTCCTTGCTATTGCGGTATTCTTGAAATAAATATATGTTCGCCTTTTCCACAATCAATTTGAATTTATGTTTCAACGAAATGAGGATGAAAAATTCTTATTATTAATCTAGTACCATAGTTTTGGCTGCTTAAATATACTTTTTCAGTCAAGTCTTCAATACTTTGTATAATTATTGTACTGATCGTTGCTATTTCAATTGTGACATTAACTCTTCTGAAATTCGGTCTTCAACTAGTTGTGTTAGGTTCATTAGCTTATTACAAATGTTATATATTCGAAATCAGTAGCAGTCGTATCTATGTGTAAATGTTTATGCCTGTGACGCAATTGGTTTTTGAAATATTCATGACAGGTGCTGGGAGTTGTACGACAGCAATCCGAACCAGTCCAAATTTTTGAAATCGGTAACAGTCGTATTACTTTATTTGTGAAAGAGTACCCAAGTGTATATTTTCAGATCTGTAACACCTTTGGTTTTTGAAAGATTCCTGATAGGTGCTAGGAGATGCATAGCAACTACCCAAAGCTTTCATTTGATAACTTCGTAAAGTACTCCGGTTCAATTTTTTGACCATCTCTATCCAACTCTATCTTTAAAACTTTGGGCATGTAGAGTGAAAAAACAAACAAATTTCCCTTTTATAGTGGTCCAATACTTTACCTGCTATATACACAACAGATATCCTGAACATTTTTATGGCTACCAAGACTACGATTTTTACCCTTGACGCATCTACCGAAAACTCTACAGCAGTAAGTTAATAAAATGAAATTTTGAGTTCAACGATGGCACATAAATAATGAATCAAATCAATAAAAATGAAAGAAGATTGCCACCATTCTAATATCAATCAACAGAGCAAAATAGTGGCATATCCGATCACAACAAAGTATTTGGGAATAAGGCTACATGCTAAACTATGATAGAAGGACCATATATAAAAAAAAGAAGAACCAAACACCGGATAGAAGAATTCTATCGGGATGAATTTGTGCGTAATTCAGAGCTAGCACAAAATGCGATAAAAGAAAATTGCACATACGGTATCGCAATTATGGGGTTGTATAAAGAAAATCAACATCGAAGAAATGTTGTAAAAATTTCAAAACAAATTACTCCATGGTATAATTATGGTGCCATGGTAAGCATGGTGCGTGCGTAACAAAAATGTCCAACGTGCGACTTGCACATTGAAACAGTATAACGGATGAAATCAAGAAATATGCAGTAAAAGACGAGTAGTGACTGCAAATTCAAGTGAACTAAAAAATACTAGAACTACTTCTTGGTCAATACATAAAATGGAAAATTCTACGATAACAGTTTCTTCCACAGAAATTATTATATTAATAATTTTCTCTGGGCAAAAAAAGTGTATTTAAATAATCTTCTAACGCAGAAACCATAATTGCTATTACTATTTTCTTCACAAGAAATATCACTGTGATAAGGTTCCTAAACGGAAATTATTGTGTTATTCGCAGCCCTCTACGAAAACTATTACTATAAGTAATTCCTAAACATGCGGTCGAAAAAATTTAAGAAAAAAAGCCGTTAGTGGATTTAAAATAGATATATAACTATATGGATATATGGAAAAAATATGGCGCTTTAATGGGTTTGATTTTCATTTTTAAGACACTATTAAAAGGCACGCATTATCGTTGAGGCACTTGATATCCTTCGCCGATTATTTTCTATTTTTCGCAATTAATTTGTTGTCTGATATATAAGTTTTTAATACTTAAACTATGTTATTTATGAGTTTTCATCCATGACCATTAGTTTGGATTGAAGTACCTTCAGCGCAGATTCAAAAGCATTATTCTAGTTTAAGAACCATTATGTCTGCGTAGGCGTATAAAAAGTTTAAGAATAACAAATTTTTTAAGTAGATTTTCAATCTCTGCACCTAAGGTTATTACAAAGCGTTTCCGCTTGAAACGAACTTGAACAGTTAAAGGGTTTTATGAAAGTGGTGTACAGTATAGCAAAAAGCATTTGAAATACGTTATCATATGCGTTTTTGGCCCCCGCGCCCATTCGAGCACATACGCCCATATTGCACATAGGAGTATGTACATTCGTCCAAGCATTACTGAATCAAATGAATTAAGATTTAGTATTCCAGTTTCCAATTAGAAGTACTGTGGAGTACTTCTGGGAGATAAATCTGGGAGATCTGAAAAATATTGGTAAACACAAAAATATATACATAATATTCTTTGTTGCTCTGATCTGGCAGGAATTACGTTTAAATTGTTCGGGATTATTATTATAATAGTTTGGGGGATAATTTATCATTTTGTAAAATTGTTAGTACATACAGTTTTGGGGTCTACAAAATTCTTTGTACACACAAAAATATCCAAAATATTTCTGTTCTTTGCCAGAATCTGGATCCGGAATCAGGTTTAAATAATTAAGATTAAAAGATTATTAACATATTAATAATTAGTTAAAATTAATTTTTAATAGTTAACGGTTTTGCAGAACATCGTTATGGGACATAAATATGAAAGAATTAGAAATGGAATAAGAGTACTCATTGACAGCTAGTTTGTATCTTATATGGATTCCATCACTACGAAAACAGCTTTCACTTCTGACACGAGTATCACCATGTTGTATTTACCGGATTTGAAGCGTGGGGTAGTAATTTTCAAATGTGTTCATTAATCAGAATTATAACCGCATCATCTGCGTAGCAACTGCTTTTGATTTCTTCTTTATTTCTTTTGTAATCATAATAGTAATGCTGCACCACCGAATTTGAATTTGATCTTCAGTATCGAATCAATAACAAAAAAAATTAAGTTTAAAATTATTTTCAGAACTATTAAAAAATAAACAAAAACAACATACGATTTTTTTTGGGAATAATTTTGTAACTTGGGTCTTTTAGAGTATGACAAACAAAAACAAATAAATTGTTGCTTAGAGATCCTTAAATTTCAACATTAAGTATTTTTGTTTTTTTTTTCTTCATCATTATACTAATAATAACTATTTTTTATGAAATTCATAAAATAAGACAACGACATGTACTAACCAACTTGAATACAATTTTATTTTTTCTTCCATATAGATTAGGTCAGTCAGTATTATAGTACCTTTACTAATACATATACCTACCCAAAGGCTATACTTACTATACCAACTAGACATATATATTAAATATTAAGTACGTGTGTAGATTCATATCAAATCTTAAATTGTCCTTGTTTTGTATGCGTATAGTATTGAAGTAAAATTGTACAGCTAGCAGTTAAGAATGTGGTGTAGAGTTAGGGTGTAACATCATAAATTGCTTTGTTTAAAAATATATGAACCAAAAAAAAAATATACCAAACCATAAATCTACATTTTAATGTTATCCTTGGTGGCATGTGATTTTATTTTTTTATTCTTTTCTGTAGTATTTTTTATTATTTTTTTAATTTTTCTTCATATGCCAACCATCAGTATGTGTGCTGAAGTAAACTGTGTATATATTTTTTACGGAATCAAGTAAACCTTGTTGAAATCTTTTAGTCTAAAGTACCCTTCACATGAAAAAGTAATAATTTCTGTTGTTTTAGTGAATGGCGAGGCAAAAAAAAAACAAATAAAATTGAAACCAAACTGTAAGTACTCTTTGTAAAAGTATTTTATTGTAAATTAGAAAAATTTCGGGGTGGTTTTATGAATTTGCCACAAAATTTCTCATACAATTTGTAATGCTTGTCATATGGAGAGAGTAGCCTAAAAAAAATGCTTAACAAAATATCAAATAAAAATTTCCGTTTATGATCAACAACAGTTAGTTCTGTTACAATTTTATCTAAGCTGTGGCCTGTTTTTTGGCAAATTCAAATATTGTAGAAAATAAATATAATCCGATTTTGTTGGAGATTTTTCATCTCACCATTAATATTGACAATTGCGTGATGAAAAAAATAATTCGACATTATTTTATGTTTCTCGTTCGTTAATATACAACTGGGTGTTTAAATAAGATACACAATGATATATATATTTAAAAATATAAATATCAATTACAATATTATCTTTTGTTAATTACACTGATTCAGTCATAAGCTTAAACGTAAAATTGCAAACAGTGCTGGACAAGATGTCTTATATGGTCATTCTAGTTATGTGCAATTGAAAATTTCCACTAAGACTTGAGGGACTTTTACTTTAAATTGTATTGTTTTATGGTGAAGAATTATGGTTAAGATTTTGTTGAATACCACTACCAGTGTATTTGATTCAAATTATTTGTATAGAACTATATACAGAAACTTTGGTAACAGTTAGAGTAAACCAGATGTTGTATTGTAACAGAGAGAAAACAAAATGAAACAAGTGAAGGTCTCCTCTTAGTACTGTTTAATATCTATACAGAACAAATCTTGGGTAACAAATGAATGGGAAATGAGAAAACAATAATGAGAGTTTATTGGACTCAATATTGCACAAATATTCCCATTTTAAGCCATCGGATTGTGAATACAGAAAAAAATTAGCCGGTCCCATCTGAGAATTTTATGAATTTATTAATAAAAAAAATGATTAATAACTTAAAGTTTCCCGGTATAACGGTAAATATTAATAACTCAAAGTTTTCCGGTGTAACGGTATTTTTTTTCGTTTCATTTTCACTATTAAATTTTTTTTTGCTCCTAAAGTTTTTCTGACGTTTTCAAAACGTTTTATGAAAACTGTTATTATTACTGTTTTTGTTTTTATTTTTTTAATAATTTTCAAAATAGTTTCTACGAAAAATATAATTGGTTTGCTGAAAAGCTGTTCCTGGTTTTGCTTTTTCTTTTTTCTTTTTTCGTTTTTTTTTTGTTTTTCGGTAGATAGGTACTTTAACATTTTGTGTGAAATTTTTCATGTGCACATGTATACGTGGGAAAAATTATGCGCTCATTTTTAGTTCAAAATTAAAATAAAATATTTCACCATTTTGTAAATTTACATTTTACGGTTTTAAATACATAATTTTTATTTTATGATGAATATGAATATAAATAACACAATTTTTAATCAATTTATACCAGTTTTAACTATACTTTGCCCCTGATACCAATTTCTAACAATTTGAAAAAATTATGCAGTAGAATATAATGTAAATATATTATATAGCACCAAAAATTTATCATAACGATTTGCAGTTGTGGCAGTTCTGTATTTGAAAACGCGTCCTTGAAAACATTAATTTTGGTAATAATATTTCAACATTTTTTTCAAAATTCTTTACAAAGTCCTTAGTTTCATGTATTTTGTATAATTTTATTATGAAAACTTGTTCCAAGTATTGCAAATTTTGCTTTTGTAGAAACTACTTTGCTTTGTAAAACTAATTTTTAGTATTTAAGCGGGGCTTTTGTTATTATCTGTTATTTTGGTCATCATTTGAACTCACGAATTGACTTAGGATAAAAAAAATGATGTAGATAAAGAATTTAATGTAATTTGAATGTAGATTCTATGAAAAGGCAAGAGAAAACTTTTTTTTATTGATTTCCAGTATAGTTAAAATAAAAAATTTAGTGGACAGTTTAAGGAACTAAACATTTTGTTTTAAATTAAATTTTTTTTGTAATACAATTTTTTTTTTTTTTACAAATATTTTATTAGTTACATTTTCGCGATGTTAATTTTTTTCGTTAAATATTTCGTTAAATGTATTTGAAAAATGTATTAATTAAACACAGCGCCGGTCCTTCTATATGTGCAACATGTGCAAATGCACAGTGCGTCGGATAAAAGGGGCGCCAAGAAGCGCCGAAAGAATTGGTATTTTTTTCTAAATACATTTCGTCAATGTAAAAAATATCAAACAAAAAAATAGCACTTGTCTTACTCTCCTCGTTAATTATTTTTTTAATTACACAATTCACCAAATGTTATACGTACAATTTTCACGTACAATTTTCACTTTTGAACAACAACAGCGTTAAAATGCTTCCGTTCAATTATGAACCAATATGGTATGTATGGGCTTGATAGTAAATTTTATAATATTGTATCAATATTGCTTTATGTAAAATTTATCTTTACACCGTACAATATTGTATCAATATTGAATAGCATACATAAAAATTCAATCAAAATTAGCAATATAAATTTAGGACTAAGGGTAAATAAATTGTTTGAATTGATTGATTATTACATAATTGATTTTTACATAATACATAAAAAGCAGGCTTTACACGTTTTGAAAAAATATTTTAACAAAAATTGCAATTCAATATTGATACAATATTGACACAAAATTGACACAAAATTGATACAATATTGATACAAAAATGACACAATATTGATACAAAATTGATAGAATATTGATACAAAATTGAAACAAAATTGAGACAAAATTGACACAATATTGATATAATATTGTATCAATTTTGTGTCAATTTATTGGTCAACAATATTGAACCAATATAGTATGCATGGGCTTGATAGTAAATTTCACAATATTGTATCAATATCATGTAGACGCATATATAAAAATTTAATTGTATCAATATTGAATAGCAATTTTTGCATGTAAATGCTTCCATTCAATATTGAACCAATATGATATGTATGAGCTTGATAGTAAATTTCACAATATTGTATCAATATTGCTTCATGTAGAAAAAATACATAAAAATTCAATCAATTTCTGTCCTTAGCAACTTCACTACATAATAATATAAATTTTTAATAAGGGTAACTTTTTAAAGCAGGCTTTTTGTTAAAAAAATATTTTAACAAAAATTGCTATTCAACATTGATACAATATTGTACCGTGTAAAACCATATTGGTTCAATATATTAGCATACATAAGAATTCAATCAATTTCTATCTTAAGCAACATAATAATAAATTATAAATTTAGCAATATGATGAAGGGTGACTCCTTTTAAAGCAGGCTTTACACGGTTTGAAAAAATATTTCAACAAAAATTGCTATACCATATTGATACAAAATTGACACAAAATTGATACAAAATTGATTCAATATTGATACAATATTGATACAAAATTGACATAATATTGATACAAATTGACACAATATTGATACAATATTGATACAAAATTGATGCAAAATTGATACGAAATTGACGAAGATTGATACAATTAAATTTTTATGCGTTTACATTAAGCGATATTGATACAATATTGTGAAATTTACTATCAAGCCCATGCATACTATATATGTGTTCAATATTGTTGACCAATAAAATACAAAGTTGACACAATATTGATACAATATTGATACAATATTGATACAAAATTGATGCAAAATTGATACGAAATTGACACAATATTGATACAAAATTGATACAATATTGATACAATATCAATTGTGCGATCATGTATCAATTTTGCGTCAATTTTGTATCAATTTCGTGTCAATTTTATTGGTCAACAATATTGAACACATATATAGTAGCATGTATACCAAATATCGAGAACAACAAAGCTAACAATATTCAGAGCATGTGTTAAGTCAACATTAATATATGGCAGTGAAACATGGCTCACTTCGGTCAGAATCAAACAGAAGCCACAAGTATTCATCAACAAGTGCTTGAGAATTATATGAAGAATATTCTGGCCGGCAAGAATTAGCAACGAGGATTTATGGATGATAACTGGAGAAGAACCTATCAACAGACAGATAAATAGGAAAAAATGGAAATGGATAGGCTTGTATCAATACACTAAGGAAATCAGAAAGCGATATAGCAAGAAGAGCTCTAGAGTGACAAAGGAGCCCCGGCAGACCATACAACACATGGAGACGCACAATCGATCAAGAATTAACAGTCAACAATTATACCTGGGACGATATTAAGGAAGTAGTACTCTACAGAGAGGAATGGAGGTTCACTATCGAAGCCCTATGCTACCACGCGGAGTAATAGGAGAAAAAACAAAAAAAAAATATATAGTAGCATGGGCTTGATAGTAAATTTCACAATATTGTATCAATATCGCTTCATGTAAACGCATACATAAATATTTAATTGTATCAATATTGTATGTATGAATTTTGTATCAATATTGTATCAATTTTGTATCAATATTGTGTCAATTTCGTATCAATTTTGCATCAATTTTGTATCAATATTGTATCAATATTGTATCAATATTGTGTCAACTTTGTATCAATATTGTGTCAATTTTATTGGTCAACAATATTGAACACTATATAGTATGCATGGGCCTGATAGTAAATTTCACAATATTGTATCAATATCGCTTCATGTAAACGCATAAAAATTTAATTGTATCAATTTGGTATCAATATTGTATCAATATTGTGTCAATATTGTGTAAATTTCGTATCAATTTTGCATCAATATTGTATCAATATTGTATCAATATTGTGTCAACTTTGTATCAATATTGTGTCTATTTTGTATCAATATTGTATCAAAATTGAATCAATTTTTTTATCAATTTTGTGTCAATTTTGTATCAATATGGAATAGCAATTTTTGTTGAAATATTTTTTCAAAACGTGTAAAGCCGCTTTAAAAAGAGTCACCCTTCATCATAAATTTATGTTATTATGTAGTGAGTTGCTACAAGAACTCACAAGACAGAATTGATTGAATTTTTATGTATGTTAATATATTAATTAATAATTTCAATATTGCTATTCAATATTGATACAATATTGTGAAATTTACTATCGAGCTCATTCACATCATATTGGTTAAATATTGAATGGAAGCATTTACACGCAAAAATTGCTATTCAATATTGATACAATATTGATACGATATTGATACAATTGAATTTCTATGTATGCGTCTACATGAAGCAATATTGATACGATATTGTGATATTTACTATCAAGCCCATACATACCATATTGGTTCAATATTGAACACAATATTGATTTTTTTTTATTTTTGCATTTACACGCAAAAATTGCTATTAAATATTGATACAATATTGATACAATTGAATTTTTATGTGTGCGTCTACATGAAGCAATATTGATACAATATTGTGAAATTTACTATCAAGCTCATACAAAATTGATACAATATTGATACAAGCTTGCAAAAAAATTACAACCATAAAAATGTAAATGTTAATGTAATTACAAAAACATGTAAATTTTAATTTAACTATTGGGCTATTGGTTTTTTTTTTATAATAGAGAAAGAGAATAAAATTGCAATAAATAAATATTTTCAATTATGTAAGAAATAGATACTAGATAGTGGAACTGGAAAAAGAATTAACGATTTTTTTTTGTATCAAGGAAATATTGTTGTATTTATTGTTAGTTATCAAAATTATTATGTGTTACACTTACAACTACATACATATATTATAATCAATAATTAAAATGCGTTAAAAGTCTACCTCATGGGTAATGTTTAAATGGCTTGTAACAATCACTTTTTAGATCAGGGGCTCAATTTTTCTAAAATGCACAAGGCGCCAAATTTGATCGGGCCTGATTAAATATTTCGTTGAGTTCTTCGTTAAGTTTATTTGTTAAATGTTTTGACAACTTTTACGACAAATTTATTCATTGAAACCCATTATTTATGCATAATCTAATAGAGATGAAATAGTTTTAAAAAAATGTTTCATTAAAATAGCAAAATGTAAAATATTTAGTTTTGATAGTCAAATTTTGGTTTTATTGATGTTGTATATCGGGTGTTCCAGAGCATGAGTATCATGAATAAATTAATTTGTTTTTTTATTTTATCAAATCTCGATATTTCAACGAACTGCCTTAATCAGTGCTTACAACTTTTATAAGTTTAAAAAATGTTGCAAGGCTTGATTGAGCTTAGGCGGACCTACATGGCTTGGGGGTTTTGGCATCTGACTACTAATCACAAGATCCTGGATTCGAATCTCGGTCTGGGTATGTATGTTAAATTGACTTTTTCTTTTATTATTCTTAAAATAACGAAATTTCATACAATTTGTTCTGAGTATAACTGATATTAACTTAGATAAAAAATGGAGATATTTTATTTAAGAAGGCTTTAGTTCCTCATGATAGTAATTATTTGTTTTCCACATTTAATTAGTTAATATACAAGAAGATATGTAAAGATGTATGAAAAAGTGTTCTACCTAAGTTACTAACACTAAACGTATGAAAAAGGATATACCTACGCCTAGTTATTGTATAGTGATTCAGTGTCACTGCATTTTGTACGTCGAAATGATTTTTTAAAGAAAATGTTTGCGTAGAAATTTAGTTCAAAACATTGGAGTTTTTTTTACTTTACTAGTTCATTCGGAAGCGTAGAGCTTTGCTATATCTTCAATTTACTACTTCAGTTTCTTGTACATAGTTTTGACAGAAAAGTTGATTATCTTGTGTTGCCTAGTTATCTAGTCGACTTTGCTATTACTATATTTAGGTGCCTATTATGTATTTCGATAACGATTACGATTTGATCGAACGAAATGTCAAAATGCAAAATTGCCATTATGTATTACGATATCGTTCAGAAATTGTCGACGAAATCGATAAAGTTAATCGATGTAAAATTTTACCACGAAAGAGACATCGAAAGAGAGATTGTATAAATTATTTCAATTTTGAATTGAAAGGATAAAATAAAAGAGATACAAATATATTTTATTTATATCGGACACTTGGTGTTTTGTTTTATATTTATGATATTTTTTGAAATAAAAATAAATTTAAAAGTTGAAATGAAAGTAGGTATTTTACTTTATTCTACATAATAATTTTTTATTGAAATAAATTTTAATAGAAATGAAAGGCCTGTTACAAATAGACTGCAATATGAAAAGTTATAGTGTAAATAATGAGACACCATTATAAATTTTCCAAAGAGGTACCAGGATATCTTGCACTCACAAAACCAATTACCTGATTATGATCACATATCTAAAAACAAAAACTGTTATAATAATGTAAACAAATTACAATAAAGTATAAACTTATCAGAATTGCATTAATGCTAAAAAATCCCTTTCTACTATAACATAATGTTGTACGTTTTGCTTCGGTGATATAATTTGAATAAGCTTTCCAACTACTGCTCCCATTATTTCAGTAATTCTGCTTTAATCATAAAAATAATGTTTGCCTGACTTTTTTCTTCTAGTGCGTAATGGAATTTGATCAAGTAACTTGATTTTCATCGAAATACATAATGACACTAACGATCACAATCGAATAATTTTAACGATAACGATGAACGATTCGATTAATTTTGATCGAAATACATAATAGGCACCTTAAGCTAGTGTCACTCGCGACACATATCGACTCGTATGAGACAACAATAGTTTTTCCTCTTAATTAAATTAAATATAATTATAATTTGATTCAATTACTTCAATAATTCTGACTTATCATATTTTATTCATTTTTCAATAATTACATGTATAATTACATGTATGTATTGTACAATATATTTTTCAATATTTTATTTTCATACTCGATTCTTATTATTTTTTATAACCAAACCATTTAACCTTAAATTAATAAAACTGCGTGTCAAACCAAATCAATTCTGTCAATTTAAATTGAAATTACATGATTCTTAGGTTAACCTTCTTATAAACACATATATTAAATATTGACCTGTATATTAATTATACAACATGAGAGTCGGAGAACTTAAATAAGATATACATATACAATATGGCATTCATTATATATATGTACAGATGAATTTATAATGGGGTATTTATTTAAAAAAGTGCATGCTTTATATTATAAATGTATTTTTATTGTACAAAAAATAAAAGCAAAAAGATAAGGATTAACCCTTTAATTGTTAAATACAAATACTAATATATAAACGTTCTATTGCATTTAGGTATATAATATGCATTCATATATCGACCACGTACATATATGTATAGAAAGAATAAATAAAATTTGAACAAATTGTTTTGTTAAATTTGCGAAATTATTGATTTTTTAAGTAAAAATAAAAAATAAAATAAGAAAATTAGTTTAGTGAACAATGAAACATGAAAAAGGGATGTATGTATGTATGTGGGCAGTAATTCGAATAAGATATTCTTAAAATGTTTTGTATTTAATTATCGCCTTTTTTCAAAATAAATTTTATAGGATTAAAAGTTAAAAATAAAACTGAAAAAATATACATATATATATATATATATATATATATATATATATATATATATATATATATATATTTATATACTATGCACAAATACTTATAATATCGTACTCATCATATTATTGTAAAAATACGTACAATACGATTATAAAGAATATAAAGAGAGCTTATCTAAAAGGCATCAGCAGCTATAATATGTAGATGTTGTAAATATATCTGTATAGTTACAAATAAAAAAGTCGTATCTCAAAAAAATTTGATTTTCAGTCAAATTTATTTAAAGTAATTTTATTTTAGTGTCACTTGATTATAATCGCTGGAACTATAATCAAAATTGTAAGTTAATCTTCTCGATTCATAAATTACGTCCTTCATTGGTTAGTTCTAGCTGTGAAGTTTATGCTTCGTCTATATACACGTTTCAGCTTGTAAAAATTATTAAAATGCACTTAATGTCTTCATTTGATTTTATTCAACAAATCCTACTTTTATCCAACAAATCCTCTAAATGGTCAGTTATTTCATCTTAACTTCGCTTAACTAGATGTTATATTATATATTTACATTTAAAGTTTATAGAGTCCAAACTTAATATCCGTAATACAAAATTGATCGAATTTATATATTTCGTATATTCTTATTTTTAGGCTTTATTTTATATAGTTTTTATGAGATTCTGGCAACGTTATTCAAACATATGACAAAAAACTAATAATCCATATTAATAATATCTCGATCGTTTTTTTCAAACTTTGACGAAACCAAACTTGATTCTTAATTATACGATAAATTTGGTAAATAAGATATCGCTAAAATTATCGAGTAAATGTCACTTAAGGAATTGAAAATTTTGCACCATACTACAAATATTTTATTTGTATGGGAATTGAAAGCGTTTCAATAAAAAAATAAAGGTAGGTTTGATAAAATAGTATTTTTCTTAAATTTGAAATGAAAATTCTAATGAAGAAAAGAAATGCTAGAATTTATATTGCTTCCGTCATTTATGGCGAATTACAAAGTTAGTGTAAAATATTCGCTCAATTATAACAATTTTATTTTGAAATTCGAGGATGGAATTAATAATTTCTGTTTTAAATTTACATCTAAATTCGATTTATGAAAAATACAGCTAGCTATTATGGCTATTAAGTAATATTTTTCAAATATTAAACTATCCCACGTAAGAATTTTATTGTTATAAGACTCTTGCGCACTATTATAGCACTATTATAAACACTCTTATAGCAAAACGTTATGAATACGTTTTAGCACTAAATTGAAGAATCCTATAAGGCACCGGAGCAAATGATGTAACATTGTTATAGGATTAGTGTACATATGTATTAGTGTATATATGCTTTTATTTTGAAATAAAATTTATTTGAAATAATTTATGTTGTGCGAGAGTGAGAAAGGTATTACTTTTTATTTTAAAATGAATATAAATTATATATATGACTTATATATAAATTATAATAACACTACTACTGCTTTTATAACAATTTTATTCTTATACAAACACTTTAATTCTTGATATAGCACTTTTAAAGTTATAACAACATTGCTGTAGCACTTGCTGAAAATCCCATTATAACAACTCCCTCAATTGTACGACACATTGAGGTCGACGTGACACTCGTGGTATCACTATACAGACCAATTAGGCTCATTGGAAAACCACAAGAGCTTTCTTCGATCCTTTTTTCCTTATAGAGAAGAGATAAGATATGATAAGCTAAGCTGGCAACATTTGGTTTTTTTGCCAAATATAAATAAACAAAAATAATTAAAATATTTGTTTTTATTTTAGCACAATCAAATATGAATCCACTGACTCCGGTTTATGTACTCAAGTGTAAAAAAAAAGCTTAACTCAGATACGAAATGACACCACTTGACTCCTGTTAAAGGTTCATATGCGGACACATTTATATCCGTCAGTTCTTCGTCTCATCAAATGTAATGCTTAGATTTTGTTTATTACAAAAGCTTTAATTATTTTCTAATTCGACTTATTCGTTTTTTTCTTTTCAATCACAGTCAATATCTGTATACTAGTATGTATGAATGTATGGGGAATAGAAAAATGAATAAATAAAAAAAAATTCTTTAAAAAAAAAAAAAAACTTTTTTTTTTCAAAAGCATTAAAATCCATTAAATAATAGACAAGCGACTTTAAGTATTTTGGTTTAGATTACATAAATTTGTTAAGAGTCTACTAGGCAATAAAAACAAAATTTTGACCTTATTTTAACCTCTTTACAACCATAACGACAATAAAATTATTCTCTTTTAAGATATTGTACATTCATATACATACACAATAATTATTATGAAATAGAAATAAAAATTATTCGGTTTCTCTGTTACAGCTTTATAAAGTATGTAGTTATCAATTTAAGATTTGGTATAGAGTGTATACCACATTTCGACCTCAACTAATCAATACTATTTTAATTTTGTTCCATCTGATGAAAGTTGGGGTTATTTAGGTTACCTGGTTCATTAAGTGCTTAAGTACAGAAAAATTCAATTTTTACTTCCAGAAGAAGTGTATGGATGTATAGATAAGCAATCCGCTATCCCCGCTTAAATATTTTTTTTGTTATCTATTTTAGTACGTATTTTATGAATCTAAATTAAATTAATTCAAATTTAATAAAACCATATTACTTTGATTTTCTTAATTTCTCAATTCACATGAGATTTTCATTCGCATCCATCAGATAATCTTACAAATTCAATTTTAATTCTGTAAAAATTGATAACTTTCATTAAGTCTTTTAGTTGCAAATAAATGTTAACCATAAATTAAAAGTATCTTATATTATGTTTAAATATAACTTTGATCAGATGAACTCTATACAGAGTTCAATTTGAAAATTATTTTTAGCTAATAACTGTATAACATTACAATAATAAAGGACTTTTATGCAACTTTTTATTTATATATATATACATATTACATATATATGTATATTGTATTCGATTTAATTATGTAAACTGATAAAGAAGATTTACGGTTTGGAAACCAAAAGAAATGTAATTATTTTGTATTCACAGTTATAATAAAAAGTTTGTGTATACATAATTTGTTTTTCACTCTAGTTGATATAGAATGAATTACAATCAATAGAATTTTCAACTGATTAATACATATTGAATTGAGTAAGACATATTTCACAGTATTCTCTAAATACTTAATAAAATGCAAGTATAGATTCACTTAGATAGGAAAATGAAAATATGAAAAACCAATATTGTGTTTGTCCTTAATACAATATTGGACGAACATGTAAACACCCCCTTTTACATACACCTAATATCAGCTTTATAACAGAAAATGACAGATAAAAATGTCTGTGATGAGTTTTATAAAAATTGAAAAAATTATGTTGGGTAGTACATGTGCCAAGGATGACTGATAATGGAATATAAAATTTCTAAGACGGAATAGCTGAAGGTAGACGACCAGGAGGACTCCGCATCAGAAGAAACATATAATTCGTTCGCTAATGTAAATATTAGTAAAAAATATGAAACTGAGCGTAGAGAATGCTCTTGCATATATAATAATGATTAAAAACTGTTTTGTTTCACTAATTTTAATAAATATTTTGATCGATTTCAGTTATTACATGGAAAACTGTTGATGGTGTCTTCTGATGATTGTTTAATAACCCAAATCAATATATATTAATTAAAACTAGTGGAACATAAGTAGCTAGAGTTTTTTAAATCTTTATTATTAAAAATGCTTCATCTAGAGTATACAAAATATAATAAAAAATATACTTTTGTATATGTTCATGTTTCGGTGACATTATATGTCACCGCAACATGAACTATAAATTAAGCAGTTAGAAAAAGAATAAAAGAAATTAAATCTATAGGTATATAAGAAAATTATGAGATTTTTATAGCTGTAATATTGCTCGGAAAATTTAATGTAATGTAATCAACATTGTAGATCTATTACAAATGGTAACAACTATAATGTTTAGATAATCATATATCGAAGGTGTCAAAGTGTAGATAATCATGTTATAAATATAATAATACAATAATACCTGTTATCTATAACAGAAAAAGTTTGATTCAAAAACAAAAAAAAATTAATTATCGCATTTTGATTAAAACCCACTAGTTACAAAAGCATTTTCACGATTAGAAAACTACTCACAAAAATAATTAACGATTAAATAAATAATATTGAATTACGTAGAATATACAATTATAAGCATAAATATAAAATTACATTAACGTCAGGGATTTTTTTGAACTGATACATTAAAGGTGGATTTCATCTTCATGGACGAACGTCCAGACAAATTTTATTTTACACTATAATTGAAACACAAATACAATCAAAGAGAATTTTTATGATTTCCTGTCAAAGCGCGAAGGACTAACATTTGTTATGTCTTGTAGTTTAAAAAATTGTTTACATGCGCCAATTTTATTTTTATTAAAAAAAAATTTAAAATTTTGTTAAGAGTAATAATGGATAAGCATTGTAATAATCGAAAAAATAAAATATAGCAATTTTGCTTTTATCTTAAAATAAAAATAATTTGTTAGAAACAAAATAATCTTATACTAAAAAACAAAAAAAATTACACTTCAAGTATTAAAAAAACAATTATTCTTAAAAAACAATTTCTTAAATTTGAAATTTTATATGTGAATGCGTTCATACATAAATCGAGATAGCAATAAATATTTATCAAATAATTATATATCTATCCTTTTCTTCAGCCTTCAGCCAAAAGTTAAAAAAAATTTAACTAAGAGATTGGAAGAAGTAAATTGTCCGGAGAAATTATTTTGTGTATGTGTTAGTAAAATAAAAGTTTTTGACTAGCTAAAAAATGTGTCCGGATGTCCGTCCATCAAGAGGACGACATATTATGAACATAAACAGCAAGCGAATTATAAAGTTTCTTCTACAATAATGACTCTCTAAACTGAGCTGAAATACTGTTGAAAATTTTAAAAGTAATAACATGCTCAATATGCATTCAAAGATAATATCGGAACAATAAGACAAAGAGAGAGTATAATATTTTCTTATGTACACAATTCACGTAATTTCAAAGAACATAAAAATAAAAATACAACAAATAATTCGAGTGCTGTGTATAAAATTGCAATAGCTTATATGATTGTCGAATTTTAAAAATAAAATATATCTGGAACGTTAAAGAAGAAAATTTAACTTTATTAATTAAACAAATCACTTTGATAGTATACAAAAATTCTTGGTTCTGACTGTAATTTGAATTGTAAAGGATTTCAAAATTGCACAGATGGGATTTAATTTTTTTTTTTTGTTATATTTTTGTTTTGTTACTTTGCAAAATTCTATGTGAATTATTAAAGAATTTATTTGTCTCATATCTAAATCTCTTCTTTAATTTAATAGCATTTACAAAGATTGAATACAACTTCACAATTGGCAGATTTTTAGTAACATGATTTTTTAATTTATTTATTTTATATAGCTTTTCTGCCAAATTTAGTGGAAATCTACATTTAATCTTTTAATCCTTGTAATATTATACGATATTGAACAAAGTTGACAGATTGTAAGATAAGTAAGTGTGTATTTTGTGGTTAAATTAATTTTTCTATTACGATTTTTATAGATGATGAGAAGTTGAGAGTATCGTAGGCGGGGGATAGTAAGAATTAAATAGTTTATTGTATATAGAGATTTTATTTCCAATATTTAATTTGGAGGTTGTAAATTTTAAAAATAATTTTAAAATGTTTTTTTTTTAAATGAGTGCAAACATTTTTTAAAATAATTTAAATTCATCGACTTTAGATAGTTTATTGAAAATTGAACGTATTTCATTTTTAAAGATCAAATTCAAATAAATGCTTGGATTACTGTGGCCACATTTTGAAGTAACCGAATGTCATTCCGATATTCAAAGTTCGACGTTGAATGAATAATTGATACATAGGCGGCTTTTTGTTCTTTATTACCAGAAATCTGGTTACTGTCATTCAGATTAAGGTCACATAGTTTTTGTAACATCAGTTAGCGTAATTATGGATTAGGTATTAAT
This sequence comes from Argyra leucocephala, assembly GCA_963942445.1. Taxonomy (NCBI): domain Eukaryota; kingdom Metazoa; phylum Arthropoda; class Insecta; order Diptera; family Dolichopodidae; genus Argyra; species Argyra leucocephala. The sequence continues at coordinate 129,795,107 of OZ012679.1, forward strand.
ATTTTCGTATAATTGATATAGTTAGGGTTTTTTTTTTTGTAATACAATCCTCATTCCAATTCTATTAGTCTACTCTACTTATATCATCGGAAAAAATTTTTCCTCGAAAACTATTTACATAAACACCATTTGTGATGTTATTTTGATTGATTTTAAAGATAAATTTTCTCACATAGTTTTCTGTGTCATCCGCAGTATCAGCAGTATCATCAGTAAATCCAAATGTTGCCTCTAAAGAGTTGTTTTTTTTCTATCTCCGTTCTTTTTTTAATTCAATGTATTTCATTATTATTGTTCTGTAACCTATTCATCAGTGAGCAAAGAATCGATTTTTTTACTATAATATATATACTCCACTCGATATTACAACTCGAAACACACCAAGCTGGATGTGCGATTTTCTATTACTTGCGAGGCTGAAAAAAAATTTACCGGAATCTGCTAAATACTATCTCTTGTAAACCGAGATGAACCGTTTATGTTTTTAATTGTCATGGTTTCTGTATAGTTATAAATTAGTTATTAATTCGGGGTTTGAGACATGAGGGAAAAGATAAAAATGACTTCCTAATAATTGGATCTGATTCACTTACGTATAGGCCGCTCATTATAATTGCAAACAATATGGCTGAGAAAGAGGGGAAAACAGAGAAAGAAGGATGAAAGAAGTTAAGCTTGTGAACAATGTTGTCGATGTTGAAAAGGCTAAGTGATGTAAACTGGATAAAGCAACCAAATTTTTATATTTATGAAAAACAAATTAATAAATTTTCCTGATGACTAACTATTATATATTAAAATATTACATCAACATATTATGGTAACAATAAAAATAAAAATGTTGTAGCAGCCCAATATTCAACAACAATAAGAAATTCAATATGATACCAACAAGAAACTACCACAAGATCTCGTATATTTTATTTTTCTTGAAAATCATCATAGTTAAACTAAATGTCAAATGATGAAGTATATTATTATTATTGAAAACTCATCGCGTCAGTCATGAAAAATAAACCCGCGACCAGAAAAGTAAATTTTTTTAGACGTGGGCACGGATCACTTTTTCATAACTGACGCGATGATCTTCAAGAGCATGAGTGATTATCGTATATGATTACACCGAGTGGTCCAGAGTATGCGTATCAGCTTTTTAGGAGGGGTAGGAGCCCTTATTTTAAAATTTAAAAAAAACTTTATTAACTAAATCTCTGGGTGGTCTATCGATTTAAGCCCAAAAATCGCCGAAATTGACCGAAATCAAGATTTTCAAATGGGAAGGGGTAGTTTTTTTTGCAAATTCGGATTCTACGTTGCAAGAAAGTTGTTAGCAGAAATTTATTATGTATAGTTCAATATTGTCCTAGATGAATTGTCCCAAACGGACTCTCCAATTGAAAACTTACAAGTTTTTTTATATAATCTGACACTTTATTTCTCTAAACAATCTGCTTCAAGTGGTCTCAGTCAAATAGTCCGGCTTTATATACATACTTTCTTTATTCGTCAAACACAGGAAACTTATTTATTCATTGCCTACTTTTTTAATTTAAATTTTAAAAAAATTCGAATATCTCCAATTCTATTTATGATGAGTGAACAATATTTACACAAATTTAATTTAATTATTAATTGAAAAAAAAAATTATTTAAAAATATCATCAAAAGTATCAACTAATCCTATATTAATCCCTTCAAGCTTTGTTTCAATTAAATTTCTATCATAATTACTATTATTATATCACAAAACTTGTTATAAAATGTCCTTGTTGTTGCCTACAAACAAAACATACCCATTAAACATTATTTTACCACTCAAATTTCAACAACAAAATAGATATATATACAAATTAAGTATTGAGCCTCTAACCATTTTGTCATTGCATTACTTGAAAAACAACAACAACTAAATAATAAAACACAATAAGAAAATTTTCAAAAAAGTTATAATTTTTGTTTTTTTTGTATTTTAATTATTTTGAAATATTTTCAAAGAATTGTAAAGAAGTATAATTAAGTTTAATAAATCTGATACTTTAAAATTATTTTTTCCTAGGATAGAAACAAAAAAATAATAAATTAAATTTATAAAAACAAAAAATTTGCAAATGAAAATTAACCATTTTAGGCATTAAGGACATAATTAATGAAAATAATGAAAATATTATTGAAAATTCGTATTGAGAGCTAATTTTGATGTTGAATTGATTTTCGAAAGGGATATTTACATTAACTAACATTACAAGTTTTATTTATTATTTTCTTCGTTTTCCATTTTCAAAGAATCAAATAATCTCGTAAAAAGCTGTTGTTATAAAATTGTGATTTCCAAGAGATGAAACGTTGCAAAAATCTTATTTTACCATTGTGGGAAAGGAATAGTATTTGGAAGCATAAAAAATAACTTTGCAGACTTGATATAAATATCGAACTCTTTGATCGAATCGTCTTACTTCTGTATATTCAGCTGATTAACATTTAAATGGCTTTGTGTTTACCCTTCTTACGGCTCTATTTTCGGGTATATTTCCCGGCAATAACCTTTAGTAATTTATTTTTTGAATGAATTTTATATGAGGTTTTCTGTATTTGACAACCGTACAGTTAAGCCAATTTTTATTTTACATTACCCGATCAATTTTATTATGTATTGAAAAATGTGAGTTTTTTGCTAGAAGCCAATATACTTTGTAATATTTCATGTATTTTCGAAGTCTATCTGCATCATTATTTTATTCAAAATTTATGTCGAAAATTTGAAATTTAAATGAGAATCGGACATCAAATACAATTGTCTGGAGAAAAAAAAGTTTTAATATAAAACTAGAAAAATAATTTAACTAGAAAAATAAACAAAATATTGACTTAGTACAGGGGTAGCTTAGCTTTTAAAATGCAAAGTTAACCAAGCAAGCTGATTTTATAAAACTTGCAAAGAGCTCAAAACGTTAGCACAAAATAGAGTATAATAGCAAAAGTCTGTTGATTCACTATGTATTCGAGTAGTAACAATTGAGAGACGATTTTGTTTTACATTACAATGAAAATTTTACCGATTTAGATCAAACTTTATGATCGAATTATTAATATATCACTCACCCGGAAGAACAGTGACGTAAGTGAAAATTTTCCAATTTTTAGTTATTTATGTCAAAAGTCCTCAAAAGTAGTAAATTTTCTAGTGCAACAATAACATACCTATAGTATAATATAAATGCAACTAAATTGTAGCTGTGTCACTTGACAAAGTTAGTTTTCAATCAAATGTTCAAAAGAATATTGACATAAAGTACAGTTGTGTTTGAAAACTTTAATTCTTTTCTATCGATTTCCAGTGAAACAATCGCATTATTGTTTTTTGTCTCATTGTTGTGTCAATAATTTGTGTCATATATTATACAACTTTTTAGAAGCACAACAACATAATTGTAAGGTCCTCCACGTCTTCACGTCAACGGACCTTAGATATTAATTTTTTTTTCGAAAAACGCTAAACTAGAGTAAATTTACTTATAATAAAATATAATCCCGTTATTATATATACTAGTTGTTCAATGATGTTAATGTAATTATAAAAAATTATAAAAGTTCAATCGCGATTTCTGACGAACCAATCACTTTGCACTTACGTCACTGTTCGGCTGGGTGAACGATATTAAAAAAAAAAAAATATGATAGTGAGCAGAAATAACAATATTACTAACATCGACTCTGTTACGATAGATAACACATTCCAATCGGATGAATATCTATTTTTAAATATTCGAATTATCGGCGGATTGAAATCCGGATAAGGTGAAGAATAGAATTTGAAATTTTTTGGAAATAAGTATACTCTGCATTTGTGATATAACCATCACGAACTCCGATTGCGTTACCTAAAGCTCTATATTTCTTATAAAATTAATAAATTGAAATAATAAATTAAAAGATTTAGAATTGTGTGTGCTGCCGGCGCTTATTGAGTAGAGTATCTCATGTAAGCAGAATCCCAAACGTTCAGGTTCCTAAGAATGGTAGAAAACAATAAAAAACTACTCTAGGTCTGCAAAGGTAGAAAAGCAAGCTATTTTGGCTATATAGTCAGCAATGGCAAGCTCTAATTAAATATCGACGGATGAATCGAAAGAAAGCAGATGTTCTGGCTGGAAAACAACGGAAACTATACCGGCTTCAAAACAACTAAAAAATTAGTTCACACATCAGCCAAATGCGGTGAGCAATTTTCCAAAATAATCATTATGATTTGTAAAAAAAAAAAATAAAACTTCAAATGATCAGAATTAGAAACAATTCAGTAGAAGAAGCTAAATTTTACAAATTAAAAACATCAAAATCTACATATGTATAATTATTCAATCATAGATAAGCGTGAGTTCAAGATTCACAATATGTATTTATCCGCGGAACTAAAACTACATCTATATTATAAATATTGTTAGCTATTCAGTCATACGAGTACAAGGGTTAAAACAAAACAAAAAAAAAGTATAAAATCAAAATAAATGAATGTAAATGAATGAATCCTGTCAGAATACAAACACACATACTTATACAATAAAGTTTATATAAAATGAAATTACTTTCAAATAATTTGCATATTTTTAATGTTTAATTTTGAATAATTTTTGTATGGCTTTGGAAAAATTTGAAATAAAAGAATGAAAAATATAAATAAATCATAACTTGAATATTTTAAATAAAAAAATATATAAAAATGTTTAAGATATCAAATAATAATAATAATAACATAAATATCAGGTGTATCATTTCTTTCAATATTCAACCAAAAAGTACAGATTTAAATATATTGCGTAATAAATTATTTTTAATAGAGCTTCCGGTACTGTTCTCGGTGTTATTATATTTTAAGAGAAAATTTTTTTTATATAGATATAGTTAGAATATCTAAGATTTCAAAATATATTACAGAAGATGAGTACTACATTTAAATTTAAAATTTAATTTGATTAAGATTAATTTATATTTCATTACTGCAAGAGTCTGTCTGTGAATCACATTTATTTCAACAACTAGCTTAGTTGTTGTTAGTTATTTTTTGTCTAAAAAGAAATAAAAAGAACAATTTAAAAAAAAAATTTTATTATCACTTTAGTTTAATAAAAAAATAAAATATACAGTGTGAAAACATAATATACCATAACGTATACGCACTGGTATATAATAGTAATTGCATATTATCTTCTCCTAGATTATTTAAATTTTATTTAAAAATAAAGTCAGTTCTCTTGTAAGTCTGTGAAACATGGAAATTTTTTATCAACATCACCACGAAACTTTAAACCAACATCATTAGATAGCATTCAATCCATCTTACAGGTTTTCGTTGGTCACAAATTATTTTCAACAGACTTTTATGGTAGAAAATGAATCAAAAGTTACAACAATAGAACCTTTCGATATATCTTAAATGTTAGAGACAAATTATTTCGAATAGAGTTTTATGACAGAGAAAGAATCAAAAGTTAGAACAATGGAAGCCTTTCATATAACTTAAAGGTTTACAACAAATTATTCCGAACATGGCAGAGAATGAATTAAAAGCTAATGACCATGGAAATACGGTAAAAGATTTTGGGGCATTCAGATTCCGAATAAGCTTGTCAATCGCGTAATAATGTTTCGAATGCAAACATTATGGTATGTGTCATGCCGCTAACAGCTTGAATGCAGGGTTTAAAAAACTTCGTAGTTATTTCAAGCTTTTACTATTTTTTTACTATTGCTTTCTAACATCAATTCAGCAAAGGCATAGCAAAAGCATTTTTTTTGTAGTTGTTTTGCTTTCGCTTTGCTGCGCATTTTTATTTCAAAAAGTAATATGCAAAAAAAGCTTTTTCATTATTTTTTTAAATAGCTACAGCAAAATGAGTTGAATACAGCTAAACAGCATTTGCTGTTGCTTTGAATTACTATTCAGCATTTACAGCACTTTATAATACACTTTTGTTTTACTTAGAGTTATGTTTGTTTGAAAACTTTTGTTGTTTAAAATTTAAAAAATGGATTTACAAAAAAATGGTAAGTATTTTATTTTAAATTTATAAGTGGACATGAAAAAAGTTAAGAAATCTTCGAGGTGGTGACTGGTGGAAAGAGCCAAGTTCAAGAAATTGAGCAGCCTCTAGCAAAAATAGGTCAGGGTCCCACCTCACAAAGCCCTCGAAAATTTTTTTTTTTTTTTTTTTCAACTTGTCTTTAGTAAAATCGCTCCTAGGCACGATGCAAACAAGCGGTCCCAAGAGTCGGGACCGAAGACCTCAAAAAAAATTTTTTTTTTTTTAATTTTTTTTGTCATCAGTACAATGACCCTTAAATGTGATGAAGACAATAGGTCCGAGGTCCCAGGAATTGGGGCCGAAACTCTATTTCACCAGTTTAAATTTTATTTTTCTGAGAAAAGTTTATTAATAATTATTATAAATAATTTTTAAAAAAATTTCAGATTGGTCCGACAGTCCGGAAGTCGGAACCAAAGAACCTTGAACAAAAAAAAAAAAAACTTTTTTTTTTTATACTTATCTTGATACGTAATGAACATTATTGACATTTTGGTTTTTGGACAATTTTTTTGTTCAAGGTCTACGGTCCCGACTTCTGAACCGCGGAACAATCTGAAATTTTTTTAGAAATTATTTATAATAATTATTAATAACCTTTTCCCAGAAATATAAAATTTAAACTGGTGAAATAGAGTTTCGGCCCCAATTCCTAGGACCTCGGACCTATTGTCTTCATCACATTTAAGGGTCATTGTACTGATGACAAAAAAAAATTAAAAAAAAAAAAATTTTTTTTGAGGTCTTCGGTCCCGACTCTTGGGACCGCTTGTTTGCATCGTGCCTAGGAGCGATTTTACTGAAGACAAGTTAAAAAAAAAATAAAAAAAATTTTCGAGGGCTTTGTGAGGTGGGACCCTGACCTATTTTTGCTAGAGGCTGCTCAATTTCTTGAACTTGGCTCTTTCCACCAGTCACCACCTAGAAGATGTAGTTCATATGACAAGGTCCCGTTGAATACATACACATTGGCTCTACTCTATTCAATATTAATTTGCATATTGAACAAACCTTTTGGACATATTTTTTTTTCTTTTACTTCACTTTTTTCTTCGAAATAAAATTTCTTTCTAAATGCACAGCAATGTCTTCACAGCAAAATCAGCACAGCAAATAGCTTTTTTTTTACTTTGACTTAAAATATTAAAAAGCATTCAGCAAAATTCTACTATTGCTATTATGTTTTGAAAAGCAAAAGCACATGCGTAGTATTTGTATGTGTAAAAAGCATAAAACTATTACTTTACTTCGGTTAAGTTGTAACAGCAAAGCGCAGTAATAGTTTTTTTTTTAAATTTGAAATGCTGTGATAGTCAGCAACAGCAATAATTTAAGTGCTTTTACTATTTCTGCTGTAGTTTTTTAAACTCTGCTTGAATGAGAATAATTTAAGTTGAATCATCTATAATTATAATTGACAAGCATTTAAGGTCCTGCGCAGTAGACACCTTTTTATTTTATTTCGATTCTGCTACTCCTTAATGAACTTCTAATATATATAATGTATATAAGATTGTATATATAAAACAAAAATGCGCACACAGTTGAAAATTTTGTACTCATATGATTTTATTATTCAGCAAATACATTATGCATAAGTGAGATTTTATGAAAATAATAAACAAAAGCAAACAAATCAGTTATTAAAATTTACATATGGACTTGCAAATGAATCTATGTACATATGCCAAAAAAAAAAACAAAAAATCAAATTCATCTAAAATAAAAAATATAAAAACATAAAAACAACAAAAAAACAAATCACTTGAATTCTTCATTTTTATCTCTTAAAGTAACTGTTTCTAAATTTTGGTTATTTGTAGTAATAATATAGTTTTTATTAAAATTATGTATTTTAAGTAGGTATAACGTAAATGTACCTATCACCGCCCTAATACATTATGCCGCCCAAGCCCTTTTTTTGTAAATACGATACTTCCACGCTTTATATTCCAAATTTATTTTTGAAATAAAAAAAGAATATTATTTCCTCGTTGTAATGCAAAATAATGCACATTTGTATTCATATTAATAAATAAGTTATTGATAGAAAACTAAACTAGGTAGACATTTTAGCGAAAATATTGGTTCAAACGTTTAAAATTTTTTTATTTTGTTAGGACCATAATAATTAAACTATGATGTTCACTTATTTATTTTATTCAAATAATTGTAAAAGATATATTATTAAGAAGATTATATAATATATACTTTCTTCAATTTGTAAATAAAAAATATTTAAAATTGCTAATTAGTTTTGAGCGCGAATTAGGGACACGTAAATTTATGTTGTACGTATTTACGATTGACCGGGCGGAATTAGGAAAATGATATATCGAAATAATTAATTAAGTTATTCACCTATTTTTGATTATATAAGGATGCAACTGGACGATTTTAAATTGAAATCGAACAAACTAAGCTGTACCTAATTACGACCTATAAATTTAATTTCGCATATGTGTTTTTTGTTACAACTAAATTTTGAGTTTTTATAAAAATTTGTATGAAAAAGTGGGTCGGTAATACGTGCAATATGTCCTAATTCCGAAGTAAATATGCAGGTGTAAGCTATTTTCACTAAATTACCAATTTAAAGAAAAAATTATATGTTATTTGTTGAAAATAAGCAAATATTTTCCTTTTATTAGTAGACGAAATACGCGTATCCTGTATGATAAGCATATTTAGTAAAATTAAAAGGAAAATATTCGACTATTTTTAACAATTAGATAAATTTTACTCTAACGCTAACCCTAAAGAATAAGTTTTTCCAAAACTATGTTTTATTTATATTATACTTTGTATAATTTAAGAAATCTCTGGAATTATCTTGCCTTGCCACCAAAGTTTTATTAAGGCGTCCATTATAAATTATCAAAATAATTTCTTTGTACACATTTCACAATAAGTTAAATAGAAGAGTGAAAGCCATGACCATATCTGGTACATTTTGGAGATGGCCTGTAAAAGAAGATATTCTAATATATTCAAACAGTGACATAGTCTGCAAAATTGAGCCTCCAGTTTTAATGAACAGCAGAGGACAATATAATGTACCTGAAATCATACAAATAAAAAATGCCAAAACTAAGAAGTAGTTAATGTGATTTTTACTTCGTATGTATATGAAATATTTTGTATTTTTATTTATTCATTTCAAATGTCCATTGTTATAATATTTAAGTTAATTATGTTATATCATTGATTAATAATACCATAATAGTATTATTAATCAATGGTTATATTAAATTATTTTTTTTTGTTTGAAATACTGAATCGTTGCATTGTTTAATTTTTTTTAATTTTGATATTGAAATAAATGTATATTTTTATGTGTAAATAAATTTACTTACATTATAAATATTTTTTTTTTTTTTTTAAATTACTTAGGTATGGTAATATTGATTTTTTTATTATAATAAATATTTTTTATAATTTAACTAAGTACTAGTTAATTATTTAAAAAATTAATTATTAATTTTACTATTAATAATTATTTTAAATAGCTTTTTTGATTAAAATCGTAAATAGGTGCTGCGAATCGCAAATAGGTTCAAAAAACGGAATTGAGTTTATATAAGGGCGGAATTAGTTCAGATTGAAATTGTTGAGCGGAAATACGTACAATCAAATTTTTTTTGGCAGTTATGATATTTTATTATTTATTTAGAAAAAATTAAATTATAATTAGATGAAAATATGTTTTTTTTTAATTAAAAAATACTAATTATTATAATTAAAAAAAGCTATATTTTGCTTATTTTGTCAATTTAAACTAATTTTTCCTTAAGGGGGCGGAAATTGATACATTTACGTTATATATATATACCTCTTTAATGACAAAACTTTTTATTTTTAGTAATTTTATCACTAAATGCCACTTACTATAGGGAATATATCGGAAACGAAGCAGTATATGAGGGACGTGTATTTATGTGTCCTAAATAAAACTTACTAACCACAAAACTTTTTATTAAACACGAGTGGTTTCTGCTATATCGTGCGAAGTCTATGTCAGTACGTAAATTACTGTTTTTTTTAAAACTTTAAATTTGACTTCAACTTGAAATATAATTACTCAACAGTATATATATACTCAGCAATGAAAATAGCCACATCTATAGAAATGCTTACTGCAGAAGACAATAGAAAGAGTTCGTATATGCTCTCTACCTACCTGATGACCTCCTTTCCGTATAATAATTACTGTTTTTGGCTAATCTTATTATTATTCCTATGTAATCGGTCACATACCCTTGCCTCACTATAAGATAACATGTGAAACTGTTTTTTTTTTGTTTTTAAGTTAAGCCAAACACTAGGTTTCAAGCGATACCTTTATACACGAATATATATAGTTTGAACTAATTTTGGACTAATTATTGTTGATACAATAATGAATGTATAGTTTGTAAGCATGGTTGCATGGTTTTTAAAATATAAATTTTTAATTGTCTTTTTATCGAAGCCCACAGCTTTTTTTTTTAAATTATTATATTTTATTAAATATTAGAATTCATTACAATTATAGTAAATTAATTAAAACTAAAATTCAAAACTTAAAAATAGAAAATAAACAAATATAATAATAGTACTAAATTAAAAGCATCTACTCTTCACAAAAAATTACTAAAAACTAAAAACTAAACTATTCTTGCTTGTTGACGTTTTATACTTATATGTCAATTCCACAACAGTGGTGATTCATAATATAACTACAACAGTGTTGACCCATAATAATAACTGGTGGTGGGTAATTAGTGTTACTCCTACAAGTTTAAGTTATTGTAATAAAAAGCTAAGCTATTATGAAAATTTCAGTTAACATAACAGTTATTAAAATGTAATGTTATATGTTATTTTTATATAACGAAAATGTATTAATATTAGTATAAATACTTCAATATTTGTGCGGTACAGCTCGGTTTTCAAAAGCCTTTATTTATTAAAAACCTAACAATAAAAACTTTAATTTGAAATTTATAATTTTTATTCATTTTAAAACAAACAATTATATTTGATTTAGATATAATACCAACTTGCTGGAATATCAAAGCTATACATTTAAAACTAATTTTATAATGCAATCAATCAATTGTAGTTCTTGAAATGAAGTGTAAAAAAATAAAATGTAACAAAATTGTGCTGAGTTATTAAAAAAATAAAAAAAACGCGATATTTCATTCTTAAAAAAACAAAAAAAAACGAAATTAAAATTTTCTCGATTTAATGAGAGACTGAATAAATTATTTAAACATGATCAAACACCATAATAAATTTTTTCTTGATTTTAAAACAAGCACATCATTCCGATTCTGCAGATTCATGTTTTTCCGATTGTTTGCAATCCTACACAAAAATCTAAATATTTCATTTTCATTTACACATCCACCACACCATATTAGAAATAAAATACTGTTAACAATAAAAAAAAAATAATACATATATAATATAAAAATGTCTACTCTTATATCCGGTTGTCATTCAATTTCATTTCGTCACAAAAACATTTTTATGTTTCTCTTCGCATGACAGTTCTGTGTATAAACGAGTCATATCTGATGCCTTCTTTCTGATTTTATTTATTTGCAACCATTTTTTAATATACCAGATTTCTTTATAATATCTGATATCCAATATTAAAAAAACAATAACGGTATATAATATATCGTATAGTACGTATGACCACTTGAATAAAATATATACAACAGGAACTTTATCCTTAAGGGTACAAAAGGAATATTATGTAGACATAGAGAGAGGATGAGAATGAAAGAGAAAGAAAGTGAATTAAAAAAAAAATGTGTTTTCCGCAACACACAACAACGATTTAAACAAAAAAAAAAATAACGGTTTGTTGTTGATAGGAGTTGGAGAAAATATGATTACAACGAATAAACAGGAATAAAATTGAAAGTGTAACCAAAAGGAAAAAAATTCAATTGAATTCAGAAAACATATTCAAGGTTATATGTACGAATACAATATCAAAGCTTACAAGGTGATTTCAAAATATTTCATTTTCTATACATATTTGATAAAAACATGGCATAGTTTTTATCTAATTATCTATTTATCAAATAATTCGCAGTTTTGCTATAGTCAACAGTCCATGTGTTTAAACTTAGGTACGCTTTCTAATGGTGTATTTTCAATTCTTAGTACTATATTGTGTATATGGGTGAATATTTCAAAAGGTTGATATTCTGTGTCCGAACAAGTTTTAATATAGAAAAATTTGAAAAACATTTAATTTATTTATGGTAAGTGCTGCTCCAATAGCTACCCAATTTCGGACAATTAATATTTTATGATATATCAATCAGGTTATATCCGAAAATCTTACTTAAACAACGAAAATGTCATTACCATGCTTGTCTTCACATCTACTTAGCTCTAAGTAATTTCAATTATCTATCACAGCATAAAAGATATTATTAAAAGAAAAATTGGAATATGATATAGAAAGTGCAACTTTAGATTTACTTATAATAAAAAAAAAAATTATAAAAAAAAAAAAAGTTTTTTTAAGTAAAGTTCATGTGTCCTCATGTTTTTCTGTAATTTCCGTGGCTATAATGTAAAGAGCAAAATATTTTAAACGATAATAATTTGACTAGCATAAAAGGATTTAGTTTCCCAAAATATTTTATAGCGGAAGGTAGTTCAAAATTTTGGTTCTGTAATTTTGTAATTTCTGTGGGGCGTGTTATTTATTAATTTAATTAAATATTTTTAGAAAAATATATATTATTTTATGTATTATGTTTGCAACTTTATTTATTAACTAACTATCTATTTATTTAAATTTTGTTGCTCAAATACTGCTTATTTGTCATTTCCGTGGTTTCCTGTGCGCTCATGGGAATTACAATAAGCACACGGAAAATACTCTTAAAGAAAATCTGTTCTAATTATGACTCCACGGACGCAACTTGTAGAAAAAAATAGGTGGATAACTAAAATAAGGAACCACAGAAAGAATAAAGCTTTGTTTAAAGAAAAAAAGTACAGTTCTTCGAACAAAGTATATCACCATCATCTCCTTCAAAGGAGCCATTAGATGTGCTTGTATCTTCTGTTATGTAAAAAATATATCATATATTTCAGAAGGGATAACATCTTTGAAGAGGACCGACTTAAACTTCATAATATAGCACAACTCCCTGCAATATACATACCTTTGATCCAGTTTGACGCATCCCAAATAAAAATCTATTTGAATATGTTAAATAACGAAACATCCCCAGGTCTCAATAATATTCCGGAGATAATTTTAAAAAAATGGTCAGAATCACCCGCTTATCCATTGACAATTTTATTTAATAAGTCTGTTGAACACGGAATATTTCCACAATTTTTGAAATATGTCTATATCAAACCATTTCATAAGAAGGGTTCAAAAAATGATATCGTAAACTATCGTCCAATAGCTAAATCTGTCATGTTCTACGTTTAGCTGGCTTTTCCAGACTAAATGTTTCATTTATTAAACAAACAAGAAAGTAATTTCCGTGATATATATTGTGATTTTTGTCCAACAACTGTATATTTGTCATTTCCGTGCCAAGTTGTCATTCCCGTGAAAACAAAAAGTCCTTAAAAATATTAAAATAAACTGGTCGTTCCTAAGGACGTACTAATTATTGAGTTATCAAACGAAATAAACAAAAAAATATTTAAAATTGATTTTTTTAGCATTTTGCCATTTTGATGTCTGAAATATCAACCTTTTGAAATATTCACCTTTTGAAATATATGTATTCCGATGACTTAGAAGCATATACATACCAGTCTTTTGTCAAATATTAATATAAAAGCTCTAATGTCTTTATTTTTATGAACAACTTATTGCGTGATGTTAATTTTAAAATTAACAAAAAACATGTCCCAATGAGCCTACTAAAACACAAGAAAATAACAATATAAAGTCAGATTTCGAATTAACTTGACTAAAATTTATTCGCTAAAGACAAACTTGATTTTTGAAAAATCAATATGCACGTATATCAGCGTACAAGTGATATATAATAATTTAATATATTTAATTTTAAACTACCCTGTGTACATATTATACATAACTGTATATTTAAACAATTTAACGAAAGTAAAATGAAATGTGCACAGTTGATAGGAAAGGATTTTTTGTAACGTTAATTGAAAAATTATTACTAAACTGATTATAATTTGAATTCAGAAAAGTGAAAAATTATTTAAAAAAAATTTTTTTTAAACTGCCTTAAAACCATTTTTTGTGTAAAGAGAAAAAACAAAACAAAAACAAAAATGGGAGATTTAAAAAAAGAGTATTGGTGTAATTAAAATAAAATCATTAAAATTTTTTAGAATATTTTATTAATGTGTATCTAAAGCAAATATAACGTTTGCACAACTAATAAGATCTGTATATGTACTCGTATATATAAGTCAATAACAACTAAAAATTATTTTCTGTAAAGCTTGGATCGCTTTAAACTGAACATGTGATGTTAAAAAACAATACGAAAATTTAATTTTTTAGAAACATTTTCCCTGTGTTTTATATACATAAAACAGTATTTTATCTTAACCAGTTTACCAATCCCAGTTAGAATAGAAACAGTTAACTAATCTAAGATACTGAAAAACAGTTTTCGAATAACAACGGATCTAAGGCATATGGAAGTCCAATGTTTTAAAGAAAAATAGAGTAAGGAAAAATAGATATACTGGAAGTAGGTATATGAAAATGATCACTGCAATCGTATTTCATAAAATTAGGTTAGTAGTAAATTAGCGCTATAGTATAGTAAAAATGTGTAATAGAAATATTGTGTGAATGCGAAACCCTTGCATAAAAATTTGTTCAAGTAGCAGAATTTCAATCAGGCAAAAAATTAATTTTGTACTGTTTGAAGAGGTATTTTTTTCCAATAAATGAAGAATTTTTTTCTAATTTTTCCTAGAACCCTTTTTCAAGAACTGCTGAAGGCAATCCTTTTTAATTTCAGTGTTTTTTTTCTCTTTCTTTTTTTTGTGTATCGTTTATTATATATACAAAATATACAAATATTATTTTTTCATCTATAGAAGTAGAATTTCCAAGGAGTAGAAAATATCTTTTCTTTTCTTTTACTACTTCTAACTACTTCTCCAAGCAGTAATGGGAACCCTTTCATTAGAATAAAAAAAAGGAAATGAATATTAAACATGCATTTGTCTGACGCCCGAAGTCCACACCACTTTTCTTTTGCAAGTTTTCCAAATTTAACGATAGGTGTTTTATTTTACACACTTTTTTTACTAACAAAAATTTAAATATAAAAAAATATTATTATTTTGTATATCCTTCGCCATCTCTGACAAATAAAAGTTTTTCAAATAAAAATTTAACTACAAATACTAAATCCTAAATGCTTAAAAAACCAAAAAATAAATAAAAAAAATATACATCACATTTCTTCTACACGTCTTCGATGATCGATATGATAAGAAAGTCCAACATTTTTAAACTATCACACTTTCCATGACATATATATATATATACATCTTTAAAGAGACCTTATAAACATCAATACTATATTTAATAAAAAATCTTAAAAATGTTTCTTCTATTTTTTGTTTTTCTTTTTTTTCGTATCAATATTTTCTTACAAAGTTATTGTATTATATTACATAAAAGACTGATTATCAGATCAAATCTACACCTAAATAATACCAAAAGTGCTTGAATGTTTTTGACGCCTATACACCAAGGCAAAATACAAAAGAAAAACTAACTACAAATTTTATTCAGGTCATAAATTAAAGTTTTGAATTTAGAAAAAATAAAAATCAATATTTATTTTGTGTTTAAAAACAAAATTTAAATTAATTTAAAAAAAAAAAATCCTAGCTGCACACAAGAATTATAGACAAGCTCATACACCTATAAAAGTATTTCTATTTTTACTTTCATATCTTCGTCAACTTAAAATTCTATTCCAGCATTAATCCATCATTTATTTTGTACCGTTAGATAAAATATTTAAAAAAATAAAAT
Source organism: Argyra leucocephala (assembly GCA_963942445.1). Lineage (NCBI taxonomy): Eukaryota > Metazoa > Arthropoda > Insecta > Diptera > Dolichopodidae > Argyra > Argyra leucocephala. Next base: position 129,811,211 of record OZ012679.1, read on the forward strand.
AAAAATTTTGCAATTTATTCGTTTGGAAATTTTAAAAGAAAAAAAAAAGTTGTTGTACCTAAATAAGTTTCTTTGTTATTGTGGTCACATCAGTGCTTCTAAAACATTTTTATTCAAGTTATGTGAATTTCAAAGGAAATATTACAAGCAAGTAATATTTAATGAAACTCTATCGTATCAAATTTTATATTTCATAATGATTGTCGTCAAAATTGTTGTTGTTGTGACTTACATAATACCATGGTAAGTATCATTAACCAGTTTTAAATAAAAATGAGGTCCCAACCTGAAATTTGGTTCTAAATCTCTGCAAGCTAATTGTGATGTTTATACTAATGCAAATTACATTTGAGTCGCTAAGGATGCCTGATTTAGTAACTACACACTCATGACGTTGCTCAGTGGTATTGTTGGGAACGCTGTACCCAAATGGTGAAGTCCAGTACTATACTAGAAACGTTATCGCATTCACAGAGCAAATCTATATTATAATACACAAGAGCACGATTAGTGAAGGCACACTTTTCGTGGTTTTTCGTGTGCCTTCGTTTTTTTCTTTATTTAATCAATCATTGATGTAGCATGTAGGATCGAAATAAATTTTTATTTTAGCTCAGTTGGTTGAAGCGTCATGTTAATATAAGAAATTTTTGTGAGTTCAATCCTCTTTTGAGTTGTTTTTTTTAAATTATTTTTGGATTATCGCATTCTGTACTTTTAGTAAGAAAAAAAAATTAGTAGGGTAAGGTCTTAAAGGAAAATTTATAAAATATGAGTATTTCCTTTTCAGATACACGAAATTTATTGGAATTTATATAATTTTACAGATTAACATATTTTAAAGAAACGTATATTCACCAATACAAAAAAGAGATAACTAAAATTAAGCCAAAAGCAACAGAACCTACTGCTCTAAAACTTAAAATTGTAGCAGAACTAAGATAGGGGGAAAATATTGACAGGCACAGTGTAACTGACAATGTTGCATACCAGGAGGTTTGCTAGAATATTCCATTTTATCCATTTTTTTTCTATAGGATAAATTTTAAGACTCGCTCATAATAATTGGGAAACGGTAATGAATGGTACTAAGCCATAGTTATGATTAATGGGTTAATAAAATTTTCGGAAACTATTTGTTAATATAATATTCCAACACACTACACTTTCCCAATTAACGCAAAAAATCAATTAATCGGTCAAAAATAGAAGTTATGGTAAAGGGTTTCGGTGGCTTTAGTCGGTTAGAGTCTCACATAGCTAAGTGGCTACGTACGCGGTTTGCTCAGTATTTTTCGAGACTTCAGACCTTGCCTCGAAAAATAAAAAAATAATAAAAACAAATTAAATTTTATAAAAAAGTTTAATTATATCTGATAGGTTTGATATTTTATTTTATAAATAAAAGAGTTTATTTTCTAAAGATTAACTTTGAACATTTTTATTTCTTTACGGTGTGCTATTAATATTACTATTCTATATATATATTGTTGTCAAATACTTTCAACATGTCAAATGCTTCTATAGAAAATTTGCTTTCTTTTGCTCCGCCGGGTATGGCGCGTGGATTTCTTTTAGTATTCAATATATTCTTCTTATATTTCACATATTCTGTTAAAGTTATTATCGATAGGTCCGATTCTACGTAGATGCTTTTTTTTTTGTTTTCTTTATTTTGTTTTCAATAATACATTTTGTTTTATAATTCATAGACAATGTCCTTGAATTCAATTCTGTTTTAATGGACAATGTCCAGTTATTAACTCTGCCATGATGTGCATCTGTTTCCTGTTAAAACTTAGATCAATTTTAGTTTGCTGAACGACCGTGACGGCGTAAATATTTTGGCTTTTTAATTGTCCGGTATGTTGATCAAGAAATTTTCAGTTTTCTAATTTGATTTTCTCATTCCAGTATACTTTATCGGCCTTTTGGCTGTGATAGGGGGAATCCTGTAGAATGAACTTAGTCCTATAATAGGCACAGTTGAAACCTTTTTTTTTTCTTTTACTTTATTTATTTATTTATTTCTAAATTCAAAATTTACAATACTTTTTAGCTTGTTATATAAAAAATTTTTAAAAAATAATTTTATTAATTTTGACGAATTTTGAAATAATATTCTATTCAGAGCCTTAGCCGTAGCTGTCTGGCTGTATATTTTATTTTGAAAGTGTCTTATAAATATATGACTTATAAACTTAATAATTATACTTAATAATTTTACACAATAATTTTTCATATACAATAAACAACAATAATTTTACTGTGATTTTAACTTTGTACATTTACTGTAAGAATATATTTTTTTATTTTTTATTTGAAATATCCTACGGCCTACATTATCCATGTTTTTTAATTTATTAGGCAAATCATTAAATAATTTCAAACAATTATACAAGCAATTATACAGTTTGTTTTGAATAAGGTTATATTGAAGCTGGATTTGTTCCTTGTATTGTAAGTATGGATATCTATCATTCTATTTAGAATAAAATTGTGTTTAATCAAGTTGTTAATAATTTTAAAAGATGTCATATATATCTACAGATATCATGGAGACTCATATATTTTTCATTATATAGCAGAAGTGTAGGATATCCACTTTGATAATTATCTATTATTTTGATTGATTTTTTATGTACATATAATATCCAATTTATTAAAGGTATATTGATGAGCCTTGTTCCAGATAGGATTTAGGTAAGTTATATTTGATAAAATATATGATGAATATATATTGAACAATGTGTTACACAATAAAAATAGAAATTATTTATAGCATAAACTGTTTGGCAGCAAACAAAACCCTTTTATTTCTTACTTTTAGATGCTCTCCACCTTGAGTCAGTTCATTACTTAAAAAATATAATTAAAATTTACGATAAAGTTTTTTAAGGATAGTAAAAATAAAAAATTTGGGAAATTATTTTTCTTTTAATGTTATAGGCTTCACATCTTTGTTCCTTAAATACTTTTACATTCTTTTTTGTAGGTAGGTAAACCATGGGAATGCTAATATACCATATTATAAAATTTTTCTTAATTTACACTATCAAGAAAACTTAAGCTCACTGTGAACATCGATTATCGTTTTTGTACATACGGCGTTATACCATATATATATAAATACGACAAAATCCCGTTATTGTACAAATATCGATAAAATACCGATACATACGACAAAATACCGTTATTGTACATACTACAAAACATATCACAATCTACCACCGTTAAAAAGTTTTGACAGCAGTACGGTGTTCAGAATTATAATTAGACAATACTTAATAGGCAAGCATGTCAAAAGTTTTCAACTCCATCAAAGAAATTTTTACATATCCTGTAATAGAAATGTGAGACAGAGAATGAAATTTAATTTACCCTCCTTTGTATACTATAAAAAAAATCTATAAGCTTATCAAACTCATTATATCAATATTTTAGAGTTAAATAAATTTGTCAAAACTCAAAATAATTGAATAATTACAATAAATTAGGTCCAATTTCCGTGACATCACAATCAAATGCTTTAGGCAAATTAGGTCGAATTAGCTTCTATCTAATAGCTTATTTTCGTCATGTAACTCGAATGTAAAGTAATTCGAATTGTCAACATTTTTGATAAGGTAACACGAATAAAGAGTTTTGAAAACGTGTAGCATTGAAAAAAAGTTCTAATCATACTGCGATGTACTGGTAGGTATATATTTTATTAAATCGTCTCAAGATTACATTTTTATAAGATTAGAACTAATCAGAAGAGACAATAATAATAAAAAAAAAAACAAGATGGACTGAAAACAAAATGTCAAAATCTACTTTGGAATTAAGAAATTTCAAATCACTGCCACAATACTGACAACATATTTTGTTGAAGGCTAAATTTTACACTGAGCTGTAGTATTACAAAATGATGATATAATGATAATCAAGATCATTTTCTCAGTATAAAATTCCAAACACATTTACATCAGATTCTGATCATGTAATACGATTTCAAATTATTTTAAAGTATTTATGTATGTATGTGTGAAAAGACGATAACTTAAAAAAAATTCAAAAAGAAAATTGTGGTGAAAATTTTTTTCATTTTCATTTACATACATATATATAAAAAAAAAAAAAAAAAAACCATTTTAATGTTATTTTTAAAAAAAACACACATTTTCTTAAGAGCCTACCTAACTACTTTTGTTGTTGTTGTTCTTTTGATTGTTTTGTTATTAAAGGACAAAAGAAATAAAAATTGAAATTTTTATTGACCTTCAAAAATTAAATTTTTTCTGTTACTTTTTTTTTACTTCGCCCTGATAATATTTTATAATGAAAAATAAAAAAATTATTATTTTGTTTGTGTTCTCATTATTGTTTTACTATAATACAAGTTGTACATACATAATTTTGTTGTAGAGGAGCAAACCGTGTTTTTATTTGGTTCTTTTTTTTGCAAATTGGTACATGGTGTGTACTAATGAAATTGGTAAAGAGGAATATTGAGGAATTGTAACACTCTTTTCGGTATAGTAACCAGTAAATCTGTTCTATAAGATAAAATGAATGTTGACAGATATTGACATTATGTACTGAACAAAATAAATACACACATACACACAAAAATGATGTAATTTTTTCTTTATCATTCATTCTTTTGATAGAATGATGACTTACAGAGAGGAAATTAATTCAATGATAGAAAAATATATTTGTTTTTGTTTTTTAAATAAAGTTTTTAATTTTAAGGAAAATAATAACTATACATGAAAATAAATAATTGAATTGCAATTTGCACAAATATAATAGAAAAACATTATTTTTTTTTCTTTTAAAGAATTTTAAAGTTGTTAAATTTTTTCTTTTTCACTTCTTAAGACACACTACGAAAACACCCGAGAAAAAAATTGAAAAGAACTTTTAACATTTTTTTTGTGTTTTTTGTTTTATTTTTTTTTTTATTTTTTTAAATTGGTAAAATCTTTTTAAATATTTTACGATGTACCTACTACACTAGAACCTTTTTTGATGCTTTAAAAATAAAAAAATAAAAATTTTTGTTTTTTTTTTTTCAAAAAAATCTTTTGAGAAAGTTTGCAAAACAAAAATTGAAATAAAGAACAAAAAATTTTTTTTTATTATTAAATTAAATTACATTATATAATCAGTGTATTTTGTAATTTTTCAGTTTTCTTGGTCGGGGTATTCATGTTACGTTGTAGCGTTTATTTAGGTATCTGGATGAACCTACAACTGAGGCTGGGGTTATAATTCTGGATTATTTACGGCACATTTTAATAGTAGAAAATTAGAATACAATATACCATGCAGTCTATATAGTAGTATAGCGTATAGAAGCATCTAGTAGTGTCTATATAAGCCTCATGTAAGCGAATAAAGTTGCATCATAGATAAAATGAATATTAAAAATTAAAAATTTAACAAATATTAAAAATTTAAGCTCATAGATAAAACTTATATATAGTTTTTTAGACATCAATAGACGATAGGTGATTGGTAGTAGCGTATAGAAGCATGTAGTAGTGTCTATAATAGCATCTAGTATAAGCAATATGTAGTTACAATATTTTACACTGAAATCTTTGGTATATAAAATCCAACTACGAGTATTAAAAATATAAATTGATAAATCGGTAAAATTCGCCACCTTCAATAGACGATAGGTAACTGTAGTTACGGTAAGTGATTATAGGTTAAGTAGAATAGAAATAGTAGACTAATCTAATTGCTCGCTTAGTTGGTTATTAATTTTTTTTTTGTATACACACCCAAGTCGTTTGGATATTACATTTGCGACTTATGTACCCGCTTAGTAAATTGTGCTCATATTTTTATCAATCTTGATGAAGATTTCATCATAATATTATACATATAGTTATTACAAAACCAATAAAAACAACCATAATCACAACTATAACAACAACAGTTGATATATTTTACCGCTTGGTATGGATATGATAAAATAAGATTAAAATGAAATCTTTTTCTTATGTTCTTCACAGTAGGTAGGTAAAAGGGGCCATTTCAGTTACTTCTGGAAAACCAATTAGCACTTAATTGTTCCTCTTTGATACCACGACTCGAGTGACCTATTTCTTGTTGTTGGTTGTTATAGAGGATCATTCTCTCATCTTCACTCTCCTCAGGGACTCAGTACTAGAACCACCCTGTGTGATTGAGAAGTTTGATCAGATCTCCTATTTTGCTTTCCGCTATAAAAGCTATATTGCTGGGGAAAGCCTTACCTAAAGTCCGGAGTCTGATTCTAGCTAATGCTAGGCAACTGCAAAGGAAGTGTTGAAGAGTTTCTGCTTCATTCTCATACTTGTAACTGCGACAGTGGGGATTGAAAGGAATACCTAGCTTGGCAGCGTGAATTCTTCACAATAACTTAGATAGAGTTTTCGTGCTTAATTAAGTACAGTACTGCAAGTTTATTTATACTACAATAATCTATAATATTTAACTATTTATCAAATTACTCGTTTTTCAACTTATAAAATGTGGAAAACTACTGCTATTGTCAAGAGCTAAGCCTTCTTAAATAGAATAGAAATAGAAAGCTCCATGTTTATTATATTTGCCTTAATTAACTTGCCTTGGACTTTATATGTTTGTTTCAATTTGCTTCAATTCAACAAAATACCCATTTCAATAACAATTTAACCAAAGTATATCCATAAAAAGAGTAAGAACTCATGTATGTATTCATTTGTTTGCACACAAATTCATATGCAAATTTGATAAACATTGTCAGAAATAGACGATAATAAGAATTTTACGTGTAAGAAAAAGAAAAAATATAGTAAACAAAAAAGAGTAACAAAAAAAGTTGGCTGAAATTAAATAAATAAAGTTTATAATTTTGAAAAATATTTTCGACAAAAATTTTCGTTGAAATATTTAACAATATTATTTTCTAAATTGTATCAACTATTCATAAGATTTTTAGGAGACCTAACTAAAACAGCGTTATCATATTCTTTAAATTCTGTGATTTGTAAATAGATGTTGTCCTCAGTATTATTTTATAATCGTATACCAATATAATAAATATTTAGGTTTACTAATATAATTAATAAAAAATAATAATGTTTGTAACTTCAAATTATTACTGACAAAAATATTAATAATATTTTATATTATTGTAATGTAATTATAATTTAATAGTTTCAATAGGTATATACGAAAATAATAATGTTTAAAACGAAAATATTAAAATAATAAAAGATCAGAATTAGTCATCGTATAAGGGAACAAACTAAATTAGAACTAACATTTTTTGCCACCCTGCCTCATATAAATAATGGGAGGAAACGTAAACAAATCCAAAGGAGAATAATGAGAACGCAAAATTATTTTACAGTATAAAGCAAAAGGCAAACATCTGTTTTGTACCTTTTCTCTCTCATAATAAATTTGGTATACGATAAGTAAATGTAAATTTTACATAACAGTGAAAATAGTCGAATATTTTCCTTTTAATTTTACTGATATGCTTATCATACAGATACGCGTATTTCGTCTACTACTTGCAGACTTCTTCAGTGTTTTGTACTCGACTGAGGAAAGAAATCTAAAATTGTCTTATTTATTTTATTCGTACAGGTAACAATTTGATGTTTCTCGCAGCTGCATGGTTGTTTATTATCCAATGAATTAGCACAGGTAGGGGGTTGAATAAAAATATTTTTATTTATTTTATTATTGGTATTTAAAATAATTTTTCCGACGTTAGCGTGACAGGTAGGGGTGGTGTTATTTGTTTTATTGTATTTCACTAAAAATTTAAATAAAGAAGAATATCCATTGCCTTGGTCTTTATTTAGGAGTGAGTCATTTTTAGTTTTGTAAATTTCGATGCTTTCAGCTGAATCTAGTTTCCTAGAATCTCTAATGTAATTTATCATTACAATGTCTTCTTTCGAAATGCTATGATTCTCCTGGATGATGTGTTCTGCTACTTTGGTCCATGCAGCTGCGAGAAACATCAAATTGTTACCTGTACGAATAAAATAAATAAGACAATTTTAGATTTCTTTCCTCAGTCGAGTACAAAACACTGAAGAAGTCTGCAAGTAGTAGACGAAATACGCGTATCTGTATGATAAGCATATCAGTAAAATTAAAAGGAAAATATTCGACTATTTTCACTGTTATACCAAAATTTTACTCTAACGCTGGAAAACAAGTTTTTATAAAAAGTAAATTTTACCTCTTTTAACTAATGATATTTTGCTCGGTTTGATATTTCTTAAAAATTAGGTTGCCGTAAAATGGGAGTGCGTATTCTTGTTAATATAGATTATAGATATTCTTTGCATTCAACTAAGGTGAAATTTACATATGTGTGTGTACTAATAATGGAATATGGATATTTGATAAGGTTAAAATTTGGTTTCTCTTTAAATTCACTATATTTATTGACATTTCTATGGTGTAAAGAAGCAAAAAAAAAAAACAAAAATAAATGTGTGCAATACAAATCATTATCATTATATTTCAATCATTTTCTATTATTATTCAATTTCAATTATTTTCAATCATCATTTTCATTATATTTTTTTTGTATTTATAATTTGGTTCTTTTATTAATCTCTTTCTTTTATTATTTCACTTTCTCTGACTAAGTATATGTAAATGCACATACATGTGTCATATAGGGCTTGCATTTGTTACATACATAATCATATGGCTTAGTTTAATTGAAAATAAAATGCAAACATTATTTATGGAAAAAAACAAAATTTGAACCTATCAGTTATCTATCACTCAGTTAGAAATGACTCTTCTCGAATGTAAAAAAAAGTTTAATTTCGATTTATGCATGTATATATTATACTTCTATATGCCAATTTATGCTTAGGCAGCGTTTACACGTCGGACAAAATCGAATTTTATCGTAGATAAAGTCGGATGAGTGTTTACATTTCAGACTTTTTCTCAGGTTTAATCTACGATTTTACGTCAAATATTTTTTGTATTTAACAGGGTTTCTTTTTATAAAGTGCGTAATTTTTTATTGGTGAAAATTTTTTAATACGTAAATTAAAAAATTCAAAGGTATCTAATCAAAAATCTCCAAAAAAATTTTAAAAATATACATATTTTTATAAAATTTGTTACAGTAATATAAAATATAATTACACGTTTGAAGTATGAGCAATAATAACCAAATTGCGTTAGAGTGAATTTTAATGCCATTTGATTATATGTGTTGTTCTTTGAAAATATATTATTTTTTATTAAAAAAATATTTTCACTAAAAAGTCGAAAATAAAATAAGCAAAAAAAAAAAGTTTTTTTTAGAAATATTTGCCTTCAATTTAAGCGTACTAAAACTACAAAAATAAACTTCAGAATCGCAGCTTTATATAAGGATTTCAAAGCAAGTTATAATTGTAATTACGGAAAAAGCAAATTAGCCGAACTTTTTACCAAATCTCTTAATCTCATCTCAAGACTTCCTAGAATTTCGGCTAATTTGCTTTTTCCGTAATTACAATCATAACTTGCTATGAAAACATTATATCAAGTTGCGATTCTAAAGTTTATTTTTGTAGTTTTAGTACGCTTAAATTGAAGGCAAATATTTCTAAAAACAAAATTTTTTTTTTCCTTATTTCATTATTCTTACCCCATAATTGTAAAAGGTACTGGACCAGGTGCAATAACCCGTTTTTTGTTTTACTTCATCGAGAATCGAACCTGTGACCTTTCGGTTGAAATACCTACTACGACACCCAATTTGGTCCGGATAAGACAAAATAAGATATTTATATAAATAATCTTATGAAAGAAAAAAACTTGTAGCGACATGAAGAAGAAAAAAATAAAAGTTGCCCTCTTCATTCTGAGTAATCCAAATCTTCAGTTTTGAATTGTCGTTTTTGTTGAAGCTTTCTCTCTTTAGTTGCCTCTTAATGGTATTAGATATCCATAACTGTTGCAGAAAAAAAAATTCATAATGCAAAAAACTATGTAACTATTCTATCATTTTTATTACTATTTTATTTATTGCCTTAATGTATTTGAATAATATGTTATTTTCATATATTTTAATTCTATATTTCAAGAGCTTATATTACTAGAATATTTACCTTTGATTTGGAATTATTTAGACTAACCTGACTTAAATATTTAGAATACTTAAATTTAATTTGCAAAGGACAAAATTTCAAGTAAAAACCTTTAATTAATTATTTTATCCTAATATAAAACCTAATGTAAGCCTAATTTTAATCTTAACTCACGTCTATTATCTAAAAATAGGTTATTTATTTATTTATTTCAAGCTTAAATTAAGCAGTTACAAATAATATTTACATAAATGTACGTTACAAACTAACAAATTTTTCAAATTTAAAAAGTTACATAATTCTAAATAAATTATATTTTTAAATTCTTAACACAAGTTCTTAATACTAAATGACGGTTTTTAAGGTGTAGGAGTGAGAGCTGTTTAGTTTGTGTATTGGTGCAGTTTTACACAGCTTTTGAATGAGAGAAGTCAACTATGGCCTTGCATTTATTTCCCATTATTAATATTCTATTAATGGGCTCAAATCTACCATAATTAGTTCTATGATGAACAAGCGGGAAAAGATTAACGGATCTAAGTCGAAAATTATTGTTAATAAAAATTTTGTTAAAAATAGGTGGAGAAATAATGTTACCTTTACCAATTTCAACAACAAGGTTACGTCAGCAAGTCCCCTTCTTTTTTATATACATTGTGGCCAGATGAATTAAATTTAGATGATGTTCGTAAGGTGGCAATCGAATCGGATCTTCCCAATGAAGATTACGTATAGTGCAAATCTTAAAAACTTCTTTTGAATGATTTTGATTTTTCGTATATGAACATCATAGAATGAAGATAATACCTGGCTAGCATACTCCACTTTTAAAATATAGGGATCAGAGAATTCTTTAGACCAACGCTTCGTAAACCCTAGCAAAGAATTTGATTTATTTATAATGCAATTGAAGTGTAATTTAAACGTTAACTGATTGTCGAAATACACTCCTAAATTATTAATAAAATTAATTCTTAACAATAATTCAGCATTAAGAGAATAAATGTAAAAAATTGGTTGGGAACGCCGTGTATAGGACATTAAAGCACACTTTTTAATATTAAATAGTAAACTATTATTATTAGATCAAAGATAGAAATTGTTTAGATCAGTTTGGAGTATTAGGATTGAGTCATCAATGGACATTATTTTTTTGAAAAATTTCATATCATCTGCATAAATTTGTAGTTTACTATTTTTAATCACAAATGCAACATTCACAGAAATAATTAATAGAAGAAGCCTCAAGTAACTCCCTTGGGGCACTCCTGAGTTGGCTACGAATGATATCGACGTAAACGACCTAAATAAGATTTTATATAGGATCTATCAACTAAATATGAATAGATCCAGTTCAGAAAAAGTACCGGGAAACCTAGCTTTCTTAATTTCAGTAATATAATACTATGAGGCAAAATGTGTAAATGACATTTATTTGCAGGCCTTCCTCCATATTATTTATAAAGGCTGACGTTGCTTCTACAAGGTTAGTTACCACGGATTTACTTTTTATAAATCCGTTCTGATTATGTATTAGGAAAGGAGCACAGTGATAATAAACAGAGTCAAACACAATTAATTCAAACACTTTAGGAATTGAAAATAATTTGGCAATATTTTCATCTTTACCATCTTTTTTTTTTGGTTTTATAAAAAAAAATTTTTCAAATTAAAGGAAAGGCACCAGACTGAAAGGAAGTATTGAATAAAATGTATAGTGGAGAAGCGAGTGAAATGAAACCCTTTTTTAATATAGATTCAGGAATTCCATCCGAACTTGAGCATGTATTATTACTAAGATTTGTTAAATATTTTTCTACAAGGCTTTCACTAATACGGCAATTTATTTAAGTTGTTTTTGGATAATTATCCAAATGATCAAAGTGGCTGTCATTAAGTGTAAAAACAGAAGTGGAATAGTAGGTTGCATAGAAATCACGGAAAAATTCAGATATAGTCTTCGCTTCACTACTGGATTTATTATCATTAAATTTCATAAATGTGGAAAATTGATCACTTCATGTGGCATTTTTTTTATTTTTTTTTTGTTGTCTACTCTAAATATAAATCTGATATAAATTAAATCCAAATAGAAAATACAAAAATTATTTAATTTTTTGTTTTAATTTTTATTGGCATGATTCTTGACTTATTGCAGTGCTTTTAAATACGACAAAAAAATATTTATTTATTTCATAATTCTTCATTGACATTATATTTCGCGGAGCCTTTAAGGTCACCATTCTATTTTCTTAATAAGATACTGTAGATTATTTCATAATATTATAATTTAGGTTAAATTTATGGAAATAAAACTTTTAATCTATATATTCTTGCTTTTCGAAATGTATTTTGTTACTTACTATACCCATTTTTGGATTAAGTCAGAAAATTCATATTTAATCCGAATCATAGATTTCAAAATTTTGGTTGTATTTTCTATGTATTGGTTAATTCCTTTTTAAAATTCAAATCAAATATAAATTTTCTTTTAAAAATGGAATCATTATGTCACAAACGTAAAAAATTTCTCACTATAGTACAACTGAAAAAAAAAAAAAAAAATCAGAAACAGACAAAAATAGAAAACAGTTCTACGAATGTCAAAAATGTGTACGCAATATCCTAGTTTATATAAAAATTTTCCTTCATTTAAATGACATGACACAACTTTTGAATGATAATTTCTAAAATATAAAATTTTTTTTGGATATGTATACATAATATAATGTATATATATACATATATGTTAATGAATATATGTATTTGTTCTTATTTTATACTTGTATGAGTAAAAGAATTTAAAATATTTTTTAGCAAAAAAAAAAATATTAATTTTTTTGCCATTTCACATTTACAAAAAAAAAACCCACAAAATAATACAAAAAACAGTTATCTATATTTATTCGTAAATAATAATATATAAAATATATGCATAAAAATTGCAAAAAGTAAAATAAAAGAAAAAAAACAAATAAAAAAATATAAATAAACAAAATTCTCACCAAACAAAAAAAAGGAACCAAATATCCTTCGGGATTGCTTGGTTTCTCTTTCTTTCTTTCTCCCTTTTTTTCTGTGTTGTTTTCATATTTTCATCAATCTTGACGAAGATTTCATAATAATATATATTACATAGATATTCCAACACCAATTTAATAACAACCATAATCACAACAATAACAACAACTGATATTACTTCAAGTATACAACAAAAATTAGGTTAAATTGTATTTATAAAGAAAAAACAAGATAAAAAAAATAACATTCTTACATATGTAGAGAAATTTACAATTTTAGAAAGGTCCTTAAGGCATTAGACCATAATACAGTTATATTTGAAAGCGGAGAAAAAAAACTGAATCGAAAACTTAAAAGATATTATAAATTTCATTTTATTTTTGTAATATCTTAATTCTATTTATTTTACATTTATATTTTCCCTACACATACACACATAATGTCTGGATAACAAAATTGGAAAATAATAAATCAGACTGCAATAGATTGATTTTGAAATTTTTATTTTGAATAATTGAAAATAGGTTAACAGGATTCATTGAAAAATTGATTTATTAGATATTCTATACAAAAAAAACAAAAATTGATTTCCATCAATTCATATAAGACAATCAAAACATTTTCTGCACAACCGAATTATTAAAACGCCTATTGTGTATTCAATACAATTTTCACAAGAGCTCACAAAATTTTCAATAATCAAAACAACATTAATAAAATAATCACTTTGATAGTGTTAATACATATTTTTTTTTAAATAAAGGAAAATCAACTACAAAATTTTCACAGAACATTCAAATTTTTGACCCAGAACTCAGTAAAGAATTGTGTTGACTGTATTAAAGTTTTAAAGACACAATAATTTTTACACATTTGATATTTATTATTTTTTATTTCACTTATCGCAATTTGTATGCATATATTTTTAATAAGTATTATTGTTTACGAATAACTGTTTTTTATGTTTTTTCTTTCAAAATAAAAATATTGCCTTAAAATGTCAATTAATTGTGTACGAGCGATTAATCTCTGCATCCTAAATTCAATATTTTTACCAACTTTAAAATGTTGTAATTTATAATTTAAGAGTTAAGAGAGTTTTTATATTTATCTAATTTCAATTTAAATTATGAACATAATATTTAGATATTCATATTGTTATATACATATTCATATATTGTTACTGTTATATGAACATGTATTCTAATATTATTAATTAATTATATTTTATATTTAAATGATTGTTTTATTAATATTTATATTATTAATAATTATGGATCAACACTTTGGTTTCATTTTTATATACTTATATATTCGTTTTTTAGAAAATTTGATAAAATTCTTCACTATTTATTTTTACTACCGAATTTCAATAATAATTAAAATTGATTCCAACCGCCAGGAGCGCTGTCGAAAATGGAGCTTGGGCTCCAGAATGAAGCTTTGAAATGTTGTGTGGAGCTGAAAATTTAAAATATATAAATACTACTTCCCTTTTCAATATTTAAGTTTTTTATAATATTTTATTTCAAAAATTGTACTTAGATGGATGGGGGGAACCATCAAAAAGTTTATAAAAAATATGTAAATTGGCATAAGAGGCCAATATGAATCAGAATTTTATCTGAATAAATGTAACAAAGTTAATGTGATGTTTAAATGCGTAGTAATGCTGTTTTATTATTATATTTTTACAAATTTATACATTTTACATAATATGTACTTGAAATGTTACTTATAAGTTAATAATTTAGGTTTCGTTTTATTAAATGAAACTACATAATTTTTATAAATGTAGGTATTATATTTTTTTATAAAGTTGGAAAAAGACTGTTAATTTCGTAAAAATTCATTAATTTTAAATTTTTACAATGATTTTAGTAATTTTGTAACTAATTTCAGTATTTTATGGTTTTGGAGCCCACTGAAGCCCATTGGAGCCCATTTTAGATATTTTTGGAGTTTCAAATTATTTTCACATGTCATTTTGTAACTAATTTCAATATTTTATGGTTGTGGAGCCCATTAAAGCCCATTGGAGCCCATTTTAGATATTTTTGGAGTTTAAAATTATTTTCACACGACAATGCTCAACACTTACTTTTTATTTTTTTGAAAATTATTTCAATTAAAATGCCTCTGTACATTGGTATTTTCAGTGGCCGTTCTTTCACAGCCGCTCTGGTGTCGGTGTACATTACGTATTCGGTATTTTTAATAACAGCTAAATTCGGTGTTTTTAACAAC
Source organism: Argyra leucocephala (assembly GCA_963942445.1). Lineage (NCBI taxonomy): Eukaryota > Metazoa > Arthropoda > Insecta > Diptera > Dolichopodidae > Argyra > Argyra leucocephala. The sequence goes on from OZ012679.1 coordinate 129,826,570, forward strand.
GGGTAATAAGATATCGGTATTTTTAATGTTTAACAGTTAAAGCTTGAGATGTTTCAATTTGTGCGTAAAAATTTCATTAATTTGTTTTCAAGAAATAATATTTTGTATATGTATTAATAAAACTACTCTCATTTCAAAAAATATCTAATAATTTTTAACCTAAATTGATTCGCAATTATACCGGTATAGAACTAATATGAAATCTTAAAATCAATTTCCTTCCTCTTTATCAGATAGATTGTTATCTACAGAGACTACAGAGCCCGTTTAATCAGTCAACATATCAAATTCATACATAACTATGTGAATATATTTTTAGAATTTTTCTATAATAATTTAATCTTTTTAATTATTTTATCCAACTTAACAATGTATATGTTCAATAAATTCGTACACATCTTAGAATAAAGAATCCTACAGTTAACCGAATTTTGATTTTGTTTTTTTGGTTTTTTATATATAAACTATAAGATATTTTAAATTTTGTATAAAAACCTGACAAATTGATAATATGGGTATGTATACGAGTTGTATACATAACACTAATGTATGTTTATAGAAAGGATATATTATTAAAGTTACATACGTCATTATATATACATATATATGTATTGGAAAAAATATTATAGTGGTTGCAAGAAAATAAGAAAATTAATATTTTCCGTTATTTTTATAAGGTATTAGTAAATTAATATAATATTTGTATATATATATATACATTTAAAAATCCTTTATATATACGTATGTTATTTAAATTAAATTTTAAATAATATTTTTATTTTTATTTCAAAATTAATTTTTACATTTTCCAAGCATATCCTTACATTGATAAATAAAATATAAAAGGGAAAAGCTATAGGGATTAACTAGATTATTTTAAAACATAATTTAGATAATTAAATTCCTCTCTTGTTGTTGTTTCTTTTTTTTAAACTTTAATTACCATACGTACTAAATATATAATAAGGAATTACGAGTACATATTTAAAATTAAATTTTAACAGAAAATAATCGAACAATTTACGAAATGTGTACAGAAATTAAAAGATTTAAAATTGAAATAGATATTGATTTTACCAGAGAGTAACAATAATATGGCAAAGACAACCACAACTCATCAAATATAACGCTTAATAGAACATTATGTTAAGTTAGCTGCACAATAGACTCTTAACAGGAATGGCTCTTATGGCCATTAAAAATTGGATCGTGTTTGTGCCACACTCTCAATCTCTCATTTTTAAATTAATTATAATAAACATAGTAACTTAATATTATAATATAGATATTTGTCCCAGAGATCATTTCAAGTTTCTACATTAAAGAAAATAAATCCAGAAAACGGCAAATAAACTTTGATGTTCCACAAGGATTAGTGTACTACTGCCAATATTGCAAAATATTTATATTCACTATATGTCAACAAAGTGATGACTAGTTAAACATTGAATAAAAATGACTTTAATCATATTGGAGAGTTTATTAAAAGAAGCAGGAGAACATTAAACAAATTAATCGAAAACGATAATGTACTTCGTTTAACGATAACTATAAAGCAATGTAACGGATATAATAGTAAGATTGGAAGAAAATAGGGGTTCTGAGGAAGATGTTGTATCGGCGTAGAACCTAATCACCATATCCCAAGGATAGCTGGAATTCGTAGGTTTCCAAAAATATATATCTTTAGTGGCGTATCTTATCCTTTAAGGACGAAAAGGACATTTTAAAGTATCCTTGTTGTTTTGATATTTTTGTATAAAAGTCGTTATATCTGTTGATTTATTAAATATATATATATATATATATATACATATTCTAAAAAGACAACGGTGTGGAGCATATTTTAGCATTTATTTGATGATGATCGGTGCTGCCGTTATGGAGATATTGTAGTTCAAAGTAGAAAATTTTGGAAAAAAAAATACAATCTTTATTTTCTTTCTTGAAAAATCTAAAACCTCAATAATTATATACTGTTGGAAAGGTCTCTTATTGTTCTATAACTCATACATACATACTTTATGTCTACGTCAAATAGTTTAGAAGATTTAAGATAAAATGACTTATATAGATGAAAAAGGCTTATATAGATGAAAAAGGGACAAAAGAAGTGCAAAAGTCAAAATTGTTGGCTAATAATGTATAACAATATGCTAGAATTTTGGGAGCAAAAAATTGTAAATCAATTAAGCAAGATCGATAAAATTAAAGAAAAACATACATTCGCTCATTTACTGCCGCAATGACCTACAAACATTTCAATACGTTTTATATAGTATATATAACTGTTAGAAATTAACATTACTCATTCGGGTATTTTAGCAGTTCGATTGATCGCAAATATAATTAGAAAGCATTTACTACAAAAAACTAAATATAAATTACTGGCCATTTGGTTTATTAGTTCTTTAATTTGCAATTTTTATTATTCCATCCTATGTTTTTGCAGTTTCAAATATTATTTTCAATAATCAAATTTGATTGATTATCAATATTGTATTAAATAAAAATCAAACTTGCGGAAAGGGCAGGACAGGGCTTGTGACTAACTAAACTAAAATTAATTAATATTATTGCAAATTAAAAATGAATTCATTTTTCCAATTAATTTTAGTTTAGTTAGTCACAAGCCCTGTTGAAGAAATATATTTGAAAAATCTTATAAGTAGATAATACACAAGATGAACGACGTGGTGAGTAAAAAAGCAGAAATAATTGAATAGTAAATTAATAACACCACAAAAATATTAATGTTTTAGCAAGTTGTTGGTGCTGAATACTTAAAACATTTCAAATTGTTACACAAAATAAATGACGCTTATTTCCAAGTTGAGCGACATCTACACTCTAAAATAAATTTTAATCACGGACAATTTTTAAAAAGGCAGATCTGATTTTTGATTTTGTACTTTTTATAGAAAAAAGTACAAAAGCAAAAACATAAAACAAAAATTTAAAACAAAACAGAAAAACAAAAATCAGATCAGATCATATTCTTCAAAAATGATATAATAAATGTTAGTTCATTTGCTTCTGCTATTATTAAAAAAAATATATACAATAAAACACGGTTAAAGTCATTCGCTAAATTTCAGTAATATTTCTGACTACCTATAACCGTTTTGTGACTATAGGCGTAGTAAAAAAAACATTGCATCTTTATGAACAAAATCAAAATTAATAAAATATCTTTCGTATTACAATGTTAATTTTTATTTTATTCATAAATACCAATTCTGTTATGTATTCACAAAATATACATATTTGTAATAAAGAACAGAAAAAGACAATTTATAAATCAGCTTTTTAATAAAATAATTCACTTTTGACTTATTTTTTTGTTTTATTGAAAAAATGGGCTTTATACTTTAATGTGACTATAAGCGACAGCGATTGTATGAACTTATGAAGTTTATTACTTTCTTTCAAACAAATTGTTGACTATAAATATTTTTGACTATAAAAGAATTAACATACATCGATCTACTACGTTGAGCGTAATGAGTTTTTATTGTGTTAAGTTATATTGAAATTAGTAATCATTTCATTATAAAGTATAAATATTCAATAATCAAGCGATTCAGAAAACAACTACAATTATAGCAGGACAAATATTTATTTTTATATAAAATCGTACCTGAAAGAACTACTTCTGTGCAATTGCACAGGGGATTCACTAGTATATATATATATTAATGAAATGATGTTTTAAATTGGTATTTTATCGTCTTTTTCCGTGGTGCTGTATAGCTACGTTTCTTTTATCACCAGACTTATTGAATTTAGTTGAACTTTATATGTTCTATAGAGAAGTTAATTAATGACAATATGACACTTTAATCATTTATTATAGCATTTAGTTGATGATAGTACTTCTAATTTTCAAATAAATTTATATTGTATATATAAGTACAATCTGAACAATTTAATTATCATTTTTATCATTATTATTGTTTTCTGAAACCTTTTCAGTGAGGCAGTGAGGAAATATACATATAACTATGTAAAAAACAAACAGTTTAATTTATTATTGTCCTTTTTATTATTGTTATATTATTGTTAATTTACTTGTAATATTATTAATAATAGTGAAATACTCTGTACGAGTGACTGTCTTGCTATCTTGAGATAATAAAATAAAATAAATGAATAAATAAATAACTGAAACAATTGAAATTATTACATTATAATAACAATTCCTACTCATTTTATATATAGATATATAGCAAATTATAATTTAACAGTATATCAACCTTGACGAAATATTTCTGCAAAAAAAAAAACTTTGCAAGGCTTTCCAGATTTTCATCCGGTTATGTACTTGAATTACAATGAGAAAAATATTATATTTTTTTTTTTATTAATTATATCTGAAGTATTTTTCTTTGTTTCCATTTTCTGAAAATTTTGCCCCAAGTTATTGAATTAAAAGCAATATTACAATGTACTCACATAATATTGACTGCAAAAAATGTATATACATATATATATATTTATTCATTTTCTTCCCTTTCCAGTATCAATTAATGTCTTAAAGGTACTTAAAGTACACAAATTGTCATACTGGATTAAAAAAAAAAAAAGCTTTCTAACCACTTTTTGATAAATATTTATTCTGTGGGTTTCAATTAAATATAAATTTTCTATAAAACATTTTGAAATTTTTTATTTTTATTCTTTTTTCTGTTTTGTTTTTCTTTAATATTATTTTTGATACCAAACAATTTGTATCAAAATATTTATTTAATCTTTTCAAATACTCGACATTGGAATCTTTTAAAACATCAAAAAAAGTTTTTAATTTTTTTTTTCTTTATTTTTTCGTTTTTTGTTTTAGTCCTCATTATAAATTTTAATTCTAAAATATGTTCCTCTAAATCCGTTTAAAAATAAATTTTTCGTTTTCTTTCTTTCATTTTATTTCGTATATTAAAAATTTGCGATATATAAATAGATTTTTATTTATTTTTTAAAATAACATCAAAAAATTTTGTTGCTTAAAATCATTAAAAATCGATTATTAAATCATTTTCGAATTATCGATTTTTCGAATAAATTTAAACAGTTTCGTATACGAGTATGTCTGTATATATCATTTATTTTAAAATCTATAAAAACGTTTTATTTTAACAATTTTTTTTTTTTTTTTTGTTTTCATAAAATTTATCGTAATTATGAAATACTCGTAATAATGAATTTAAAATAATAAATTTTACCAATGATATGAAAATATTTACATAAATTCGGAAAATTGTTTGATTAAAGGCGAAAAATAATAATAATAATAAAACAATAAAAAAAAATAAACAATATTGGGGTCTTATATCAAACGATTTAATTTAGAAGAATCTTATTAATTAGAATTTGAGGAATATCTTAAAAAGAAATTATCATGCAGAGTGCTGAAAGTTGTTAATTCAAATTGGGTTTCCCTTATATTAGAAGAAAATCAATTTGAATAAACGGATTTACATAATTCAAAATGGTATGCGGAAAAAGTAATTAATTAATTTTAATGATTTCCTTAATATAGTGTTTAAAATTATAATAATGTGATTAAATACCCCAGTATCTCAGCACTTTAATTTCCTTGAGAACCTTGTGCTTCAAAAAAATATTTTTAAACTAGTGAATAATAAAATCGTTACTTAATAACAATATAACTAAATCGATAATGATTGTGATTAAGTTGAAGTGTGAAGAAGTGTGGTAAAGTGTGAAGAAGTTTTGAAGCCAGATTTAAGGAACATTTAAGACCTGCGGTTAATGAAAAAAATGATTCAAACATAATGAAATCTCTCTTAACAAACAATCAAGATTGCACAATAAAAAATTTGGAAATCTTACATATTTTACAGAAAAGGGTATTAGGAGGTTAAAATACTTGGTAGAATATGGTAGATCTAATAAAATCACATTTCTTAAAATTTATTAATCTTTTGTAACTGTAATAAATAAATAATATAACAGGTATTATGTAAAAAAAATACTATAACTATTAACCTAAGTACAGTAAATACTTTATCAGCCTTGTGACAATAGTGTATTAACTGAAATCGATTAAGATATTTAATAAAATTATTGAAATATAACTACCTAGAAATTTTAATCTTTATTTTAAAAAATGTTTCATCTAGAACCTATACAGCATATTCTGTTAAGTATTTTAATTACAAGCTACAGCTAATTCTGTAAAATATTTTTCTTACTTATGAAACTATATAGAATACTTAGTCAGGTTGTTCGTGGCGAACTTAGTTCTTGGCCGAATTGGTTCAAAAACTTTGTTTTTCTTAATCAATTCTTTTCCGAACATATGGTTTCAAGATTCTTCTTCGTTATGATTGTCTAAAACTACTATTTAAGTTGTTTTAATTTTTTGTTTGGTAGCTTATATGCCTGTTCTGGACACTCTATAATTATCCCCATATCCATTTTTTCATTTTTTTAGGTGTCCTACCTTTTTTTTAGTACTGATACGATAATTAAATAAACTTAAAAAGTCTGTTTTGGAATGAGTATCCTTTTTCTATTTTCCATGACAAAATTTGGCTAATTTATTAATATATTCTTAGGTATGTTTAATATATTTTGATTTTTGTTTGATCGTTTTTTCATAAAAGTAAGACCACTTTCTTTATCTGTTTGAATTTTTAGTTTTTGTTTTCAGAAGAAGACAATAGTGGAAAATTAAAAATATAAATATCCCTTTCCGACCCATGAAAAAAATTCCGTTGAATTAAATAGTGTACTTAACCATTTTTTATTTTGATGCAGCTACACAAAAGGTATGGATCGATGGTTTTGGGTTTGATATCAATTATTCCGCACTATAGAAGTATCACAACCCACAATCGCTTAAGGTGGGTTTGAAAGGGACATAGAAAGGTGATAACTAACTAAAAGTGTGTCAAATTAACTGTAAATATTACAGACAAACTAAGTCAATGAATTTGTTGTAATCAAATATATTGGCATTCAATTGGCTTGAATCAAAATCGAATATTTTACTAAGAGAAATTTGTTTTAAATATATCCCCAGAGTATAGGCACAGGTTGGCCAATTAAATTTACATTAGAATTAAAAAAATGATAGTGTCTGCCTTAATAAATAAAAATATCCTGAATAAAACAGATCAGAATGGAAGAAGTTGTGTGTGGAATAGAAACAAATGGGGAACTATTGCCAACCATCAAACGACAGAAAATGGAATACTTTGGCCACAATATTTGTACTGCTAAATATAAATTATTTCTATTAATTTTACGTAGGGAAACAGTTAATGCGTCTAATTCTACCTATTTATGTTATGAAAAATTACAGAACATAGATAGAAAACAATGCCACGTCCGCGAAAATTTTCAATAAAAAATTAACAGGAATAAATTATATTGGAGAACTGGTTCACGTAGGTGGTTTAAAGTTAAGCTGCTGAACAAGATCAATTAAAAATATAAAATCCTCTTATCAACACACAAATTAAATTTAAATTAGACTACGTCTTGGCAAATCTTGGGTGGGTAGTAATTAAATTAACCAATGTCTAGAACCCATTAATTTATTTGAATAATTTGTAAAATTTCAATTTGTTGCTTATAATATTTTTAAAAAAAAATTGATGGGAAACTTTCAAAGTGACCCAAATCATACATAATGATCTAGAATTTTATATGTTAGTTAATATTTATTTTTTTTAAGATATAAGTAATATACTCACAGGGTAAATGTTCGTATAACCTACATAAGTAATCTATTTACGTCCTTCCAGTGGTCACAAAGGATAATTGGAAAGGTAGAGAAGGGTAATGGATATAGCATTATGGAAACGCGTTAATTGATTTCATATTTGAAATAATTTAACTACAAACCATTTATTTTGAATTTCCACTGTGTAGGGTAAATACTTAATTACTGCCAACCGTTTTTTTCCATCTAAGCAAATGCATACACTTTAGAGTAAGAATTTGCAACAGTGGTATATCATAGAAGACATAAGAGACATACATTATTAGTCTTGATTCTAATTTTATGGATAATTCGATAACGAACTTTACCTTGCGGAAATAGATTTTACAATATACAGATTTACAAATTAGAATCATCGCATAGTGATAGTTGTCTCTAAGTTTTGAAAATACAAGTTGGCATTGCTGCATATAAGCTTATTTAGATAAACTACGCTACGTTGCTATATTTTTTTATCAATTAATAAATAACGATGTCTATGCATCTATAAAATAGATGACGAAACCTGTTGATCGATATGGTATGTTTGTAATGTCATTTAATAATCAGAACCTTACATCCCTACCATCAGGTTCGACTCCCGATCACGGCATAAATAAAGAAAACTAAAAGGTTTTTTTTAAAAATTTTACAACTTTAAAATCAATTGATATAATGGAATATGCACTATGCCATTATGAAGTCGAAGTACGAACTCTAACAATAATAGACAATATAACAGTTTCCCACACTTAAATTATAGCGTACAGTATAAAAAATTCAAAAGAAAAAACTTATGCATGTCATTTATAGTATACCAAGACTGTTATGTCCAACTAAATTTAGCCACTTTTTAGTCAGCGTGCTCATCCTATTGTCTTTGCATTGTTCTACCACAGAATAATGATGAGCCGTGGTATCGAAATTGGTCCCTTATTAGATATTTCATATTTGCAAACACTGCTACCTATCACCTACCTGCCTACTATAAATACACACATATTTATTTATTTTTTGTTAATTTAAAAAAATTCAACCTGACATTTTAACATGAGTAACAAAAAAATAAAATTTGGAAAATTAAAATTTTCATTTAAATCTAAAATCCTGAAAAATTTTCAAATACTATTTACACCATGTAGAAGTATTAAAAGCATTAATTATTTAATTCTATTTAAGACAAACATTTTGAAAATTTTATTTGAATTTCATATGTTTGTTGAGAAATTTATTTTTTTTTTTTTTTAATTTGTGCGTGATATTGTAATTTATTAAACGAAAATTTATTTTAAGAATTTTTGGTGGTCAAAATAAAAACTAAAATCGTGTAAAAAGTTGTTTACAACTTTTTTTTATTGTTGTTTTTGTTTTTTTTTTTTCGAAAGTTTTCATTTTAAATAAATTCTTCTGAAATAGTTATATATATGAAAATAAATTAATTAATTTTAAATGAAATTAAGTTGTAATATTTATATTTTATTTATTTATTTATTCAAACATATCTCAAAAAGAGCTAAGTAAGCTCATACAGAGTTTATAATTTATAAAATAGTTTTTAACTATGAAAACGAACAATAAATAATTTGAATGACAGTGAGAAAAAAAAAATTATAAATAAAAACAAAGCAAATATAATCAGTTATAAAATCAAAAATTAGTATAAAGTATTTAAGTTTATGCAATGGTAAAAAAAAGAAACAAAACAGTATAAAACTCACAATGACAATTAATTAACAGTAAATATTAAATAAACAAAAAATTGTTTAGCCATCTGAGTTATACTTGTATAACATTATTTTTTAAGCTTTGTCTTAAAATTTTGTCTGGACATATCCAGGAATTTCGCAAGGATGTTGTTTAAAGTCATGATTCCTGTATTCGCATGATAGGATCTAGTCCATTTGAGTGTGCCCCAAAACCATATCACAACTAGCTTGCTCGTCTCGTATTGTGCCATTGTTTTTGATTATTAACAACTAATTTAGTGTTTGTGTTTATCGAATTATTTTTAATATTATATAATTGGGACACTTGTCTTAAACTTCTATAGAGACTTTTATTTTTAAAATTTTATTTTTGAAATATATAGAATTGGTTGAAGTTCTGCCAGACAACCCAAACAGATTTTTAATTGCTTTATTTGGAATTCTTTGGAGAGAGCTTAGGTTTCTTTAATATGTATTTCCCCAAGTTCCTATACCATAGTTTATCGCACTATGAAATAGACTATAATATGTGAATACCTTGACCTTGTCTGGTAGTCGTTTTCCAATTTTTTTAAATACATCTGCGATTTTTCTGAACTTTTTTATCAGCTCATTTACATGACAATTCCAGTTTAATTCACCATCGAACAAAACACCAAGATATTTGTAGCTAATAGTCTTATCTATTTTAATTCCATTGTAGGTTAACGAGATTTGCTCATTTTTGGCTTTGATCATCATATATTTTGTCTTTGCCACATTTACTGTGAGTTTGTGCAGCGCCTTCCAATCATGTATTTGCAGTATGTCTCGATTCATTTCTAGCTCGAGATTTAAATAGTTGTCCTCTGTATATACTACAGCTAGATCATCTGCATACAAAACCGCGTTTCCTGACAATTGTATGTTATTAAAGCTTCTTATATAACATGAAAACAAGGTTGGTCCTAACGAACTTTCTTGTATCACACTATACTCTAAATATTTTCTACTTGACTTTTTATATCTTCACATTCTGAGTATTGTTTTCTATTGGCGAAGTAACTTTCAAACTATCTGTATTCTTTGCCCATTATACCACATTTAAAGAAAATTCTTAGTATTATCTTCCTATCGACAGAGTCGAATGCTTTAGCTATTATGCTTGCTTTGTTTCCCTTCCTAATCTTTTCTTGAATACGTGTTACGACGTCAAATAATGCAGTGGTCGTGTTGGAGTCGTTTGTAAAGCCATATTGAATATCGCACAGTAGTGTATTTTGCCGTAAGTATTCAGTTTGTTGATTGATATAATATGTAGTTGTCTTGGCTCACTTTAGATTGTTAGAATTATTTTATTAAAATTTTTCTCTTGTATCTTTGAAGCCAATAGAAAATTTACAATGCAACCAAGTAGACCAAGCCTTTGTTGCAAAAACAAAATATCATCCGACGTAACGTAAAGTGATTTCGGATCTCCAACTGATGCTATAACACGATTATTATTACCGGTCAACAATCTTTTATTTGTCCTTTTATTGAATGAATTGATACAAATTGAATTGTTTTACTATTCATAAGTGCTGCAAAAATGTAGCAGCCTAGAGATATGGTGCAATTGGTATGTTATGTGACTATTACGAAAGAATTTTTTATTTTTTATGTTCTTGACAGTAACTTAGGTAGAATTACATTTTCGTGCTTAATAGAGTACGGTACTGCAAGTTTTCAATATTTCAAGCATTTTTATTTATCAAATTACTGGCTTATCTACTCATTAAATGTGGAAAACTACTGCTATTGTCAGGAACTAAGCCTTCTTAAATAGAATAGGTTTATTTTATTTAACTGGTTACCAGAGTATTAAGCTCGAATCCCGCTCAGAGCATTGAGATGAAAAATTATTTCGATTATTCTTCGGAATTAATTTAGAAACTGATTATCACTCAAAATAATTAAGAAGTATGCTATTATGAAGTCGAAGTTACTCTAGAATAGATGTAGGTTTCCAGACTTAACTTAATTGATAAAACTGGTCTGATTATTAATTTATAAAATAATTTAATAACCAGACCACTTTTCAAAACTTTATCTTTCACAATCGAATAAAATTCTAAAATTACTGGTTACAAAACCCTTTTTTCGTAACTGCATGCAATCGCTAGGTCTGTTAGTCAATATAATAAATAAATTTTACAAATTCAAAAATAGTGGAACAATTTGGAAGAGGAGCGTAGTCGGCAAGTTTTTAGCTTATTTATTAATTTACTGGTGGAGTTCTGAGCAGATGACAACGGGGTAGTCTCATAGCGTTACTTGCTTAGTCTTAGTTTAGTCATTAAATATTAGGTGTTATAAGTTAGGTAAGGTTAGGTGTAAAACTCAAAAATCAAAAAATGTATAAGCCCAACATCAATAACATATCTGCAAAATATTAAGAAAAAAAATTAGACAAAAGAATAAATTTGAAAAAATCGAAATTTAAAATAGCAAGATACTATACTCCTAATCTTTTTCAATCTGGAAGAAACATGTGAAATTTAAGATTTTACTTCAAAACTCAAAGAACATTTTTCTGGGTAATTCCATGGCTTTCTTCAAAAAATTTTAAGATAGTTGTACCTACAAGGTTAATTCGACTCAATAAAAGTGCATATAAGGTAAATGTCCCGAAAACGGAATAGAGTACCGGATTCGGAAGAATATTTTTATTTGTTTCAAAATAAGCAAGGTACATCGACAATTTTAAAATTTAAAAGTGTAAATATTTCGTTTTAGTATTTTAAACTGGTTTTACAAAAATTTTATAAATTAATCTTTTTTGAGAACTGTGAAAATCATGTGATTATATTTCAAGTCAGTTGTCAGCTCAAACAAAATGTCAAACAGCGATCATCGTTATTTTTATTGCTAAGGTAACGCTTTTACTTTAGCTCTTTTTTTAGCAATAATTTCTCATTTAAGTTAAAAATATAAATTGTTTAATTTAAAATAAAATTTATAAATGTTTTTAAAAAAAAATATAAAAAAATTTATTATTATTTAAAATGAAAGTGTTCAAATTTTGGGACAGTAATTATTGTTTATGACGTTCGTATGTTGGAACAGTTGTTCCAGTTTAGAGACGATGTCCAGTTTTCAAAAATTAGTTCAGTTTTGATTATATTATGAATATTTAAGGAAATTAATTTATGAAATGTCTTTATTACATTACTAAGAGTTTTCGGAGCAAAGTTGGGACATAGTTTTTTGTTGTACATGTAATAAAATTAGAAGTTTTTTTTTTAATTTTTACATTAAAAAACTTTTATTCGTTTGATAATAATGAAAAATTTTGCAAAATTTTAACCACATAACTAGTTCCAATTTTGCTCAAAACCAAGGCCATTACATGTCCTATACAAAATTTTGCACTTTTAAGCTTGATATCATTATGCCAAACTTGGTAAATCAAAAATGTAATATTTTTATCTGGGGTCATAAGCTGGAACACAGTGTTCCACATTCCACATGATTTGCTTGATGGTGAGTAAAAATACTGATAACATTTTCAGGTTTTTTCTTGAGTTTTCCTTTTAAATGTACGTTCCGCTTTAGGAGCACTATTGTTCCGTTTTAGAGACAACAAATAATATAAATGTTCCGAATTATGAACATTAGAGTTCTATAATAATTAATCTATTAATTTATCCATAATAATTATTTTGCTCAGATTTTTCATTTATTTTAGTTTAAAAAATCCCATATTTTGTAACTAACGTACTTTGAAGGAAAAGTTCTTTCAAACTTAGATTCCTCAAGACTCCAAACCATTACTAAAATATTATCGTTCCGCTTTCGGGACATTTACCTTAGGTCCTATAATGTAGCTTAATAATAATACAAATCCTACCTAAACAACAACACTAATCAACCCAACCACATAATTTGAATTGTTGAAAAGGTAATCAAATATAATACAAAGGAATTGTGAAAATTGAATTTTATTTTTTTTTATCCTTGAACTATTTAATTAATTCATTTTTACCATAAAGTAAATTGTCACCAGGTTTTATGTTTCAAATTCTGAAGGATAATAAATTAATAAATTTATCAAAAATATTTCTGTAATATGTAAATTAAATTTTTATAATAAATTATTTAAATTTGGTTGAATTGTATAATGATCACAACTTGAGTTACATTTTTTACACTTCCGCACAATTCCAAAAAAATACATAATCAATCAAAAACAATTGCAGACACAATAACATCTTATTTTAAAGCCAAACATTATCATATTAATTTCATTTTATAACTCACAGATGGTTTTTTAATATCATATTAAAATAAGAACACTAAAATGTGATTTAAGAATCCTAGTATTGGAACGAAACAGCCCTTCAATAATATTTCAAATCATGATTTAAGGTAATTTTAAAATTTTTAAAAACGGTGAATTATCGAAGAAATTTAATTCAATTGATTTGTTTGGTTTAAAGTGTACCGTATTGCCAATTATAAGCTACCTACCTAAAAAATAAATCAAAAATTCGATATTCAATTTGTTATCCTATTTATGATTCGAAAATTTCTATTCTATTTCTGAATTGATATCTATATATTGTCATTTTCATATGTATATCTGATTCGATTTCACGACAATGACCTCATAAAATTTATACAACAAGATATTTCTTTATTGCAGATATTCAAATTTTCTACTTTTTGCTAACACTTACGATCCAAATTCACGTTACCAAAAAAAAAGGATATTTTGAATTTTCAAATAACAAACAGACTTGTCCTTGAGTTTTTATTTACTCGTATATCCATTTCTGTATTTTATAACTGTAATATCGTATATATGAATTCATGTAAAAATATAACTTTAACGGTATCTCACCGAATAATGTATTAAATAAAATCAAATCTCAGCATTCTTACAGAAAACTTTTTTTTTTGTTTTTTTAATATGTATGTTAATTGTGGGATGAGAAAAAGGAGTTGAATAAAATAACGGTAGTTTATACCTAATAATAATTTTATGGATCGTCAGGTATAAGTATATCTTTTGTTTCAAATAATGTTAGTGGAAGCAAAAAATAAAAACAAAAAAAAAAGGAAAAATCAAATGATATAATTTTGTTATCTTTTCTTGAACAACAGTACAACGGTCCATTGATAATTTTGGACTCCTCAGTTTAAAATTATACGAAATTGGAAATGTCGCTTCGTTTTTCCATTATTTCATCAGAGCAAAGAATGTAACTTCCAATTAAAGGTTAAAACTCACTAATTGAATAGTATATAATAAAAAACTACATATTTATTCAGATTCACAATAAGCCTAATGTAGTGTCGATAAACAATTTAATACTGCAGTTTTAAGAAAACCATATACCTCTTGCAGCAAAAATATAACAAATAAACTTCTAAAAATATTACGGCACATCAGTAGCGGCCAGTATGGATCATTGTACACACTATGTTTTAAGCTGCAAAGTGGCAATAAGAGAAATTGTATACATATATATGGCAATATATATAAACATAATATGTTTATATAAAAATTACAGATCAAGTACCTTAAGCTTGTAAAACTTAATTGCAAAATCCTACTTAAACGACACTGAATGATAGTATATTGGACAAAAAAAAACTTACAAAAATCTATCAATTTGGGGTCGTTTAAGGTTGTTACTCTTAGCATAAATTTAATAGTAATAGAATTAAAAATCCGATAGTAGTAGTAAAAGAATTAAAATAGAGTAGAATAGAATAGTTAGTACGGAATTTACGGATAGGTTAACAGATATTTATTTACCCGTCCCTTGAAAACTTCCAAACTCTACGTTTGAGGGAACACAAAAGATGGTAAGGTGTTCCATAGTTTAGAGGTTCGGTTGATGAAAGAATTCTTATAGTTCACAGTTCTGGTTCGAATAGGCTCTACTTCAAATTTATGAGCGAGGGCTGCCCTGCGAGTGTTACGCTGGAATGATTATATTTTGGGCATAATGCTTTTTATTTCGTCAGAACTATTATCCCACAGATATTTATAAAACAAAGTTGTTGCTCCTACATTACGGCGAGGACTTAATGATGTTAGGTGTTATGTAACATCTTCATCATTGATCATTTTGATGGCTCGCTTTTGTACCTTATCTAGGTACTGTAGGTTGGTATTTGGTGCACCGTGAGTTATATTCAAGCCGAATGTATGCCTTATTTATTAATAGGAGCGTTGGAAGATATGTAAAATATTTTCTACTTCTACTTAAGGATCCTAAACATTTCGCAGCATCCTTCGCTACAGAAAAAATATATTCGTGTCACGAGAGTTTGCTGTTTATTTTCATTCCAAGAATTCTTAGAGTTTTAAAGTTTTCGATATTTATATTTCCGAATACAATATTTGGTATTAATGGGTTTTGTTTTGTTGATAAAAGGCAACTTTTGGGTTTTGAAGCATTTAATTTTACCCCATTTACACTTCCTCAGTCATGTATTTTTTGAAGGTCGCTGTTTAAAGAACAATATATATTATTTTGTTCTCTGTGAACTGAAGGATACTATCATCAGTAAAGCTGTGAATCTGAATTGAAGTCGTGGATAGGAGATCATTTATAAATATTATAAATAATGTTGGAGAAAGAACTGATGCCTCGAGGGACACCAGCATTGATAGTGAATTTTTGAGATATACAACCATCCAATACAACGCGTATTGAGCGGTTTGAAAGGAAATTTTCAATCCACTTGTTGAAATTGTTTCCCAATCCAATTGCTTGTAGTTTTTTCAGTAATGAAGCATGCCAAACGCGATCAAAAGCTTTTTATTCAGGGCTATAGTTTTTGGTATAGATGAATAAGTATAAGATCTGATATCTGTAAAATTAAACGTATTTCTATATAAATGAAAGTAGTTGGGTAAATAAATTAATTAAAGGAATTAAATATTATGTAACTATAAAAGCAAAAAAATAAAAGTATTTAAGCAATAAAACAGAACAACCAATATATTACGTGAGCCGTAGCATCTCTATCATCTTTATCATGATCATCTATTGCTACAACAGCCCTGAGCGAAACTTAACCTCGTTCACGATTTCTTCCCATCACCACCATTGTTGACCTTATTTTTCCAATTGCAAATCCCTATTCTTTTTTCTATTCTAGAATTTATTCGTCTCCTTCTAAGGAGGGATCTGTATCGTGCTCCGCATAATCTTGGTTCAAATATGGCTTTTTGCATTATTTCTTCTGGTATTTTAATAATGTGTATGGCTCATTTTATTTTCTGGCTTTTTGTAAGTTTTAGAATATCTTCTCCTTTAATAAGACTGAGAAATTTTTCAATTGTTCCCAACTTATATCTGCCATCTTCTAGCATATATTTTATTTAAAATTTTCCTTCAAAAAATTCGTAGCTGGCTTAACTATATCATAGTTTGTCATAGAGCCTTGTTTTAGCACTGTATACTACAACTGGCGGACGTATACTGAAGTTTTATATATTTTCATATTCCACTTTTTATTAAGTATAGTTTCAATTTAAACATTTTTTGGTAAGTATAAGAGCTGGTTGAATTTCAATTTGTATATATATACAGTTGTACATATATCGTTTTCATTATTCATGTGTGCACGTGCATACCGAAAATCATTAACAACTTTGTATATTTTGTCTTGTCCTCATTATTTTTTTAAAGCCCACTTCATCATAGTTTTTTTCTACTTTCGTAGGACGAATGTTGCTTATGGTTGGAAGATTTCTATTTATTATGGCAATATCGTTTGCCATTAGTATACGTAGGCTACGTATGCATATATAGTTGTGAAGATGTGATAAGTATACTATCTCATCTATATATATAGGCGTAATATAAGACAATATTAAATAACATAATTGATAATTTGTTAACTTTCTTAAGTCCTCTTATTATCGTTTTTTTTTTGAAATTGGGGATTTCTAAGTAACCGCGAGCTCTTCAGATCTATTGGACCTCCTCGTCCATTCCAGAACTGCAGGTCTATGTCATTGATGAACGCTATTATTGCTTTGATGTCGAATTCAGAATCAGTGGAAGTGTTTGTATCTTTTTCGAGCTATAGCACCGCAATCAAATAGAATATGGGAGGAGGATTCCTCCTCTTCTAATCAGAATCTGCATCTGTCTGTGCTCGATCTACCAATCTTGAAAATTGAGTGGGCCAGGACCTGTGATAAACCATGTCAGCATTCTGACATTTAATCTAGTCTCCCTGATTATCTAATTCAATCTATGAATACTTAGTTTGAAAAAGAATTTTGACTGCGTAAGTCCTTGGCAACTATCCCATATGTTTTGGGTTTCTGTGGATTCCCACTTGGAAACAATTATTGTAGGTAGGCGTTTGAACGAGCAATACTTGGGTCTGGTCTTAAGAATTGACTTTTCGCACCTGTTTTTGCAAGGACATCTGCCTCTTCATTGCCTTGTATTCCTTCATGTCCAGGAGTAAGAGTAACTCTGTTGCGTTCGCCTAGCTTTATTAAGCTTCTGTAACAGCTATTGCTATAAGCTTTGATAATATATATAATATATATATATATTATAGATATAAGATAATTTCTTTTTATCTGAAGTGAATCTGAACATTTGTTCAGTGGCATAACTTTTGCTGTTCTGTTTCTTGGAGTAATTTTCATTAGATTCGCTAATATTATCTAAAAATCGTGACATCAAAAACACATAACATGTGTTTATTGTTCTTAAAAAAAAATGTCCCAAAATAGACTTATTTTCCGCCCATTACTAAGATTCATTCTTCACCGTTCAACCGGTCATTCATATTCCTATCTAATTGATAGGTTATTCATATCAATGTCATTGGCAGTTAGAATAATTTAAACAATTGTAATTTGTAATTATTATAGTTTTGGTATAGGCATCAAAGAATATACATATATATATATATATATATATATATATATATATACAACAATATGTCGGCGTAAAGATTTTAACCTAGATATAACCAGAACCAAAAACATCATTGTTTTACATTTAATCATCATTTGTTATTTTATTTTAAGAGAAACGAAGAGATGAAATAAACATTTATTCAAGGATTTTTATTTTTTGTTTTTTGCTATTTTTATTTAGATAATATGTGTAATGTGTGTGTGAGTATTAATAAAATTTCTTCAATAAGTTTTAATGTTCTGTAAATCAAAGAAATAAAAAAAGAAAGGGATGCTGTTAATCTTATTGTCTTTTTTTGCTTTATTTTTTTTTTTCTTGTAAAGATGTACATATTATGTATATTATTTTTCGGTCGTTAACATTTTTTTTTCTTTTTCAAATATAATTTCCTATATACACAAAACCACAAAACCTCAAAAGAATACTGCACAAGTCCAAAAATGCAAAAAGTAGAAGTTTTTAGTGTACTGCTGCCAGTAAGTATTTAGAACTAAGAAAAATAATATAAAAACAAATTTTGTAAAATTTATTAAGGCACAAAGACTAAGATAGGCAGGCAGGAAATTGTGGTAAGAATAAATGATTAAAGGATGTCAAAAATAATATTAGACGCATCACCGTGCAATACTAGAGCAAGTGGTAGACCAAGATCAAGATACCTGGACGAAATCGAGTATAACTGTCAAAAGATTGGAATTAACGAATGGAGAACAGTTGTAAAAGATAGAATTAAAATTATTTATTTATTTATTTATTACTATTTAATTCAAACAGTTTATAAAAAACAATGTAATTTAATTATATTAAAATTCTCAATTAACATAATTTATCAAACAGGATTTATGACTAAAATTTACTTTTAAATTTAAAACAACATAGTATTTACAAAAAAAAAAAACAAAATGAAATAAAATAAATTTAATCAAAATTAAAAGAGAGAAGATTAAAATTTATTAAGATGATTAAAGGTTAACTATATATCACTACAAATTAGTTAATATTAGTACCTACTAAAAAACGGTAAAACTAGATTAGTAGGAGGACTAAGGGAGCAAGCGAATACAAGGTTTTCTTTAAACTGGTCTAGAAAAGCTAACAATGTTTTTGTATTGATTAACTGCCATTAACTTCACCGGCACAAGATGAAGGCTATAACAAAATGGAGCTGTAAAACCAATAGATGATGATGATGATGAAAATTAATAAAAATATAGAAATATAAAAATATCAGAATGTCGAAGCCTTAATTACATCTCTATCGAACTCTTTTCTATTTGCCCGTCTTTAATATTTGTTTCGGATCTTTGAACATGAACTACATAATACAAGATAGGTACCTTGAAATAATTTTTATTCAACCACTAATGATAATATTGTAGATTGTAATAATATTGTATATTAAATTGTAGTAATGTAGAATTATGTCTCGATTGAATACTTTATATTGAAAGAAAAATTCGAAAAGTTGTTTGTCTCAGGCATGGCATAAAATCAAATATTATGAACACTAATGATGAATCAGATTCTATGATCAGACTAGCACTTATAGCAGAACATGTTTTAGTTTCTTTCGTGAGAGAGGTGAGATGACTAGACCTGAGTCTGGAGCTTGTTTAGATCACATCTTTGCTCATTTTATTTACCAACCTATACTTTTGGTATGGAGATTTTTGTTAAAAATAAAAAAACTCATTCATTTGTGTTTACTTGCAGAAATAATTATAAATTGCAACTTTAATTGTATGCAAAAAGTTTTTAAAAATATTTTTTATTTTTTCACTTTTTTTTTTATAATGGTACTTTGATATTTTAAAATTAAGGACACTTGTAAGCTGAAAAGCGTTAATTTAAGATATAGCAGTTGAAATGTGCGATTATAAAAGAACTTAATTATTAATTTATTTATTTTTAAATCAGTGCACTTTTAAATATAATATTTATTTATTTCATTATGTTCATATACATGAGACGGTAAGTCTCTACAAGAGTATACGATAAAAAACAAAAAAAAATAATATAAATTAGAATATATAAGAAACTAATGTCAGAATTGTACTTTTAACACTATTCAACTAAAATGGCTTTATAAATAAATACTGTCACAATTTATTTTGTGGCAATAACGTACATACAAATTTTCACCTATAATCCTCAAAAAGCCTAAATTATGAAGTTTTCTATTTTCATCACAAAATTTGTTAAAAAATTTCATGACGATTTTCTTGAAACTTAAAATTTTGAAATGTGACAGTTTTTCTTTAGGGGTGCAACACATGAATGACAATAACGTAAGACAAACAACACTTGCATAGTATAGTATGGTGAATTATGATGACATACTCTTGTAAGTAGAGAAAACGTTATAAAAATTTTATGAAATTTTATTTATACTAAAATTAATAAACTGTTATTAAGTGCAGAACTTAAGATAGAGAGTGTAGAAGAGGAGAAATGATATTCTATAGAATAAATTTTTAATAATAAATATTTTCTCTGTACATTCTATTTATTAGTAAATAACTATATTATTATTTATTTATTTTTTTTACTTTTATTTTCTTATATATTATAGTTTAGTTTTTTCTTTTTTTAAATTAAAATATTTTTCTAGTGCTGTTAGGAAATTGTATGTATGTATATATATATAGTTTTTATTAAATTGATATAAGCAAAAGAGTGATTTTTTTTATTAGAGTGTACTAGAATTTTTGATTCTGAGAACAGTAAATTGAATGTTCTGTTCGTTATAGAGAGCTTCGTTAAATATATATATTGTAAACCTAATTACACATCTACAGGAAACTTACTGGACACGATATATATTGATAAATTTTGACAAGTATTTACTCTACTCGATGCAAGAACAATAAAAAAATGAAGAAATCTATACGGACTGAAGAAAATATGGCTGCTTTAAGCGATCAGAACTTGTTTATTGGTCGTCGTAGTTGGGTGTCAGGTGTCCCGATTTCGGTTGGATTTTCCCAATTTTAAACCAATTTCATTTTTTTGTGAGAAATCTTTTAAAATACATATATGTATATAATACATCCAGTAATAAATAAATACTATAATAAACAAATCGATTTAAACAAGATTACAAAAACCTAGAAGATTGAAGCAAACGCATGCATCCCTACTTTTTCACATTGAATAGTTATTTTGTGTCATTCCTAGTTGTCACTATTCAATGTATAATAACATGACATGATAATATTGATATTTATGATATGGTGTATTGTTTTTGTTTAATTAATTATTCGTTGTTGTATTATCCATTTGTCTTTCAGGTGCCTATTATGTATTTCGATCGAAATTAATCGAATCGTTCATCGTTATCGTTAGAGTTATTCGATTGTAATCGTTAGTGTCATTATGTATTTCGATGAAAATTTGATCGAAAGAGTTTAAAAATGCTGCCATTAGAATAAAATTCAAATCTGCGATGAAAATGACATATGTTTAATTCTTTAACTGTCAAATTCAAATTATTATACGAAAAAAAAAACAAAATAATAGTGTTATATTTGAAATTTTTAAGTTGAAAATAAGTGCTTAAATAAAATATAAAAATTATAAGTTTTTATAAATAAAATGATTTGAGCAGAGTTAAATTTTTCAATTTCTGATAGTGCTGAAAAACGCTATCAAATTGCAAAATTAAAAAACAAGCGAACATATATTCGGGATTATTTTAATCCACTAGATTTGGAAGATTATACGTATGTTATTTAAACATAAATTTGATGAGTTATTATCTACATCATTAAAACTATTAAATTAGGACAAAAATTGAAATAGCCAATAAGTAATACATCGATTCCAAATATAATTAAATTGGTTAGTGTATTAAGATACTGTGCGGTTTGTACCAAGCAAATGATTTTCAACGTAGGAAATGATTTTCATGTCGGACTAGCACAGCTAATTTTTTTTTTGTTCTTAAAGAAGTTTTATATGTATTTGCAGTTTATAATTATGTGCAAAATGGATCAAATTCCATTACGCACTACTTAGAAGAAAAAAGTCAGGCAAACATTATTTTTATGATTAAAGCAGAATTCCTGAAATAATTGAAGCAGTAGATGGAAAGCTTATTCAAATTAAATCACCGAAGCAAAACGTACAACATTTACGTTTTTATATAAAAATACGAGATTATTTCATTCTCTTTTTCATCCCCGCAAATTTTGGCAAAATAATTTGAAGGGAGCCTAAGCCGTTTGGCATAGTTATTGTTTTTTTTAAAAATTATTATATATTTAAATTTATCTCAAAAACAGTTAAAACTCGTAGAGAGTGTACATATATTTTGTTTTGCTTATATAAGGCAGAACCACGTAACAATTTCCCTACAATTGCACTGATTTATAGTTTTTTGAATTATATAGTAAGTATTTAGTATACAGTAAGTTTATAGCAATTAGGTTTATTGAATCATCTGCCACATTTATTTCAACAATCATAGGTTCATCATTTGTCTAGGTTAGGTAGTTTTCTATGAAACTATAATGCAGATGAACTTTCAGAGCCTGCAGAAATGAAGAAGACTTTCAAAATGTTCATTGCTTTATAAAAGCTCATATTGGT
This sequence comes from Argyra leucocephala, assembly GCA_963942445.1. Lineage (NCBI taxonomy): Eukaryota > Metazoa > Arthropoda > Insecta > Diptera > Dolichopodidae > Argyra > Argyra leucocephala. The sequence goes on from OZ012679.1 coordinate 129,849,525, forward strand.
CTCACAAGTAGGATCCATGAAGAAACCAAATTCTGTGATATTACAATGGACCTCTTTGTTATAAATGTGTCGACCTTGGGAGCGATTCGTACCTACCTACCTATGAGTCAAAAACAAAATGTTTAATTTCACATAAGAAGTTGTTTCCAGTGTGAAAGTATATAGTTAGTTGGTGTTACCAGAAAATACCTCCAACATATTTATCATGATGCAGTATTGATAACTCGATAAAAATAACGGAATAAGAAACTATAAAGAAAAATTGTAATTTATAATTGCATTGCTACAAACTAACAAAATGTATCTTTTTAAACTTTCATAATTTAATTTTTAAATTTAATTCTGTAACTAATATTTTTTTGGTGAAAAATCCCGATCAGTACAACGATAATGTCTTTTCTAAATTTATTTTAAACATTTTTACATGAACTAAATTGAAATTTCTTTTTATTTTTTTATTTTTTTTAAACTGACAAAATGTAATTCGATTTGCACTTTAATAAAAATAAATAGTTTCTCACCTTTTTCAACCTATATAAATTGTATATTCACCTTTTTTTTATATTGAATATAAAATTTATTGAAAATTTATTGTATATAGTGTTAAAATTTGCACCAATTCGGAAACAGCACATTTCGAATGCGAAAAACTAAATTATTTTTTTTTGAAACTCAACCTTTAAAGCATATTATAAATAATAACGAGCAAAAAAATATCTAGTAAAATGGGTAGCCAATATGCTCCATAACCATTATAAAACAATTCCACTCAAAATTATTTATTTTTTAAAAATACTTATTTGAAATGTAATATATACCTCTAAAATCCATCCCCCACCCATACATTTTTTTATTACAATTTAAATTTATTGCAAACAAAAATTGTTTTTTTTTTATGCTTTTCATTTTTTATTTTTCTAAATATCCTGTTTTATTCCTATAATTTGCAACCTTTTTTATTTTAGTGCATAAGTACTTAAACGACTCAATAAAACGAGTAAATTTATTTGACACGTTGTGTCATACACAAAATCTTTGTTTTTAACTTCTTTTTGTTGTTGTTTTGTGTGTTGTATTTTTAACACACTTAAATCAATATATAAAAATATAGAAATAACTTCGTATATATGTGCAATATTGTAAAATAATATTTATCCCTATATATATACATATATATATATATATATAAATATATGTCTAGATTTATTTGAGAATAGTGTATGTATGTATACATTTGTATATAATAAAGGGGTACATTGCGCATAATCGTAAAAAACAAAAAAACAACAAGATTGAGTAGAAGATGTTGAACTTTGAAGGGCCTATATATTTACTTTTGATATATAGTTATTGTATAAACATACAGAATAATTCATATTACATGTATTATTTTTGTGTATATAAGGATTTCTAGAAAGAAAAAAATACTCAATAAAGGATTCACACACACTTTTACATACTATATATTTGAAACAAAAAAGTAACAAATTTGAAACAAACAAACATGAAAATTTAAACTTTAGAATTAAAAAGGAAAATAAAAATATAGAAGAATCTATTATATGGTTTCTATCTATATAAATATAAGTTTATATTTATATAGTAGCTCTCTTAAATACTATAAAGAATGTAACTTACTTAAAATTCTATACTGATCCATCCATCCCTAGAAAATTTAATTTTTTAAAAATAATAATAAAAACAGGATAAATACAATCAGACATTTAGGCTACCCAGATGTATATAGACAAAGAGAAATAAGTATAATGTAGAAATTGATGGTGGCGATTATTAAAATTGTTAAGAGACATGTATTATATGTTGTGGGATTTAAATAATTAACTGAGGCGAAAAAATACAATTTTCTTGTATTGAATATGAATTTAAGGGTAATGTAAATTGATTGTATTCAAAATAACTTTTTTCATATTCTTTAATCCTTCCACAAGTAATATTTCCAAATTGACAATGAAAGCTTAATTGTTTTTCAAAAAGTAACAGAAATAATCATTTCGTTTAACTTTCGTTATTTCCGAAACATATTTGGGCTTAAGTTTACAAACAACTAATAACTATGTCATAATTATTTTTCATATAGGTTATTCATTGATCCAGATAATTCATTTCTAATATCTACTTTATAATCTACTTTATTTTGTTGTTTTTATTTGGCAAAGTTACTGTAAATATTTAGATGTAGTTTTCCACATTAATAAAATTAGTTGATTTGATATAAATATAAACGTTCATCCTAGAGTCTTGATATTATAAAAAAAAATATATAATAATATCACAATCAAAACTAAAAGCAGACGTATACTACACCGAGGTTGCAAACTCTTCAAACTCAAATAAAATGTTGATCAAATCATATCTTGAGTTTGTTTATTTGTATTCACATCACGCTTTAAGTTAAGCGGACTTTAAAATTTGAATTACTTTGAATTTAACTTTGAGTTGATTTATAATAAATGATTTTGCTTATTTACAACCCTTATGTGACCCATGCAATAAATTATATTGTAATATATAGTGAAATAATAAATTTGATAAATAGATTGATTGAATGTAGAGGGGAAGCTGGGAATATTCCAATACTTCTTTCTATTATAATAATCTACTACTATTGCTCTCAGTACAGTAGGAATAATGACAAATAGTTAACTGATGAAACATAATTGGCAGACACATTTTAATACAGACCGATATATTGCAGTGATTATACTACCTGATGATTACTCAATCAGAAGGTTTCGAGTTCGAATCCCCCTCAGAACATGGATGTAAAGTAAATTTTTTCTTTGAAATTGAATGAAAGAAATAACGAAAAGAAAATGTCACATTATAGAAACTTGCAAGGTTATCACTTTGAGCACTTACGGTTTTAAAAAAACAATTATTTGTTTCTTATTTTTAATCTGTTAACTTCTAATGTATTGAATATATGAAATTAATACTTATTAGACTAGAGCTTAGTTGACACATAAAAATTTATTTTGTGGATAGACTTAGTCAATTTCATTTTTCTTTTAACTAATAGATTATTTGAACTATTTCTTTTTTGTTATCAAAGGCGATCACCTACAATGCAATATAAGCTCGAACGGTACTATGTTCCTCTGAACAGATCTGTAGCTGCTACAAATCTTCAAATATTCTGAAAATAAATATTTGAGATCTCAATCAGATTGTCTCACATATACCTTTATAACCATGAGGCTAGTTTTCGTTAGACTTTGATATTTGATATCTTCTGATGTGCCAAAACCAAAACCCTGCCAGATTCGATAGTTGTCAGTACTGATAAGTTGTAGTCACATTGCGAGTTTTTTGAGCAAGCAGCTAGTGGCTCTATAGTTTACTTTATTTTGATATTTTTATATACCCATATATTTACGATGAAATTTCAATAATATGATTAAATAACTTTTTAAAATAGAGTTTTAATTCTATTAATTCCTATATATATACGATGTATAGGAATTGGAGTACAGCAATCAAGCAATTACAAGCAAAATTAACATTTACTATACCTAATGTTAAGTTTTTATTTCACTTTTGAAAAGATATTACCAGGACGTGAGGTGTACGTGTACCTTAATTTCTAAAGTTTTAAAATTAAATCACATATTTGTTTTAATTCCAAGGGCTTTAATTCACTATAGTATAGCTTTCATAATCATTATTATCTAATTCACTAATAATATTATTTTGCTTTTGTTTCTAATTTTTGTCAACATAAAGTTTCAATTTTCATCTCAATTTAAAAGTGTTAATTACAAATTACATATAGTTATCAAATACGTATCAAATATGTATGTTATGTATATGTATAATATTTTAAATTTAAAAAGTTAATTATAAAAATATATAAAACTTACTTTTTAATTTTTCACCAATATTTCAAATTTCCAAAGTGTATTAAAGTAGTATATCCTTTTTTTTGTTTTTTAGATTTTTTGCTTTTTTTTTTATTTTTTTTTTCTTTAATTTGTTGTAATGATTTTTTTGTAATATAAACACAAAAACAACATAAAATCAACAAAATAAATGAGTGCACGAAAAATAAAATCACTCTTTTTACTATACACTATATATTGTATATATATATATATATAGTTGTATATATATATATATAGTTGTATATATATATATATATATATTATTAGTTTTTTACTACACAATTATTATGTTTTATAATTTTAATGTTTTTATAATTAAAAAACAAATTATAAAAAAAATTTAATTTTCTGGAATTTGAAATAGAAAAAAATTTTGAAATTAATTTTTTATATAAAAAATTACTATAAAAATTTAAATAAATAATAAAATAAGAAATAACTTGTAATAAATATTATATTTTAATATTATAGCACATTATTAGTTATAGCAAATAAAAAATAATAAATATACCCCCGCAAGTTTTATGTATGTATGCATGGGTTTAAATTTTGTATAATGTCGGTATGTCTGTATGTTTGGATGTGTCTTTCGTAACGTATATTTTACGCCACAATATTTACATATAAATATTTATTTATATCCTATTTTATATACTTATATTTGTCTATATATAAATGGATGGATTAGAAGCGTACATATGAATATATAAAGATGTTTATATCTATATAGCTTATATTTTACATATATAGATTTATTTATTTATATACATATATACATATATATATATATATATACTTTTCGGCATATATCAAATATATTATATATACGTAAATTTATCTATATGTATATATATACATATTTATATTCAAATATGTATAAGGGTTTGTAAAATATAAGTGATTTTTTTTTTATATTCTATACAAACATATACACATATCCAAATATGCATTTTAGTTAAGATAAAAAAAAAAAGTAAAAAAGAAACAAAATAAACAGATTTTTTGTTGTTCTTTTTGATATTCAACTCTCTTCTTAAGGAGTTTTGATCCTTTTTTGTTTTTGTTGTTTCAATAAAATTTATACCAAAATAATTTTAAATTTAACATTTTAATTTTCTTTTTATATTTTTAAATCATTAAATATAATATAAACTTCTAAAAATGATGAAAAAAGGCGACCCCACATACGAATAACGTCAAAGAAAGATTGAGAAATAAAAAAAAAAACTAAAAATTCAAGCAATAATAAAATTTTGTAAAAAAAAAAATTATTTGCTGTGGATATTTTACGATGAAAAATAATAAAAATAAAAAATCACTTTAATTTTGATTGTAACTCTTTTCTAGACTATCAAAATATCTTTTTTTTGTGCATAATTTTTTATATATACTTTTGTTTTTTTTTTATTAAATATAAAAATGTCAAATCTCTGTAAATTTTAATGTAACAAAAAAAATTTTTTCAAATTTTTTTTTTATTTATTTACATTAAATGTGAAAAGCTTAAAAACTTATAAATGGAATAGTATGATGGGTATATATTGAACAGAAAATATAAAATTTAAAATTTAAGAATTGAACAAAATAAATTTAAAGTTAAAAATATATACCGTTAGATATAGATCAATGAAAAAGTTATGGAACAACAGTCTATTAGCGGAAGCAAATCTACAACAAACAACTGGCAACAACAAAATATGCTAATCGCCAGATTTAAGTCGATGAAAAAAGTTTGTTGTCACAGGACAATAAAAATTAATCCAAATTAAATGTCAAATTAAATTTTAATTAACTAATAAATGTTTATTTGATAGGATATTGATAGAAATTTATACTCCAAGTTATTAAAAGCAGAAAAAATAATATTGTTTAAATCATAACTACATACAATGATGATAAATCAAAAGTAAAAATTGTTTCTAATTATAGTCGAAGAAAGAATTGAAATCAAATAATATATCGATGGAAGTTTGGACTGGATTAAATATATAGTTAAAGAATTAGTCCACATAGCTAGATATCGTCAGTACCAGACTAAAATGGTATAATGTACTAGAAATTTTCAAGTAGTTGAAGAAACTCGAATTAATCACTAAACTTCTCAAAATAAAAAATAATTACAATAATTGAGAGTATATATATATAATCTAACCAACAAATTAAATAAAATGAAACTTGTCTATTTAAAAAGGCTTAGTTCCTAACAATAGCTATATTGTTTTCCACATTTAATGAGTAGATAAGATGGTGTAGTATAAAAAAGTGCAGGACCGTACTTAATTAAGCACGAAAAGGTGATTCAACCTAAGTTGCTGTCAAGAGTGTAAAAACAAAAATAGTCAATACATGGAATAATATAAATAGTTTAGGTAGTTGAAATAACTCGAATATAGATAAATAGTGTATAATAAATAGTGTATATATAAATTGATACATTATTTTGCTTTTTTTTTCATAATTCAAAGTTTATATGATGAACAGTATAAATGCTTTTACGCAGAGACTTGACACTTTTTTTTTTTTACAAAATTCATACCCGAAGCGAAATTTAAACCTGGGACTTTCTCATTAATAGTCAGATTACTTAACCAATACATCATATCTATTTCTTTAATCGAGAACCATGAAGGTGTGATATACAAGCAACTATCAGGTTCAATTTGTGCTGTCGCGACAATGACACAGAAGTATATTTGATTGAGTGTAGGTATGTATATGTACACACATGCGATGTGAAACAATGATTGTAGGAAAATTATATTTAAAAAATAAAATATAAACATAATCTTAGTTTTATGAATTCCATTTAAATTTTAATTATTTTTAATTTTTTTAATATTTAGGTAATTATTCATTTATTCATTATTTGCAATATTAGTTTAAATTATGTTAATTAATAAAAAGCATTAGCTACTAGGGCTATCGGCTTATATAAATATTTTTTTTTTATTCATTTATTAATTTATTTATTTATTTATCATTTTTTCTTTATTGATAACATTATCATTTATTTATATATTATACATTGTGTTGGTGGTGAATAAAATATTTTCCCTTTTACTCTTTTTTTTTTGCATTAAAATATACTTATTTATTTTTTTTATTCTTGTAAATTCACTGAACTTTCTTCTCTATATATGTATACAATACTTAATTACATATGCATATATATATATATATATATATATATATATATATATATATATACTATATATGATTAGATTAATGAACACGCATTCAATTTTACTCTTTCATATCAAAAATAATACAATTTTTTTTCACCACTGATTAATGGTGAATTTTCACGTTTACATTCATTTATGAAAGAATTTATTTTCTTAACTTACACTCTTTTAATTATTAATTAACAATTTTTTTTGCTTTCATTTTCATTTTTATTTATTTTTAATGGTTCTTTCCAGTAATTTTTTTTTTATAAAAATTAGAATTTAAAAAAAAAGTTATTAAAAATTAAAAAGAGAATTATTTTTATTTTTTTGCTCTTTCTAACTGGTTAACTATTATTATTTATACATATTTTCGGACACAAATAAATTTTTATGTATATTTATCTTTTATTCTTTTTTTTTACTCTTTAAATTTATTTAATTTTATGTATGATATATATATATATATATATATATCCATATATTCATACATTACGCATATATATGCACATATATGTATATATATATATATATAATCAGTTATCACTAAAACATAATTCTTGTTTTTGTTGTGTTGTAATTTTTTACTTTGTTTATTTTCTTTTTTTTTATTGTATATTATTTATTGATACCGTTAAATTAAATATAAAGTAATTCCGTTATTAACATTCCTTAACGAAATCCATCGGATAACTAAAGATTTTGTCTAAGGGAAATTTTTCAAATTTCTTTTTTTAACTTTTTTGCTTTTTTATTATATTTTTTTTCTATTAAGGAATATAATCTGAATGTATAAATGTGCTTATATTTATGATAAAAAAAAAACAATAAAAAAATCCAAAAAGTTTTAGAGAGCTAGCTGTACAACAAAAAGAAAGTGGTTGATTATGTTGAAAAGATAATATGAATGTGGAAAAAACTAATTCCCCTTTTCAAATTTATGCTACAAGGGAAATTTTTTATATTTCTTACTTTTAATGTTTTTTATTTGTTTTGATTGTGTGTTGTAATATTGTGTGCGCAATACTGCTGAATAACAAAAAGAAGGGTAGTTTTTGGGAATGTGTACAATATAAATTGACGGTTATAAAATTTAAAAGAAAAATGCTTTTTTTTTGTTTTGATTTAAAAAGTATAATACAAAAGGGAAAATTTTAAAATGTCATATTGTAACAATGGTGAATTTCATAATAAAATATAAATCAGTTAACAATACTACACCAGGTACACGTTTTATATAACAGTTGTTCTTGCTTGTCAGTGTCATGTTGATTGTTGAAGTATGAGAAAAGCAATACGTTAAATTTATTTGCTTGCAAAATGCTTACAAGTTGCTTACAAGTTGCTTACAAGTTGCTTACAAGTTGCTTACAAGTTGCTTACAAGTTAAAACAGCATATTGATATGATTTATGGAAAAGGAAAATTGGAAAAACTTCTTTTTTATGGTACTTGGTTTTTGGTCTTTACAATTCTTCACTAGGAATTTTGTAAGAACTTGTCGCCAACGCAAGTAATGTCAAAAATTTATATGTTTATGTGAAAATACAGTTTTATTTGAAGTTTTTGTTTTAAATTAGATATGCTGAGAAAAGATGTTTCTTGTACATAGAAAAAATGGGTAGAACATTTTTGAAAGATGTTTGATAATTCAATATAGATTTATATAGAGCAAAATCATCATTATAAAATATTATTAGAAGCTATAATATAAATGCAAAATATAATTTAATTTATTTTATAATTGATTTTAATCTATAAATTAATTATTAAAGAAGTGTTTCGTTCATTACACTACTGGAACACATCAGCAGATATTTATAGACTATACCTTTTAACCCTCTGATTTTCTTTCTGATTAATTTTGATTAACTTGATGCTGTAAATAATATGTGTGAGTTATAAAAATTAATTCAAAAATAAATTTTAACTAAATAAATTTATTTAAAGTGTTTGGGTTAATTTTGTCTTTAATTAATATGTTTTCAATTAGAATTGAGCTATCATCAATTTGAAAAATTTTCTCTCATAATACTAACAACGTTAAAGATAACAAACTTAAATTAGATTAAATCAAAAACATAAAAAAAAAAAATTTCATAAGACTATTCTATCAAAAAAAAAGAAAAATTGATATTTAACATTAATGTTTTCAATATTAAATGGGTGTTTAATTTTTAGTGCTCCATTACACCAACTACACTTAACCACTCTAAAATTAAAGGAATATTTATACTATATAGTGTTGTTAAAACTAATGAAATAAAATTAGCTTTTTTATATTTTGTATTATTAATGTTCGTTTTAGATTATTTACAAATATTATTTTACATTTTCAAAAAAAATTTTTTTTATATAATTGCAAATTTTATTGTACAACTACATGTATATGGTATATAAATTTTTTTTTGCATAAAGATTAAAGCAAAAAAAAACCATTTAATTTGTAGAAATGAAAACTATGTCATCCTAAAGCTACTAGCGTTCTTGTTAATAAACATCGTCATAGAGGTAGATCAGCATCATTAGTCATTTGATTAAGCCTCGTAAACAGACATATAACATGCAACCTAGAACCAATAACGATACAAGATATAATATCTTTGCGCCAGAGAACTATGAAGAATAACTCTGAAAACAAAAGAAAGTAAAAACAGAAAAATAATAATGGTGGCGTGAAATAACGCCACAATGAAATAACGCTACAAAAAAAAACAATGTAATACGTTACGAATTTGAATTTTTTGTGTAATAATTTGATTTTATTGCGGCGTTATATCATTATTATTTTTTGTTTAACGTCGTAAAAAGATAACTTTTAAGAGTAAATAATTGAGAAAAATAAAATAAATTCTTTTGATATTATATTTTGATTTTTTTTACCACTATATTAGATTGAACATTGAACAAATGATGAATTTTCAGATATAACTTAAGCTACAAAAGTACAATGCATTCTTTTCAACAAAGTATGTGAAAGACTATTTTTAGTCAAATCTCCGCTACCCATTTATAGTCTTATAGATCTCAGTTTTTCCTGTTTCATTTACCTATATATAACACCTTCAGTGTATAATAGGATACATTTGTACTCTCTGCATTTAATTCCCATCCTGTAGCAGAAAGTGAGTATGAGAATATTTCGAAAATTTGCTTCATTTTCTCGATATTTCACTCCACACAATATACAATAAAAAGCCTGAGATATAAAATGAAATTTTTTTGAATTATGAAATCCAACAATTCAACTGTCAACATTTCAAATTTCGACATTTTCATTTCTACTATATCTGTCCATTCACAAAAATTTTTATCTTTTGCAAAAATATTTTGAGCGCATGTCTACACACAGTATCCAAACCACAATAGAAATTTAAAATTTAAATAAAACAAAAAATATACACATAGCTAGGTATACAAAAAAATTTTCCAAAATTTTCTTTAATATATATTTTCCAATTTTTATGGAAAAAAAAAAAATTAATTTGGCAAAAGCTCATTTTTCATATATTAGAAAAAAGCTATTTTTTGTTATTGTGTAGAGAAATACCAAAAATTTTCATTTCATTTCAAATAAAAGAGTATTTTTTTCTTCTTGATTAATGGTGTAAGAAAATCGAGCCAAAGAATTTATGAAAATTTAAATATATTAATATTTTATTCTATTTTACGATCTCTCTCATTATTTAATTTGCTTGCACATTTCCCGTATATAATAAAGAAATAATTAGAAAAAACATAAGATAATTTCCGATTCTAGTTTAATATTTTGATGATGGTGGTGTGTTTGATGCAATAATCAATATAATGAATAAATAATTTTTATTTATATCCGTCTTATTAAGTTTGATAATAAATAGTTCCACACCTATTGTGTGGCTCAACATTATATGACAACTATATACATATAAATATACATCATCATGTATCATATACAATTCTATTGTTTGTTCGGCTAATTAAAAAAGATAAAATACTTGACATTGAGTTAAAATAGATTTTGATTGAAAAATTGTTATCGGATCTGTGGAATAAAATGATAATAAATGAATCTATATGGAACATCAAAATATAAAACGTGTTCTATATAGAAATAAAATGAAGAAGTTAATAGAACAGTGGAGAAGAATAAAAGTCAAATGGAATTTTGAGAGTATAGTATAAAAATCTATTAATTGTTGTAATTTTGGTAAATTGAAAGTATTCCACTATAGCCTTTTTTTTTCTTTAATTTTCTTGGGGGTATATTACATTTCCACTTGAAATTTCTATATCGTCTTAAACTATTTGTTGTTGCTATTTTTGCTTCGTGTTCCAGTGTTATGTAATATTTTGTTTTTTTATTTTTTTTTTTACGTGGACTGGTGGGAATCTTCATAGATATAATGAGTCCCGTAGCTTTCTTTATGCGTCAGATTTTTACTGCCTAAACCACACCCCTCCCATTACAACTAGTCCGACGGACTAACCAGTAATTTATTTTTAGTATTATTTTCTTAAAGAAAAAGTTTACGAAATTCTATCATATTAAATCTAGTTGCTTAGTTCTTTTAAGCCGTTGATTATCTAGCAGTTGAGTGGTCTCAACGTAAACATTACCCTCCAGACGAGCTATATATGTTTTGCTGCATATCTTTTTATTTCATTTTCTACGTAAGGAATTTTTAGATCTCTGTGCAAGTCACTGTTGCGAACATACCAAGGGGCATCCACCATGTTGCACAAGATTTTATTTTGGAATTTTTGTATACAAAGTACATGTGTTCGTTTGGCACATCCCCATATTTGTAAGCCGTACAACCATATCGGTTTGATTATTTCATTATATAACAATATCTTGTTATGTATAGGTAATTTTGAATTTCGACCTTAGAGCCAGTACATTTCTCTATATTTATTATCAAGCTCAATTTTTTTTCTTTTTGACATGCTCTTTCCATCTAAGCTTAACATCTAATGTCATTCTTAGGTATTTAGCGTTATTTTGTTGGGATATATTTGCCCCATTCAGATTTACCGATGGTTGATTTTCTAATTTTTTATTTGTAAAATTTACATGTACCGATTTTAACTCATTGAGTTTAATTTTCCATTTCTTTGTCCAGAGATATAGCTTGTCGCTTGCTCTTTGCAATTTATTTGAAGCCTCGTCAATATTTGATCCTACTGCGACCAACGCAGTATCGTCAGCGAATGTAGCTACAGTTATATTTTCCATTTGTGGTAAATCATTGGTGTAGAGCAAATACAGTATGGAACCCATAATACTACCTTGAGGCACACCCGTTTTAACACATCTGATAGTGGAATACTCTTCGGCTTGTTTTATTCTGAATAGTCTGTTTTCTATATATGGTGAGAGTATATCTACGTATTGTTTAAATAACATATTATTTAATTTTATTTATTAAGCCTCGATGCCCTACTTTATCATACTTGCTTTTCTTCTAAAGCTTTTTCTATTATGTCTGTTATCCTATGTATTTGATCGATTGTCGAGTTATTAGATCTAAAACCAAATTGATAATTTAGAATCAGATTACTATTTTCTATGATCGGTCTCATTCGAATCAATAGTAGTTTTTCAAATAATTTTGATATTATTAATAGTAGTGAAATTTGTCTGTAGGATTTGACCTCATTTATGGGCTTACCTAGCTTCATAATTATCTCTGCTATTTTCCACATATTCGGCACATACCTTATTCTTATAGTGTGTTAGCATTGTTATAGCGTTTTTCGGAAGTTCTTTCAGGACTTCCGATGTAATTAGATCAAAACCTGAATCTTCTAGAAATATCTCTTAGTCTTTTAATTTGTTGAACTATTTCTCTCTGTGAGAATGGTGATATGATATTTTCTTGCCAATTATTATTTTCTTCAGTAAGCTCATCCCAATCTGTTTCTATGCCAAATCCGATTTGGCATCATCTTCATTATTGACGATTCCACTCTTGTCTCATACATGTTTTCTGCTGATTCTTTGAATGTTTTGAAATTCGTTTTTTATACTTCTGTTCCGCAGCATCCAGAAGTTTTTCTCACATATTTTTCCTGTTCAGAATATTTGAAATTTTATTCTTAAACTATTTTTTATGAAAGCTGTGGGATTTAATAGTTGAATTTCACTGCCATATGTTGGGATAAATTTAAACTTGACTTAAGTTCGCCATTAAGTTTGTATTCGCCCATGTACTGTTCTGGCTTTTTTCAATCTAATATCATATCAATTTATATCTTCTTGAATCACTGGTTGATATTAAGATGCTAAATTTACATAATCAGTTGGTCTGTTATTCAGAAAACTATACTTATGCCGAATAATGGAGATTGTCTTCAATCGGAAATTTACAGCTACAAATATTCGATGATTATACATTTATAAATATAGTACAAACAAAATTGGGTATTGCCAAGTTACAATTTGTTCATAAATTAATAAAAAGTTGTAGATACTATTAAACTTCTGAATATTCATTTATTGGTTATTAAATCCAACAGTATAACATTATTATTACATAATTTGTTTTGGAAAATACATCTCAGAGATATATAAAATGATTCCATTTGATGGGTCAACTTTATACGATAAGTCCATATACCATTGACTACTTTAATCGTATAGTTAATTTGCAGCTGTCAAATCAATATTCATTTCCAATCCAATAATAATTTGATTACCATCGTTTTCAACATTGTTTGTTTTTTTATGATTTATTAATTATTAATCTAGATTTACAATTCTCTTGAAAAACTCAAATATAACGAGAGCTGGTCTTAACTGGAATTTACACAATAGTAGAACTGAAAAGACTGCAGCTCTAAAAATATGGGAATTATATTTAGAAAAATCAAAAATTTATTAAACCTAAAGCTAAAACCAAAGTCAAAACAACCTGGAATAAAAGGAGAAAATAACATTTAGTCGCACAGGTGAAGTGAAAATGAAAGTCAAGTGCACAGTTTATCGTCTATGTTTCCGGCGGATTGATAACTTAAAATACTTAGATTTGGAGCTCTTAATTCAGTGGACTTCACAAATATTAACACTATTATTTAGTTAGTGATTTCTGGATATGTAAGTATTTTTTTTCATTTAATTTTTCACTATCTTAACTATTTTCATCAAAACATAACGAATATTATTTGAAAATCGCAGCTGTAAATTAAATTTCACTAAAAATTCTACAATATTCAAGTTTTTATTAAAATTTTTTTGGGGGGTTCTGAGGGAGATGTTGTATCGGCGTAGGACCTAATAACCATATCCGAAGGATAGGTGGAGTTGCTAACTTTCCAAAAATATACATCTTTAGTGGCGCATCTTATCCTTTAAGGACGAAAAGGACATTTGAAAGTAACCTTGTTGTATTGATATTTTTGTATAAAAACCGTTATATCTGTTGATCCATTAAATATATATATATTCAGTTATATATTCTAAAAAGATAACGATCTGGAGCATACAAGGTTTTCATACAAAATCATCAATACAACAAGGATACTTTCAAATGTCCTTTTGGTCCAGAAGAGCCGTATTTTGTATATAGGAGTGTGTTTACAAATTTTGCTATTAAATTTAGTGGATTCCATGAATTTTAATCCTAGTACTTCTATCCTTTATATCATATTATGACATTTAGAAATATTACCTTTAAGAAACACAATTACCTAGTGACTCAACGAGATAGCCTGTTGTATATAGAAAAAAATCAAAAGTTATACAAGGAAGTGTTTTGGACCAGACTCTATATATATTGGGGACAGCTGACATCCAAGTATCAGAAACTACTAAAAATATTCCCTCAAAATGTATTGATTATATAAGTTTTCATATAGGGATTCTGCAATAGCATTAGAATATAAAAGTATGTGATCTGGTTTTGAGAATTCAGCCTTAACATCAACCAAATCCAGCTGTTCCATTCAAATGCTTTGTGGATATTAGTGCTTGCTCCATGATATCTTACGAACAATATTTTTGATAATGAGTGTTAAAGAAAAAATTAAAATTTTTCAGAGTAAGTACAAGTAAAGACTGCAAAATTATCCAAATATCGTAGTTTTATTAGACACTGGTTTAGTCTAGCGAATACTATAGAAGGCCAGAATAGAAAATCTAGAGTTAAGATGTGTCTAATAATATATAATACTAAATCAATAACACAGTGAAAATGTTTTTGTTTATATCATCAATATTATGTTCTATCCGTTTATTTTGTAAATTGTACTTAAATCTATTTTTTTTATTACAATTAAAAAAATTTTTACACATTCTTAAAAAATAATTATCAAATTTATTAACCCTCATTTTATCCGCAAATGAGTTACAAAAACACTCCTCGGATGAATTTTTACCCAGTAGGTAAATTTTCTTTGGGTTATATTTTACCCAATATGAAAATATCATTCCTGTAAATTAAATAAGATATTTTATAAGAAAAAAACATTTATTTCTGCACTCTATTTTATTGGTAAAAAAAATTTAAATTAGTAATATTTATTATTTCAAATTTTACGATTATTGTGACACGGAACACAAAACAAAATGTGTATATATGTTCTGCACACAATTTTTTTTTGACACACTTCACACTCCGCATTTGCTTTTCTATCCTTTTTTATGCAAATTTGACAATGAACACCTGATGAAATTTTTCGTTTTTTTACCTTTTTAATAGATGTTTGTTTCTCCATAAGTTGTCATTAATTCGACCTCGGAAAGCAACAAGTTGCTCATCAACCGTAACATGTTCATAAGGAGTACATAAATATGGAGCATTGTTTACCCATTTATCCCATACCTCTAATTGAAGCAATTTTGTCCTTAACTCGGGGTTTTGCTCGGTCATGTTTGTCGTCAAATCGAATTACCCGATTACCTAATCTTAAAGAAAAATTTAACCGACATTACGAAATATTGGTTGACCAAATTTATCATTCCATAAATTCATAATAGATTTATTTCTTAATTTATATACACCTATAAAAAAAAAGTTTATAGTTCAACAGCTGAAGGCTTTGTGAAAGTTTGAAAAGCAGTTTGATTATACTTGCTAAAATGAGTAATCCAATAAAGTTTTCTATAGTTACATCATCAATGTTATTCCATTTGTTCCCATCATACACTCGTTTTTCCACCAAGTTTGTATTATACACCACAATCTTTATCATAGTCGAATTAAAACACACAACTCAAAAGAATTTTTGATACTGTGAACTCTGGCAGTAACATAAGAAGTAATTCCAAGTCGATCTTTCATCACATTTTCTAATCGAAAGGGAAAAAGCACTGAATACTGGAGGTTATGATTCCGATCCGTTCAACGGATTTGTCTTTTGAAATTGTGATTAAATTTTGGTCAATTTATGCATTAAAACGTGTAAAAATTTAAATGGGTAAATTTTCATCCGAGGATCGCTCACGTAGTAAGTTGCATAGGTCCTACGTTTCTTAAAATTTTCCAAAAAGTGTTATAATTTATAAAGAAGTAACCATTTTTGACAAATAACTAAAAGGAATAAGGAAAAGATTTGAAATTATGGAATATAAAAGGGGCATCAAATTGAAAATGGGCGAAATTTTACGCGAGGATAATATTATGGTTAAAAAATTGTTGCAATAAATCAGTCAGGAAAACTTTGAAAAGTTTTGAAAAATTTGTGGTACATTTTTTTTTCAAAGCGTAGCCAAACATTTAGTTTAAAACCATACACCTGTATGTATATACTATTGCACAACTTGAACTATATTATAGAGAATTGGACAAAGGAAAATGTCGGTATGATCTGTAGGTACATTTTGTATGAATTTGTTAATATTTCTCTTTAATTGAACTTTATTGTAAGTGGATTTTTTTTTTGCATTGTGGACACAATTTTGTGTGAAAAGAAAGATTGACAATTTGTCTGTCACTACGTTTTAAAATATTTTATAAAACATAAATTGACAAATAGTGTTATATATAATTAATTGTATATAGTTACAATTTTACACCTGTAAATTTTCGCCTGTCATTATCTATGAAATAGGGCATATATTTGTTGAAATTACATTTTTTCAACCGGTATATAACAGTCAAGTTCTGTAAACTTTATTTGTCACAAAAAATATCTGGTAACTCTAATAAATTAAATTTTTTTACAATTCACGCATTTTAATAACCTACAAACCTATTAACTAGGTTACACGTAAACAAAAATCGAAGGATTAAAATTAAATTTTATCACCTGTAAGATTGTACATACATATATGTATAAATATTATAGTAATAAGAAAGAATAGAAAGAAGGGGAGGGCTGATGGAATTAGTTCCCTGGATAATTCTAAGAAATATATAATATGTATCACTCACACACACACACACACACGAATTCTAGTAATTTCTAATGAAACCAACCAAACGAACCAATTTAATTTAAATGTAAATAAATACATATACTAATCATCCCTAATCCTATAGATTTCCAGTTCTTCTTTTCATACCTCATGCATATTGAAACTTGCATATATTATGAATGATATGAAAACGCTTATGCATATGTACACATCTACATATATATGTTTTATTATAATAATATAACTTTTGTTTGTTATAATAAAATTCGTATTAATAATGAGGAAAGTAGGTCAGAATAAAAAAAAAAGCAAAAAAAAAAAAAAATACAAAACAAGAACAATTCTTTTGTTTTTCATTTAAGGACCCAACAGGTGTATATTTGTTTTTATTTTTAGAAGTTAAATAGAAAGAGATAGCAGAACAACAATATAAATATAATATCTTTTATTTCATTCATGAAAACCAACAAATGAATATTAGTAGAAAATATTTTTGTTTGTTTATTTATGTTAAATTTTGTAACAAAATTAAATTGAAAATTCTTATAAAATTCTTCAATATTATATTATTATAGGGATAAAAAAGTCCTGAATTTGAAAATTTAATTAAAAAATAAAAAACCAACATGAGCGGAATTACATTATATTATACGTACACATACTTATATGTATATTTGTATAAGTTTTATAGAGTCTAAATAAGGGTTTTTTGATATTCGTAAAAATTATTAAAATAGAATAAAATTTAAGGTGTACTAATTAGTAGACTCTAATTAATTTGAAGTATATGAAGGCAGGAAAACAAAAAGGAAACCCATATGAAAAAAGTTAAACGAAGCTCGAATCGATCATTGTATTCCACCTACAAATATAAAATTGCTTTTGTTTATTTTTGTGGTTGAAAATTTTCCAAAAAAAATACGAAACATAAGAAGCTCCTCTCTCTCTCTGTCTTTGGTGCCTATTCACTATTGAGTGTTATTGAGTAAGAGTGATATTTTTACCTTGATATTTCACCATCATAGTATTTTTAATATCTTAGACATATTTTTTAGATGGACGTTAGATAACACTATGGACAATCAAACCACTAGCGTAAATTTTTCAACCTCCATAACTTTTTCTTTATTGGGTTTCGATTTCCTTTAATTTTGCTTTCGAAAATAATTTAGAGTAGTTCATATTCCTCTGGATGCCGAACTATATATTTCCGAAATTTTTTAGTTATCTGGATTTTATAATTTGTGAATTTGGTATGATATTAACCATACCAATTTCGCTTCTGTGATATGTTCATGCACGATGAGTTGAAAGGGTTTACATTTGTTACACCGCATCTCTAAAATATTACAATTTTTCTATATTTTATATTCTCTAGAAATTCTTTGTTTTAGGTATAAACCTTATAGAAATATTAGATATCTCCTACAATAAATACAACTGAACATACTAAATTTTCGAAATAGATACAGATGAAGGTGCCACTGGTCGTCTGGGTAAAACCACTAGGAAATTCATTAAAAGACTGGGACGACTATACATGTAGAATAAATGACTACATAGAAGAAATAATAAGCAGTTCGTTCCTATAAATTCATAACTGGAAGATGAATTGCTTGAACCGATAAATCAATAGCAGACAATGAAACAAGTTTTAATTGTGAAGAATGGTTGAAAAATTGTTATGAAGTGTTTATATTGTGAAGAATATAAGCCCACTAAACATTTTTATCTATCGTTTAATATACCCGATTAAAATGAATCAAATATGATTAATCCATTAATCTTTCTATAATTTTATATCTACATTTTTATTCCCATAGATTATCTCTGCAGCCCACCTGGAAGATGTTTTCAAGCCAAATAACAAAAACTCGTTATGTGACTTCCTACCAGCTAGAAACCAAAATATACCAGCAAGATCGTGTTATATAATTATTACGCAGTTAGTTGAATCTACAATCAACCAAAAAATCAACCCCAAAAAAGCAGCAGGCTACGATGGGATTTCAGCTAGAATGTTGCAAGAGCTCTCAGGTATAGCTTTTAAACATATCACACAAATTTTCAATGCCATCTTCAGAAAAAGTTACTTTTCATCATTGTGGATCTTAAAACCAGATAAATATCCAACAAAGGTCAACTCAACAATCAGTCTATTGCTTATGCTGTCAAAAGTTTTTGAAAAAATTATAGTTCATAAAATGATGCCGTAAATAAAAAACGATGAGGTAATTCCTATGCATCAATTTGGTTTTCAAACTGAACATAGCACGATTCAACCGGTACACCGAATGGCTGCCCAAATAAAACAAGGATTTGAAGAAAGAAAGTTCTGCTCAGTTGTGTTTTTGGACGTCAGTCAGACATTTGTTTGATAAAGTTTGGCACGCTGGATTAATCTACAAAATAAAATAAAAGCTAACAGCTGAGGTTCATCTACTTCTAAATTCTTATATAATCAATAGACGCTTTCGAGTTAGATTCAAATCCTATGTATCAGAAGAACATGAAATCAATGCTGGCATCCCACAAGGTAGTGTCCACTTTTATACGTCTGATCTACCGGAAAACAGGAACACATTAACATCCACCTTCGCAGACGATACTGCAATCTTAAGCTGTCACACAAATCCACATACAGCATCTACAAATTTACAAGAACATTTGCAGCAGATACAGGAATGGCTTTATAAATAGAAAATGAAGGTCAATGAGAGTAAAAGTGTTCTTATATAACCTTCTCGCTAAAGAAAAGATTATGTTGTCCAGTTAGCATAAATGGGATAACTATTCTGCAAGCCAACGAGGCTAAATACCTGGGAGCTCATCTAGACAAAAAGCTGACTTGGAAGAAGCACATCACCAAAATAAAAAAAAAAGCAGTTAAAACTGACAGCGTTTATTGGCTTATTGAGAAAAATTCCACATGGAAGATCTGGAATATAAAGTGTTGCAATACAAAGCCATTCTGAAACCAATCTGGTCCTATGGGTGTCAGTTATGGAGAACTGCTTCTAATAGTAACATCGAAACAATTCAAAGGATGTAATCAAAAATTTTACGTACCATAACTCTGGCCCCTTGGTACATTAGAAATCTACATAATCAATCTACATAATGATTTGAATATACCTTTAGATAATGAAGAACTTGAAAAATGCAAAAACAGATATGCAACCAGAATAATCCAGCACCCTAACCTTTTGGCGAGAGATCTACAAAACATTCCAATAACCAGCAGGTTAAAAAAAAAGTCGGTAGCAATAATATAAGGCACAACATTGGAAAGAACGAGCAAATATTATTGGTCAAATCAATGAACTAGACCTTCCAACATTTTTAGGTTTTTAAGATTTGAATAAACCATTAAAGTCACATTTGTTTCGATTCGAAAGATTCAATAAATACAGTTAAGAGAAAAATAAAATAGAATATCTCTAATTCAATCTAACCATTTTTTCTATCTTGTTTTTTGATTTTCTTAGTTTTTCAATCTTCCAATAAAATTTTTGTTTTGTGATCAGCGATGACATCCACATAGCATGCCCGGGTAGTTATAAAATATCCATGTATATAGCAAATTTTTTTACATATTTTACATAAAGCTTTGACAATTTGACATTAATAGGAAATACTTTGCTGATGACGGCTTTTTACTTTTCAATGTTAAGTGTACAGCTTTTAAGACCTAACGTAAAACATTGTTATACTAATTTTACGAATTTTTTATTACAATTTAGAAGAAAAGCACATGTCAGAAGTTCTATTTGCACAGAAATACAGTTTTAAAATAATTTTGTCTGTAAGAAGGAAAATTCTAAATTATTTGCATGTCTAAAAATGTACCAACGAAATATAAAGTAAAAACCTGTAAAATTCAATTATTTTAAAGAAAAATCTAAGGAAATACATACAAATTAACTGAAGCGTAAAATTTTCTTAAATTCATTTTCTTTTTGAACACGTCGTAACAAAGTAAAATTAATGGAAAAGGTTTTATGGTAGTAGCCTAGTATGAATATATATATATATATATGTATATATATATCTGCCTATGTCGGTTGGTATTAAATTTAGACGATTTTTTTTATTTAAAGAAATTCAATTTTTCTTTGATCATAACCAAAAATACCAAATAGGTCTCAATCAATTTTGCATTTATGTATATGTATATACATGATAAGTACAGTGGAGAGTTATAAACGAATAGAAATAAAATTTTATTCAAATAAATACAGTGTAAATAAAAAATACTACCTGTATTTAATTTTTTTTCTTAGTTTGTCTAATCTAATTGTAAGCAAGCAGAGTATTGGGATATATACTCTAACTAAATGTGTAAATACAGGTTTAGCTTCATAGAATAGAAATAGTTTTGAAATTTTTTATTTTTAATCCTTGGAATATAAGACTTTAAACTTAGCTGAAATATTGTGGTTCCAAGAGACTACTGTGTTTCGAGTTTCAATTATCGTTGTTGTTCCAAAGTAGATAATTAGTATTAAAAAAAATATTAAAAGTCTAAGTATATATTTCACAGTTTTATTAAATATCTTAATCGATTTCGGGCATTACAACATCATCATAGAAGACTTCTACTAAGATATGCATTTAATAAAATTGTGAAATATATACCTAGAGTTTTAATATTTATTTAATTTTAATAATGTTTCACCTATAGCCTATACATCATGTTTCATAATTTATAGTTGATTAGTGTACTGTTAATTTCTGTAGTCAATGCTAGAACATAATATCGCTAATAATATTATGATCACCGCTATTATGTGCATTTGTGTTTCACTGACTTCGAAAAAGTCTTTGATAAGGTACAACCAGGTACAACACAAGAGAATAATTAACATTTTTAAAACCACTCAAGTCGAGCAAAAATATCTTTGAATAATAACAATTTTATATTAGGAAGAACTTGCAAATGTCCGAGTATATGGAAAATAAACTGACAAATGATGTAGGAATTGAAAGCCACGAGTGTCAGCGTTGTTGGATGATTATAATATGTTTATTGATTATATTGAATTTAAGAAAAAAATACATTGTTGTAAAAAAGACAGGAATATCCAATACAATTTTGATTGCCGGAATAAATCAAGAGCGAGTTGACAGAATAACACATTATGGGAAGTCTACTAAATGAGTAATTGAACATTTCAGAAGAGATTGAAAAGTGGTGTTCATAAAAATGAAACGCGACTCCAAGTGCATCCATGACTTAAACTAAACTAGCAGCAGAAAACTTATGGATATACACTATACACTGGGAAAAGTTAACATCCATTCCAATAAAACCAAATAAATCCTACTTTACAGAACGAACTAAGACTATGCGCGATAAAAACTTATTGTACTTATAAGAATTGTATATCCTTGAAAGCTTAAAAAGAATATTAAAAGAAGCAAAACAAATCAATGATCAACATAGATCTATAACATGTCAAGTAACAATAATAATACAATTTGTAATCAGTGCAAAAAAAAAATATATTGGTCTATGCAATGCGATGGAGACTGTAAAAAACGTTTTTGTAATCCTTGCTCAGGACTGGATAGTAAAGTTATAAGGGAATATTCGCTAGATGTTGAAAAAATTTGGTTCTGCAATAATTTCAAAAATACGCGCCAAAAAAGAAAATCAACTAATTTGTTAATTTCTTTTTTGCAAAAAAGGATACCACCGTAAAAACTACTGAAGAATTGGACAACGCAGAGGTAATAAAAACACAGTTTGAACGCATACTTTCCAATCAAAAAACCCAGGAAGATGATCTCAAAGAAATGAAGAATGACTACAAACAAACTGCAAAAGACTAATGACAACATTTCCAACTGGTTCAAAAAATGGAAAATTAAATTAAATGAAGCCAAATCTAGTCATGTAAACTTCACCTATAAAAACATAGTAACTCCTCTCTCAGTTAAAATTAATGATGTCGTTATTCCATACGAGAATAAAGCTAAATATTTTGGCATGACCTTGGATGCAAAACTGAAATGGAAAGAGCATGTGAAAATCAAAAAACAAGAACTCCAGTTCAAATATAGAGAAATATACTGGCTGATTGGGCGGAATTCTACGGTCTCAAAGTTTTGATGTATAATCAAATACTGAAGCCAGTCTGGGCATACGGTATTCAAATATGGGGATGTGCTAAACAAATCCATATTCAAACTATCCAAACGTTCCAAAATAAGGTATTGTGCAACATAGTCAATGCTCCATGGTATGTTCGCAATGCCGATATTCATCGAGATCTGAAGATCTCATCTATAAAAGATGAAATAATGAAATGCGCTGCACGGCATAAAACTCGTCTGATCCAACATGTCAATGCCAAAGCTTCTAGCTTAATTGACAATCAAAACTTTGTGAAGCGACTAAAACGAACAAAACCACTTGAGTTAGGTTAAAACCTTTTATCTATTAAGACCTTATTGGATTTTGGTTGATTAAAGGTATCTTAGCTTCTTTGAGTTAAATGTAAATTAATGGTTAGTCTATAAGACTAGTTTTAATGTTGCAATAATGATAGGAGTTTTTAGTGGGTTAAAGTCCCACAGTCCTTCAAACTACCTTCCCCGGTAAATAGGTAGTCCCTGAAGCCTCTTTCGATGATTTACTACTATCTGGAAAAAAAAAAAAATGAAGAATGAAGAATGAAATAAGTGAGGGGAAAGAGTACGTCAACAGCTTAATAAATTAAAATATTACCTTAAGAAATCAAAATCAGGAGCTAAAGGAGGAAATCAAGTACACTAGATTCCTAATTGAAAAAACCAGACAATATAAATACAACAAAGTCATCGAAATTTCAAAAATTCCGGACAATAAAAATGAAACACAAGATACATTAAAACAGGATATTAAGAAAACAACTGATGAAATTGGTGTGGAAATTAGAGTCAATGATATAAAGGAAATATATAGAGACATAGGTCAACCAAAGAATTCTGGTGAGTCAAAAAAAGTTGGGATAAAATTAAATAGTAAAGAAAAAAAGATAAAATTTAAAGACAAAAAGACTTGAGAACTAAACAGACAAAATAGTATAAAATTTGCATGGGTAAAGGATGGACAAATTTTAATTGGAAAAACTGAAAAAAGTAAGACCAAATTGGTTATATCTGATTCTGATCTAAATGACATTTAAATTAAATTATAACTTGCATCATAATACCAATATAAATAGAAATAAACTTACAACATATCTCAGATTATTATTGAAAATGGCAAGAGATCTGAAAAGGAAAATGACTGAAAAAGTTGTATGGATAAAAAGTTTTAAAATAATTATTAGAAAAAGTGATAACACCAAAATAAATATTCAATAATATAGAGATGATTATATCTTGCCACTTGAAATAGATATGATTATGAATCTCAAGTTAAATTGCAAAATATTTATTCACTAAAAATTATGTATTTAAATGTTAGAAGTTTAAAAAACAAAATTGATGAAATATCAATTATATTAGATAAGTTAAAAACTTCAATTCAATGCACTTAATTATCTTCACTGATACATGGTTACATGAACATGGAACTAATACACTACTTTTTATTTTTGTTAGATTCTTTTATCGCACTGTTTTACTAATAATTTGTTATTAAATTTTTTAATGTTGAATTCTTGAATTATAAATCATGAAATTATAGCCATTTTTGAGAAATAAATAATAAAAAAAAAAGAACAATACTGGGCTAAGTTTTCTTACGTTAATATGACTTATATAGAGCTCAGACAAAAGGATTTAGTATGCTAAGGAACCTTGAAAACCCGATTTCCGTGTATTTTCAAATAAAAGAGTTAGGTGGTGCGATAGATAGAGAGCCGCTGTCTTTCAACCGAAAGATCTCATCAGGTTCGATTCACGACGAAAGAAAACAATGCTTTAGGAGTTTTTCCGATCTGGTCCAGTACCGTTTGTCATTGGGATAAAATAAATGACAAAAAATAATTGAGAGTATCTGGTAAAATGGAGCTATTATTAGGTTTATTTCCTGAAAATAGCAGTAGTTTTCCACATTTAATAAAATGGATAAGCCAGTAATTTGATAAATAAATGCTTGAAAAACACTTTAGTAAAAATATTTTAGTATAAAATAAAGCAGTACCGTACTTAATTAAGCAAAAGAAATACCTACAGTTCCTGTCAAAAACATAACATAAAACAAAAAATCAAAAACGTGAATTAATCATTTCAATGAGCTATTTCAGACGTAAAAACATCATATAAGGGAAAGAGCGCATACTGAAAGCACTTAAAAAGTATGTGTATGCAAAGTCGCTAAATATAACAAAAAAAAAAAAGCAAAATATTGAAATATTGTAATAATGAACATTGAAATGACAAAATAACAAATAAACTGATTAAATATACGGCAGGCTTTAGCTAACATTATCTGATCGTTGCACTGATGCCAGCATATTATTTTTCATTTTTATTACTATCACTAAGAATGAAAATTATTTAAAAAATCAGAAATTTCTAAATATAATTTAGTTATATCAAAGACCGTTAATCAACCGTCTTTGGTCAAATTTTAAAAGTCATTTTTATTTGAATAATAATAATTGTATAAATCAATTATTTTCAAATTTAACGATCACAAAATTTTTAAAATTTAACATTTTTAAAACTAGCGCTATCTGTTGGAAATTTTTTGTTCTTCTATACATATTCTTTTCAGCGGGAAATATTTGCAATATTAGAAAAAAAAGTAAACAGAAACAGACGAAAACGAAACTCAAATCAAAATAAAACAATATCGAATTCGAAGTAAAATGAAGGTTTCTTCGATATTCATATAAAAGTCAAATCAAAATTGTCAAATTGATGAAATTGAAGAGAAAAAAATTATTTCAATGACATTTCATCAGAATTAACGAATTGTAATGAACGTGTAGTTTCGGACTCGGTTATCAAAAAGAAATACATCTATAATAAAAAAAGTCTGTTAAGAAAAAAACTCAAATAAATAAAACAAATTGAAATTTTTAAAGAAAATTATTAAAATTTTATTACATAAATTATAGTGATTTAATAAATTTAAATGTAATGTTATTATTAAAATACTGCATTCATGAAATTGGATTATAAGCAGTAAAGGTGACTCACTTCAAATCTCATTATTTTGGTTTTGATTTTGTGTTTTTGTTATTGTTAAGTTCTTGTGTTTTTTTTTTTTTTTTTATCCAATAAGAAAAGTAAATAAAGAAATTGAAAATAGCAAAAAAAAAAAAAAAAATAAATAAAAATTAAATTATACAAAATAGTGATCTTATAAATAATGTTAAAATATTATAATATATATATTTGAAAAGGCAAAAAAAAAAATTATACATAAATTGTGCCTCTAAAAATTTTATTCTATTTTCCTACATAGAATAAAAAATTTCTATTGCTAAAATTCTGGAATAACTACAAAGCTAAAAAAAAAATTAATAAATAAAATCTCAGAAATATTCCGAACGCCTACAACATATTCTGCGTGCAATAAAAGGCAAAAACAAGTTTCTTATTATTCTTCTTAATACTCTGAACAGAGGAATTGAATGCAATAATCTTATAAAACAAAAAAATAAATAAATAAAAACAAACAAAAAAATATGACAAGATTGACTGAAGAAATGGTTATAGCTAGATCTAGAGGTGGTGGTTCAGATTTAGCTTCAATAAAAAAATTAAATTGTTGGTAAGTGTTTTAGTAACAATAGTATAAAATAACTAGTTAAATATTAAAGCTATTGAAATTTGATTACTAATTCAATTGATAGCAAGTGGCTGGCTATATACCACAGATGAGATTAACTAGATTAATCTTGTCTGTGGTTACAGTAGTTACGTAGTTTATAAATATAGTATAGTGGCGTAATAAATTTATAACAAATATTTTTTTTATTATTTTATTATTATTTTATCTACCTAAGTATATATATATCTACCTACATACCGGTCATAGTAAACTTTTGTATATTTGGAAGTAGCTATTTGGAATTAAAAAAAAAAAATAAAAAAACAATGAAAAAACAAAAAAAGAAATATAAAATTTAGTTGAGAGATACAGAATAATAATATAAAATGGAACGATTTTATCCGTAGATTATTAGACAACAGTTTGTAGGAAGTTATGATTTCATTCTCATTCTTAAATTTTGGATACTTTTAATGTTATAAAATAACTTGAATAAGTAAGTGACTAATTATGTATATATATAATATATGATGATATGATGTTTTTAATACTCACTATGTCGCTAAAGTAAAACAAAAGAAGGAAAAATGGTTATTATTTTAAGAATAAATAAATTATAAAATAATTAATTTTACTTAACTATTTAGATATATAATATTATTTGCTTCATAAGTACTTACTGATGAGTTCTAGTAGTGTTATGATGAACGAAACAATTCCTGAAAATAATTTTGTTTGTTAACACAAATAATAATAATATTTATAGATAAAATGGTGATATAAATAAATATCTATGTACCAAAATTGAATATTAACTTGTTCTTTTCTTGTTTTTTTTTATTAAAAGTAAAATAATGTAAAGGTTTTAAAAAATTTATATTTATATAAATTTATTTTTCACTTACTGGCTATTTAAATCAGAAAATAGAATTAAGTAGTAATAATAATTATCAGTTTCATGATATAACTAAGTATTAAATTGTTCTAAAATTGATAAGTGGGGGTAAGTTAGTTAAGTAGATGGTTCAGTATTCTAAAATAGGTATTATAATTTACATTACATTAGTGGCCCACCTTCTAATATTCACAATTAAGTATATCGTAAAAATTAATGACGAACTTGATGCAGTTGCTCTCTGGGCCAAAGATAACGAATTAAAATTTAATCCTTCTAAATCTAAAGCTATGGTTATTTACGTAAGAAATATTGATACTACTATATTCTTCCTAAAACCAAACTTAACTATTCTATAGTAGAGTATGTCAATATGACTAAAAAATTGGGTATAATTTTCTATAATACATTCACTTGGCATAACCACATGAATTTTATTTCTCAGCGTGTATATTCAATACTTCGTAAGTAATGGAATTTCTCTCTCTATATTGATGAAAATGTAAAGAAAAAGTTTGTGATGTCTTTTATTCTTCCAATCTTCATGTATTGTGTCGTAGTTTTTGCTGGGATGAGTGCATATGAACTTAACAGAATTAATATTATATTTAATGCATAATGCACTCGTTTCGTTACCAATCGACATCAATTTGATAGGATTAGTGATGTTGCTAAAACAATAGTAGGCTGCACCTTAACTAATTTGCTAGATTTTAGGTACGCTTAATATATGGGGAAAATAATTTATAAAACTGTTTTGAAAGATCACCAAGGATGCCACGTCATAATGGAAGACTCAGGCATTTATATCTTTCTTTGTAAAGACTTCAGTGTTTTGGAATACGTTGCCGAATGCCATTAGATCTGCAACTTCTCGCTGTAAATTTATTGAACTTTGTTGGGAGCATTTCAGGCAAAAATCGCATTTGTTCAATTAAGTATTTACCTTCTTTTATTTTTATTTCATTATTTATCGATTTTAATTATTTATCTGCTTTTATTTATTTAAGTTTAAGTATAAATTTTTGTTTTAACACAAAGAGAATTATATATATATAAATATTTTTTGAGAGACAATTTTAATTTACATTTTTGATTTCTAAATTTAAGTACTTTCTTATATATATATATTTTTTTGTTTTTTTCTTGTAAGTTTTGTTAATTTTAAATTTAAGTTTTAATTTAATATTTTAATTTTAATTTTTTTTTTTTTGTTGAATATTAGAACAATCTGTGAATCTGTGTTAATTGTGTACATCTTAAACATATGCTTGTACATATATATATATATACATTTATAGAGACTAGTCGATCGTCTCATGTATGTATATATATATATATATATATATATATATAACTATATACTGAAAATTGAATTGAATTAAGATTAAATAAGTTTAATTAAAATTAACTATTTACTTAAGTCAGTCATCATCATTATTGTCCTGTGATCCCATCCTGGGGGTATAGGCTGGAGTAAGGCGTAGGTTATAGCGATAATTGAAATGAATACGTAATTTTTTTTTGATTTTACAACCGCTGTAGTCACAAAATTTAAAAAAAGGTATAGGAATGCTAAAGAATGCTTTAACAAATAAATTCTGCCCAAAATTTTAACATTTTAAGTTAAGTTTGTATGCAGATAACACCGTTATCTTAACAATGTTTGTAATTACATGAATTATTGAAAGCTGACTCCTGCTTTCCTTTCAACAACTCAAATAATCCGCTCATAAGAGCAATTTTAGAATAGGTTTTAATTTAGGTTTATTTCTTAGCATGTAAGTGGTAAGTCTTATGAAAAAACATAAATATTCAAAAAGGTATTTTTGTCGCCCTTTTTCCTTTAAATATTAAATTAAATAATAAATAAATTAGTCAGCTATTCTAAATAATAATTAAAAATAGTCATAGGTGTAAATACAATAGTAAAAACTCTAAAAAATTAAAACTGTTAAAAAAATTATGAATATGTATCATGGCAATAAATAAATATATATATATATACAACTATATATAACTACGAGTATATAAATAAATAAAAATATTAAAAAACCTATTTTATCATTTTACTGATTTTATGGTTCAGAAAAAAAATACGGATCCGTAAAATGATAAAATAGCTTTTTTATTAAAACTTTTAACTTAAAATGTTAAAGTTTGAACAGAGGTTGTAACATACTTTAGCATTTTTGTACATTTTTCTTTATTTTGTGTCTGCAGCAGTTGTAAAATCGTAAACAAAAATTTTTCGTATTCATTTTCAATGATCGCTACTAACTTATAAGCGACGCCTAAGACTTTATTCAGTTATTTTATTAAATGAACTTTGTTGTAGTAAGTACTTAATGATATTTAATGAAGTTCTTTGCAACTGATTTTATGAATTTTAATTTTCATTTGAAATTTTCCAATGCTAAAATGTATATATATATATATATATATATAGTTTTGTATGGTAAGTAGTTATAAAAATCTTATATATATAAGTGACCAATTTGAATTTTAAAAATCTCATCAACTAAAAATTCAATTATCCTGAAAAATACCTCAAAAATCTAAAATGAATATATATATATATAGTTATAGTTATACTTAGTTAGAAAAATAGATTTTGTTTCAAATGCTGGAAGTACTTAATTCAAATAGTTAAGTAAATACAAACTTTTAATAAACATTTAACTAATAATATTTCAATGCATAACTAAAACTAACTATTTAATGCTATTTAAATAAAATAAATAATTCAAAACCAGTTTAAATTTTACTTCATTCCAACGGATTTAAATTAAGTCAAAAGATTGTCGAAAAACAAAATAAGATTGCATTAATTAACGAACAAAAAAAAAACATCAAAAATATGTCCTGATTAATTATGTAATATACAAATATAAACAAAGTAGTATACGTATGAGATCTGTTGTAGCAGTAGAAGTGGTATAACTATCATCAGCTGAAGATCGAAAGTAGAAATAAATTTCATTTTGCAATCGAGTTTCATAATAACAACATGGAAAAAAAGAAAAGCAAACTAACTAAGTAGTTAGTTAGTTATATTATAGTTATGTGGATTTATATACAATTATAGATTTTCCAACCAACTAACGCATGTTGTGTTTTGAATACAAATCGAATTTCCTTTCACTAATAAGTAATTAAATTATTGTTTATTTTAAGTAGGTATTATGAGAACATGATTTATTTCTTTCGTTAAATTTAGTTATAAAGAAATTATTTACACGAAGAATAAATTCAGGGGCCTTATCACGTAAAAAATTCAAATATGCATAGTATTTATGCGTACCGCGTCACAAATACGCAACACGAACTGCAATAGTTACATAGTACAAAAAATGCATTAATAAGTAACTAGTTAAGTGTAAGTAAAGTATAGCTGTGGTTTTTAATAGATTTTCGCATTACAGAGTGCGAAATGTTAAGATTCGAAAATAATTTTGCAAAAGTAGCAATCAATACACGGTTAGGTAGCAGGTAAAACATTCAAATTGAGAAAATTATTTACAACAACCTAACAATTTTTCTCTTAAGTAAAAATTCAAAATGCTTACTAACTCCCTTTTTTGTAGCAATAAAAAATGTTATGCCTATACTTAACGTTTCTAAACGTAAATAATCCACCTTTAGATATTTGCATTCTTCTGATACCAGAATAATATTGTAACATTTTTGCTTTCTATTCCTAGTTATATATATATAAGTACTTATATATAACTATATTTTATTTAATACTTACTTATTTATAGTTATAACTAAATGTTAGATTTTCGATTTTTTTAATACTTTTCCAATTTCTAATAAGGCAGCACTAAATATATTTTGTTCCTTTATGCTTAAATTCAACTGCATAATAAATACTTAGTTATAACTACTTAAGTAAGTAATTAATTCTATTTGACACTATTCTTACTAACTACTTTAGTTATTAATTTTTCTGAGTTAATTTTAAGCTTATCTATTGTTTCTTATCTAGTTATTTTAAGTTTGTCACATTTTGATATAAGTAGTTATATAAAAAGGTACTTAAGTGTATTTCAGTATCTATAACTACTTAGTTATGCTTAAGTATAACTATATAATATATACATATATATATACGTAATTATTAATTTATCACAAAATCAAGTAAAGAACACAAAGTATTGAATTTCTTGTTGCATTAAAGAACTATATTCTTATAGATAAATTCATTCTTACTTATAGATTTAAATTCAATTAAATTCAATCAAATATCTGTACACACTTTGTGTATATACTTA
Organism: Argyra leucocephala; assembly: GCA_963942445.1. Lineage (NCBI taxonomy): Eukaryota > Metazoa > Arthropoda > Insecta > Diptera > Dolichopodidae > Argyra > Argyra leucocephala. The sequence goes on from OZ012679.1 coordinate 129,881,822, forward strand.
CTTATGTATTTTATTTAAAAAATACTAATATTAACTATACTTATTAACTATATATATATAACTATACGTATATAACAACCTGTATAATATTACATACGAGTAGTTAACTATATGCAATTTAGTTATTGCCATTTTTTGATTCAAGATAACTTAAAAAAAAAATATTTAAGTATTATTGTTTTTTCAATTTTTATTTTGTTTTCATAAATTTTTCTTTTGAAAATTGCGTGAGAACTTTTCAATATGCTCACATACATACCACGACCAGCATATATATATATATATATATATATATATATACAACTTAATACAGAATAAAAGAAAACGTTTTGATAAGTAGATAGTATGATATGAGGGCATTGCCTTTAAATTATTCAATAATATTTACGTATTTTTTTTTTTTTATATCATTTTCATTCTCTTTTCTTCTAGGTCTTTACATAAACATTTAGAAAATTTTTAATCAGAATGTAAACAATGAGTAGATTTTGAAAAAATGAGAAATAGGTTATAATTCAAAAGAAAAATAAAATGAATAAAGTTAAAGTTGAAGTTTTTATGGAACTAAGAGGATTAGGTTTCAATTCTAAAAATAGTTATTTATAATGCATAGATATACATATATATTATTGCTGTTCCCAAACGATTAGCAAATTGGCTTAGGTCATCAATGTTTATTATTTTTATTACACTTGTCAAATGATATTTTTCTTATATCATATTCAGTCATTTCTTTATACGTTAAATTTATACCCTAATCGGTGGGGTATTATACTCTAATCTGTTCTAATATACTCTACCGATTAGGGTTAACGAGTTAGTTAGTTACCTTTTATAAAATAAAGATTTGTAATATTTTTTTTCTAAATTTACTTAACTGCTAATATCGTCACCATCTCTCAAGATTTTGTTGTTTGGCATCGTTACGTTACTTTTGATCATCCAGATAATTTGTGATCCTACGGATTTTGTGAGCTGCTATTACGAAAATATTTTGCAAGTTTGAAAATTTTGTGGCCAACCTTATCATATTTTCTGGATCATTTGGGCAGAGTTTATCAATTAATGTTGTTTATTAATAGTTATATAGTTAACCATATAGCTAGTTAGTTCTTAGTTAGGTAGCTCTGGGCCTGACTCATCAATGTCCTCCATTTTTGTCGGTCACGGGCGGATTCTAATATATAATTTTAATAATTAAAATAAAAAGAAAGAAATCCTTAACATTTTCAAATCAAGAAAGGTGAAAAATTCGACCATGTATAGTTCAACACCAGATAAGTAATTCGTGACAGAAGAGGGAAAAATATAAAAGAGTACTGAGGGAAATCGAGAACCATGAAAAAGAAGAATATCGTGGTTAAAATAAACTTACTTTAGTGATAACACGAAGTAGTACCACTTAGTATTTAGTACAAAAACATCATTTCAAGCTGCGTCAAGTAAAATAAATATAAGTAGTAATTATTTTAACTAGCTTTCATAACAAATAGAGTGATGGAATACAGTAATCCCCCGATTTACGAAGGCTCGTTTTACGCGAATTTCAAAGTTACGAACATCATTCGTAAGGTACAAAATTCGTTATACGAATGAAAAATTCGCTATTGCGAACAAAATTTTAAAAAAATAAATTGTATGAAAGAAAATGGCTTAAGCGAAAATCAATTTTACTATAAAAATCTCTGGTAAACGAACAGGAAGTACGATTCACGATTACATTGGAGGCAAAGCTTGATGTTTGTTTAACGACGGCTCGAAACAAGTGAGAAAAATAATTAAATAGGAAAACTTTAAGTCTCGCTACTTCAACTGTTAGATAATATGTAAAATAAGGAGTAACTAGTGTATACAAAGAGTAAAAGCTTTAACGGCAAAAAGTGTTTCAAAACAAAGAAGTGTGGCTCAAACCAACGAATGCTTAGTGTGTGGATAGACTATCAATCCAAACGAAATATTCAGATAAGCACAACTTCTTATTTTTCTAAAAAAAAAAAAGTGTTGCAGCTCTTAATATTCAAGAACCTGTAGAATAATCTATTTCAGCTGCTAGTTCAGATTAAATATCATACTGGCTTAGATGAGAGCTCATTCGACACATCAGTTAAAATATAACATTTATAATTAATATTTTTTTCGTAATATGTAGTTAATATTAAATTTTCTTTTTTAATGAACAATGTAATTTTTCTTTTGTTTTCTAATCACAATGATTTAAATGTTTCTAAAAATATAGTTTCGTATAACAAACATTTTCGGTACGCATCTATGTATTTTTAATATAAACTCATACCAATAATGGATCTCGTTTTAAAAATATTTTCAATATCTGGAACGTGTCTATTTGTTTTCAATAGAATTCCCTTTTAATATTGGGCTCGCTTTACGAATATTCGACACTTTAACAGATCGTAATTCGCAAATCGGGGGTTCGTAAATCGGGGGATTACTGTAGAAGAATATACTTATCTAAAATACTGCTTTAAAGGACTTTAAAGGATTTTTAATTTTATTTTCCTAATCTAACTATTATTTTTTGTTTGCTATAGAAAAATTTGATTTATTTGATTACATACAATATAGTTATACTTTAAAATACTTACAATAATTTATTATTGATTATCAATTAGACATTTGTTTACATACAATTAAGTATCTTATTTTTTATTTACATGATACAAATTGCATGATGTCGAATTAAGTGTATATATATATATATATATATATATATATATAGTTATAAACAAATTAAATATTATTAAATTTATGGATATACAGGGTGTTCAACTTCAACCTCAAAATTCTCCCTCAAATTCAACCTCAAAGTGTTGATTCCTTGAAGTGCTTATTTGAGGAAAAAAAAATCTAGACAATGTCTGTTTTTTTATTTTAACCAAGGTTATAAGGTTAGAAGGCCAACTAATATCCATCACTACTCCATTTGCTGTCATAAATAACTGTCATATCTGACTTGTCTTTTTTCATGTATATAAAGTTATATATATCCAAATGTCAGTCATATTTGTTATACCTATGGTATTTGGATTTGGGTATGTTTATGTAAAAAAAATAAAAAATTTAACCCTCAATTTTAATTGACTAGCCAAAATTACTGAAGTGATTGAAGTTACTGAAATTTAGTTACTTGAGAAACGGCAAGTCTGATATGAAAATTGTGTATGCCAAAACTATATTGTACCATCATACATCAAGCTAATTAACAAATAAATATAGTTGTAAAAAATCCAATGAACCAGGATTTTCATGTCCGATGGAATCACCCTGTCTTATATAATTACTTAAACCTATTATTATATGTACATAATGATTAATTCTTTAACTAAATAAGTGTGTAAGTATATATAGTATAGAACTTTAATCCTGATGGAAATTTCGAATGATTTGAAAATACATATATGCGATAAACACACATACTTAGTTACTTAACTATTAAAATTAAAAATATATAAGTATTTAGCTAATGTGGTTTTCAAAATGTCAAATGTTGACTTAGAAAAACGAAATGACGAAGGAAATATTTTTGCTGAGTAGAAAGTATATATAAAATACTTTTACAAAATAGTTACACAGATTATGTTAGACACATCAATTATTTCAATTACAATAATCGCGTGATGTGTATATAAAACTGTTAAATTATATATTCCTAGAACTCAGAAAAAAATATATTAACTAAATACATATTTAATTTATGAAAGAGTCTGTCAATCAACTAACTAAATTACCAAATACATATTCCGAAAATCAAATAATAATTAAGTAAGTACTTATAGTTAGTTATCAATATTTTAATACATATTTGAAAAATCTAATTGCTAAACATACCCACTAGCTTCACTTGTTCGGTGACCATCACTTTCAAAAAACAATTTTTGCGCCATCTAATCGTTGTTTTCTACTGCCATATACTTGTACATTTCTATACTTAAAGTAGTCCTCCTTTGAATTTTTTTTAAATAGTATGCATTTTATATCTTAAAATCACCCCCACCCCCTTTGATTTTTTTTAATTAATATGCATTCTATACTTAAAATACCCCCCCTATAATATTTCTAGTTTATATAATAGGACATCCGAAAAAGCAGGTGGCGTAGCAATCTTTGTTAAAAATAATATTAATACGTATTTAAAAACCAAAATTTTCAAGACTATTTCTGTTAATTTGAACTTAAATAAAATTATAATAATAGGGGCGTATTTTGCGGGTGGTAATAGATCTAAAGGGAAAATATATGATTTTAAGCATTCATTGAATTTATTCAAAAATTTATCCGGTCATTATATCATAGCTGGCGATTTCAACTCTATTAGACATACAAATTGGAACTGCAAAAAAAATAAGACCTGGGAAAAAATACTTAATCAAAAATTGTGTCATAGCAACTTTAGCTTACTGTTCCCAGTTACGTCAACGTTTATTCCATCCTCCACAAGACAAAAGTCGTCAACTCTGCATCTGGGACTTTCAAATGTTTGCAACCATCTAACAGACCCAATAACAATAAATAAGTTCAATCCAGACCATTTTCCCGTTTATTTTAATATTAAGCACTCTGTAAATATCATAGAAGAACATTTTCTTTTCAAAAAAACAGACAGGAAAAAATTTCAGCAAAATTAGATGTTTGTTTTTGAAACCATGACTCCACAAACATCAACACAACTGCAGATATTTAAAACTCAATTGAAATTTTTCACAAAAGTCTTGAGGGAGTAATTATTCGGGTTGTTCCACAAAAATCCTCTACAGATCTAAATCTATAACTACTTAAAGTTCATTATGGTTCAATATATATATATATATATATATATGGGTGAATATTTCAAAAGGTTGATATTCTGTGTCCGAACAAGTTTTAATATAGAAAAATTTTAAAAACATTTAATTTATTTATGGTAAGGGCTGCTCCAATAGCTACCCAATTTCGGACAATTAATATTTTATGATATATCAATCAGGTTATATCCGAAAATCTTACTTAAACAACGAAAATGTCATTACCATGCTTGTCCTCACATCTACTTAGCTCTTTTTCAATTTCAATTATCTATCACAGCAGAAAATATATTATTAAAAGAAAAATTGGAATATGATATAGAAAGCGCAACTTTAGATTTACTTATAATAAAAAAAAAGTATTATAAAAAAACAGTTTTTTTAAGTAAAGTTCATGTGTCCTCATGTTTTTCTGTAATTTCCGTGGCTATAATGTAAAGAGCATAATATTTTAAACGATAATAATTTGACTACTCATTTAACGGTTATAAAGTAAAACTCTCAAACTTAAATTAAAACTATTTTGAGAAGCATAAAAGGATTTAGTTTCCCAAAATATTTTATAGCGGAAGGTAGTTCAAAATGTGGTTCTGTAATTTTGTAATTTCTGTGGGGCGTGTTATTTATTAATATAATTAAATATTTTTAGAAAAATATATATTATTTTATGTATTATGTTTGCAACTTTATTTATTAACTAACTATCTATTTATTTAAATTTTGTTGCTCAAATAACTACTGCTTATTTGTCATTTCCGTGGTTTCCCGTGCATTCATGGGAATTACAACAAGCGCACGGAAAATACTCTTAAAGAAAATCTGTTCTAATTATGACTCCACGGAAGGAATTTGTAGAAAAAAATAAGTGGATAACTAAAATAAGAAACCACAGAAATAATAAAGCTTTGTTTAAAGAAAAAAACGTACAGTTCTTAGAACAAAGTATATCACCATCATCTCCCTTAAAGGAGCCATTAGTTATGCCTGTATCTTCTGTTATGTAAAAAATACATCACATATTTCAGAAGGGATAACATCTTTGAAGTGGACCGACTTAAACTTCCTAATTTAGCACAACTCCCTGCAATATCCATACCTTTGATCCAGTTTGACGCATCCCAAATAAAAGTCTGTTTGAATATGTTAAATAACGAAACATCCCCAGGTCCCAATAATATTCCGAAGATAATTTTAAAAAAATTTACAGAATCACTCGCTTATTCACTGTCAATTTTATTTAATAAGTCTGTTGAACACGGAATATTTCCACAATATGTCTTTATCAAACCATTTCATAAGAAGGGTTCAAAAAATCATATCGTAAACTATCGTCCAATAGCTAAATCTTTCATGTTCTACGTTTAGCTGGCTTCCAGACTAAATGTTTAATTTATTAAACAAACAAGAAAGTAATTTCCCTGATATATATTGTGATTTTCGTCCAATAACTGTATATTTGTCATTTCCGTGCCAAGTTGTCATTCCCGTGAAAACAAAAAGTCTTTAAAAAATTAAAATAAACTGGTCGTTCCTAAGGACGTACTAACTATTGAGTTATCAAACGGAATAAACAAAAAAATATTTGAAATTTATTTTTTTAGCATTTTGCCATTTTGATGTCTGAAATATCAACCTTTTGAAATATTCACCCATATGTATTTAAAAAATCTTATGACAGAACAAATTTTTTTTTAATGTTTCATTTTGAAAAAGTTTAAAAACTAGATATGATGTATATATGTACATGCAAACTTTCTAAGTCTAAATTTAAATCGGTTTGCTAGCAATACTTTGTATCTTATAAGTGTGAAAATTCACTCTTAAAAAATTACAGATCCATTAATAATCAAAAATTGTGTAAGTATAACTGTTATTGCTACATAAATGTATAACCTATAATTATTAATATATATTATATATATATATTTACGTAATATTAATTAACCATGAATGTTGAAAAACATAATTTAGAAATATATATATATTAAGTATATACAACTTATATAAGTAGAACACATTTACGATGTGTGAAGGTCTCTAAACGGAAGCAGAACATTGAAAAACATAAAACAAACCACAAAATAAAACAAGCCCATTCAGATTGGCGGACGACAAATACTTTTGATGACCCTATTCCATTTTAAAAGCAACTGCTGGTAGACAAGATTTTGTTTAATTTTTTCTCTTTCTCTTTAAATTTCCAATAGAAAGAACCATAGGTAGGTAAGTATATACTATACATATATCTATGTAATGTAGTATACTATGTACTTATACTTACTTATTTAGTTGCAAATGAAATTTTCTAAAATCGTGAATAATAAATTGTTACTGAAGCAAGGAGAAATGAAAAATGAAAATAAAAAAATTCGTTTAGACTTATATGAATTGAGTAAAAATTTCAACGCAATTTTCACGAACTAAATTTTATTTTTAATTTTCTTCAAGAGGAGGAGGAGGAGTAGGCTAAACAACTTATGGGTTGATATTCCCTTGTTTTTTTTTTCTTTTTTATATTTAATGATTTTTGTTTGTGGGTGAATTGGGGATTTAAATTATGATAAAATAAGTGGGTTGAAAAACAAAATTGGAGTCACCTGTAGTAAAATTCTATTCTATTTATAAATTTTATTTCCAAAATATAAAAAGTGATTACTTAAAATCTAAAAGTTATGGAATGACTTACAAGTTTAAGTAACACCACTCAGGATAAGAAGATTAAATTAAATTTCATTTTGGTAATCTCATTCTGGTATAGTTAGACGAAATTATTATCAAAAAAAAATATATTTAAATAAATATAATCGTAAGATATAACATTAAAATTGCATCAGCTCGATTTTTGTTTAATCACATTAGAATTTATATATATATATTTTACTTCGTAGATCATTATTATATATATATATACATATATATCTGATAATCAGAAGGTCTTGAATTCCAATTCCACTCAATGCATGAATGATAAATTATGGAAAATAAAAATACAGAGTACTTAGTTAGTTAAATGTATTTCGATAAAATGGAATAATTATATTTAAGACAAGAAGGACAAATAAGCCAATCAAACTAGACTACTAGAATCAAACTAGAATAGGTATAGTAAAAGTGGGTATTGGTGACCTATGTCAACTAAATTTTGACTTTTGCGATGGGCTAAAAATCCAATTTTCAAGATAACTTTCTTAAACTATCATTTTAATTTCCTTTATTTAATTGTTTGTTATTTAAATGTAATTTATTGGACTTTTTGTTAATAGTTTCTAGAAAAAAAATTAAATTCCATAAAAACTCAATATTTCAGCTTCGCACCAATTTGTGACCTAGGGTGCTAAATTGTGACTTGTGGATTCCTTTTGCATTGACTAAAACTGGTTCAACATTTTTATTAACAATGTCACCGATATTATGCCACAATATATTATCTTGTTCTGGCCACCACCAATTATGACCGTTCATTACCATAGCTTTGACTTGATATTCATCGTTTTTTGTTTCTAAAACATCACCGGGGAAATATTCATCTTCGTATTACACAATGGCGTATGAATTACCTTTAATTTTGGATTCTGATTCTATTGAAGAACTTTCGTTATGTTTATTTTCTACCCTTCTTTTGAAATAAAACCATTAAGAGTTTTTGTTGTTGTTATTTCATTTGTTGTTGTTCTATGTTTTATCCAGCTTTACTCTTTCCTACATCTTTTTTTTTTTAAATAAGCAATCCATAAATCACTTCTAGCTACAGATGGAAAATTTAAGCCATTTGTTGCTCTTTCGTTTTTTTTATCTTCATGACTTCTGGGCCAAAATAGAGACTTATTACCTACTACTTATTTTTTTTCGTGCTCTTAAATTTTGTTATTTTATATAAAAAGATAGGTGGCATATTTGTGACCGTTTTGAATATTTTATGAATACATTATGACCGCTGTAATGTTTAAAGATTTTCAGCTTATTTTATTAAATTTTGTGTAGGTCAAAAAATGAGCAATGATTCCTTATTTAATTTACAGTAAATAAATAGACATGACCAATATAAAATTAAATATATTAATTAAATTAATTCTAACAACAATTACAATTTGAAACATATATTCGGATACCTTTTGCGGGTAAATTGGCTCCAATAATGCTTGAATTTGTGACCGTTGAAGTAATTTGACGAAATGAGGCTTTAATCGAAACATATTGTAGGTCACAAATTGAATTTTATTTAGCAAGTAACTACTTAATACCAAATAAAGAAATTTAAATTTATAAAAATTAATAAAAAGTTAACTATTTTGTTATACGAAAACTCACTTAAAAACTCTAATTGTGATCTACATATAGATCACAAATACCTCAACAGAAACAATTATAGCTTATTATTCGGACCGCTTTTAATTATTTAATTACTCAGCTTATTTACAAAATAATCACATTTTTCGACCATTTTACGTTAAAAAATCTCTAGAACTTTATTATTAGGCACGTATTTAATTTTATAATAATACCAACATTTTGCTATAAATTAAAAATATTTTTATCAATACCTCACTTCAAAACGTTGATGAAAACTGAAATGACGAGAAAAAGTAAGGTGCTTAATGACAAATTGGTTTTTTGTCACGAAATTTTCTATTATCATATTAAAGTACTAGTACAACTATAGTAGAATAAAATAATTAAATTTTTGAAATAAATTCCCAAAAAGTATTCTTTTAGGAAATACATTTTAAATCAATTTTAGGCTGACTAGATCACAAATACCCACTTTTACTATATAGTTATATATAAAAACTATATAGAATAGTTAGAAAAATTGTTAATAATGTTGAATTTGAAATTTATTTAAAGAGAGCGATGGGAATAAACCAATAAACAACATCAGGAATAGTTACGCGACACATCAAACTGAATGGGCAACAATTAATATAATATAAAAAATTAGTTACTGCTATTTTTTCAGCTTAATAACAAACAGAGAAACTAAAAATATCGTTCAGTCATTTTAATGTTGAGCCGATATAGAAAAGCACGTATTAAGAAACATAAATCATAAAATATTTTACCATCTTCTTTGAAATTCATCACGGTAAATGACAGTGAAACTTGTATGATTTTCAACATCATCGACAATAAACAACAAAATATAATCAAATAAATCTTTAAGTTACTTCACGATGGTCAATACCAGTGATAGATAGAACAAATAAAAGCAATATCAATATGAATATACATATTACATATTATTACTAGTTAGTTTTGATTTCAATTATTGAATAAAATACAATAAACAATCAAATACATAAATAAATATCCAAATCAAGTTAATAAAGGCAAAATATAATATTATTTATTTTAAACACGTGTCATTGTCAACTTAATAGTTATTCTGTCATAGGTGTCATTCTAAATATTATGAAATTATTGTTTACATTAGAAAATGTCATTTACACTAAATATATATATATATATATATACTACTTATCGTCGGTAAATTTTAAAAAGTAAATCTGTGCATGCATGTAAAATTAAATTTTAAGTGGTATAATGATTTGTTGTGATATAGTCTTGAAGTTTAAATAGTCTTATGATCTATATTTATTTATTCTATTTTAAAAATACTAATGGATCGTGCATTTTGGTAGAAGTGTTTTTGTTTAAAAATTTATTTGTTAAAATATCATCATTTAGATACATTATAGGATTGGCAGATTAACCGCGGGGACTTACTTATCTCTCATAAAATTAACTTTTTAACGACTTTTTTTCTTGTATTTTACGATTTGTTTGATTTGATATTAGGTGTGTATGTTAACTTTTATTTGCAAAAATTTGCAAATGTGAGGAAAAATCACGTGATCATAAATCTGCGAGAATAGTTAAAATGTTCTCTTTTACAAAAAAAAGTAGACATACGCAATTTTTCATGTCAAAAATAACCGATTTTTAGGTTATGAGATTTTTTTAAATTTGAATTAATTTAGTAATTTTCTGAAATTTTTTGTAAAATTATTGAATGTTTTTGTTGAAAAAAATTAAATTAAATAATTTTTCGTGGTTTTGGTCTTTTTGCCGGTAAAAAGTTATATATAAATAAGTTTTCAGGTTAAGTATACAACTTTTATTTATTTTAGGTATACTGCTTTTTATAGGAAAAATATTCTATTGACATTTAAAACAACAACAAAAATTTGACATACAGACTCATTGTTGTTGTTTTATATACAATTTAATTTGATTTAGGAATTCTGTACTTTGTATGAAATTATAACGTAAAATCTTTATTTTAATTATAAGTATTTGGATAAAATTTTTGATGTTTAGTCAAAACGAACTGCTTCCTCAAAATTTCTTGCTGGAAACAAAATAAAAAAATTCATTTAACGCATTAAAATTGTATACTTATGAAGTATTATTTTGTATTAACAATCTCAACCCTTAGCGAAGAAAAATAATAATAAAAAAAAACAAGAGAAATGAATTTCAAATGAGAAGGTGTAAGGTAGAGAAACCATTTATCGACAGTACCCATCTACCGACAAAATTCATTTCTTTCTAAAAAAAAGAAGGAAAACTAAAATTTTTTGCTTCTAAAGTAAACCATTCTGAATATTGATCTAGTCATTTTACATATTATCAGTAAAATTTAACTAAAAAACATCAATCATGTTCATGCCGACAAGTGATGAAGTAATATTTTTTCTTACTAAGGCTTTTGTTAAGAAAGGGTAAGAATATTTAAATTTGTTTTAAAATTTAATTAATTAAACAATCAATAGTTACAGTAACTTATTAAAGGTGTACATTAATATATTTTAAATTAATTTTTTGTTCAAATTAAAAAAAATTATGTAAAATTAATGATAAAAACGTGTTTTAAATTTTTTCGGTAATTGGATATAGTGACTTTTCAGGTTCTCCATCTACCGACACAATTGTTTTTAATAGGGTTTTGTGTAATTGACTTTTAATCAATTATTATGTCCTTTTTTGGTACCGATATCACTTTGATTTAAAATTTATTTATTAAAGTTTATAATAAGTCGAATTACCGGAATTTAATGCTGTCAGGTAAGCCACTACAACGAAAATTAAATTAGGCTGTTGGTAGTAGGTTCACCCAGATGTCGGTGAATGGAACCAGACTATTCCGTACTAAACCAAGGTTTTTATTGTTATTTTTTAATTATTTTATTTATTTTTTCAATGAAAAAGTATTAAAAAATGTGCACTCAAGGTTTTTTGCAAATAAATTGATTTTTACCGAAAAAACCAACTTTACTACGTGAGATGTCGGTAAAAGGGTACTCTCATTATTTTGCTTTTATGTTGTATTGGGGTTTGCAGATTAATTAAAGATGTCTCCGCGAAAATGCTTCAATACCCATAGGAAAATCTAAATAAAACTATTGAGGCTGTAAATCAGGAAATGAGCATATTCAATGCCAGTAAATTATTTTCCATTCCATGTACGACTATCAATACGATAAAATATCAAAGAAGTACAACTCGGATGTGAAACCTGGACCGGAAAGTATTTTAACAGATAGTGAGGAGTTATTTCTTGTTAAGTGGATCGACTAATTAGCTAACTGGGGATTCCCAATAACAAAAAGTCAGCTTCCTGACTCAGTAGCTGAGCTAGCCAAGAAACTAAAGAAACTGAATCCTTTTAGTTCAGGTAGGCCAAATAGTATCACAAGTTTTGCCTGCATCTCGTACGAAATTTAACCGGGAAGAATATTCGGAAATGGTTTAGTGATATTAAAGAAATCTTAACAAAAGAAAATTTGTTAGATGGTACTTTGAATCCTTCAAGAATATTGCGACGAGATTATTTGTTCTAGGCAGCCTAAGGAATAATCAGTTGCAATGAAAAAATGATTCAAAACGGGTGAACACTTAAATTAGGAACGATGAAAAGGAATGTATAATTGCTCTTATAAATATAGGTGAATTTTCTTTAGATGAGTTTTGGGAAAAAAAACACATATGGTATACCCATATACGATGTTAGATAATAATTAATTAAAACTTTTTTTGATTTTATTTGAAATATTCATAAAACATTAGAAATATCAGCTTGTCGGTAGTTTGCTTGTCAATATCAGCTTGTCAGTTTGACCAACTGCGGTCAGTATTTGGGTACGGCAAGAATTTAGTGTCAGTAAATAGATACCGAACAATAATTTAAAAAATAATTTTATTTATTTTACATATTATATTTTTTAATTGTTTTTTTAATAATTAAACAGGTAATTTTCTATTTTGAAATATTTTTGTATTATAATTTTATGTTCGATACAACTACTTTTCTAAAACGTCAACAATTTGATGATCATCTGTTGATAACATTTAGATATGATTTTTTTTTTATTTATTTATTCAATTCATTTTCATATTCAAAAGGGCTTTCTTTACTAGCTCTTACAGAGTAAGTATGTATATATATTTATAATTCGTTATTAATATAATTCAATTACATCAAAATTTCTATCAGCTCAATATCATCAATAACATCATAATATTATAATTTAAGAAAAAAAACATTAGTTATATATAAATAAAAAAAATAGTTTGTTATTCCAAAAAAATTCAAACTAAAACAATTCAACTATTCAAAGCTAAAAATGTTTATTATTTTTAATAGATTATATAGAAGAAACTTAAAGAAAATAAAATAGAAGATGAATTTATTATTTTATTATTAATATGAATCAATAGTTAAGTATATTGTTTTTTGATGTACATAACAAATTGCTTAATTCTTCTTGACAGCTCTTTAATTTCCAACAATAAATTTTTTAGCATATATAGGGTGTTGAGTTAAAAACCGAATCAAGACCATTTAATTTACCAGTGATTCTTGCTCTTATATTTGTCGCAGCTCTAATATTATGTTCATGGAAATCTAAACAGAGTTTAAAGCAATTTTTTACATTTGATTTTAACATTTGATTTTACTGAAATTGATTTTAGCAGTTATTTACATTTTCGTCTGATGTTTTATGAATCTAAGTTCACGAATTTTGTGCTTAAAGTGTTACTTTTTCTTAAATTCAAACACTTACTAATTTCAACTGAAATAATACCATAACTAATTCTCATTTCCATTTTTTTAAATTAAATCATAAATAAAAATAAAATTTGGTATTCTTGGAATAAAAATCAAATTACTTAATGAAATTTGATGTTTTACGTTTTAGAAATTATTAGTTCGATACAAATTTCGATTTCCTCTGAAAAAAGCAACAATTTATCCAACGGAAAAAATATGAAATAATTACTAGTTTAATAATTACTAGTTTAGTTTCGTTAAATCTGGTGAAGCAGCCCAATGTAATGAAACAACCATAATTACTGTGTTAAAATGTTTAAAGAACGTTCGATTAAAATTTTACAGTCTCACATCTTAATTCTAGTGATTTGTTAATATTATTTATGTATTTATTTAACAGTGAACCTACAAATTAATTTGCAGGGCAACTACAGGCCTTAACTATTTGTTAATATTTTATTTAGAAAACATTTCTTAGGTAAGTATTCCAGATTTGTTTTGAAGTGATTATTGCAAATTGTTTTTACTATCCATTAAGAATTTAATTGAGAAAATTAGTCTTAAATTGATAAACGATGCTCATTAAAATATCCAAAGTACTTAAGTAAAGAACTTGCTTCTTGCATATAAGTTCATATTTCATATAACAGTTTTAGTTCTTTTAAAATGAACTTATCTTTACTTAATACTATACCTCTTTAGTACCTTTATACGTAAGCTTGCCTTAATTTTGTCTCCATTTAATAAATCAAATGAATGTTGCAATTATAAGAAGTACTTAACTATACTTATCTGAAAAATGAATCAACATGTAATAAGTAGTTACGTATTTTATTCTGGCTTTTATGGATATTTGAGCAAAAATTCAACAACTATTCTATACACGAATGTTTACAAATAACTCTATTGGTATACAAATCGTGATCGTGTGATCATCAACGGACCATCATTGTCCCACTCCCCTTATTATTAAGTTACCTGGTCATAAAAATTATTGTTAATTTTTTATCTAAAATTATCGGTTAGGGTTACTTAGATACGATCAAAATATATTTCTTTATAGGTACCTCTCCGGTTTTTATTCGCGAGTGAAAGATTAGCTAATAAATAAATCACCAATACTATCTTATATGTAAATTACAATGACTCAAAGTTCAAATGTTAAATCAAAATTGTGTAAATTAGATATCACCGTGAAAATAATTATAAATTTAAAATTAGTCTAATAAAGTTATTTTTTAAAATAAAAAAAAAATTTTTTGGATTAAAAAAAAGATACGCTCCCTCGAGCATGTTTAAAAAAACTTTATTGTTAACTTAATTTACGCATTGTAAACTGTTTTATGAAGATTTCATGAAAAATGAAAGTTTTTTTTATTTTTTATTTTATTTTATATATTTTTGTTCTTGTTTACATTTATATATATTATTGTGGAAGTTAGTTAAAAATTTTAAATTTTCTTTATTTAACAATTTTTTTTATAATTTTATTGGGATATATCAGGGTACCTATCATTGCATTTAAGTAGTAATTTAATGTAAAAAAAAATAAAAATAAAAAGAAAGAAAGAAAGCTGTCTTATTTTAATATGATGTATGATGGGGTTAATTGCAGCTATACTTAACTGTATTAACTGTATTATTTAAAATACAACTGAGTGAATTGTTATTAATAATCTTGCAAAAATTTCTTAATTAAACAAGTTAATTTAAACATTGTTTGGGCAATTTATTTAAATACGGAATATTTTAAACGCAATAAAAAGATATTTATTATATATTACTTATTGTAATTAAATCAGTTTTTTAATCCTTTCTCGCTAATTATGTCTTCGACACATTTTAATTTTTGATTCAATATTCGGCTTTATTAGACATCTAAATTAATGTAGCTAAGCTCGATGGTTTATTATAAAATCCCTTCATAGTCTAATTTTTTGTTATTCAGGATTTTTAAAATAATTTGGAAACAATTAGTTATTAGTGATTAAATAAATTTCAGAATAAATTATTTCAGAATAAATCCCTGGTCAAGGTGGTTTTTCTACCTCTCACACTGACATAACACGTGTTACATGTGTTTCTTTTCAAACAATTTCATGGTTGATCGACATTCCATTTTGCCAATAATAACTTTATTTGTTTCAAGATATTGTCATTATTGTTTTATATACACCCATTTTTGAAGGTAAATATTTTTTTTAATAACTAAAATAGCTTTGAAAAATTTTAGGATAGAAAACACTTAAAGTAAGAGTAAATTTATATTTTTTTCTAACGTTCTCAGAACATCAATGTTTTTAATTCTCTTACGTATAACTAAGTGATTATTTAAGTATGCCGGATGGTAAAATTAATTTTAAAATGTATTTACAATCATAAAATCAATTATTATTATTTTTATATAACTAATTAATTATCGTTAAGTTTATCAGAAGAAGCACAATTTTTCTAATTATTTTCTCTAATTTTTTGTTAAATTTTTTGCTTTTGCTTGAGGACTACTTTAAATTCACTTTAACTATAAGTATACAATTTCGTTGCCAACTTTTTTTCAAAATTTATAAAATATATATATATATCTAGTTAAATGTGTACGAACTGTTTAGAGAATTTTGAGTAATGCATATATATAAGACTTGAATTTTTGGTTAATAAATGAGAATGTATTATATATACCTATATGTTACGGAGATTCCGATAAAATGTTGCATATTTACCAGATATTGTATATTCATCGGTAACGAATTTCTATTATAACCAAAAATATTTTTTGATATAAAAGAGGATTGATCCACATGTGCCGATTTATTGTCAGTCGATTTTCGTCAGTGGATCTACAATCGATTTATTTTTTTAATTCGTTTATAGTCAAAAACGTTTGTAGTCACAATTCTGTTAAAGCAATAGGGTGTATTTATAAATGCTGCAAACTGACAACAAGTTTGCCACCAGTTAGCGTACTTTGCAATAATGAATACAAATTCTACCTATATTTTACCTTTACTTGATAATTCTGAAATTTTGACATTTTGAAAATAACATTTTTTTTAAATAACAAAACAAAAACTAAAATACTCAAAACAACAAAGAAAACTACTGCAAAAAATTTTATGCATACTAAAAATTTATTTTGCCAAGTTGACGCCCAGTAGACTTTGAATCTGCATTTATGAACAGCATTCAGAAAATCTGACAAGTGTGTTCATAAATTTAGAATATGCAGATTGACTGCAGGTTTGCATTTATGAAAACAAGGATAGTTAGTCAACAATTTGTTTGGAAGAAAGTAATACACTTTATAAATTCATACAATCGATGTCGTTTATAGTCACGTTAAAATTTTACGCCAATTTTTCAATAAAACAAAAAAATAAGTCAAAAGTGAATAATATTATTAAAAAACTCATTTCTATTTTGTCTTTTTCTGTTCATTATTACAAATATGTATATATTTTGTGATTACATAACACAATAATAACTATTTATGAATAAAATTAAGTTTAAAACTGTTAAGTATACGACAGATATTTTATTAATTTTGATTTTGTTCATAAATATGGAATTTTTTTTTGACTACGCCTATAGTCACAAAATGGTTATAGTCAGAAATATTACTATATAATATATTATATAAATTTAAATATATATATATAATATATAACTAACATTTATTATATCATTTTTGAAGAGTAACTATCTGATCTAATTTTTGTTTTTCTCTGTTGTTTTCAATTTTTGTTTGTGTTTTTGTTTTTGTACTTTTTTCTATAAGTTTGTGTGTCTATTTAAAATGACAGAATTTTTATGAAGCCTTTTTAAAAATTGTGATTGAAATTTCTTTTAGAGTGTATATGTCGCTCAACTTGGAAATGACCGTCATTTATTTGGTGTAACAAATTGAAATGTTTTAAGTATTTAGCACCAAGAACTTACTAAAATTTTAATATTTTTTTGGTGTAATTTACTATTCAATTATTCTTGCTTTTTTACTCACCACGTCGTTCATCTTGTGTGTTAACTATATATAATTAAGTATATTTTGAAAACTAACAATTTATTTATAAATCATAACTTTATTATTTTATAACTGAAAAAACTTTACAATTTTTAAAAGTAAGTAAATAACTAGTAAGATTCTTAAAATTATTATATATTATTCTATTTATTATAGTTAATGGTTAATCTATCAAAATTAGATTTTTTAGGTCCGTCTGTGTTATTTATGGATTCGAAAACTACTCTATCGATTTCGATTAAATGTTCTGTGAATAGTTTTAGCTAAAATAGAGGGGAGAGTATATAGGGTATATTACTTTATAAAATTATGACTGATAGTTCCGATAGCTGCTATACAACTATACCCATGAAAGACATTTTAAAAAATAAACAAGTACGTTTATTACCCTTTATAACTTATTTATTCAAAACTTTGTTTAGTTCCAGCAACAGTTATATTTATTAGTATTGTTAGTGAATGCATTATCTCTCGGTTTATTGAATTCCCCGTAACATAATGTATTATCAAAGAACATATAATAAATATTTATATATGTAGCTATTTATATATTCTTTAGTATTACGGTACATATGTATGAATAATAGTTTTAAACATTTTTTTAATCAATTATTCAAATTAACAAAAAATTGAATTTTTAATCTACTTAGTTATTTAATTTTTTTTTTTTTTTAAATTTCAATATTTTATTTACTTTTTTTTTATTACAGGGGCAGCGATTTAAGTGATGTATCAATAATAAAAAGAATGCGAGGTGTTGAAGTTTTGGCATTAAGGTAAATTAAATTTAAAAAAAATATATTGTATAAAATTACATTTCAACCGTCCAGTTATCCCTTTTCTGTAAAAATAAAAATAAAAATGTTTTTCTTAAATTCAATTAAGTTCTAAATAACCCTAATCCAATAATAATAAAACAAAAACTAAATAAATAAATAATTAAATAAATAAATTAATGAATCAATATACTTAGTTTACTTTTTCTTTCATTACTTATTCATTTCGGTGTTTAAATGCTTCTTTTAGTTTATTATTATTTTTTTAATGTTTTTGTGCTGCTATAGTTCTAAATTTTTTATTATTGTTGAAAGCTCTATTAACTTCCGAAATTATTTTGAACATACAACTAACTAACAAAATGTAGTGATTTGTTAAAGGTTAAACCAAAAATTAGGTTAGTAAACAAAAAATATAAAACAGAATAAAAAACAGAAAATAGTAAATAAAATTATATTTTCTGTCTCTTTCGTTTATTTTTATTCTTTTTTACAATATTACGCAATATGTAGTGCTCTGAACTTGTAGAGGCTACAAACTATATACATATATATGAATTTTTGTATAGTACTTAAGTGTGCCAACCGGTACATGTTTAACTATAACGTTTAAAAATAGATTTTTTTTAATATAAAAAAAATTAGATATGTATATGCAAGTACTTTTATGTTTTTTTTTTTTGGGTAAACTTAAGTATCACACTATCTCCTATTTTAATAATTCTGTTTGTAATATCCTCTTATAGGATTTTTTGTTAATTTTTGCTTAATCTTGAGTGTTATTAAAATTCAAATTCAAATTAAAAAATGTTTAATGGAAAATTTAATTTGAGATTTACAGATGTCTCTAGTCTACTTGATTCAGCAATTTTATCTTTTAAACTTGATGTTCAAAATTTTATTATTTTTATCATTAAGTATCATAGCTAAAATTATATTAGGCTGTCCCACACTGACAATGAGTATTTCAAACATAGTAAACCCCTTTTCTTTTTCCATTATCATAATCAATTTGTGTTTTTAATTAAATCGAATCAAAATATAATGATTTCGGTCCCACTTTATTCGTGATCGGTCCCACAAACACAAAAAGTATATTTGACATTTTCATCCAAACAAAGTTGCAATTTACATTGCAGGTGTTGTTTCAAGAGTTATTTAGATCTAAAGAGATATTCAACTACAGACTAACTATATAGTTGTCGAGCTTTGAAATTGGATTGATTATTGCTAAAAATATTTTTTTTTTATAAATTTATAATGAGAGAGTAAAGTTGAAGTTTTATGGTCCATAGAGTAGTAAAAAATTAAAATACTAGTCAAATATTTTTATACTTTAGTTATAGTTGATTTATGTTAATTATTTACTTTAGTAAATAAGTAGTTTAACAATGTCAGAAATGTATCCAAAAAATGTTAACATGTAAAATGTACACATACCTAAATTCGATACGTCAATTTTTCGGATACATAATTTAACAATCCGTGTCGTAAAAATAAGTCGCGACCACATTTTCAAATAAATTTACCATCATGAGGCAATGTACAATTTTTTTTCGGACATTTAAAATAATGTGGCATTGTGTTAGCGACATCAATGTCAAGGTATTTAAGATTAAAAGTCTAAGGGTACTGAGCTTATAGCTCAATGCTTTCAACATGTATTTTCAATAGTAACTTATAATACAGATATTAAAATAGTGATAAAATATTTAGTTATGACTGTTTTTTTTTTTTTATTAGTCACCGTTTTTTCATTTACTTTTCTGAGTTACTCACCTGAAAAATAATTTGGTACCGCAGAGGTTTTACGTTAAATAAACAATAAACATTATTCAGCAATTGTTGCATTGTTTTAGAATAAAATATGTTGTTTACTGGATGTTATGTAAAAAATATTTTTTGTCTCTGTTACTTTAGAAACAGAGAAACAAAAAAAAAATGTTTGAGTGAAATAAATTTAGTCATCCATTACTAAATTTTTCAACTATCTTGCGTCCTGACTATTTCCTAGTCAATATTTTTGGATAATAATTTGATATATCGTTTAATTCCAAAATCGATTATGAATAAAATATTAAAATATACTGTCTTAGATAATAAAATAATGTGGAGATTCAATTCTTAATGTTGAAAAAACAAATAAATAATTTGAAAAACTTGTAATTATATATTGTGAATCAGTTAATTTTTAAAATATTAATTTTATTCATATTTCCTGCATTATTGATTTTATAAAACAAAACAAGCAACTAAATTTTGTACATACTTTAGTGTAGGAGTCATTTTAAATAACTATACAATTTATAAACTTGTGAGACTATAATATTACATCAATCACCCGATTTCAGAAAAAAATTACTGAGTGAAAATATTATTTTTGTAACTGGATCGAATAAGTATATGTAACATAATCAATTTTCATCATAACTGAATCAAACCATTTTAATCAATCCTATAGTTAGGTATAATGTAGGTAGTCAACATATTTCTTTTACGTTAATTTTCTTTTGGTTAATTTTCTAGTAGAAAGAATATTTTTACTTATATAGCATAAGTACATATATATGTATGTATATGTATATATATATATATATATATATATATATATTTATAATATTTTTGCTTACTTATGTATATTTATATTCTTTGGGATAATAAAAATTAGCATAAAAAGAAAATGAAAGTTTCATTTTTGTGGGAAATGACAATTATTTGAATTGAATTTGACATGAATATTTAGTCTACTTTCTTGTACAATTTAAAGTATCTAGTTATATTTGATAACTTAAAAGAAGTAACTTAAGTATTTAATATGATTAATAAATTATATTAGAGGCCTCATCTTCTTTTCGGTTGGATATTGTGATAATTTAATTATATAAACATATAAGTAAATTTACTTGGTTATATTTAATGTGATTCGTGATAATTGCATTAAAAATTTATTAAGTTCTGATAATTTAATATATTTAATAACATAAAAACGACGTTAATAAATAAATTGAAGTATGACACAAGATGTATATATATATAATAATTTAAATGTCATACAAATTGAAAAAATCAACGAACAAAGCGATTTTAGTAAAACAGTGATTGATCACTAATTTGAATACTAAATTTCTTTAGAAAGGAATGTGAATTAAAAACTTATTTAACATCATTGTAGATTTATAATCAATACGTAACAAAATTTGTTTAATCAGTGTAACTATTCGATATCTCTATCATTAATAAATTATAAATTATAAATGAATAAATTATTTTACCAGGCTATAAAAGAGTTTACTATAGAGAGGAAAACCTATTCATAAGATCATTTAAAATGTCTGAATATCTGTATTAAGATTACGTTTCATTTACAATAACATCCTTTGATTTTTGATTGATTGAAAAGTATTATTTTAATTCTAAGAAAGCAAGTAATAACTACTGTTGGATTAAAAATTAGCAAGGCTAGAACAAAATGTATGAAGTTCTTGTCGCACAGATTCTAAACAGCCATACACTGATACACCTTTGCGCCTTCTACTCGTGATGCCGACAAAGCACCTGCTGTAGTAAGGCTAATCAGACCTATTTGATTTTTTTTACTAAAGTTTTTATAAATAATTTAGGAGATTTCCAATTAAGAAAATTTTTATTTATTATAACATAGAGTTTTAATAAAAAAATAATAACAGACTTTCAACACATAAATTTATGATTTTTATATTTAATTTGACTCGACAGAGAATTGAACTTACACAAAATTTGTGATATTAAAATGACGCTTTAACCAACTGAGCTTATGACCGATTAAATTTATTTCATCACAATGCATACATTTTTTTTTTTTTTTTTTTTTTTTTTTTTTTGCGAAAGATAGGAGGTAATCCCCGAAGGACATCAAGAGCTCCAGCCGCGTGTGCATCTGTAGTGTAGGAATCGTGTAGGAATCGAACCCACTAAAGCCCACCTATCTTTTTCCGTTATAACCAATCTACGTAAGATCGACTAATGACTTTTTTTTTCGTAAATTTTCGGTCGCGTCTTTAGGAAATTATTATAGTGATAGTTTCCGTGGAGGATCGCTAACATCATAATAATTACCGTGTAGGAACTTTATCACTATGATATTTCCCGTGAAGGAGATAGTCACAGCAATAGCTCCGCGTGGGAAGATTTTTTAGATTTTTTCGCAAAGGAAAATTATTGAAATAAAAATTTCCGTAAAGGAAACTATTATCGTAGAATTTTCCATTTTAGGTCGTGACCAGCTCGTGGGGTTTCGTTCTCTTGAGTCGACGGATACTGCTGTCGATATGAAGAACTGCTGCCATTTCCGAGTTCACATGAGTTTGCAGTCTCTGCTCGTGTTTGACTGCATGTTTCTTGATCTCTTCCGTGACTGTTTCAATGCGCAAGTCACGGTGGAGATCTTTGTTACGTATGTACCATGGTGCATTTACTATACCACGGAGCACTTTATTTTGAAATTTTTGCACCATTTCAATGTTGGTTTTCTTTGCACAGCCCCATAATTGGATACCGTACGTCCACACAGGTTTTAATATCTGCTTATATATCAATATTTTGTTCTGTACTGATAACTCAGAACCACGCCCAAGTAACCAGTAAAATTTTTTGAGTCTAATGTTTTCTCTTCTTTTTTCTTTCTTATATGTTCCTTCCATCTTAGCTTAGCATCGAGTGTCATTCCCAGATACTTTGCTGTATTGGCATATGGTACTATTTTGTTATTGATTGAGATAGGAATGGTTGCAATCTTTTTGTATGTAAAATTTATATGAGTTGATTTGCTTTCATTAAGTTTAATGCGCCAACGTTGGGTCCATAATCTTATTTTATTCATTGCATTTTGAAGTTTTGCATACATGCATACATAAAATAAAAATTTGTTTTGATCCACACAAAATGCAATAAAATAAAATGAGTATCTATATATATCCAAATGGGATATGTACAATACAAACGCATACAATCAGAGTACTTGGAAAAAAGGAATTGTATATGTATATATAAGATGAATACTCAGAGAATGCGTATTTTACTCTAATATTATTATTGTGTGGTGTAAACCAATACATGCAGGCTTTTTGAAAGCAATTTAACATAAATAGTATTAGATTATAATAATAAACAGTATATATATATTAAAACAACTATATATATAAGTATTTAGGTGCCTTAATGAACTATAAAAAAACGTTGACAGTTAATGATAGCATACTTGTAAACCAAAGAACCCTATATTCAGGCCCAAAATACTGAACAAGACAATGAATTAAAGATTGAAAACAGGACAATAATACAATCGATCGAAAAATATGGCTCTGTAGCTTCAACGATGATATAAACTAAACGTATTAGAAAATATAATTGTAAAAAAAATTGTTAATACCAAAATAAATTACCATATGATGAATAAGCATTTATTGATGTCACATTGATTTAGTATATAAAGAACCAAAACTACTTAAGATAGATTTTGTATTTTACTGATTGTTATTTATTTTTATGCCTAAAAGAATACTATATGCAATTCCCTACAATGGGTGGCCTAAAAAAACAAAATGGTTAGATGAAGTTTAATGACATCTGTCGAAAAATTGTGATTAGTTAATGAATGGTAACAAGTATATTATAAATTGTTCAAAGTATATTATAAACGAATTCAAATCATACTCCTAGCTTAAACAGCAAAATATGATGATTACGAAGTAACTACCTAAACAATAAAGATATAGTATCCTAATATAAGAGATATTTAGTATTATATTGGAAGTGTTTTGGTTATTTTTCGTTCATAATTATATATATTAATTGTCATAACAAGAACAAATTTACATTAACTATCTATCAAGTTTGTTGAGGCTTGATCCATATAGAGGCACATAATTCTAATTAATAGTAAAAATATATTACCAAATGATCTAGCCATTATAACATTCTCATTTTCATCATTTATCGACTACTATTATGGTACTAACTATAGTTTATGCTACTAACTATAGTTAGTAGCATAAACGTCCAAAGCATAACTCAATTTTAGTTTTAATTTGATAAAGATTCGTATTTTTAAAAATCAACTGATAGTTATATACTTAATCGTTAAATTGACATTATGGTCGCATTAAAATGTTAATTAAAAATTTTCAATTTAACTTAGTTATATCAAATTATTATGATGGTCATTATATTGATGAAATGTCAGTAAAAAACAAAATGAAAATTATTCAAGTTTAACAAAAATTTTTAATAATTGAAATTATTTATTTCTTTTTTCTTTTCTATTTTTTTTTTTTTAAAGAAAATTTACCATAAAATTGTAAATTTTTGAAATTATCTATTTGTTTACAAGGTCTTTGAAAGTTACAAATGCCAGACATAAAAATAAAGTCACTGATTTATTACAATATTGTTTGTTACACAAAATTTTCACATTAAAAGAAAATGTAATTTTCATTTGTAATATTTACGTCAATGTGATTTTATTATTTTCAATGTACACATATGAAAAAATTTTGCGAATTACAAACTAAAAAATGTCATGATTTATTTCTAATGTTGTAAATAAAGAAGCAAAAAAAGAAAAAATAAAAACTTACTAAGAAAATTTAAGAAAACTAAATTTATTTTCATTTTAACCTTGATAATCAAAACAAAAACAATTTTGTTGTAAATTGTATAGGGTAAACTGATATTAAATCGATATAAAAATCAAAAAAAAAAAACAATAAATAAAATACATTTTTCATTTGGAAAAAATGTTGCAAATCTAATGAATGTCTCATATTTATAATACAAAAGTTATGAAATGATAAATTCATGCAAAGAATGGGGTTTATAAGCCAGTACAATAAAGACAAAAAAATTGTCATACATAACTAACTAATTATATACATATACTTAACTACTATGCAGTTTATTTTTGTTTATGATTTGTATAGAATAAATATTGCGATTGAAAAATACAATTTTTTTTATTTTTCAAGAAACTTTTGGGCTTTTACCGAAACTGAAATTGGTTTTCTGTATTTTGTTAAATCTTAAAGTTTACAAACAAATTTATAAATTTGAAAAAAAAATTACAGTAACTATACAAATATCAATTATATTATAAATTATTATTATATAATATAAATATATATTTAAATGATTTAGAAATAAATATTATATTATGAAATCTTATAGGTCTACAGTGGGAATTAATCCTAGATATTTGTACAATATTTGTAAAATTTTTACAATACAGTTAGCGCGGAGGAGAAAGGGAACGAATTGAATCTCCATCAACCATTATCCCGTATGTAAAATTTTTGTTTTTGTTCGATTCACATCGGTGCTTACAAAAACCGGTTTTGCTTAAAAGAATATTTTTTTATTAATATTTTGATCCTAGTACTACAAAACCAGTCTTTTAATAAATATAATAAATAAATAGTGAACGGATTGGAGCCTTAGTTACAAATTTCGAATATTTAGATAATTTTTTTTAATTAATTTATTTTAAAGCCGTCTACTTTTTAATTTTTATGAATAGCTGGTCAAACATAACATATCTCTTGATTTAAAGTTAAACAGAAAATACTTAAGATACATTTTTTCAAAAAATTTTGCTGCTGCTTTTTCGAAAACTTTAACAACAGTTTTCTAAGACTAACAATTTTTAAAAAATCGTATTGGTGTTGAATTGATCTGATTTAAAGTAGATCCGTTTAATTCATAAAAAAAACTGACTTATGTAAAATTGATATTCAATACAGTAACAAAATAATTGGCGCGGTAAATCGTAATCAACGTTAAACAATGAGTGTGGGTTCTATGTACTTGTATAACTGTTATGAAAAATAATGATTATTTAAAAACAGTATAGCTCAAATAATATAAAGCTGGTGGATATAATAGAATGCAAAATGTTCCTATATAACTTTTAGGTAAGTTAAGCAAACATTTAAATTCCATTCGTGATTAATGAAAAATCAAGCTACACCAAATAATTCTCATGTATAAAGTGTACTTAGTGATGTTTGAAATTTCGTTTATTTATCTATGCATATAGTTTATTTTGAATTTTTTGTAGCTTTTTCACTTTCATATAGTTATATGTAATATTTTATTATTATTATTATTTTGTTTATTGCCTTAATGTATTTGAACAATATGTTATTTTCATATATTTTAATTCTATATTTCAAGAGCTTATATTACTAGAATATTTACACCTTTTATTTGTAATTATTTAGACTAACCTGACTTAAATATTTAGAATACTTAAATTTAATTTTCAAAGGACAAAATGGCAAGTAAAAACATTTAATTATTTATTTTATGCTAATATAAAACCTAATGTAAACCTAACTTAAATCTTAATTAACGTCTATTAACTAAAATGATCTTAATACTAAATCTTAATCTACTATCGCTCTTATAGGCGGATTTTCGGAATTGTAACAGCTTTCAAAAAAGGCAGATGCTGTTTTTGGAATTGTTCTAGAATAGTATTAGTGTTTAGACAGACATGTAATATCGATATTATAATATTGCTGATATCGTGATATTCCTATATCTAGAAGAGGCAAATTTTAAATACAATTTTAAAATAACTTAAAAAAAATAAGAGTTTTATCTTCCATTTTACATGTCATAATGAATACTACGTTAATACTACGTTCATGTCTGTCAAGGGGTATATTACAACATTGAAATTATAGTATTGATATTACATGTCTGTCGAAGGCTTAACAGGTCGTGTCTGTCAAAGTTACATTTCAGCCGGTTATTATTTTCGGTTGTTGTGCATGCACGATGAAGAGAGAGTTCACTCTAACCATTGAAGAGAATGAACCAATATATAAAATAAGAAGAATAATAAAATGAATAATAAAATTTGTGGGAAATTTAATAATTAGAAGAGCTTTAATAATTATAATAACTGTACAAGAAACAAAAAAAAAATTTCCGAAGAAGAAATATTAACTATATATATATATGAAAAAATTGGAATTGTTAGTGTTTGATTTTGACGCATTCTTAGCTAAATATTTTATTGAGAAGAACTGTGAATTTTCAGAAAACTGAAATGGTTTTAATTATATGATCTGGTTGTAGATTTAAAGGAAGACAGATTTTAAGACACGAACCAAGTTATATGCTATCTCATAATTCGCAGAATACATTTCAAATAATAAAATTAAACTTTTTACCATATTTTCTACATATTTTTGACCGAAATTATTATTTTGATTATACCAAGAAATTACATATATATATACATATATGTTAATTTTTCTCAGGACTTTATTTTTACCACCCACTTTAAATTTTTAATAATTCATATGCAACATTTTAATATTTTAATTAGTTTTTCTTAATTATGTATTAGTTGTATACATATATCATTGTATTTGGGTGGTTGGTTATTTATAATTTTTACCTTGTCCTATATATAATGATAGAAAAGTAAACAGTGTCAGTGATGAAAAATTATTTTAAAAAAAGAACACGTGTTGTTGATTTTAAGAACATAAAACAAAAGACACATTTTTTTTTTATCTTCATATTTTTATCTTCTTTTTTATCTTGTCCAGTTCTTCATTAAAGCAATACAATTTTTTTTTACCCTAAGTATTATGCAAATTTCTCTAATTCATGCAATTATTTACAGCAAACAAAAAACAAATTTTTCTGATATCACTATTCATTAGTTCCTGTGATGGTGTTTTAGTATTTTGCCACACCTTCGATACACATATATATATATATATATATATATATATATATATATATAACTCTACAATTAAAATTAGTTTTTTTTTATGTCATCTTCAATTCACCTTATAAATAAAAAATAGTCTCACCTTAGACGACAACGACGACGACGTGTTGGTTGTTAATAAAAATTTTTTCATAAATTAACAAAATAAACAATTTTAAATTGAAATGTCGGAAATACAAAGCATAAGCAGACAGAAATTAAAAAAACTAAAAAGAAACACAAAACAAAAACAATTTAAAAACAAAAAAACAAAAAATGGAAAATATAATTTTCCAAACATCGCTCTATGCAAATTAGGCAAACTATAAACATTGTGTGTGGATGAAGATATATTTTGTATCCATGTTTAATATCCATGCTTCTCTTTCAATTGAAATATTAATGAGAAACTAGTATGTATATATGTATATAACTAGTAAAAGAAGCACGGAAATAAAAATTCACCTGAATGGTTTTTTACTCTACTTATCGTTATTTTTATTAATTTTTTTTAACCGATTTGATTCGAATTATAATAATCGAAATGTCGTAAATAAGATCGGAAAATGAAATAAAATTTAAATTATTATTATTTTTTTTTCTTTTGCTGATTAAAATTAAATAAAGTAAATAAACTTTTATTTTTTATTTACGTGCTTTCTCGATATTATATCATTATTTACTCATACTAAATCTACTGCAAATATTAATTTTTTTTTATAAAACTTTAATTTTATTCAAATGTATAGTTATATAAAGTTATTTGTGACTAAATGAATGATAAAAGATCCTGTGTAAAAGTACACAAACTTGAGTTTTTAATCAGGTTGATTTAATTAAATAAAAATAAGCGCGAATTGATAAATTAATTAAAATAAGATTAAAGTAATATCAGTATTCGCCCGAACCTCGAAATTGTAGGAAGTTTGATTAAAAATCGTACTTACTTTCAATTGTTTTCCATAATTTCATTTATCCTTGGCACTATGTAATTGTTTTTTATAGATTTATATAAAACAACAACCTCATACTACAAATTAATAATAATAATAATAATAATAGCGTTCCTTTAACGAAGCTGTGTAAATTACTCAGGAGTAGACTGTTAAAGGAACGCTCATTTTATGCTCTTGAGCAAAACATAACTCAAAAACATTGATGTCAAAAAATTCTATCCTTTTCTTGGTATTGTCTAGTTTTATTTATTAAATTTAGTTTTATATGTTTTGTTATTAGTTTTTTAAATTAAAATGGTTACTTATAATATTTAAATTAAATAAGTATAAATATTTAAATTTATTTTCGTTTATTTATTTTTGTTATTTATATAAATGTAAATATCAAACTTCAAATTATAAATATGACACTAAATAATTATTCAACACAAAAAAATGTTATTCAGCACCTAGCGGAAAGTAGATCGTTACTAACTATTTTATAACTAAATCAATAACAAGAGGTAGTGTTGATGTGTTCAAAAATGTGTAAAAATGGTTAGTTTGCACAGCATAATGGAACGCTACTAATAATATTAAATATAATATTAACTTGTGGTGATACGTAATAATTTATTTGAAAAAAAACAATCAAATTTAATTTTAATTCTGTTGAGGAAAAGAAGTATTTTGAACTTTGCACTTTTTCTGCAATTTGCTGAATGTATTTGGTGAAGTCTGTACGTTGGTAAATTTGACAAATGTACATTTTTGTATACTAAATACACATAACTATGGGGTGAAACTTTAAATTGAAACATTTTGAAAAAATATTTATTTTCGCTACGTCTCATTTTAAATATCTAGATCCTACTTTTTACTTAGTAATTATTAAATACTTATGTTTAATCTTCTAAGGAATAATAATCGGTTATGAAATGGTTCAGATATTTGTACCGTACTTTTTTCAATTTACAATAATATTAATTTGGAGATATTTTCAAAATTCTTAATGCATCAGAAATGAGTTATTTGATTACTTATCTAATAGAAAGTTAGTTTTTTTTTATATATTTCACTCAAATTTCATTAATATTTTACGGTAGAATGGAACATCAAAGACTAGCCTCCATTGGAATCAACCATTCATTGATTTGAATTTATTAATATCTTTCATTTTATTTTTGACTAACATCTGCCATCCACCTCAGCTTTTTCATTTCTATAACACTAATTTTATTTTCATTAACTACATTATAAGTCAGTATTGCATCACATTTCATCGATACATTTATTACAGGTGTATAATGATTAAGTTAAATACATATATACGTATGTATAATACATCCAGAAACTGTCTTCTATTTGAATCAACCTGTAAAAATAACTACAAATTTTTGTATATAAACATACTAAATTTGTATAACATAACATTTAATATATAAAATCAGGTTCAACGTAAAATCAATTATAGGTAACTATTTGGATTACTTTTCTTGTGATGTTAAGCCTGCGTAAATTATTTCTTTGTAATTTTTTGCAAGGGGAAATAAAGAAACACAAAAATAGTTACATAGTTTTATGTGTACATATGTATTTAATTTTCATAAGCACATACTTTCTGAAGCATAATACGAAATATTTCTAGTTTTATTTTATTGCTTTTAATAGGAAATTCATAGACAATTTACTTGAATAAATATACCTACTTAAATAAATAAATAAATAATAATAATAATAATATAATTTTTGATATGTGATATTAAGATTCAATGAGATTTTAAATATTGAAGTATAATTGGAAATAAGTGAGATATACATATGTCTACATTGCTTATATGCTTCATCAACCGTACAGGAGATCGTTTTGAAAATTTGCTTATTTCTTTTATTATTATTAACTACTTATTTATGTACATAATATATAATTTTACATATAATTGATAGATTGTTGTTGTAAGTACTTATGTTAGTTATTGTTTTCCTATTTTTGAATATTATTTTACATACTTACATGCTTATAAATTAAATTTCTAATTTATATTTTATTTAATTGTATTGAATGAAAAATTTATGAAAACAAACACAAAGAGTTATGAAATTTAATGAGAAACCGGTTAATATTGAGAAATTTTGTATACCTATATATCAAGAATGAAATATTCTTTGAACGGAAATTAAATTGGTTTTTTAAATGCTAATTTATTTAATAATTAGATTCAATTCATTTTATTTGAATAATGAGATAAATCTGTTCGTTTTAATTATTGAAATTAATTAATCTAGAATTTCAAAAGAATGTTGTTGGTTGTCTTAAAATCTTAATATGGATAGATTGAATATTACCAAACAAAAGGATGTTCTAAAAGTCTAAACCAATTAGGGCACTAAGCGAACCCAAATAATTTCTCTTCTAAATACATGTCCCTCTAATTATTGACTACTTCAGAAATGAACAAAATAACACATAACAAATCATGCACCAAGTGCAAGCAGCTATGTGTAAAGAAAATTAACTTGATTACTTGACGAACATTTTGAATTTATTTATATAAATACTAGTGATTCCCCTGTGCAATTGAACAGAAGTAGTTATTTCAGGTATGATTTTCTATTAAAAAAATATGTAAATGTTTTTGTATGACTGTAGGTGTTTTCTGAATCTCTTGATTCTTGAATATATATGTTTACCACTGTACTTCAACCTAAGTGCACGTGAATTTTTGCGGTGTAATCAATACAAAAAGAAAAAATTTAAAATTTAAAATTATAAAATTAAAATAAAAAAAAAAAAGAGATAAACAAAATAAATTGAAATAGTGCTTTAAATAAACAACAAGAGAAAAAAACAAAAAAAAAATATTAAATATCTAATCAGTGTCAATAACAATATAATTATTAAAACGGAAAATTAAATTATAATAATTTCATTAATCAAAATATTTACCTAAAATTAACAATAGCCAAAACTTAAATTTTCTTCCATTCTCTCCTATTATTTTATTATATTATAAATGTTGTTAACTCTTCGTCTTAGCTGACAATAGTTAAATCATGACGCACACGTACATAACACACTCTTTCTTGTTCAAATTCAAACCGTACCCAAATACATTATCTTAAGCCACAAAAAAATTTTTTTTTTTTTTTTTTTTTTTTGTTTTTCTTTAATAAATTTCTTTTTTTTTTGTAAATCTCTCATTAATTCATTATAATTTTTATTTTTATTTTTGTTTTTATTCCGTAATTTTCTCAGTGTTCTAACCTGCAGTGAATGTCTCTGAGAATATTTCTACACTCAATAAGGTATTAAAAACTGTTGTGTGTAGATATTTGTCTCAGTTGCATTCATTACAGGGGTGGTATAAGTAAGTGGTAATGTGGGCCAAAAAGAAAGAAAAAAAAATTTAAAAATTTAAAGGGAAAAAAGATTTTAAAAATTTTAATTATTTATTTATCTTTTTTTTTTTTTTTTTTTTTTTTTTTTTTTTTTTTTTTTGGATTACTTCTGTCAATTTTAATTTATTTACCTTCTCTCTTGTAAATTGTTCTCTATAATGTTTAAGATAGATTTTTGTAACATCCGCGGTCTATCAACGAATTTCCATTCCGTCGAAAGCCATCTACGGCTTCAAAATCCAGCAATTTTAGCACTAAGTGAAACACAAGTTGTGAATAATGATATTAATTTTAATATCAATAATTATTCGCTTGTGCCACTTTTTATACCCCATAGAGGGATTGCTTTGTATATACGAAATGATGTAGCTTATAAGACACTTCAAAATTTTGAGTGCTCCAACCCAATTTATCAATATAATTGGATGAAAATACACGTCGATAAGCGCATCATTCACTTCTGTTTTATTTACAGATCGCCTCAAGCGAACCAGCTAGAAACTGATATGCTTATAGAAAGTCTATCTAATCAGATAAACTCAGTTCTGGAAACCACTCCCGAATCTGAGATTGTTTTGGCGGGAGACTTTAATATTCATAACAGGGACTGGCTTCACTTTTCTAGTCACAACAGTCCCGAAGGCAAACAAGTTGAACTTTTTTCCAACTTTTTCAACCTTTCTCAACTTGTCAAAAGCCCTACGAGGATACCAGACCGACGCGACCAGAACGGACATCTCCTGGATTTATTCCTAACTACCCATCCAGAGAAATATGCAATATCTGTTAACTCTCCGCTAGGTGGTTCCGACCACTGTCTTGTAAGCACATGCTTCGAAGTAGGCACAACAACCAGTTCTTCTAAGTCTCCCAAAAGACTAGTCTGGCATTATCACCAAGCTGACTGGGAAGGCTTCAACAACTTTTTAAATGCATCGAACTGGTCGTTGTGTTTCCAATATAAAAATGTCAACTTTGCTGCAGAGGTGATTACCAAAAGGATTCTATTAGGAATGAAAACCTTCATTCCAAATAGCCTTAAAAGTATAAAACGAAATCCCTCAGCTTGGTTTAATGATATCTGCAGCAAAGCTCTGAAATCCAAAGAAGAAGCCTATAAAAAATACAAGAATAATAAAACTGTCAACACATATGAGAGTTATAAAGTGGTTAGGAATAAATGTAAAAAAATTATCAATCAGCAAAAATTCCTGCACAACCAAAGGTTGAGACGAGAAATCTTTAATCTCCCTAACAACAGCAGGTCCTTCTGGACGTTTGCTAAAAGCGTTGGGCAAAATTTTTGCCAATCTTCATTTCCACCTATGATTGATAATAGTACAATTATATCAGATTCTGTTGGAAAAGCTAACCTTTTTGCAAAATTATTTGCAGCCAATTCCACACTCGCTAATACAGCCCAAGTTCCGCCAACAATCCCTGTTGTTAATTCTTCGCTTGGAAGGATATACTTCAGAACAAGAGCTGTAGTAAACGTCTTGAAGAATCTTGATATAAAAAAATCTACCGGTCCCGATGGTATACCTGCGATTGTGCTGCGACACATTGCCCTCGCCATTTCTAAACCTCTGCGCAACTTATTCTATTTGTCCTTTTCTTCAGGAACTTACCCGTCCAATTGGAAAGTTGCCCAAGTTTATCCTATTCCTAAAAAAGGTGACAAAAGCAATCCTTCGAACTATAGGCCCATAGCTATTACTTCCATTATTTCCAAAACGATGGAAATCTTAGTCAATCAAAAGTTGAAGAAATATCTTGATAGTAGAGGTATAATTCATGATAGTCAATACGGCTTTCGAGCTCAGCGTTCCACCGGTGATCTCATGACATGCCTCTGCGAAAAGTTTAACACCAGTCTTCATCAATCTGGTGAAGCTGCTGTTGTAGCTCTGGATATATCTAAGGCTTTTGATCGAGTCTGGCATTCTGCTCTTATAGCAAAATGCAATGCTGTAGGCCTCGGTCCAACCTTTTCTAAATGGATTGAAAGCTTTCTCCTAAATCGATCTATCATAGTTTCAGTTGACGGTAGTTTTTCCGACCAACTTCAAATCAATGCTAGTAGTAGCATCATATGATTTTCTTAAAACAAATAATGCTACAACTTCAGCAGTCAACTCCAAAAGAACAATGATGGCTGGTGCACTCAATCACGACCTAGCCAAAATTGTCGACTGGGGTAGAGCAAACAGAGTCGAGTTTAACACTTCAAAAACTCAAAGCTGTCTTGTTAGTAACAAGCTAACAACATTCGAACCAATTCTCCGACTTCAAAATGAAGTTATTCAGCGACTCAAAGACTTGAACATTCTCGGGATGCGAGTGAATCAAAATATGCACTGGAATGAGCATATTTTCGATATTGCGAAAAGCGCCGCCAAATGTTTGGGCTTTTTAAGTCGCTGCAAAGCTTATTTTTCATCTCCAGACCTCTTAAAAATCTATAAAGCATATATACGACCCAAGCTCGAGTATAACTCACATTTATGGGCAGGTGCACCAAAAGCTGCTTTAAATTTTTTGGACAAAGTTCAAAACCGCGCCATTCGTCTTATAGGCGACATAAATGTGACCTCATCCCTTATACCACTTGGTCATCGTCGTATTGTTGGAGCACTTTCTCTATTTTATAGATATCTACTTGGTGTTGGCACTTGTTCCGAGGAACTAAAGTCACTTCTTCCTCCTCTCAAGCAATTCTGTCGCATAACACGAGAGGCATCAAGTGCACACCCTTTCACAGTGGAAATTCCGAGATGGTTTAAGTCCGGCTATGGAAATTCTTTTATAGTAAGAACATCTCGATTGTGGAATCGCGTCCCAATCGAAGCATTCCCAATGAGAGAAGGATTTTTTATTTATGATTTACAGAAATTTAAGACGAATATTAACAACATTGTTCGCTCTTTCCCACAAAACTATTCTTCTTCCTTTTTCTTTCCTTTCCTTTAGCTATCCTTTCCTTTTTCAAATGGTCAACGGTACGCAAGTACTAAAAGGTTCAAAACCTAAGTTTTGGCTATAATATAAAAAAAAAAAAAAAAAAAAAAAATAATGAAATTAAAGTATAATACCTAATACTTTATGACGAAATTAATACTAATTTCAATATTATATTAACACAATAAAATCCCATTACTCTCAACGCGGTAGATCGATGTATTTTAATTCGTTTATAGTCAAAAACGTTTGTTTGAAAGAAAGTAATAAACTTCATAAGTTCATACAATCGATGTCGTTTATAAGTCACATTAAAATATAACGCCAATTTTCTCAATAAAACAAAAAAATAATTCAAAATTGAATTATATTATTAAAAAACTGATTTATATATTGTTTTTTTTTTTGTTCTTTATTACAAATATGTATATTTTGTGATTATATGACAAAATTGATATTTATGAATAAAATAAAGTTTAAAATTGTTATACGAAACATATTTTATTGAATTTGATTTTGTTTATAAAGATGCAATTTTGTTTTTTGACTACACCTATAGTCACAAAACGGTTATAGTCAGAAAAATTACTGAAATTTAACGAATGACTATAACCGTGTTTTACTGTATATATTTTTTTTAATAATATCAGAAGCAAATGAACCAACATTTATTATATCATTTTTGAAGAGTATGGATCTGATCTGATTTTTGTTTTCCTGTTTTGTTTTCAATTTTTGTTTGTGTTTTTGTTTTTGTACTTTTTTCTCTAAGCTTGTGTGTTTATTTAAAATGACAGAATTTTTGTGAAACCTTTTTAAAAATTGCCCGTGATTGAAATTTATTTTAGAGTACAGATTTAACGAATGACTATAACCGTGTTTTACTGTATATATTTTTTTTAATAATATCAGAAGCAAATGAACCAACATTTATTATATCATTTTTGAAGAGTATGGATCTGATCTGATTTTTGTTTTCCTGTTTTGTTTTCAATTTTTGTTTGTGTTTTTGTTTTTGTACTTTTTTCTCTAAGCTTGTGTGTTTATTTAAAATGACAGAATTTTTGTGAAACCTTTTTAAAAATTGCCCGTGATTGAAATTTATTTTAGAGTACAGATGTTGCTCAACTGCGAAATATCCGTTTTACATCACTATTTGGTGTAACTATTTAAAAAGTTTTAAGTATTCAGCACCAAGAACTTGCTAAAAAAATTTTATTTTTGTGATGTAATTAATTTACTATTCAATTATTCTTGCTTTTTTACTCACCACGTCGTTCATCTTTTGTATTATATATATATATACTTAAGATTAATAAAATAATCAATTCATACCAGAATGTAAAAGTTCGAAAAATAAATTAAAGTGATTTATCTGGAATTTTCAAAATATATTTGGATAAATAAATTGAATTAAAACACTAAATGCTCGTTAGTATATATACATATACACAAATATAAAATTATAGAAATATACTTATGTAAATAATTTTCGATAAATACTTTAGAAGTGATAATCAAACAATAATTTTAGTTATAAATAAAAATTAATATGAGTTTATTTTAGAGTAGAAAGAGAAAATAAATAATTATTTTTTTATCTCAGAAAAAGTGTGAAAATCAATTATTTTCAGTAGGCTAAGAAAGATAAATTTTAATATTAATATTTCGATATTCACAAACATAAATACACAAATGTACATTATGTTTACATGTGTATAATATACAGCATGAGTCAGTTAATTAAGAATTCGTTTCGTATATGTATAAGCTGTACTATTTCTTTTGTTGTAAGATTAAGAAACTAATAGTGTAAAAACAAAAACGTTTTTTGATGGAGGTGACCTAAGTATGTAGTATTTGGTCACATAATAGTAATAGAAAAATGAATTAACTTATTTTGATTGGCTTATCAGTGCATACAGTTAAATAATACTTATTTTTACATCACGTTCATCATCACTTATTTTTTTGACTACCTTTGGAAGTATTAGTCACCTCATAGCTTAGATCTATTGTCGTTCCGATTCTGTACTTCAGTTGGTTATAATACTTAATTAAATTTTTTTTTTTACAAAATGATTGATTAGTTTACTGTTGCTATTTTACAATTTGAATGAGTCGGATTCCAATTCAAATTTTATAAAAATTCTGAAAAAAAAGATGCTCGGTTTTTGTATCCAAAACGTACGTACGCAAAAAAATAATTAAGATAACTATTCTTGAAATACGATATAACCCGTTTTTGTTTCCAACAGCACCTACGCATTTGAAGATAAATATTCTGAATTTAAAACAATAACTATTTTGAAAAAAAAACGAAATTTTGAAAAACTAGATTTCGCTACGCTCCCGATTTGAATTATTGTATTAGATTACATATTTCTGGTATCTCACCGATTATACTATATAGAGAAAAAAATGTTGTAACTCAATTTTATTTTTACAAAAAAAAAATTTAAATATACTTCTATCTTCAACATTGTCTTAAAACTCCATCAATGGTGCATGGGGCTTATAATTTAAGACATCGCTAGCAACGTTAACAGTGAAATTATAGAAAAATGTGTATAAGTCTACTCGAATTACAACGAACCTAATATTATATAACTTTGCATCTTTGTACGTTCGTAGCAGTACAATAAAGAATTATTTTAACATAGCTCATTTTTAGCCCATTCGAGTACCTTATTAGTTCTTGTTACTTATTTTTAAAAGATTAAATGTTTGTGTCGAATTCTATATCCATCCTGCGTGATTGAGAAAATTAATCTGATCCTAATTTATTGATTAAATTGCCTGAAATGCCGAAATATATATACTCTATATACTGCTTAGAAACCCTTTACTCTGGATCAGTAGTCTGCTTCTAAGTATAATTCTAAAGAAGGAAGTAGAAAAGAGAAGAAGCAAATAAAATATTCAAAAGTGTGGATGATAGATAAAATAAAATATATTTTGATCGTTTTTTGCATGAGGTAAATATCATATACCAATTTATTGAAATTTATCAATTTTAATCTTACATTTTAATCCCATTAAATTCAAAATACATCAAAGCAGAAACATTTAAATTTCTATAAAATTGCTACTTACTTTGATTTTGTTTTGTAAATAATAATTTAATTTGTTGAAATCCTGTCAGATTTGATCAAAATCTATTGTAAAACTAACAATTTTAAACCAATTACAAAGTTCATGACTCACGTCTTTTCATTACTACATGGCATCATCATCTTTTCACGACATCAGTAACTTTAAAAACAAAAAACCAAAACTTTTTTTTTTGTCCTAACTTTATATTTTTCTTTTTGTTTAAATTTTCATTTAAAAAAATAATGTTTGTTATGACTTTAGTATATGGTATATTCCGCGCCATTCAATTGTTGTTTACGTTTACTTTTAAAGAACATCGACCTCAATTTTGTTTTATTTTTTTTTTTCAAAAACCATTCTAAATAAGATGATAGTAATTTTTAAGACTGTATATTTATGTGTAGATTCAGATAGGGAATAGTATAAGCATCTGTAGTAGTAGTAAAAAAAATAAATAAAATAAAAAAAATAACGCATCAATAACATTCTAACAAATGACGGAAGTTATGTTCAAAAGAAAACTGTAAAAAATTTTTTAGAAAAAAAGCATAAAAAAAAAATAGTTATAAATGTCTGAGACTTTATTAGATAAATTGTAAAACACATCTATTAGGTATACTTACTTAAGTTGAATTTAGTTTCATCCGTGAAATTTTAACTATATAAGCAAAAACAAAAAGAGTATAATTCAAGAAGCATTTTCTTTTATATCAAATCAACTAAAAACTATTAAAGTGTAGACAAAAATAACAACAAGGGCTATTGCACTTTTTTTTATACAAATATTCAAACATCAAGCTGAAAACTTTTATACATATTATATAAAGTTTGGACAAAGAGTGTACATTGGAAAATATTAGTTAAATGAACAGGTTCGTCACCCTCTTTAAATCTGGCAACCTTTATGAACAATCGTGTTCCAACCATGTTTTAATAGAGCCGGTAGAAGCATGGAGGATCCAAATTTTCTAGAATTGTGTCACTTTTACAATTAAAAGTGTCTATATTTACAATGTATATTTTGTATTTATATTTTGTTTATTTAATGGGTGAATGGGCCTGTTATGTCGAAATGTCGACTAATTGCTAATATTTTTTGAAACGTGCCAACATGCAATCTGTCCTCATTTTGTCCACATTTTCTGCATCGGAAAAAAAATGTTAATCAGCTCGAAGTAGTATTTTCGGTTAAGATGCCACCGAATTTCAATTTCTTCTAACGTTTCATGGAAATATTTACAGGACAATGATAAGAATGATGATAAAAATCAAGAATAATCTGGGATGAGGAATTAGGGATGAGAATTCGAACCAAGTTTTGTTATTGGTTCTCTGTCCGAAAAGTACTTATACCTTCTCTGCCTTTCCACTACCCTATAATATAAAAAAAAAAACACCATCTAGGAGGAATCGCTCTGTAATCTTTCAAGTACCACAATTATTAACGCGTCTAACCATTTTGTAAAGAGTTCGAAATATTTGATCAAATATGGTGATATTTTTGAAAACATTTTGTGTCCGAGGTATTCAATGAATCTCTTTGATCTAAAAGTACCAGTCTCTGTCGGCAACTATACATTTTTTTACTCACCTGTTATTGCTATGCTGTTAATTTTTTATATTATGTGAATACACAGCTTTCGGTAACACTTTTGCTATACTTTGAACTCAACAGTACATATTAAAATAATAATATGTTGCACGATATGAACTCCCGTATTCAATTAATTATCAATATAGTAACGTACAAACGTAAAATTAAATTAATAATACGTAAAATATTTAAATAATTTAGGGGGTTAGAGTTGAATAGAGCTGAAAAACAATAAAACCACAATTAAATCGAAAAAAAAACAGATAAATTAAAAATGTTGGTAAAAGCAAATTAAAATAGAAGTATTATTTTGGATATACAAGATGAGATAGGAAAAACATAATTTATGATTAAAAAAACGAAATAAGTATATTAGGCTTCAGCAGGTTTTTTAAATTTAATTTACAAAAAAAAAAAAAGTAGGTGCGGATTCTCAAACCCATTTAATTTAAGTTTTATGTAATATAATATAGAGATGTGAGCATTTTTTATTGAAATCCAATATCTGCTGTTTCCATTAAATTTACCAAAAATGTACGTACAATTAAAATATAATGCATTTTACTATTCTGTTTCAATTTAGTATTATCGTTCATAACAAATAATTAGCTATGATTCTAGATAATTAAATTATAAAAAGGTTAGGCTATATTATAATTGATTGAAAAAATTTAATTTCTTAATTCAAATTCAAATTCGTATAATTGTATAAATGCATAATTTAAACTAGTTATATATATAACTTTTATCCAGATTTTCATTATAACTACCATAACTATCCCAAATACCAAATTAAAGTTATGTGAATTGTTCAGCTCTAATGGTTTCGAATTCATAAATTTTATTTTCTTTTCTAATTAGAACTTTTTCAAATTAGGCTAGGTTAATCAATTTAGTCGATATTGGATTTATGTTAAATTGATATAACTAATATTATATAAATTATTGTTTAGTGCATCTCGTTGTATATTTTTGTTTTTTTTTTGCTATATAGCATTTGCCAATTATCTCTTACATTTATTTTTTTTGATAATATGACCATTATGGCTTAGTCGATCGTTACTAATACCTTCCTTAAAGTTTTTAAAGTCAGTTTTTCATTATAACTACCATAACTATCCCAAATATAGAATTAAAGTTAGTTGTTGAATTGTTCAGCTCAAATTGTTTCGAATTCATAAATTTTAATATCTTTTCTAATTAGAATTTTTTCAATTGGTGACACTGCACAATTAAATGATGGGCTGGGTTAATCAATTCAGTCAATATCGGATTTATGTTAAATTGATATAATACTGCATCTCGTTGTATATTTTTGTTTGTTTTTTGCATCAGACTAATAGAATTTGGCAATTATATCTTATATTTATTTCTTTTTTAATATGACCATTATGGCTTAGTCGATCGTTATGGTTTAATGATTATGTCATCTTACTACTACCTTCCTTAAAGTCTTTAAAGTCAGTTTTTCATTCTAACTACCATAACTAACCCAAATATAAAATTAAAGTTAGGTGCATTGTTCAGCTCTAATGGTTTCGAATTCATAAATTTTATTATCTTTTCTAATTAAAATTTTTCAAATTGCTTATACTTCACAATTAAATGATGGGCTAGGTTAATCAATTAAGTTGATATCGGATTTAGGTTAAATTGATATAATATTATATAAATTGTTTAGTGCACCTGGTTGTATATTTTTGTTTGTTTTTTGCATCAGACTAATAGAATTTGACAATTATAGCTTACATTTATTTCTTTTGATAATATGACCATTATGGCTTAGTCGATCGTTATGGTATAATGATTATGTCATCTTACTTAAAGTCGAAAATTAAAATTTTTTTCATCATTCCTTAAAATTAGTAGGGAATAACTATAACATTAAATAAAATGGAAAAATAATATTTATTAAAGCTAAGTTACCCTACAATAAATGTAATTTTCCATCACAGTTACATTGTTATGGTATATGAAAGCGATGTTACTCTACAATAGATATAATTTTCCACAGTTAAATGTTAAAGAAAACATATTGTGATTGCATATTAACAGCATGGTAATATACGCAATCAGATAGAATATTTTTAACAACTATATTTATATATAACCATATTTTCCATTTCATTTTGCACGGGTACTTAACTATAGTGTTTTCATTGTTATCAGTTTGCTGTGAAATGTTAACAACTGTAAAAGTCATAATTATCGTTTATTCGAAGTACCCATATTTTTGAAAATTATATATCTTCATTTTCTAATGCCTACTGCAAAATATTTAAGTATAAACCATTTAATTTTTTTTTTTTAAATAGTACAGAACTTCATACCTATCGGATAAGAGAGTTATACAACTTATAAAAATACTACTTTTTGAACCGGGATATAAGTATATTCTGATTCATCTAATCTCATATACTCCTAATTTTAAGCTTATACGTATTTTCTATGAACTTGCATATTTTCATAATTCCCAGATTATTTTTGAAATTTCTTGAATATGTTTGAGAACTCAAAACTAAAATTATTTTAATTAATTTGCATTTTTTAAATTTTATTTCGGTTTTAAGTTCTCAAAATTACGTTTTTTATAATTAACTATTAATTTTTTTAATCTCCTAACATTAAAATTCCATTAATTTACCAAATATTAAATCCAATTAATAATTTTATGCTTAAATATGTATCGTTGTGATAAAATTAACATATTAAACTTGTTTTTGTTCTTTTTTTTTTGTTATGAATTTTTTGAATAATATGACCTTGTTTGTGACAACATAAGAATACGGTTGACTAAAAAAACCAGCTCATACAGTAAATATAAATAATATAATGAGTCAAAAGAACAAAAAAAAATTTGTTTTTATTTTGAGATGACCATTTTTGGAGAAATTTTCATTTAAATAAATGGCTAAGTATATATTATTATTATGATGAAATATTAATTGAAGAAACAGACATAAAATTATGTAAATTATTTTTTTTGAATTAATTCGATTGGAAAATTGCTATATATGTATGTACCTTATGATAAATAACACATAACTACGTGTATATATATATATTCATATACTGAGAATATTTATTTTTATACATGATGATTATAATATTGAATCAATGTCAATTATGCTTGCTTGCTTATTAAGGTGCCCATATATTATGCAACTTGGTTGTATAATAAACAAGTTAACAATTTTCAATATTTCAAGCAAACTTTATAATTAAAATATTCCAACGTGAACATATACGAATTAAAATTAGTTTAAAAAGTGTGTTTGTGTATAATTAATATTTGAATTAATTTACAAAATATCGGATGACAGTTTTCTTTAAATCGAAAATGTTACTCATCGGACATAATTATCATACCAAATTTTTCTATTGAAAACACAAACATTGGTTCTAAAAATGTTTACTAAATTTTTGCCTATAATTTGTTATTAAATATGAAATTCTTAATATGATAATGAACAGACCTGGAGAAGATTTTCTTGTATAACTTTCTTTCTTATATAATTTATGTAACTAGCTTAGTTTTACAAATTTAACATTGATCTTGGTATTAAACTAAATGAAAAATAACCAAATATACCATAATAATATAAATATCTAAATAAAAATCTATCATCATCATCATCAATGTCTTGCCCATCCGTGTGGCATAGGGCGGAAAATAAAATCTATATATCTAAATGAAAAAATCTATATAAGTAAAGTTATTAAAAATCTATGTATGTAAAGTGTACTTTCGTTCAGATATAAAGAGTTTTATTAATTTTTGCTCCTGGTCAATGCTTCACCAAAAGCCTTTATATGTTCCCTTGTCACTAAGGAAATTTGTTTCCATGTTACTGCATGTTAATCAAAATATGCTTAAGTTCTGTAGAGCTTACTTTTAATTATTATAATTTATTTAAATAATAATTTAATAATTATTTAAATTTATTTTGATTGTCATTTCTTAAATGCAGATACTTAATAAAATATATATAGGTTAAGATGGTTGATTATTTAGCCTTGTATAGAGGACTAAAAACGTAACTCTTCTTATGATTTTTTATTTTCAAACATAAAAAAGGGTGGTATTTTTGTCTATAATTTGATCTTCCCGCTTTACCATATTTATTTTTTTTTAACTATGCGAAAGCAATGTACATAAGTATGGCCCTTTTCATGATAGATTTTGT
This sequence comes from Argyra leucocephala, assembly GCA_963942445.1. NCBI lineage: Eukaryota > Metazoa > Arthropoda > Insecta > Diptera > Dolichopodidae > Argyra > Argyra leucocephala. The sequence continues at coordinate 129,926,402 of OZ012679.1, forward strand.
TCTTTCGGATTCGAAATATACTCAATTTTGGTTTTTCTAATTCATAAAAAGGGTGTTATGCCACTGTAATACACATTTTTTTGTTTGTTTTTATTTCTTTATATTTTTTTTTAATGATCCATAAAAAATTAATTTACAAAAAAAATGGTATTTTTACTATAACTAAAAACTAACCTTAAAATTAATATTTTTTTTTTTTTTAAATTAGTTTTGCTTTGTATATGTAATTTTAAAAATCAAATTTAAAAATGAAAATTTATTTTAAATTAAAAAACAAAATTAATTTTTTTTTTTGAAAATATTTTTAATAAAAAATCTATCCCAACTTATAACTATGAAAATATTAAGATTACCCTACAATCTAAAGAAATAAATATATAAATTTATCACTACAAAGTTAAAATTTATTTAATTTTCTTCAAATAATGTAATCTCCAACAATCTTTTCTATAATACACACTAAGGTTACATTTTGTTATCAGTTGTGTTTTACTGAAAGATAAAAAGTGAATTTTATAGTTTGTAATTCCTATATATTGCTCATACAGGATTATAGATAAGTCTTCTTCTTTTTTTGGGATCCTTTAATACGTATTGGAACATGTACATAACATATGATTTTCTTTCTTTCATCTTAGTTCATACCTTGGTGTTGCACGAATTTTTACTCAATCTCACATCCGATGTATGTTAACGATATATGTTAACACAAGTTTATAAACGAATTTTTCCCTAAACGAATTTCATTCTTGAATTTAGAGTTCATGGGTTTTGTTTTATCAAATTTAAATTTAGTCATTTGTTTTCTGTCATAGAAATAATAAGTCTCTACACCATATTCTTTCGTTTGTCTTTTATCAATCGTACTGTCATACATATGTTGATTACCAAAACGTTCAGACTGACTTTTGGAGTTACACTACTCTGTCTCTCTCACTTTCACGTAGCATAGGTAATAGTTGTCATAGTTGTCACATACAATCTTAAGGTTCTACATCTCACTACCTTTTTTGTATCCTACCAATCTAAACCACACTTGAGTGGATTACCAATGGGTTCAGACTGATTGCTAGAGTTAACAAAATGCACTATGTGAAGTTGAGATTATACTAAAATTGAATAGGAGAGACTGAATTGTGTTTAATGACAAAACAATTATAAATACATATTTACATCATATTTAATACATATTTACATCACTATTCCATTTAAATTCCACAGATAGAGTAGTTGGGTATTTTTCGTAAAATATATTCTGTATAATATGTTCAAAGTGTTGTATAGGATTAATTATATATATATAGATACGTTGAAGTGTTGTTCTTGTATGACTTATTATATATAAATTAATTTATATGAGAGTAGTTATGTTATAGATTTTGTTATTTAATACAAGTGTTACCGTTCACAATTTTCAAAATTTGGAAATATTTGAATTAAAACCTATATACAAAATATTATTCGTTTGGTTAAGTGCAATATTATTCGGTTTGGTCAAACATATAATTTTATCGTTGAAAACTGTAGTGTATTGTATAAATTAAAAATTGTTTCATAATTCAAATAATAATAATCATTTAAATATTAAACTTTGCAAACCATATTTCTATGTATGTATATACGAATGTATAGTTATAGACAGAACTATAAATCACAATCAAAATAAATTCATTATGAATCAGAATATTCTACTTGAATTGGTTGATTGATTAAGTTAATTATAAAATCAGTTTCATTAATTGATTTCCTGGTTTTTTATTCAATTCATAACTAACAATAAAAAAATTGTAAAACTATAGTTATTTCATAATATCAATTAATTGAAGTTAGACCATTTTCACATATTATCAACATAAATATTGGCGATAATTGCTAGAATTAAAATGCTTAGCAAATCCATAAATATATGTTTGAAATTAGTGAAATGTGGGTAGTAATTTTGGTATCTTAATAGTTATATTACTTATCTGAAATAAATTTAACGATGACCTACGATGATATATATATATATATATTTCTTTGACAATTTCCAATTATAAATTTATATGACAACTAATCGAAACGGCAATGAGGTGTTTGTTTTGATTTAAAGAAAGTGTCATAGTTTATTATAGACTTTTATTTGTATATGATCATAAAATATGTAATCTATACTGTTATACTTAATATGCAGTTACTCAAATTTATTTTCAATGTTAAATTTTCAATTAAAAATGATTTGTGAAAAGTCTCAAAATTATGCCAAATTCATTTAAGTTATTAAATTTTTAATAAAAAAAAACATTTTTGGGTTAAGATTAATTTGAATAGATTTCAGTACACATAAACTCCTAAACTCATAAATAAACTATTTTGCAACAATCTTAAACTTATTTTCCAAACTAAGACTATAGTCAGTTTTCAGTTGGGTTAGCAATTTATATTACACCAGTAAAACATCCCTTCCGTGGCCTAATCGGTTGGATCACAGAAATAAGTTTCAATTACGATGTTGTAGTCACGAGTTCGATTCCCGCGGAGGACATAAAATATGACTAAAAAAAATAGAAAAATATTACATATAAAATTTATAATCAATAAAAAATAATTAATAATTAATATTTTATAACTAAAAATATTATTTATATCAATACTCATATATCTCATGCAACACAATAAATAAATATTGGACAAACACAAATAAAAATTACACAATTGTCAACAACTGACAAAAGTATGTGACATGACGTACCCAGTAAACATAGTGACATCAGGCATCTTAACGTCAAAGATGGATAAAATCACAGCGACAATTTGTAGAAAATATGATGTCGTCTTACCAGGTAGGCCCAGATAGAGTTATCAAAAGTGGTCTTCTACAGTAGGCCAATCCCCTACGTAGACAGTAAAAGTAGATTACAAAAAAAAAAAAAAAAGTGAAACAAACGGATAGTCTAATGTTATTTTTAATGAAGTCATAATGTTCATAATTTTTTATTGGTACACATTTATTTGTAAAATAAATAAAAATCCAAACTTATTTTACATCTAAAGCTGTCTAATAATTGCCTTTCATTTTCAAAAATAAACAAATAAAGCTGCATAAAGTTGAAAAACAAATTTTAGGACGAAGGTTTTACAATTTGCAAATGTTTGCAAAACCACAAACAATATAAGATGATTCTTACTATAAGTCAATGGAAATTTGTCCAATAAGGTCTAAGCTAAAATAAGTATTTTAATAAAACAGAACATCTTAAACACTTCTTTTGCAGTTGCCCAGACTTTGGATGAGCCCTTCTGTTACAATGTAGAAATTATTGCAGGAAAAAAGCTAATGGTTGGACTTTCTCAATTGCACCTAAAACAGAAAGTCGTTTCGTAAACAATTGGCATTTGCTTCCATATGCCTACTTTCAACAAAGATAATAGTCCAAGACTAAAAATTATTTTGAATGAGTCATCAAGAAAGTTCATATAAAAATTTTATTAAACTATAAAAAGAATATTTTACTCGATTGTGCTTCTGTACATTGGTATTTTCACTGCCTGTCTCACACATTGTTATTTTTAACGACAGTCAAAGCTTGAAATGTTTAATTTAATTTTAAATTTGTTTTCAAGAGGTAAACATCATAAGCCATAACCAAAATATTTTTATTGCTCTTGTGTATGTGTCCAAGAATAACAAAAACTTTGCTATTTTTTTGGTAGCACATAAAGCTCTTATGTTTATAGATCGAAGGTTCTGTGAGGTAAAGAATATCAAAAGGTAACAGGCAGTAAAAATACCAATATAAAAAGCACCGTTAAGTATACTTTAGTTTGTCATGACTGATTATCAGAAAGGCTCGAGATAAAAGTGAAACATAAATACACAAAATTATTAAAATAAACAAATGCCTGCTTTAACTTAAAGTGGTAAACTAAGATCAATACGAGTGTATAGAAAAACTTTCGCGTGGAAGCGAAATATGAAAGTTCTCTGTAACAGCTTAATCAATCTGTTTGACAAAAATATTTTCTGAAAAAATTAAAATAGCTGTGTAAAACATTCATATTTACTGTTTAATTAGTACACATTAACTGATGCAAGTATAGATGGGGCTTGTTTCAAAACTGAATATTTAATGTAAACTAATACCAAATATCTTTTACAACTACAACCAATGAAAAATACCAAGTGATAAATCAAATAATCAGTAAAAAATCACATATCTCAAGACACCCAAAAAATTTTGTGAATGCAAAACCAAGCATCAAATATAGATAATTTAGGTTATATGGAGAGGAGAACAAGATGGGAATTCAAAATTCATTTAAAAGTGTTCTAACATTTAACATCATCAATCTTAACCTCAAAACTGATTTCATCAAAATATTTCGAATTTTATTTTGAGACTTATGGGATTCAAAAGGCATTTTAATTTGACACTTTTTTTGTTTTATTTTGAAAAATTACCACATATTTTCTGTGTCATTTTCATGTAAAATAATGGTGATTGTATTAATAAAAGTCCAAAACAGAAAAAGAAAAACATGATATCATCATTAATTTGTTTTTTTTTTTTCTTTTTTTTTTTCAAATTCCTATTAAATCTATTTTAAGTTCAATGTTCTGCATTAATTAAGAGAAAATTTACGAGGCACATTATTTGACATATTTTTTATTTTTTTTAAAAATTTTCACAAAAATTATGATTGAAGAATATTGTTTATTGGCATATTGTTTAAGGTTTTCTTAGTCGATTCAAATTTTCTTTCTTAATTGTGAAGTTATTAAACATCAAAGAAAAATATTCGTGTTGTTTCGGACAGAAGAAAATTTTTAATTTATAGGTGCGAAAAACATAACCGATAGAACATTGAAAGTTTTGATTTAGTCTTAAACACACCCGATTATAGTGTTTCTCTTGATCTACTTTTAAATTGTCGCATTATCGTAGCTTTCATTTACTTTACTTAATAAATATTTTGTAGCACATGTGTAAAGAAAATTTAGAGCTTTAACTTGTATTTGAGTTATATGAATCGATTTATTTGTATAAATTGTTTAGAACTTGAGCGAATGTGCTCCTTGAATTAAAACAAAAAGCAGGAACCTATAAATTTAAATGTGAAGCTTTTTCAAAATATTATTGCAAAAATTTACCGAATAAGAAATAAAAATGAATTAAAAAGTATCTACTAATTTTTCTGACAATTTTTCAAATAAACCATTTATAGAAAAACATATCCAAGTTATAAACCCATATAGGAAAATTATATATTTAATATCACAACCAAATAAGATCATTTGATTAATAGTAAAACATCATGAAATCAATTAAATTTGTAACTTTTTCAAATTTGAAGTATTTTTTAAAGTCATCAAAACAGTTGTAATTCAATTACCCCAAAAACAAATTAAATACCTAGTAAAAGTATTTTGGTTTGGACTTTGAATTAGTCACCTCCAAATGTTTCTAATGAAATTGCAAAACTACCATCTTCTTCATCTCAACATCTTCTTTGTATGAAACATAAAATGTTTAAGCCAGAATGGACAATTCTACATCTGTGACTCCATGGAGGTAACAACAAGAAGATAATATATAGAAAAAAAATCTATATTTTTTTTTAATGCTGCACCGACGAATGCTACGCTAGTAAAGCTAGTAAATTTTTAAAGCAATACAATTTTAGTTGATCCTTTGAAACATTATTGAATCTAATTTATGTTGTTCTTGTAGTGAAACTATGAAGAACTTTTTTATCATGCATTGAATAATTTTGACATTTACATTTCCTGAAATTCTAAAAATTTTTTAAAATTTTTGTTTTTCTTTAATATTTCCAGAGCTATAGGATGCCAGTTTGACAAAAAAATTAAAATTTAAAGCCTAACAATGTTTTTGTCTTTCTATAAAATTCTGCTATCTTTCTAATAAATCAGAATGATCAAAATTCAATCCTAATTTATTGTATATATAAATAGCTTCTCCTAATCCTTTCTCAGAAAAATTCAAACTAATAATTACTTCTGTGAAATAAATTTTTTTAATAAAATTCATATTCTAAGCGTTATTAGAACTTTAATTTTTCTTATCGGTAATCAAAAATAGAATCAATACAATATTGACTTCCTGAATAGTAAGTATTTGTTTTTGTTCATCGGGGTCAATATTGAGGTTTTAATAATAACATTAATAAAATACAATAAGGAATCAAATCCACATAATTATAAGATGGTTCAGAATCAGTGCTCATTTTGTGAGTAACTACTAATTTTTAGTACTAAAGTTGTGTTAGCACTATCAAATCTTTGGCTTTGGGGCAAATTTACTTATCTTTAGTATTCCTCTCTACTATTTCGAATTGCCTATGCTATTTTATTAAAGCTTTAGTCAAGTTAATTAGTTTTGCCCAAATGGAAAAATTGAGTTGTTAGTAAAGTTATAAAATACAAATGTGTGTTATGAGAAGGTTTTTCATAGTAAAAATTTACCATTAAATGTAGGCTTGTATGTGAAATCGATGAATTAGTTAGGTAGTAAACATTTTGTTTTTATTTTTGACTTAACCCATGGAAATAATCGTTTTTTTATTTTTATGTTCAATCCCACGACTACGGGATATAATCTAACTAATTTTTAAATAAGTTAACTAATTTTTACACAGAGAATTATGGCATGTGTGACATACAACAGTTTTTACTTTTGTATTTGGGATATAAGTATTATAATTTAATTTAAAAGGAGAAAATTTTATGTATAGTTAAATATAATTAATAAATTCTAATATCGTGTTATTTGGAAGAACTGTTTTACATCAAATAACTATTGTTTAATACAATTAAATTTAAAAATTGATGTAAATAAAACAAACCGAAAAAAATATAAAAACAAATTTGACATTATGACATTTATAAAATAAAAAACCTGATTCATATGAAACACCGGTAAAACCTTTCGATTGACTCTTTTTTTCAAACAATGACCCGATAAAAAAATGCAGCTTATATTATACCTTTAATCAATTCTAAATTTAATTTGTCACTTCTAACTCAACTTTAATTACACTGGATTGTTCAAAGACCACTTTAATAAAGTTATAAAATAAAAAATTACACTAGAATAATTTTATTAATTCCTTGTTTTAATTTAAGTAAATATGTATTTATAAAGTAATTCACAATTAGGGTTTCTGGGTTGTTTTTAACAGTAATAATAAAACAGCTGTTTGAAAAAAAAAATGAAAAACAGCAAACAACTGTTTTTAAAATGCTGTTTTTGCTGTTTTTATAGTTTTCACTTTTCTTCATTTGTTTAAATTTAAATTTGTAGAATCCAAGCAGTCATGGGTTGCTAAACCTCGAAATTGGAATTTAAGGCAGATTTAGAATTTAGTTGATAATGTAGATTTCGACTAATTAAAATATTTACTAGAAACTATGAAGCCTGTAAAACTAGCTGTTGGAAATCTTAGTAGGAAAGATTCAACACTGATGAACGCTGAAACAATATTAAAATGTATGCTTGAGAAACTCTCTTAATTAAAAGTGAAATTAGCAAGAAGTTGATAGATAATTTGAAGTTTCGAATTAATGAACGTTGGAATGTAAATGTTATGGATTTATTACGCAGCCTTAAGAACTCTACGATCATCCAGAGTTACAATAAATTTTACAGACATGTTGGCATCTCGAATTTTTGGTGTAAATGTTGTTGAAATAATTGAAACAACTGCCGATAAATCCACAAGTGAAATTTTAACTCTACAAGAAGAACTTAATGTTTTGCTTCAGAAAAATGAATCACCAGCAGTAGGTCCTGGACAAGACAATTTTAAGTAGTTAAAGGTTGATCTTACTCTTTTCAAAAACACAGGTCAACATACAGAAAATCTTCAGAAGCTTTTTGATGCAATATTAACAATTAAGCCTACATTTACGGACGTGGAAAGAGTATTTTCAGTGTGTTCTAACTTCTGTACAAAAATAAGATTACACCTTTCTGATAAATCATTATCAGCACTTGTATTTTCGAAGTACTATTATAAAAAGTAGAAATTATATTAATTCAATAAAATCATGCTTATATGAAACAATTTAACTTGAACTTTCATTAAACATGAAAAAACAGTGAAACAGCTATTAACAACTGTTTTATCAAAATTCTAAAACAGCAAACAACTGTATTTTAAAAACTACTGTTTTTCAGAAACCCTATATTCACAATAAATTAATTAAAATTAAATCGAATAAGAATTATTGCATAGTGTATTCTTCTGCCGTGTAAAGTAAAAACCGTGTAATCACAGTTACACGTAAAACGCAAGTTAAATGATTTTCACTTTTCACTGCAGTGTTATTTATTATATTTACAAAATTTCAATATTTACAATTGTAATTTTTACACATTTATTTTTTTCTTTGTATTGCTTTTGTCTCCTAATTCCAATCTGACGCATATTTCTACACTGTAGATATATACACGTGTTACTAATTTTAATTTCTACACATCACGATTATACTTAATAATTTCATGACAAAATATAGAACATGAGAGGTAATGACCATATATTATTTTGTTTCTGATTTCATTTGTTAATTTTGTAATTATATTCACTATCAATATAGGCACACCTTATTATTTTATATTATTTAGGACAGTGGTATGCAACTTGAAATATATGACTCAAAATTGATATATTTAAATTTATTATTAGAAGCAATAGTGCACTGAATTTTGTTATTGTTTATTATATGTCTCTACTAGCGATAGAGCTCTCTAAGAAATTATTCAGTAAATAAATAAATAAATAAATAAAAATAAAATAGTGCAGATAAAAAAAAAATAATTGTTATTACCAGACTCCCATATAACAACACTGAAGATTCAATTTTGAAATACTTTGTCTTAAATGTTCATTAATTACACCTCAATTACTAATAAAATAGTTTAGGTAAGGCACGAGTTAAAATCTATTTTATTTTTTTGTAAGACACGAATTGTTATGCATGACTTTCAATAATTTACGCATATCACATTGATATTTTAATCTTTGAGTTACCATGATAGTACATATATAATATGTAATATGTTGTATGTACATTTCGTAGATATTGTTTTGCTTGTTTTTAATTTTATTTTAATATTTAATTCAATTTATTTAGCTTTTTTTTTGTTTTAAAATCGAATGTAGTTTTAATTAGAGCTTTTTAATTTGAAATTTCGCAAGAACGTTGTAAGAACTGATTATGGAACTATATGCTATTACTAGAATATCAATATTTCAATGAAATTAAATTATGAGAGAGAACGAACTTGATTTTGATTCAAAATCAAATTAAATACATCACAAATATGAGCACTGTCCCCATCTGAGTCTATTGAAGTATAATATCCGCACTAGACTTTAATGCTAACAAATACAAACACTTAGCGATTAATGTTATTAAGCAATATAATTTATCAGGCTTCCTTTACTTCGTTGCCAATTTATCACATACCAAGAACTAAAATAATTAAGTAAAAAATCTTATTAATACTAAAATATTATCTCGAATTATAAAATGCCAAGATGTACAAATAAACATTAAAATTAATATAACAGTGAAATTAGTCGAATATTTTCCTTTTAATTTTACTGATATGCTTATCATACAGATAAGCGTATTTCGTTTACTACTTGCAGACTTCTTCAGTGTTTTGTACTCGACTGACGAAAGAAATCTAAAATTGTCTTATTTATTTTATTCGTACAGGTAACAGTTTGATGTTTCTCGCAGCTGCATGGTTGTTTATTATCCAATGAATTAGCACAGGTAGGGGGTTGAATAAAAATATTTTTATTTATTTTATTATTGGTATTTGAAATAATTTTTCCGACGTTAGAGTGACAGGTAGGGGTGGTGTTATTTGTTTTATTGTATTTCACAGCAAAAATATCATCTACGTATCTTTTCCAAAATCTTGGTAACCGTTCTTCTGCTGCTAAATCTGACTCCAATTTAGCCATGAAAATTTCACTGATGAATGGAGAAAGGGGATTTCCCATTGGAGCCCCCTTCAATTGCTTGTAAAAATTTCCTCTAAAGGTGAAATAATTTTCTTCCATGCAAAGCCGGATCAGCTTTATGTACTGTTTTACTTTTGTCCTCCAGACAAAAGGAACTGTAGTCCTAAGGAACTAGCTCAAGAATTACAATCAATGGGAGGACTTAACGAAGACGAGGTCATGGTCTCTTTTGACGTAAAATCCCTTTTTCCCAGTATCCCAGTCAAAGAGGCTATTATTCTGATAGAAGAATGGTTACTACAACAAGAAACTGGATCACAGTGGTGGTATAAAATAAACAAAATCAAACAACTTCTAGCCAAGTCCCGTACTGATATCAAGAGTTATAGCGACCAGTATAAGTCACTGGAAGTTAGAAAGCTACACTGGCAAATTGCACTGGCAGCTGTTATTCTATTTGAATCCAGTATTGTGGTTACTGCCATAAAGAAGACAAGACAGAAATTCTTGAATACTTCCATTGTTGGGCACCTGAAATTTTTAAATTAATTAGTCAGTATTTGAACTTTAGGTAAGGCCTTCTCTAACAATATAGGAATTAAATTTGATGATTTGGTCGACTCTCTCAGTTGCAAAGGGTAGCTCTAGTATTGAGTTTTGTGGGTGATTAATCACCAAAACAATCAACAACAACAAACACGTCAATCGAGTCGTGGCACCAAAAAGTCATACTTAAGTATTAATTGGTTATGCAGAATCAACTGAAAAGTTTTAACTCTATCTGCCTACCTGCCTACATACTTATTATCCCTTAAAATGAAGAAATGCTAAATCAAAAATTTCGATAAGTGACACAGAAATTGATAGGATTAAAGTTTGATATTTTTGTTTTTACTTTCTATACATTTTGTTTATTTCATTCTCTTTTCTGATGAAAAGGTCATTCTGCAAATTTTGTATGTTAGTTTTTAATTAATTACAACTAACAGAAATAACAGCTAATCATAATTAAAACCCAACGGAAATAGAAAATCTTCACTTACAAAAAATATTCGAAGAAACTTGAAAATATTTTTGCCGTGTTTTTTAATTGAACAACGAAACTGTGTCTTCTTCATTTAATTGTCACATAATACTATAAATTAAATTAAATCTTAAATAAATAAAATAATCATATATAAAATAACCTTTCGTATTGACATTGATAATAATTATCCAAATCATATATGGAACAATAATTTAGTTATTTTTTTTTTTTCAAATTTTCACTACTAATTTAACTCCAATTTTTAATCTGTAGATGAGTAGTTGTAGAAATAACTCATTAAAACAAGAGAAATTTAAATGAGTGGGTAGACACTTGGTTTCGTTTTTTATTTTGGTTTAATACTTTTTTATACAAATTCGGATTCTACAACAAAAAATAAAAAACTTATATTAAATGATTTTTTTTTATTTTCTCCTTATTTTTCTTTAAAATTAATAATGATAAAATAAGAATACTCCATATTTGCCGTTGATAAACCAAAACTAATAATGATCATATTTATAAATAGATTTGTTTTTCATATTAGCATATTTTTTTATCTCAGTTTTGGCATACCTACAATCTACAAAGTTTAAACTAAAAAGAATTAAAAAAAAAACAAAAAAAAAATTTGTTGATGTAGAATCCGAATTGACATAAAAAGGTACCCCTTCCATCTAAAATTTTCGACTTCGGCCAAATCGGTGGTTTTTGATCTTAAAAACCCGATTTGTGGTTCTTCCCGAAGTTGAAAATGTCGTCAATCGATAGAGCACCCTCGATTTAGTTAATCATTTTTTTTTTAATTTTAAAATAACGGCTCCTTTCCTTTCTTAAAAAGCTGATACGCATGATCTGGAATACACGGTATATACTTCTATATGAACTTACTTATTTTCATTTCAGAACTATGACGCAATAGCGCTATAAACAACAATTAATGTGTTTTGTAGTTATTTTTATTTAGTTTGGGGAATTACCGTTACTTCTTTTCAAGAAAAATTATTT